>OX243857.2:5160122-6368844 GCA_945859575.2 Herminia tarsipennalis | reverse complement strand
AACATGTTGCACATCGACAATTTTTTTTAAAGCATCATTTGTTTGAACAAATCGATACGTCAAATCTTTTTGTATGAAAAATGAAAACCAATAGGAGGTTGTAGCGTGATGTTATATAGCCTATAGCCTTCCTCGATAAATGGGCTACCCAACACAAAAATATTTTTTCAATTCGGATCATTAGTTCCTGAGATTACCGCGTTCAAAGAAACAAACTCTTCAGCTTTCTAATATTAGTATAGATTAAATTATTAACGCACTAGTTAGGTTCGGCTCGCGCGGATGACGGTTATCGCGACCATTCATAATTTGAGCTCTCTAATGTATGCCGTTGTTAGTAATACGGAGACCAAGCTGAATTTACAGTTATCTCATTATTAATCGTAGAAAGAAATCCTTATTGACTTCACAGTCAACTACTATATTTACAACACAAAAAGGTTATTCATTGTATACTTTGGCACGCGGCAAAAAAGATTCACGCGCAAACGCGGACGAAATTTACTTAATAATAAAATAAACAAATCTTACCCTAATGAATTCACGTAGCACAAAGAAATAATCAGCTTAAAAACCCGACACAACTTACAATTAAAATATATTACAAACCCCGTGTCCTAATTAGTAAAAATAGGAAGAAAAATTAGAAGAATAATGTTCAATTTCGTGTTTTGAAAAAAATGAGATAGAATCTTATGTCAGAAGAGGGAAGCGGGTTTCGAGAAATCTTATCGTGGGGTTAAAAAATTGCTAAAATCATCCTTCCATAATTAATAAATGGCCCCTCAATTAGTAAAAATAGAAGAAAAAATTAAGAGAACAAAGCAATTTCGTGTTTTTTCTCCACCGGAAAAAATCTTATTGTCTTGTTACTGATTTAATCTCGTAATCTTCTTGCATCTACCTAATATTATTAAAAAATATTTAGGATGTTTTTGGAATACCCTTTGTTGTAATTAATTCATTTAGTTCTTTTACAGAGAGGGCATTATTTTGTTGTGTGCTTGGTTGAAATTACGCGTCGAAAATTATAAGAATCGCTACAGATTACGCGTTTTTATGGACTGCCTATAGTAACAACTTGATGCTATTATGCCTGTGCTTAAGTGTACTAAAATGCATGTTAAATACTCGTATATACCTTCTTCATTAACAACTAGCTGACCCGAACAACTTTGTCGTCTTTTTTAATATTTTTCATTGCTGCCCCGGTCTTATTAGTCGTAGCGTGAGGTTATAATTAGCCTATAGTATTTCTCGATAAATGGGCTATCCAACAGTATTTTTTTTTTCAATTCGGACCAGTAGTGCCTGTGATTATCGCGTTCAACCAAACAACAAACAAACTCTTGTGCTTTATATTATGGACTAGCTGTCCCGCGCAACTTCGTATGCGTAAATTTTCCCCGTTTTTGCAACATTTCTCGTCGCTGCTCCGCTCCTATTAGTCGTAGCGCGATGTTATATAGCCTATAGCCTTCCTCGATAAATGGGCTATCCAACAAAAAAAAAATTAAATCGGACCAGTAGTTCCTGAGATTAGCGCGTTTAAACAAACAAACAAACTCTTCCGCTTTATAATA
The DNA here is from genome assembly GCA_945859575.2 of Herminia tarsipennalis. Taxonomy (NCBI): domain Eukaryota; kingdom Metazoa; phylum Arthropoda; class Insecta; order Lepidoptera; family Erebidae; genus Herminia; species Herminia tarsipennalis. Next base: position 6,367,261 of record OX243857.2, on the reverse strand, counting down.
TTAGTAGAGATATGTCTATTGAAGCATCAGGGTGGCCTTGTGAGCTATTAACGACTCAATATTCGAATTAAGATTATGTTAAATGGTATCAAGTTCAATGGTAAATCGTAATCGATCATATGAATGCCAACTGTTCTAATAATTTCGATTACACAGATGCCACTGCACTGTCCCTATAACCACACTAACACTTTGCAAAGACAAAACTTTAAAAATAGCGACGACGATCAGTAGACGGGTTGTTACTACAACCGCTCGATCAAGACTGCCGAATTAGACTCACTGCCCCACTACCGTCACTTCAAATGTAAACGTCAAACTTAAGACGCGCCATCTTGCGGCGACCATGTTGAACGGAGTCAATAGACTTGCCTTTTAATCAAAACAGTTACTAGGTCAACGGAAATCAATATACGTTTTAATAATTCTCCGACAGATACTTCATTAACAGTATTTTAACTAGTGAATGTTTTAGCTGAAAATGCGGTAAAGTGAGGTTTCATTTTTTTGATGGTAATAGAACTGCCGTACTAGAAGACAAGCATTATGTCGTGAGGGATTTAACAAACATACAAATAGTCAATACAAATCACGTCTAGACTTACACCAAACATTATTTTGTATTTTGTGCGGAAATCGAATCTCTTGTATCAATAGCAGTCGTTGCAGGGCCGGATCACCCATAGGGCCAACGGAGCAGCCGCTCCAGGCGCCATAGTCATTTACACCACTCCCCCGTTGTACGTGCGAATCACATATGACCAATATAAGGACGCCAAAATTTGATGACACTGTAACTTAAATCTGGCCCTGGGCCCGCACTTAGTAACTGGTACACACAGCGCTTTACGACGTCTTAGAATACCAGTGTTAGCAAGCGTAGTTACTGGACAAATGAGACTTATAAATTACTAGCTGCGTAAACATTTCTCATTGCTGCTCCGCTTCTATTAGTCGTAGCGCGATGTTATATAGCCTATAGCCTTCCTCAATAAATGGGCTATCCAACAAAATAAGATTTTTTTAAATCGGACTTAAACAAACAAACAAACAAACAAACTCTTCCGTTTTATAATATTAGTATAGATTGTCTCAAATGAGGAGCGCGGTGCGGTGACATTCAGATCTTTGTCAAACAAGGATTTGGATGGCACGAAACTGTTATGGGCTTGCTTACCTTCAGGCGCACGACACGTCTCTTCATTTTATAGTATAAAAACATGTCGTCTGTAAAGTCGGTTTACTGACGATAATTTAACGTGATAACGTCATGAGAAAACATTGACGGCATATCGCCATTCGTGTTTCTTAGCAACCAGTCAATACGTGACACTTTTTAAGAAAACATTTTTGTTGGTTAGCAACCAGTCGGAAGGAGTCCAGGCGGAACGTGAAACTTTTTCGTGAGTGCAGCCGGTCATCAATTTATAAATATCACGTTAAAAACTTTTGAGTCGGGTTATTCGTTCTTATAATATTTTTATAAGTTTTTTTTTTTTTTTTTTATTATTTTAAAGGTAACTAGCAATGTGGGATTGAGTCCCACATTACTAGCAATCTTGTTAACTCCTCCAGCTAAGCTCAAAGGCTTGTGTTAGGATCGGATTCAGTAGTATAAAGCGGCGAGTAGGTACACGGTCGATTTTTTAGTGGGGGCAGGTCCCACACTACCTCCAGCGTCTACCCGACCAAAAAAAAAAAAAAGATTGGATTCAGTAGTATAATGGGTAGGATTCGAACCCGCGACCTCACGATTGCGAGACCGATGCCTTAACCATTAGGCTACCGCAGCTTCAGTTATATTCAGTATTTAATTTCGCAACACCACTGTAGCATGTAAAATAGAGGGTACGCGCCTAAATTACGCCGAGTCTGTAATGACTCTTAGAGCGATAACTCGCATCTGTCGTCGGAAGGTTCTTGACCGTTTGGGACTGATCCCTTTTATGAAATATGCCACCTTTTCCTCTTTATGGCAATTGGGCCCGTAGTATTTGGGAGATGAAGTCCTGTACTAGATATTGATGCCGACATTCGGCCTTCATTTTGTGCCAAGCTTTTAGTGAAAGATAGACTGGAGTGGATAAATTATGATTGGAAGGCTTCATTATTACGATGAGATGAAATTTTAAAAAAAAACTTCTACTATTGTATTGTTTTGTTTCAACAAAACAATACAATACAATATGGTTCAGAGGTAATTGTAATCCAAAATGACTATGTTGGGAAACGCCACTACTTCTGGAACAATCTAGAGATTCCTTTTTTTTGGAGTTTAGAGCAAGCCTATCATACTAATATTATAAAGCTGAAGCAGAGTTTGTTTGTGTGTTTGAACGCGGTAATCTCAGGAACTACTGGTCTGAATTGAACATTTTTTAAACTTTTGGATAGCCCATTTATCTACGAAGGATATAGGCTATATAAAATCACGCTACGCTAATAGAAGCGGAGCAGCAATGAGAAATGTTGCAATAACGGTGAAAATTTACGCATACGAAGTTGCGCGAGTCAGCTAGTTTATTATAAAAAAAAAACCGGACACGTGCGAGTCGGATTCGCCTATTGAGGTTTCCGTACAGATTTGTAGGTAAATATTGTAAACAATTCAGGAATCCAGTCTCGAAATATACATTTTTTGAGGCATAAACGGCTTTATTTTTTTAAGTTAACTTGGAAGTTTGTTTTTTTTTCAGCTTCAAGGGACTGGTTTTTTGCTTGTAAGGATCTTGACAGACGAACGGACGCACAAAAAAGTGGTCCTTTAAGGGTTTCGGATTTTCCTTTTGAGGTACGGAACCCTAATAAGGATAAACTCTGTCTGTCTATATATTGCGTTTTCACGCCTCAACCCTCAGACAGCTTTTCATGAAATTTATTGCAGAGCGTGGTGAACCTGGTGAGTAGACCCGCTCAATAAAATTCGCTAATGATAACAAAAATAAAAAAAATGCGAGTAGTGTTCGGGTACCGAGGATTCCGTACATATGCAATAGGGATAGTTATATATGTACGGAACACTCGGTGTGCAAGTACCACTCGCACTTGGCCGATTTTTGTTATGAGCAGTGATTTTTTTAACCGGGTCTTCTCGCCAGTTTCGCCACTGATGTAGAGATAACATGAAATTTGGGGAAGGCCATATGCCTCATCGCTATCGCTATAATCGAGATTTCCGCGAGCATAACCGCGGGCAAAAACTAGTACTTATATAGCTTATTCTATGCAATATTACAGTTTCTAATTAAGTTTTACCCGTTAATTAATCTTTCCGGGGTCTTCTAGCAACCTTTGTTAAGACCCCATATATTGCTTCCCGTGGTTATGCGTTATTATGATCGCAGCTTTTGATAATATACTTCATTTAGATAAGTTTGTACAATGTGTTGCAGTAATGTGTTATAATTAAGTTATATAACTTAATTAAAACACCTAACTTTTATCGCGGACTTTGAGCGCGACCACCGAATCAAGAAATTCAGTAACGAAAATAAAACCTAACACCCCCCACTCCGCCTACCAAAGCTCGGCCGAGCGTTCGCTTAACGAATATAGTAGAAGAGTTAAAAAGAAAAAGAAATTGTGAACATCAAAGGGCATATTATCAGTGTCAGAAAGATTTGAAGAAAAATGGAAAAAAAAATTGCTTAAGTTGATAAAAATTGCTATGCAATAGCTTTACAGGCAGTCCCCGAGTGCCATATATTTTTTTTAATTTTAATATTGAATAGAAAATTACCTCTGAACACTAAAATTATTATTTTGTTTAAATAAAACAATACAATATGGTTCAGAGGTAATTATAGAATTTCATTATAATCCAAAATTACTATATTATACCTAGTCCAGCCATAAGTTCTGTTACAAATGAAAATGCATTGTTTTTAATGAAGTAATGTAACGTAAATTAGTAATGTAAATTACTAAAACTTATATGTTCATATTTATTAAAGCTTCAGCAAAAAATAAAAACAATATGGCCACCTTTGGCTTTTATACAGGCCTTTAATCTGTCTGACCACGAATCTATGGATTTACGCACTGTTTCCATGGGAAATTTCGCCATTTTAAGAGCAAGCCATGTCCTCTAAAACTGACCATAATTTGTAGACTAAAGGGTTGAGGTCTGGGCTTGATGAGGGCCAGTCTTCAGCTCTTATAAAGTCCGGAACGTTGGTTCCAGTCCGTGTCTTGTGACCAGGTGTAGAGTCCTGCTGAAAAGTCCATTGCTGAGAGGTTTCACAACAAGATCCAAGACTGTCTCTTGATACACTTTGGCGGAAGTTTTCACTCCCTTTTCACAAAAAATGTAGCTTTGTGACGCCTTGATAAAAAACGCCCCACCAAACCATCACTAACGCAGGATGATAACCACGCGACCGTGGTTTCCGACCACTTGAGCAGCTTCTTTAGAACTGTGAGCGTACACTTTATCATTTTGCTCATGTAGTGCTTTTCAATCAAGATTTTTTTTCACCCGAAATAGTATATTTCTGTGCTCTTCACCTGCGTATCGCGATAGAAGGCGTTTTAATCGATCCATTCTCTTTAATTGTAAAGATTGTCCTGTATATCGGCGATAAGCACCGAACTTCAAGTCTTGTTTTATAATACGCGACGAGTCCTATAGGCCGACCGCTTAACTCGTATATCGCCTGCGCGGTGGAAGGGAGCGCGGGGTGATGTTAACGGGTGGGTGAGCGGTGTGCGCGGGACAGAGAACTTGAGTTCTCTGCGGCCTATAGCGGGAATCTTCATTTCTCGCGCTAAGATTTTTTGCTTTCTAATGGTATTTCGACGAATTCTGGCTTTAACAGCATTAACAGCCTTTGTAGTTCTAACAGCACGCGTCCGCCTCGATCTTTTATGGCCTTCGAGAGAAATCAAACTCTGAAGCTGATACCAAGCTTTTGAAGTGTCTGGAATATGACCGACGGCTCCATACCCACTTTGTGCAAGGCGATTACGTAATCCTATTTTCTTTAACACCCCAATCCATATTGTAATTTGATAATGAACACGAAGAAATGGCGAGAAATAGAAAGAACTTTTAAAAATAATAAACTCGTTACAAATTAAAAGTAATTAAATAGTTGAAAAAAGAAAAGTTTTTATGTAACAGTATTTATGGCTGGACTTATTATATAATATTTTTTAATACAAAATCCATCGTGTACATCACACAAAGTTTTATCCTGGGTCGGGATCGAACCCACGATCTCGGATTTATAAGTCAAGGTCATTATTCACTAGACCAACAGGAGGCTTAGACAAATACCACACGATACTTTTTCCACACACGCTAACGCGGGAAAATGTATGCATTTGACATATAGTTGACAATACGTCACGTGACTGCTGCTAGATTGGTGGACCAAAAACAACAGTAGCGTGTGCCAAAAAAGAAGCGTGTGGCATTTGTCTAAGCCCCCAGGCCAGTCTACTCAAATAACTCTTTAATTCAAAAAATTACAATTTTTTCATGTAAAGTGTTACCACTGTTATTCTACACCATGTAAGAGGATTGATTGAAATAGGATAGATGACTGTCAAGTCAAATCAGTATCTTTTTAAGAAACATCAAAACGATGCGCCTCCTACTAATTTATATGAAATACAAAACAATGACGTCATTCTTTTGTATGGTCAAATCATGTAGTTTTAATGTTTGTTTTGATGTTTATAAATTAATGACAACGTAAAATTGTAGAGAAACATTGTTTTCTAGAATATTTGTGCAAATGCCATATCCTGTGAAGTGTAAAATAATTTATTATTATTGTAGTCATCTACCCAATTGTACTTAAGAAGAAGAGTAAAAATTGGAACTTTTTGGATCATTAGGTACATAAGATCAAAAACAAAGATCACTGATATTACACACACAATTAAGTGGAAGTGGACAGGCCACACAATTAGAAGGAAGTCAGACAAATGGGCTCAGGATATGGCCAATATGACCCGAAAAATAAAATAAAAAACCTTTTTTTGCCATCCACTTAATATAAAATATTTTTTGTTATTCATTTGTATAAAATTAGAACAAACAAAAAGCAGTCAAGAGCATCTCGCACCATACTATGCTGGGGTTCCGCAGCTGTTATTACAAAGAAATGCAATTATTTTCGAAAACATCACTTAATCAAAAAAAAATTTGAGAAACCTTAAAATGTTTAAAAAGATCTCTCAAATGACGTGCCATACGTAGATGTTTGCTGAATTGTTTTCCGCTTCTATCACGTGTAGTTCCACCCCTATTATTTTTGGAAGTAGCAGTTTATACAAAACACCTATGCTCCAAATGTCATCCATATCTTCGTTGTAGTTTTTTAGTAAAATGCTTGTGACATACAGACGGACAGACAGACAGAGAGATCGACGGACGGAAATGACGTATTATCGTTTTGGCTACGGTCCCCTAAAAACATTTCTTGACAATGGCAGAAATGGGCCAACCTCAGAATAAAAGGTAGATAAATTCGACTAGATAAAAAAGAAATAAGATCTTTCAACAGGTACTTAAAGAAACAATTTCTCCCAACCAAATAACACTCTTACTTATTTATCATTTCTATTTTTGTAAGCAGAGGTTTCATTGCGAGCGGAACGGTGTCGGTGTCTACCATGGTAAATTTCATAATGGCAGTTCTACTAAAAATATTATATTTCTGGTAGAGGACTCTACGGAGGAAGTTTCAGTCGTACCTTAATTTAAAACTTTTACAAACTCCGTCAAATTCGTCAAATTGTTTGAATGTTTGTACTTCTTTGAGTCTTGTTTGTGATTGTGAATTTTCAAAACGTTGGAGAGGACGGTATAAGTGTCATACCGACTCCACAAGTTGGCCCCAACGTCGGTCTCCACGCCATTTTCCCAACGTGTGGATCTAATAACGGTCGTCCCAACGCTAGCAAAATAAAACTTTATAGTAATACTAGCTGTCCCGCGCAACTTCGTATGCGAAAATTTTCCCCGTTTTTGCAACATTTCTCGTCGCTGCTCCGCTCCTATTAGTTGTAGCGCGATGTTATATAGCCTTTAGCCTTCCTCGATAAATGGGCTATCCAACAAAAAAAGATTTTTTCAAATCGGACCCGTAGTTCCTGAGATTAGCGCGTTTAAACAAACAAACAAACTCTTCCGCTTTATAATATTAGTATAGATAGTTTATACATCCGAGTAGTATATAGGCTATAAAAATACATATATAGGCAAGACAAACATTACGCGAACGAAGCAGCGAAGCAGGAAAATCCTAGTTTTGAAAAAGGGGGTCAGTGTTTTTGGACAAACATGATACTGAGTGCTTATATATAATCTACTAGCTATCCCGTGCAACTTCGTATGCGTAGATTTTCCCCGTTTTCGCAACATTTCTCATTGCTGCTCCGCTCCTATTGGTCGTAGCGTGATGTTATATAGCCTATAGCCTTCCTCGATAAATGGGCTACCCAACAGCAAAATAATTTTTCAATCCGGACCCGTAGTTCCTGAGATTACCGCGTTCAAACAAACAAACAAACTCTTTAGCTTTTTAGTATAGATTTAACAAAACCGGGCAAGTGCATGGCGGGTCATTCACAATGTAGGATTCCGTAGCTGCGCAGTACAATAATGCGGCATAAGAAGTGGGTTTTTTGTTTCACTACTCACAACTTTAAATACTTAAGTAATTTTTAAAGAAATTTGTACGTAAAATTTTGTTCTTCACACTTAGATTACTGTTATTCGTAAACTTGTAAGGCCTACTTAGCTTTTTTAACCATTCAGCTGGCAGGGGACACTTGAGTTAAACGAAAATTTTCACTTTAAGACTATTTCACAAACGGATCCCTTCAAAAAATGATTTTCCCAACACCCAGTATTTTTAAAAGGCCTTACAACGATATCCCACACGGTGGGGTAGCGCGCTACTTTGCTATTTCTCTCCCATTCCCCTTGCCCAGTGAATTCTGGCTTCAGAAAATAGGCAGTAGTTTTTATTATTCCCTAGTTGTCAGGGACTGTCGTTATTTTTTATGTTACTACCTACCTTTTATGTTACAAAGAGGTATCTAGTACATTCATTATTCATGTAAAACTTGGAAAATGGGTTCCTATGAGTTTGCGTACTTCGAAAAAGGGTACGGCTACTAATGTAATAAAATTCCTTTATTTTACTTTTTAGTAGAGACTTGTTCACTTCAATCGGGGTTTTCTCTAATTTCTGTATTAAATCGCCGGGAAGATTTTTTTCAAGTTATAATACATTTTGTTGTGTACTCTACATAAATTAAAATTCGACGAACTTCTCTCGGTACCTTAGTCGGAATACATAAATTTATTTAAAAAAAAAAACCGAATTGATTAAGCAATTCTCAAATGGGACTAAACTCACGGCGCGGAATTTCTCCGCGTCCGCTGTAGAGAGGAAATAAACCAATATCTCCATGTTTGGTTCTAACGAGACAAAAGTGTACCACTGGAACCAAAATAATAATAATTATTTGGGACAACTCACACAACGCTATCTGATCCCAAACTAAGCAAAGCTTGTACTATGGAAACCAGACAACTGATAAACATACTTATATATTTCTAAATACATACATATTATAGATAAATAACACCCAGACACAGAATAAACCATCGTGCTCATCACACAAAGTTTTATCCTGGGTGGGGATCGAACCCACAACCTCTTGCGTAGCAGTCGGATACACTCCCACTGCGCCACAGAGGCAGTCTGGACTATGGTTTAGAGAATACACATATACGAAGGGGGCAAAATACATATGATATCTCTCCGACCTCTAACATCACCAGTTTTTACTTGTACTTTAATTTCGAAACCCCAATCTTTCAAGTCTCGCGTGGGTTTTATGACGAAGATTAATGGACGACCCCTCAGACTGTTCAGTTAATTCGTCTACCGAGCGTCCGTGGTGCGCGCGGACAAGACCCGCGAACGTCGCAGAGTCCGCGAGCCGAGCGTTTATATAAGTTTTCCGCCGGGGCAGCGTCCATGGCGGAAATAACACGTCGTGAAGTTACACATCAAGTTTATTGGATTACGTGATCGTTGCGTTTCCGCCTCATTGGCGGACCCGGATAAATTCCGCGCCTTAGTTCTTAACGTTATGTTTAGCAGCACATTTATTGTCTAATTTTGATTACGTTCGCATACGAACTATTTGTATCGTATGATGATTAATAAACAATGAAGTACAGTAGGTTTATTTGAATATAAAAATAAATAAATACCATGTTACCACTCGCACAATGGCCACCTGAACCCAATTTATGCAGATCCCAGAGCCTGTACTATCAACCAGACATACCTAATAATACAATAATTTCATTTATGAAAGAAAAAAAAAACATTTAATTATTAAAGTAATTGGCAAGAAATGCCTGTAAAATTACTACAATATCCGGCCTGTGACACAAAATTTGTTAAAAATGCTATCTGTAACGAAGCAATAACTAAAGTCGTGATAGTTCTAGTAAGCAGCGGCTAGATGGCGCAAGCGAGGGCCTGACTCGCGTGCGGAAAGTGTAGAAGAATTTGAGGTTTTGTAACATAGTCCCGTTAGATGGTTCGATTCCATGCATGGCATACGAAAGTCTCGGTTTGGTTTCCTGGGTCTGAAAGTTTTATTTACAGCTTCAAGGGACTAGGGACTAGAGACCTGAGTATATGCTTCTAACTTCAACTCGATAACTCCACATGCTCCCGAGATAAAGGGTCTTCACAGACAGGCGGACGGATGGATAACAAAGTCATCCTATATCTATGGGTTTCGTGTTTTTTGTACGGAACCCTAAAAAGAAATTGTAGGTATAGTTATTAGAAGTATAGTATAGTATAGTATAGTATAGAAATAGCATGTCTAGTTAAATGTTTAATTAATTATTTTTTTTCACACGATAATTTAAACTAATATTATAAAGCTGAAGAGTTTGTTTGCTTGTTTGAACGCGACTATCCCAGGAACTACTGGTCTGAATTTATCGAGAAAGGCTATTGGCTTTATAAAATCACGCTGCAGCCAATAGGAGCAGAGCAGCAATGCAATATGTTGCAAAAACGGGGAAAATTTACGCAAACGCAGTCAGCTGGTAAACGATATAATCATTATTATTATTATTATAGTGTCTTTAAAGGGAAAACTCTTTTGAAACATAACGGAACCCTTAGTAAATACAGCAATTATTTATATCTATCTCATACACTCGTACATTCACTAACTTCTAAGACTCGGTTATTGCTTTAGTAATTTATCTATTTGAAGTTTACGAGCCAACAGTGTGTAATTTCTTTACAAAAATAACTTCGGGTCAGTGTGTAAATGTAAGGTTGAAATTTGGATCAAAACTGAGCGTTTTTCTCTTTGTTGAGTGTTTCTCGAGAGCGTTTGTTCAATTAATGAAATTGACAAATGGTATTTTAAATTAGTCATTTATTCTATCTTCCAATATAGTGTATGATTACATTCGTGGCAGTAGGTACCCTACCTGCAAATAAATAAACAAACAAACATTTTTTTATTGTTTTTGTTGAAAACGTCTCGTAAAGTGTTTTTAACCGAATTCAAAAAGGAGGAGGTTCTCAATTATGATGTTTTTTTTATGTATAGGGCGTAACTCCATCATATATTTTTGATTTTGAAAATTGTTTTTTTGTCCGAATTAATTTTATTCCGGAATGAAGATCTGATGATGAGTGTCGGAGATAGACAATGAAACTCTTCAATAAATGCCAGCAGATCAACCCTGATTGAAGTCGGTCAGATGTTTTTTTTGTAAATGAGTTTTTTCGCTTTTATAATATTAGTACGAATGTGTTATTTTGAAGGATATGCTCTACTTATATATACTTTACAGCGGCTTAACATATTTCTCTGCGATTTTGACACTACATGTTTTGTAGAAATGTGACTTATCATAACTAATAACAATAAAAACCCTTGATTAACGAAGTAAGTTAAATACTACACTTGTAAAAACTCGATATTTTAAGTAGGTACTTGTTATGCCTAATCGCAAACAATAGGTAAAGCCGGAAAAAAAACGAGGCAATAAAAACTAGCGGCCACTCTTTTCAAATTGTTTATAAATTGTATATGCAGGTAAGGTGCTGCCACCATTACATTATACGCCATATTAGAGGACAGATGCAAAAACAAGAGATAAAAATTTAAAAAGAAGAATACATAAGATTGAATATATCAACCTCAATGTCAAAACTATATGTGCTTAAATATTGTCCAAATTACTGGTTAAATATGAATGTTTTCCAAAAGAAAGAACAGCCTTAATTTATCACGCAGAATCTTTACTTACAAAAGTAAATCGTTGTTAGTATTTTGCTTTAGGATTTTAAATTTGAACAATGTACCCGCTCCGCTAATTAAACGATACCAATATTTGCAGGTTTGCAAGAGTGAGGAAACACCTATTCACATCTTCTGCAGGTGCGAGGCAATCCATAACACCAGATGGCAGCACTTTGGAGGGCACTTAACTACCTCAGAAAACATTAAGTCCTCTCCACCAAGGCGCATAGTCGACTTCATGGTCAGACTAAATCTTGGAGATATCCTTTAAAGAAGAAAGAGGTGTCACAATAGATCTTCTAGGTCGCAGCGACTTCCGGCCAACTCATCCCGGCCTCTATCCAGATATAACACAATACCCGCTCCGCTTATAGCAACCGCACAGTCTTCTCCATAATTTACTAGTAAGGTTTTTTTTACATTTCAGTTTAACGATTCAACTGACAGACTGACTGTAAATATTTCAGCGTAGTTTCTATAGCGGATCACGTAAATTTTGTTAACTAGTATTTGGGCGTTTATCTTCTAAACTTTTGGAACGTTGAGTTTGTATTTATTCGTGATTTCTGGGTAATATAAATTTAGAAGTTGAATGGAATGTTTGTAGTATTGTGATAGAATTGGAATGTTACATGGTAAGCGCCTGATAGTAAGCGTCACGCGTCGCCCATTACAGTATCAGTGCCACCCAAATCCTTGTTTGGCAAAGATCTGAATGTCACCGCACCGCGCTCCTCATTTGAGACATTAGTCTAATTTGTTTTTAAACTTTCGCGATTTTTATACATATTAGTTATATTTTGGGACTTAATTGCGTGAATTATTTAAAGGTACGAACCTTTTATTTACCCGACGTTTCGATCGAATTGCACCGATCGTGGTCACGGGTCGACTGATGGCAGCTTAGCGATGTCTCCGTGAGTCGCGGGGTTTTTCAACTACCCTCGCCTGGTCTTGATAATTTTGATAATTTGTACTGTCGATACTTCTACACACTACACTTACAACGTCTTTACACTGAGGCGCGGTGTCTTTACAGTTCGTACCTTTAAATAATTCACGCGATTAAGTCCCGAAATATAACAAATAGTCTAATTTGCCCAGTAATTACACTTGCTACAGTACCCTTCAACCGCAACACAGTGATGCGTTAACATTACTATTTTGCTGAAGAATAACTGACACTATTATAGTACCGACCAAGACAGCCTATAGACCTCTACGTTTTTGCACGATAATCATAAAATACGAATACTTTGAAGAAAAGCGAAGGAATTCTGTTGATCTTTACCTACGAGTAGTTTTAAATTCTTTCAGAACATTTAGGTATTTGAAATTAAATGGTTGTGTCATTTGATTTCTCATGAAAAAAAAAAATCTAATTTAATGTAAATTTTCAATATTATAAATAAAGTGTGTTTTTTTTAGAAGTATACAAAGTTTAAGATAAAATAAAACCTGTAATAAAAAGTGATAAAAAAAAACATATAGACTTCAAAAGATAATTGATAATAATAATTTTATATACTTCCACGAAATTAACCTACATTTTTTTCAAGACCGTGCCAGTACTTGTAAGATTAGTACTAAAATTCTGACAAACATGTTTGAACCTTTTGTGTTCATCGACATTACGAACTCTTTTTTTTAATTTGATAGGTAATACCTACTGTTGATACTGGCACCAAACTCAAAAAGTGTAGATTAATTTCGTGTATATAAGAGTACTAGCTGTGCCCCGCGGTGCTACCCGCTGTTTATTAGCCTATGTGTTAATCCAGGGTGTCAGCTAACTTCGTACCAAATTTTTTTTAAATCGCTCTAGCCGTTTAGACGTGAAGAAGTAACAAACATACACACTCACAAACTTTCGCCTTTATAATATTAGTATGAATATGAATTATTTTATTATTGACAGTTAACTTTTGAAGTCAAAGTTTTCGCTGCGGGTTCGAATCCTACCCAATAAACTACCGTCGTGAACCCAATCTTAACACAGTCCAAGGCAGTGAGCTTAGCTGGAGGGGTTAACATAATGGCTAGTTATGTGCATACAATAATTGCATTTTTGAAAGATAGAAAAATTTAGAGTCCAGACGCAGGAATCGAACCCGAGACTTCCGTAAGCCAAACCGGGGCCGGAATCGAACCACCTATCTGGACTATTTTTATACTATATTTATAGTTCAGATAGGTGGTTCGATTCCGGCTACCTATCTGGACTATTTTTATGCTATTTTTATAGTCCAGATAGGTGGTTCGATTCCGGCTACCTATCTGGACTATTTTTATGCTATATTTATAGTCCAGATAGGTGGTTCGATTCCGGCTACCAATCTGGACTATTTTTATGCTATATTTATAGTCCAGATAGGTGGTTCGATTCCGGCTACCTATCTGGACTATTTTTATGCTATATTTATAGTCCAGATAGGTAATCGAACCACCTATATGGACTAATTTTAAACCTAGGTTAAACGAGTTTATTCTCGTGTCAAATTGTATTTATAAGGTGGTTTGAATAAAGGCTATTTTATTTTTATTTTATTTAGGGGTGAATTTTCAAAAAGTTTGCTCAAGGGTTCCTTTTATAATGTCCCCTACGTTATAAAAGGAACCCTTGTGCAAAATGTCAAGTTTCTAACCCTTATAGTTTACGCCCCTCGTTGATATGTCAGTCAGTCGGGTAAAAATGTATAATCATTATACCAAGTTATTATAGTTCTTGACGTTACGCCATCGGTAGGTACAATCAGTTACCTAGTCAACCTTCATTTGAACTGTAACATAATTGTTAGGTACAGCAAAATCGCTAGTTCAAAATTGCTTAGCTTATGAAAGTTTATTACAGATATTAAAGGTAATTTGTATTTGATAGGCTTCTTGAATTTCAATACGAACGAGAATAGAAATTGTATTAGGCTTTAATGCCGGTTTATACGAATAAATTACACTGTACAGTATTTAATTCTTGTAAATCAAATTGGTAATTCAATAGGTCTAGGGATTTTTAGGGTTACTTCAAAAGGAAAAAAACGGAACCCTTATAGTATCATTTTGTTTTCCGTCTGTCTGTCTGTCTGTCAAAACCCTTTATCTCGGAAACGCGTGGAGGTATCGAGTTGAAATTAAAACAATATTCTCAGGTTTCCAGTACCTTGAAGCTGTGAAAAAATCAAACTTCTAAGTTTTAAAATAGATACAGCCGTTTATGCCGCAAAAAAACGTACATTTTGACACTCTCAAAGAATCAAAATTTATAGAGTATTTACCTTTGACCAAGAACTATGCAATTTGGCGAGTAATAACGTCTTATACTACAAATATAGGGAATAGTTTAAAAAACTGTACATTTGTAAATAAATCATAAAAAAAACTTGAGAGGTGTCAAGGGATGGAACGAAGTTCATTTCGATTAATTAGAGAAAATTAGTGAAAATTAATTAGTAAAAAAGTGTCGTTACAACTTTTCGTAAGATTTTTTCCGTCTAGCCCCGTTTCACAACGCGCGATAGGGAACTTCGTTCCAAAACTATAGTCTTTAAAAAACTGCGAGACTCGATTTCTGAACCTAATATGTACCTACAAATTTGGACGGAACCCGCGGTGGGCGAGTCCGACTCGCAGTGTCCAGTTTTTTAGGGATCCGTACCTCAAAAGGAAAAACGGAACTCTTATTGGATCACTTTGTTGTCTGTTCGTCCGTCGATCTGTCAAGACTATTTATCTCGGGAACACGTGAAGGTATCGAGTTGAAATTAAAACCATATAATCAAGTCTTGATGACTGCCTCTGTGGCGCGGTGGGAGTATGTCCGACTGCTACGCAAGAGGTCGTGGGTTCGATTCCCACACGGGTAACCACTTTGTGTGATCCACAAATTGTTGTTCCGAGTCTGGGTGTACTTTGTGTCCGTGACTTGTATGTTTGTAAAGTCCCCCGCAACACAGGGCTTGAACCCTAATGCGGGAGACGTCTTTCAGAAAAAAACTGTTCAATAAACCACGTTGACTATTTGTATAGACCTCGGTTTCTTTAATCTTCCCTTGAAACGTAATCGTAGCATATGCCTCATTAAGATCAAACGTTCAAAATCAAGACATGCTGTACGCTGTGTATCTAATTAAGACTTTTTGCGCATATCAGAATGATCATACGGAATGACATACGTCTCATTCGTTGCTTTCTAAAACACGCCTTAAAAATCAAAATTTGCAACCGCTTTTAAATCACCAAACCGCGGTAAAACGTTTTAGTACAAATAATAATAATAATAATAATAATATCTTGGCACAACTCACACAAAGCAGATAGCTTTGTGTGAGAGAGATCCCAAACTAAGCAGAGCTTGTACTATGAAAACCAGACAACCGATAAACATAAATAAATACATATATATTATAGATAAAAACACCCATACACAGAGTGATAAACCATAGTGCTCATCACATAAAGTTTTATCCTGGGTGGGATCGAACCCACGACCTCTTGTGTAGCAGTCGGATACACTCCCACTGCGCCACAGAGGCAGTAATTAACTCAAATGTAAACCAAACTAACGATATCTATTTAATAATTTACACTAAAGCGTTACCCATATGTGTAAAAAGTTCTTTATTGTAACAATAATACTTTAGCAGGCAATAAAACGTGCACATACCGTCGTTAATAAGAACTCCCAAACACTAGGAAAGTTCCCAAACAGTCGTACCCAATGGGAATAAAATAAAATTTTATTCCTATTAGCACTAGACCGGTTTAGAAAAACATCAGTTGAGTAGTAAAATGATATCTGTAATAGTGTTTGAAACTGTATTACTTTATTCTAAAGGCAAATAAAGTATTTTTGAAGTGGGTAATATCAAAGTGAAACAACTCGGTGTTGTGTTTCTAAAGTTAAATGGTATTTTTCGGATTCCTGGTGGAGAAATTCTCGAATTAAAGCTGTAAAATGTAACTATTATGTAGGTTGTGAATGTACTGTAAGTAATTTTAAAGGGGTTCGTGACTCAGTACCATAGAGCAGATCTAGATATTAACGAGGTTCAGCAATGTTACTCCTGTCGGTCTATAGATGATTGACAGTTTTTGAAAAATCTTACACTTATGCATGTGTTTTAGGGAATATGTTAAACTGTCGGTCCTGCGCCTAATCCCTCTCCGGTCGCATCATCCATCCGTCAAAAGTGAGGGTATAGAGATTGCATGTTTGTTTGAGGACCACACGCAACTTAGGTATAAGTTTACAATACTAGATCACAGTACGAACTTTCCGAATAACGATTTGTCTATGCATTTAAGAGCTCACGTATTTTAAAAATTAGTACGTACCTAAATGTAAAACGACTTTTATTACTGGGTATAAGTGCTCTTAAAGTAGCACAAATTCCAATTCATTTCTCGCATCATTGACCACACAAACTTTTTATATGGCGCGACT
Source organism: Herminia tarsipennalis (assembly GCA_945859575.2). NCBI lineage: Eukaryota > Metazoa > Arthropoda > Insecta > Lepidoptera > Erebidae > Herminia > Herminia tarsipennalis. The sequence goes on along the minus strand of OX243857.2, from coordinate 6,350,502 downwards.
AATGGGAGTGCAGTAACATTTTATTACCAGTATCTACTTTAGTTGAGAGAAATTTGTATAATGAATCCTGTTTTTGTGCATTTGAGCCAATAATGTATTCACCAATTCGCACTAGAATTGGTCATATTCAGAGGTTTCTGTATTTGCAGTGGACGTATAAAAGCAATCAGCCTTAATATGCTTACTTCAGAAACGTGTTTCTTCATTTACCATCATACGAACTCGATCGAAACGTCAAGAAATTTATTTATTTATAATAAATATGTTAAATCCTGTGTCAAATTATGATTATATTATGATATGCCAACATTACTTAGAAAAAATCCTTACAAGATCGAGTTTGTTGTATTTTTTTTATTAATTATAATTTAAATCAAATTAGACGTAAGTACAATTTAATTCTGCTTTATCAAAGACATTTACTATATACACTCACAAACACTTATAATACTGTCGTTATCAATAATATATTAGGAGGAACGAAATCAAGTTTATGATTATTTGATTAGATATAGACGTTGAGCAAAACGATCCTCTGGGAATACGAAACGATTACTTAACTGAAATACGTATATCGATTACAAAATAAATGATTACCGTCTTCGGAATTTAATTCCCAATCACTACGAATAGTTGGGAAAATTTTGTGTTAGTCGTACTCCTATCTGGGAATTTTAGGGTTGTCGAGTGATTTCGAGATAAAATTGCTTTTGTATTGTATTTGAGTTAAAGGAATAGTTTTCAAGGGTTTCTCAGGAACTCTGAGGGTAGTTACAGGTGCGGGTTCTGTCAATAATTAAGGTGACGGAGGTGAATTCGTAGAAATAGGAAGTTTATTATTATTGGATTCGGTGTGATGTATTGTGTGCTTGTGTGGCAAACTGCTGAGTTATTGGAAATTAATTTTGGGTGCCATTGTGGTTTTTTACATTATTTATTTTAAATACTCTGGAACCTTATATAAAATAACTTAATTTTACAAATACAATTATTGCTGGATAGAAAAAATTGAGGTCTAGTAACATAGTCCAGATAGCTGGTTCGCTTCTGGCCCCGGTTTGGCTGCGGAAGTCTCGGGTTCGATTCCTGAGTCTGGACTTCAATTTTTTCTATCTTTCAAAAATCCAATTATTGTATTTGTAAAGTAATTGGCAAGAAATGCCTATTAAAATTACTTCAAAACTTAATTTTAGCTTAATAGCTAGATAATATGACTTTCATATTATGTAAGATAACGTATCTGTAAAGATAGAAGAAACACACCGTATCTATAACTTGCTTGCGGGCGGCGTTGTAGCTCTTAAAGGAATGGACCTATTTTGATGCGTTTTTTTTTATAAAGTTTACGACTGCCCACGAAGACGTGGTTATGTTTTTCGAGTCGACACTTAATGTCTTGATGGATCTTAGCTTGAGAGGTATCGTTAGATACGTCTCAGTTGTGAGAGTGACACTGAGGACATTAACACTAGAAAAAATGGAGGATTTTAGTCGTCGATATTTGTCAGTTACTAAGTGGCCCGCGCAACTTCGTATGCGTAAATTTTCCCTGTTTTTGCAACATTTTTCATCGCTGCTCCGATCTTATTGGTCATAGCGTGATGTTTTGTAGCCTATAGCCTTCCTCGATGAATGGGCTATAAAACAGTGAAAGCATTTTTCAATTCGGACCAGTAGTTCCTGAGATTACCGCGTTCAAACAAACAAACTATTCAGCTTTATAAAATTAGTATAGATTAATTTGAATCAATCAAGTTGGTTTTCAAATAATTTAGCTCATTGCTTTATTTGATGATTTTTGTATGCTATTTTAATGATAATGAACATTTTATACAGGGTGATTTGTAATATACTAATAACTCTCGGTGATGGATTGTTAGATTCCCATTTATATGCAACTAGCGGACGCGTCGCGGTTTTACCCGCGTTGTTCTCGTTCCCGTGGGAATACAGGGATAAAAAATAACCTATGTCACCCGGGGTTAGTGTAGCTTAACAACGATGAAAGAATTTTTCAAATCCGTCAAGTACTTTCGGAGTCTATTCAATACAAACAAACAATCAATCAAACAATCAAATCTTTCCTCTTTATAATATAAGTATAGACTATCTGTCCCGCGCAACTTCGTATGCGTAAATTTTCCCCGTTTTTGCAACATTTCTCGTCGCTACTCCGCTCCTATTAGTCGAAGCGTGATGTTATATAGCCTATAGCCTTCCTCGATAAATGGGCTATTCAACAAAAATAGTTTTTTTATAAATCGGACCAGTAGTTCCTGAGATTAGCGCGTTTAAACAAACACACAAACAAACAAACCAACTCTTCCGCTTTATAATATTAGTATAAATATAGATATAGATAAAAGTATGTTGGAAAATTTAAATGTCAGTATGTCACGATTCCGATCCTAAATATCCTGGTATATTTTTTAATAATATATTAGGTATGTTTAGTAACTCGAACAAGATGGATGGACATATAGACAGGCCCTCTTTTATTATTGATTAGAAAATAGAGTAGATACCCAATTGATTAAGAAAGAAAGTTAAACGCGGTATTATTAATTAATGGAATTTCATTTAAGTATTAGATGAAGTCCATTACTATACTAGATGGTTGAAAAAAAACGGGTTGCACTCCAGGAGTGCTGGCTGAAGTGAAAACTTGAACATTATATTACATACTGATGAATTTGAATAATATTTTTCGATTATACTGACATAATAATAAAAAAATATGAAATAATAAATAACAAATCAAAAAACCAGAAACGATAAATGAAAAAAAAAAACTTGAGAGGTGTCAAGGGACACCCAGATGGAACGAAGTTCTTATCTTAATTTTTTTTTTTATAATTTTCGCAACACCACACTGTTCAATGCGAAATAGAAAGACGAAACGAAAATAACTTACAAAAAGACGATTGTATACCGAAGGCTCGAACCCACAACTACACAATTGTCACCGAATTTATGCCTCTAGACCAAATCGACAGGTGACTTCTTCGTCAAATTAGATGTTCATATCTTACGCGCACGCCGCACGGCTTGTGTGTGTCAAAAAGTGTCAAAGTGTCGTTACAACTTTTCGTGAGATTTTTTCCGTCTAGCCCCCTTTCACAACGCGCGATAAGGAACTTCGTTCCAAAAAAATGGTCGGAACGGACTCGAACTGGGGATTTTGGACCCGATTTCCCACCTGTGCTATAATATTTTTTTTTTTGACGACTTCAGTAGGCTACAAACCCTGTGTCGCTTTACAAACATACAAGTCACGAACACAAAGTACACCCAGACTCGGAACAACAATTTGTGGATCACACAAAGTGGTGAGTGGTGTCCCGTGTGGGAATCGAACCCATGACCTCTTGCGTAGCAGTCGAACACACTCCCACCGCGCCACAGAGGCAGTCAAGTCAAAGACATTGTAGATGGTGGCGAAATTTACCTTCATATTCTAATGATATTGTAGCAGTTTTTCATTGCTCTCCCTCCGTCTTACGAATTTTCGATCAGGTCACGTGTCCTGACGCGAGATTAAAACATTTTTTATCCATCCAAAAAAGTGCACTACTCGCTAAAGAAGTTTTCACTTTAAAAAGTGAAACTATAAGGGTTACGTTTTGTCACAAATTTTCATACAATCTTTTTCATGAACCCAACAAAAACTTATTATCCAATTTGGTACAGTCGTTCTAAAGTTATGCGCGTACGTACATACATTTCGGTGATTAATATTAATTTACATAGAAAATTATTAAAAGTCCCAATTGTACAAAAAACTATACAAACACGGTATAAAAGTTAAAAACTAACTACTGCTAACTAGCTCTGACTGGCGCAACTTCATTCATAAATTTTCACCGCTTTTGCAACATTTTTTATTGATTTGACTGCCTCTGAGGCGCGGTGGGAGTGTATCCGACTGCTACGCAAGAGGTCGTGGGTTCGATCCCCACCCAGGATAAAACTTTGTGTGATGAGCACGATGGTTTATTCTGTGTCTGGGTGTCATTTATCTATAATATGTATGTATTTAGAAATATGGAAGTATGTTTATCAGTTGTTTGGTTTCCATAGTACAAGCTCTGCTTAGTTTGGGATCAGATAGCGTTGTGTGAGTTGTCCCAAGATATTATATTATTATATTATTTTTCACTCCTATTGGTCGTAGCGTGATGCTGTATGGCCTGTTTGAAAATATTTAATATGTTACGGGTCTTAATCGCGTGAATAATTTAAGGTAAAATACCTTGTTATTGCCCGACGTTTCGACCCTATTGCAACGGCCGTGGTCACGGGTAGACTGTAATAATTTTTTATATATATATATATATATCGTCTCGTATGTTTGTTTGTTTGACTGAAAAAAAAAATATCGAGACAGACTATGGGCTATATAATAACTATATGCTTTTGTATATATATATATATATATATATATATATATATATATATATTCAGTTTTTCAGTAAAAGTGGCCATGAGTTTAGTTTTTATTGCCAAGGTCTATTCTCACGGTTTTACTCTTGCGAACTTGGCATTAAATGTAGAATCATTTTATTCCAAATTTTGTCTGACGTTCATAAGCGTTGCATTTGTAACCTAAATGAATAAAGTATTTTGACTTTGACTTTAAAACTCTATATCATTATAGTATAGATTTAATAATGTTAAAGAGATTGTTTAAATAATAATAGTAAAAAGTTGTTTATTCACTTAGGAACCAACACATTACACTTGTAAAATCCGATTCTACATGTACAAGTAATGCCTGTGCGCAAACAATAGGTAAAACTGGAGTAAAGAACGCGCCAATAAGAACTTGCAGTCACTCTTTTCAAATTGCCAATGTTAACAATGTTTCTTTGTTTATGAACAGTATATGCAGGTAAGGTGCTGCCACAATTATACTATACACCATAAAGAGGACTGATGCAAAAATAATCCATTAAACAAAAACGTCATAATTAATTTGACGTCTCTTCTATGTCATTGTATTTGACGAAAAGATACAGAGATATTACACAACTCTTTAGTTAACGAAAACTAGAGATATCAAATGAATGTGCTAATTAAGCCCTTTCATTTGATACCAAACACAGCACACGTAAATACTTTAAAAAATAAAACCCTACTTACATGCTTACTACACTTTTTGTGACCATTATAATGGATGAAAATGTAGCCTATGTTACTCGCGCTATTATAACGAATCAATTGACACCTCGTTCATCGAAATCGGATAAGTAGATTAGGCGCTACAGTGGAACATACAAACATATATAGACTGCTAAAAACATTACCCTTGCTTTTTGGCTTCGTCATAGTCGGGTAACAAGAGATAAAAAAATATTATATAAAGAATGTATTCTTTATTTAATGAGGTTGGATATATCAACCTCAATGGGTACAACATTGTAGGAGCATCCAACTTACAATGTAAAACTATATTATGTGCTAAAATATTGCTTATATAAATAAATTAGGTTGAGGATGGTTAGGGTTTTGTAGCGTAGCAGCGTTCATTTTGTCACTATTCAGCAAATATTACGTCAATAATCTATACTAATATTATAAAGCGGAAGAGTTTATTTGTTTGTTTGTTTGTTTAAACGCGCTAATCTCAGGAACTACTGGTCCGATTTGAAAAAATATTTTTTTTTGAATAGTCCATTTATTGAGGAAGGCTATAAGCTATATTACATCACGCTACCACTAATAGGAGCGGAGCAGCAATGAGAAATGTTGCAAAAACGGGAAAAATTTACGCATACGAAGTTGCGATGGACAGCTAGTTAAAAATATAGTTAGTGCGCAAGTCTTTTTATACTACGACATAAGCCGCCTTATTCCAAAAGATGGACTAAACCTGGTTTGACGAAAATCCTAGTTTAAACCATGGATCTACGAAAATCGTTATTACAAAACGAGGTTCATCGCTTAATCGATGATCTTCTTTGGTCTATAGATTAGTCTTTCGATCACCCTAGTTTAACTATGGTAATAACCTTAAAATGTCAAAAACTTGACAATTTGAACGTTAGACCATTTACTATTTTGCGTATTTTAGTTTCAATTATTAATGACGAATAATGCGTGTTTAGTGACTTTAAATTATTAACTAACTAAATATGGTGTGGCAACAAAATAAACGCAAAAATCGAGTGAAATGCGATGTGTGACCAAAGATTTAATAATACATGCTTATTATTGTTTTTCAAAACATTTATCACAGCTTGGAATTGAGAGAGAAGATTTAATATACAGAACTCAGAGATGTCCCAAAATTAAAGTGGTCTGTACAATGTTTGGGTCAACCAGACTCGACGTGAAGTTTACCTACGCAGTGTGGAAAGTTGAAGATCAACACAGATATTTTTGTTTGACAATAGTATCATTAACTAGTGCTCTATGTAAAACAATCTGATGCATTCCACTTATAATATGTCACATTATTTATATTGAAGTTGGAAAATCACATTTGGAATGTCTGATAGGTGGTCTGAAGTAGTGCGGCTAAAACCAATGTTGAATATACTCAAAATGCACAAAACAAAGTAATAGAAACATCATTAAGACAAAATTTCTTACCTAAAACTTACTACTGAACTATACATATAGTGGAACAAAATAAACATTGATCAATTTAAAATTTAGTTGGTAAAGTGTAACCATGGGTATACCTATCACTAGAAACAGATGGAAACTTAGGTTATAGGTAGGTACCAAGAACTGAATATTATGTTTAATAGAGCTCAGCTAGTTAATACATTGCTACAATGTTCCTTTAAACATAGTTTAAACACTAAACAGAGAGTACAGATTGGTTACAGGTTATTGAAATTGTGATGTAATAACTATTATGCACTACTTAACAGTTTAGATAATTATATTTAAGATTCTCATGAAAATGAACTATGTTCTTAGGGAGAATAAATGGTATCTAATAAATAATGATTCTATGTATAATGTACCTAAAACTTACTAGTGAACTATATAGTGGATCTAAATAAACATTGATCAATTATTGATTGATTACTGTTTATATATTTATACATAAAATGCCTAATTAAAAATACACTAGTGAACTATAAGGTGGATCTAAATATAGAATTATCAATTTTATTATATAAATATATTATTGATCACTGTTTATATATTATACAAAAAATGCATACAATTTAAAATTTATTGTTAAATAAATATCTATACTAATATTATAAAGCTGAAAAGTTTGTTTGAACGGGGTAATCTCATGAACTACTAATTCTTTTGAACTTTTTACTGTTGGATAGCCCATTTGTTGAGGAAGGCTATAGGCTATATAATATCACACTACAACCAATATGAATGGAGCAGCATTGAGAAATGTTGCAAAAACAGGGAAGATTTATGCAGACTAAGTTGTGCGGGAAAGCTAGTTATCTAAATAGAAATAAGGGATATCAACTCAATATTCCTTTTCAAACATAGTTTGAACAGGGAGGACAGAATGGTTACAGGTTATTGAAATTGTTAACATCCATTGTGTTGTCAAATGGAATAACTATTAAGTGCTACCTAACAGTAATTTAGATAATTATATTTATGATTCTCATGAAAATGAACTCTGTTCTTAGGGAGAATAAATGGTATCTAATAAATAATGATTCTATGTAGTTATTTGAGAATTTCATTTCATAGCAAGCTCACTGATATTAAATAATAAATATATTCATAAAATTTGTTTCAATCGTTTGTTGTGCTTCAGCCGAAACTTCAGTACCTATGTTGAATCTAAGCATACTTTCCCCCAATACATTCAGAACAACGAGTGCAACAAAGAAAACAGTAAGTATATCAAAAATTGAATATCTTATTGAGTAAATATCCTTCCATGCTAAGACCTGTTCCAATGAAACTAGCTTTGTAATAAAAACTCGCATCCAAGTTCCTCTGAGTGTTTGGGCGCTATAATTACTTAGATTAAACTTATAACATCCCTAATAATGTCTGAGTTCATTAAATTTAGGTTATCATCATTTGTTTACATTTTTAGTACTGATGACAACTACTTATGTAACGTTCCGATCCTTACAGAATCTATTTGATTTTTCGTAAATTGCAGGCCGAGGGCTTTTATGTCAGGTTAATATTTTGAAAATTACGTAGTGCTGGCGAATAATTTAGCTACATAGAACGTCTAAATATTTTATTCTCAATGAAAACTATACTTTCAAATTACATTGGTATAAAACGGAACGTTATATTTGAATGATAAGAACAATGAATGAACTAAATCGATTATAATCTGTGGCTGATTGCTAGATCCTTTGGTATCAGCTGGTCCACGGACTATCTAAGCTTTGTAATAAGACCAATAGTACTGTACTTTAACCTGGACTTGAAAGTCTTTGTTTAAACCTTGATTTGATCTTTTCTTTGGAATAAGGCGGAAGGAGACGAGCAAGTCTTGCGTCTTACAAGCGTCACGCGTCGCCCATAACAGTATCAGTGTCACCCAAATCCTTGTTTGGCAAAGATCTGAATGTCACCACACCGCGCTCCTCATTTGAGACATAAGTCTCATTTGCTAGAGAGCCTATCAACCAAAACACGAACTGGGGTCTCCTGGTTTCTGGACCGCCAGATTTCACACCTGTGCTATAATATACATGTATTTTTTATGACGTCTCCAGCAGTAGGCTACAAGCCCTGTGTCGCGAGGGGCTTCACAAACTTGACTTGTACAGTCACGAACACAAAGTACACCCAGACTTGGAACAACAATTTGTGGATCACACAAAGTGGTGTCCCGTGTGGGAACCGAACCCGTCATAGGTTCGGTTCAGCTACAGAGGCAGTCTCATTTGAGTCATAAGTTTCATTTGCTAGAGAGTCTGTCAACCAAAACACAGTAATGAGTTAACATCACTATTTCAGGGAAATCACAATATTGTCAATGACTTATATGGGAACTCGTCTGGATTTAAAGATACTTAGAGACTATTAAATGATTAAGTATTTTATCTTTACTAAATTCATCAAAAAGATAATCCTATTAGCTGTTATACGACCAATTTTGATAGGGTTTGTTTACTACATAGAGGTACTAGCCCTGAAGCTCATTTAAATTTCCAAACAGTCTGAATTTCGCTGAGAATTTTATAGCTTTATATGTAAAGTTCCCTCGTGAGCACAGCTGGTCTAAAGTTCAGTGTATAATGCTGCTATCTTAGGCATGTCTTGCACGCAAAGTGTGATAACGCTTTTAAGACCCCTTCTGAATTTTGGGTCATAATAATCTTGGATATTAAAGACTATGTGGCCTGCTATCTTAGGTATTAAGGAATATATGAGTAGGATTATTTTGATGGTTCAAGAAAATGGATAGACGGACGTCCTTGTTAGCAATGGATGAGCTAAGATCTCAATAGTAAGTAAACTTATAGTTAAGTAAATATATAACACACCTTTCAGGAGGTATTGATAATTATTGACTTTTTTTGTTTTGGTAGGTAAGCCATAGGCCGTCTTATTGGGTACCTCAATAAAGTCAAGTATTCTTCTGTGAAATAGTGATGTTAACACATCACTATGTTTTGGTTGAAGGGCACTGTAGCAAGTGTAATTACTGGGCAAATGAGACTTACGAACTATGTCTCAAATGTGAAGCGCTGTATAAAATCCGTGTCTGTGACTTATGTAATTGGGTAGATGACTACAATAACAATAAATTATTTTACACTATACAGGAAATAGCATTTGCAAAAATATTCTGAAAAACAATGATTCTCTACAATTTTACGCTGTCATGAATTTATAAACATAAAACAAACATTGAAACTACATGATTTGACCATACAAAAGAATGACGGCATTGTTTTGTATTTCATATAAATTAGTAGGGGGCGCATCGTTTTGACGTTTCTTAAAAAGATACTGATTTGACTTGACAGTCATCTACCCTATTGACTGCGTCTGTGACGTGGTGGGAGTGTGTTCGACTGCTACGCAAGAGGCCGTGGGTTCGATCCCCACCCAGGATAAAACTTTGTGTGATGAGCACGATGGTTTAATCTGTGGCTGGGTGTTATTTATCTATAACATGTATATATTTAGAAAAAAATAAGTAAGTTTATCAGTTGTCTTGTTTCTATAGTACAAGCTCTGCTTAGTTTGGGATCAGATAGCGTTGTGGGAGTTGTCCCGAGACATTATTATATATTATATTATATCATTATTTTGGAAATGACCGTCCTAATGTCATAATCAAATGGAAGTCTTGTTGCTGTCGGCGGTCGCCTGTACAACTTACTAGCACTACAGAGATCAGTGACTGGATTTTAATGGACTTTTGAAGAAAAGATAACTAGGAATGTGTGATTGTGGTCCCACATTACTAGCAATCCTGTTAACCCCTCCAGCTAAGCTCTATGACTTGTATTTAGAGTGGGAGCACGTTGGTAGTATAATGGGTAGGATCCGATTCACGATTGCAAGACTGATCCCGGAACCCTTATAGTTTTGTCATGTCCGTCTGTCTGTCTGTCTGTCCGTATGTCACAGGCATTTTACTCAGACACTACTCTATGAATATTGATGAAATTTGGTGAAAAGGTGTCTTCTAGTGGCCGTTACATAGTTTGATAGCTAAATAATCAAAATAATTGTTTTTAGGGGGGGCACTCCATACATGTAACAGGAGCTGATTTTTTTGTCGTCTAACATCAATGTGTGGTACATCATTCGACAGGTCTTTTAAAAACATTATAAGGTTCTTAATAAACTTTTTTGAGTGAGTGAATATTTTTGGAAATAATCGATTCGAAAGTTGCAGAAATTGCCCCCCCCCCCCCCTTCTCCTTAACTTTTGAACCGTGTGGCTATATGGTCATAGCATTAAGTTAGTAAGCCTTCCTCGATAAATGGGCTACCCAACAGTAAAACTACCCAACAAAAAAAACATTTTTTAATTCGAACCAGTAGTTTCTGAGATTATCGTATTCAAACAAACTCTTCAGTTTTATAATATTATTATGATTTAGTGAAGCCGGATTACCTATATAGTGAATCTTTCTTTATGTATTTTCGGTGATTTGTGTAGAAGGCGTTTGTGTTATACATTTTGCCGAGAGTTATGTTTTACGATAAAACAAGTACCTAATAAACAAATAACTTAACAAATCCAAGATGGTGGTTATAAACCGCAAGAACAGCTTTAATTATTAATTCAGTTGTGGTAAGGACGCCGACTTCTTGTTTATACGTATGTTAATCAAGTTAGTTAATTTAAATGTAAAGGAATCCTCGGTATGGTTTATAATAATCTGAGTTCATATGAATGTACAGCTAGCAACACAGATTGTTGCACAACTTAATAATAACAATAGTTTATATGAAACTTTCAACAGTTTATACACAACACATTAATATGGAAAAGATGATACCTGTGGTAGTAAATTACTGTTGTCCAAATACCAACGCCCCCTCCCAAGATTAAAAATATTTATACCATACACTTGCCCGGTTTCTCATTGTTTACTTCCTATTTTACTATAATTTACTGCTGGCTTTCTCAAACATATTAACCAGAATTAATGAAAAACTATGCTACAACAAGAAAATAAAATTTTCAGATCATAAAATTTGTCGCAACAACGAAGCCTTCCCGCAACGCAGCGGCCTTTTTAACGCCCAGCGATTACGGTTTTATCGTCGATTTTATCGCAAATATCGAGAGCAACATAGTCAGCATTATCTTTATGTACTGCAACGAAAATAAAAAGATAAAATGTTACGATAGCACGTGACCGGATAAGATAAAGGTTGTCCGTATCTTCGATTTGCGCTTTGCTAAAAGATAACCTACGTGTTGAGTCCGTTTTTGAAGATTGGTGCTTGAATTTGACGTGGGTTAAGTACGGCGTTTCTTTAAATATACCATGTTGGATATATTCAATTACATAGGTAGATATATTAAGATACTATAGGCCGACCGCTTAACTCGTATATCGCCTGCGCGGTGAGAAGGGAGCGCGGGGTGATGTTAACGGGTGGGTGAGCGGTGTGCGCGGGACGTTCTCTGTCCCGCGCACACCGCTCACCCACCCGTTAACATCACCCCGCGCTCCCTTCTCACCGCGCAGGCGATATACGAGTTAAGCGGTCGGCCTATAGTATCTTAATATATCTACCTATGTAATTGAATATATCCAACATGGTATATTTAAAGAAACGCCGTACTTAACCCACGTCAAATTCAAGCACCAATCTTCAAAAACGGACTCAACACGTAGGTTATCTTTTAGCAAAGCGCAAATCGAAGATACGGACAACCTTTATCTTATCCGGTCACGTGCTATCGTAACATTTTATCTTTTTATTTTCGTTGCAGTACATAAAGATAATGCTGACTATGTTGCTCTCGATATTTGCGATAAAATCGACGATAAAACCGTAATCGCTGGGCGTTAAAAAGGCCGCTGCGTTGCGGGAAGGCTTCGTTGTTGCGACAAATTTTATGATCTGAAAATTTTATTTTCTTGTTGTAGCATAGTTTTTCATTAATTCTGGTTAATATGTTTGAGAAAGCCAGCAGTAAATTATAGTAAAATAGGAAGTAAACAATGAGAAACCGGGCAAGTGTATGGTATAAATATTTTTAATCTTGGGAGGGGGCGTTGGTATTTGGACAACAGTAATTTACTACCACAGGTATCATCTTTTCCATATTAATGTGTTGTGTATAAACTGTTGAAAGTTTCATATAAACTATTGTTATTATTAAGTTGTGCAACAATCTGTGTTGCTAGCTGTACATTCATATGAACTCAGATTATTATAAACCATACCGAGGATTCCTTTACATTTAAATTAACTAACTTGATTAACATACGTATAAACAAGAAGTCGGCGTCCTTACCACAACTGAATTAATAATTAAAGCTGTTCTTGCGGTTTATAACCACCATCTTGGATTTGTTAAGTTATTTGTTTATTAGGTACTTGTTTTATCGTAAAACATAACTCTCGGCAAAATGTATAACACAAACGCCTTCTACACAAATCACCGAAAATACATAAAGAAAGATTCACTATATAGGTAATCCGGCTTCACTAAATCATAATAATATTATAAAACTGAAGAGTTTGTTTGAATACGATAATCTCAGAAACTACTGGTTCGAATTAAAAAATGTTTTTTTTGTTGGGTAGTTTTACTGTTGGGTAGCCCATTTATCGAGGAAGGCTTACTAACTTAATGCTATGACCATATAGCCACACGGTTCAAAAGTTAAGGAGAAGGGGGGGGGGGGCAATTTCTGCAACTTTCGAATCGATTATTTCCAAAAATATTCACTCACTCAAAAAAGTTTATTAAGAACCTTATAATGTTTTTAAAAGACCTGTCGAATGATGTACCACACATTGATGTTAGACGACAAAAAAATCAGCTCCTGTTACATGTATGGAGTGCCCCCCCTAAAAACAATTATTTTGATTATTTAGCTATCAAACTATGTAACGGCCACTAGAAGACACCTTTTCACCAAATTTCATCAATATTCATAGAGTAGTGTCTGAGTAAAATGCCTGTGACATACGGACAGACAGACAGACAGACGGACATGACAAAACTATAAGGGTTCCGGGATCAGTCTTGCAATCGTGAATCGGATCCTACCCATTATACTACCAACGTGCTCCCACTCTAAATACAAGTCATAGAGCTTAGCTGGAGGGGTTAACAGGATTGCTAGTAATGTGGGACCACAATCACACATTCCTAGTTATCTTTTCTTCAAAAGTCCATTAAAATCCAGTCACTGATCTCTGTAGTGCTAGTAAGTTGTACAGGCGACCGCCGACAGCAACAAGACTTCCATTTGATTATGACATTAGGACGGTCATTTCCAAAATAATGATATAATATAATATATAATAATGTCTCGGGACAACTCCCACAACGCTATCTGATCCCAAACTAAGCAGAGCTTGTACTATAGAAACAAGACAACTGATAAACTTACTTATTTTTTTCTAAATATATACATGTTATAGATAAATAACACCCAGCCACAGATTAAACCATCGTGCTCATCACACAAAGTTTTATCCTGGGTGGGGATCGAACCCACGGCCTCTTGCGTAGCAGTCGAACACACTCCCACCACGTCACAGACGCAGTCAATAGGGTAGATGACTGTCAAGTCAAATCAGTATCTTTTTAAGAAACGTCAAAACGATGCGCCCCCTACTAATTTATATGAAATACAAAACAATGCCGTCATTCTTTTGTATGGTCAAATCATGTAGTTTCAATGTTTGTTTTATGTTTATAAATTCATGACAGCGTAAAATTGTAGAGAATCATTGTTTTTCAGAATATTTTTGCAAATGCTATTTCCTGTATAGTGTAAAATAATTTATTGTTATTGTAGTCATCTACCCAATTACATAAGTCACAGACACGGATTTTATACAGCGCTTCACATTTGAGACATAGTTCGTAAGTCTCATTTGCCCAGTAATTACACTTGCTACAGTGCCCTTCAACCAAAACATAGTGATGTGTTAACATCACTATTTCACAGAAGAATACTTGACTTTATTGAGGTACCCAATAAGACGGCCTATGGCTTACCTATTCTCTGTCCCGCGCACACCGCTCACCCACCCGTTAACATCACCCCGCGCTCCCTTCTCACCGCGCAGGCGATATACGAGTTAAGCGGTCGGCCTATAGCTGTCCGGCGCAACTTCGTATGCGTAAATTTTCCCCGTTTTTGCAACATATCTCGTCGCTGCTCCGCTCCTATTAGTCGTAGCGCGATGTTATATAACCTATAGCCTTCCTCGATAAATGGGCTATCCAACAAAAATTAATAATTATTTTTTTTTTAAATCGGACTTGTAGTTCCTGAGATTAGCGCGTTTAAACAAACAAACAAACTCATCCGCTTTATAATATTAGTATAGATAAGTGCGGTAAGTCGAAAATTACAGCTAAGGCAATATTGCTATAATTGCTAGAGGCTGTAATTATCAAAGCGCACGTATGTCATACGACGTTTTATAACATATTTGCGAGGAAATAAACAAAAAAACAATACAGCGAAAAGAAAAAGCGCGCGGAATAATTTTTTTAACAAATTAGCGATGTGCGCGCATCAGCGCACTTTTTTTTAAGGCACAGGCGTCAAAACAGCCAGTGTTACTAATAAAGTAAATTAATATTTTTGTGTTTTATTACAGATAAATGGTTGTAGGTAATGTATGGTCAAACATAATTAAAATAAAGAATTAAATGTTTATTTATTATATTTTATCTCCCAAAGTTAATTTTATTCATAAAATGTTGACCACTTTTCTGACATAAAAACTCTTTGCTAAGATTTAAAAAAGTATCGTTCGTTTTAGACGGAACATCTCGATAAACCGTGCGTTTTACATTACAATAACGCACAAGTACGTAATGAGATACATTACGATATTGAAATATATAGAAATAAGAGACCCTTTACGAGCAAATGTGTTATCTATACTAATATTATAAAGCGGAAGAGTTTGTTTGTTTGTTTGTTTGTTTGTTTAAACGCGCTAATCTCAGGATCTACTGGTCCGATTTGAAAACTGCTTTTTTTGTTAAATAGCCCATTTATCGAGGAAGGCTATAGGCTATATAACATCGCGCTACGACTAATAGGAGCGGAGAAGCGACGAGAAATGTTTTAAAAACGGGGAAAAATTACGCATACGAAGTTGCGCGGGACAGCTCGTAAAGAATATAATATGATTATTATCCCACCTGTTTCGTCCGTGTTATATGACCTTCTGCCTACGATTTGCCAATCTATTTCTAGAAATCAACGCCTCCTACTCTTAAGGTCGTAACTCAATAAATGTAATTATTCAGTAGAGGCATTTTTGTATTACTAAGCCGTCCCGGCTGTTAAAATATTAAGTCTATTGTCGGGTTCGATCCCCACCCAGGATAAAACTTTGTGTGATAAGCACCATGGTTTATTCTGTCTGGGTGTTATTTATCTATATGTATGTATTTACAAATATATAAGTATGTTTATCAGCAGTTTGTCGGTTTCCATAGTACAAGCTCTGCTTAGTTTGGGATCAGATAGCGTTGTGTGAGTTGTCCCAAGATATTATTATTATCTCTTCAAAATCTCATTACTTATCCATACATAATATTATTAAGCTGAAGAGTTTGTTTGTTTGAACACGATAATCTCAATCGATTTTTTTTTTAAATATTTACCTAGTATTAGATAGCCCATATATCGAGGAAGGCTATAGGCTATATAACATCATGCTATGACTAAAAGGACGCAGACGAAGTTGCGCGGCGTAGTTGAAGAAATTAATTATATTCTGATTTCATTAATGTATATTATAAAATTATATATACTACGGGTTTTAATCGCGTGAATAATTTAAGGTAAAATACCTTGTTTATTGGCCAACGTTTCAACCATATTGCAACGGCCGCATTTATGGGTAGACTAGGTAGTAGTATATATAATTTTATAACGTGTACAAATCGCGAAAGCTTATCAACATTCATTAATATATAATTAGGGTATAGTTCTATTTTATTAGGGAAAAAAAATACCTTAATCTGACTTCCAATCTTATGTTGTCGAAATTATAGATAAAAAAGTCTTGACACATTATAAATAATAAATATCTTGGAATCAGTTGACGTTGCACACAACGTCTCCGATTCCAAACTAAGCTGAGCTTGTACTATGGCAACCAAACAACTGATTAACATCCATACTAATAATATAATTGTGAAAGTAACTCTGTCTGTTACGATTTCACGCTCAAACAGCTAAACCGATTTAGATGAAGATACGATTTCGCGTTGCATGATTATAACTATTGTCCATAAGTGACCGCGGCCGGTGCAACCTGGTCGAAACGTCAAGCAATTTTAAGGTAAACAATGCTCGTTAATTCCCGAATAATAAATGGTGTATAAAGATAGTTTGAGTCCCGGGGAATTGAATAGTTTTTATCGCGATAACCGACATCCACGCGGGCGGAGCCGCGGCCGAAAGCTAGTACTTATATGATTCTAAATACATAAATTTAAATATAGATAAATTACACCTAGACACAGAATAAACCATCGTGCTCATCACATAAAGTTTTAGCCTGGGTGGGGATCGAACCCACGACCTCCAGCTTAGTAGTCAGGGTCACTAACCACTAGACCCAACGGTCTTTCTATCTATCATCATAGCCCACTCCAAACCCTTGGATTTAAAAAGCTGAAAATTTGCCAAGGGGTTTCTTTTGCGATGTAAACAAATAATAAGAAAGAATTACCAAATAAAACTTTTATTACAAAAAATCATCTAACAGACTCAATCACGGTTTATCTGCTGGCATTTATTAAGGAGTTCCGTTGTTTGTCTCCAAAGCTGATCATCAGGAATCTTCTGATTATCATCAATCTTTCCGAAATTATGTTTTACTAGCTGACCCGCGCAACTTCGTGTGCGTTATTTCCGCTTTTCAACATTTTCATTGCTGCTATGCTCCTGTTGGCCATAGCGTAATGTTATATAGCTTATAACCTTCCTCAATAAATATGCTATCTAACAGTCAAACAATTTTTCAATTCGGATTAGTACTTTCTGAGATAATTGCGTTCAAACTAACAAACTCTTCAGCTTTATAATATTAGAAATGGTCCCATATTAATTATCTATATAATTGGTCCCATATTAATTATCTATATAATTAATATGGGACCATTTCTGAAAAAAACCTGTTTGTAACAAAACAAGAATTTTGAAAATCCATCTTTATACACAAAAAACATCTGATTTGAGAACCTCACACTGTTCAAATTTGGTTTAGAGAATACCATACCGATAAGTGTACCATTAAGAAAAAATGGTGTATGAAAAGTTACTACTCAATAATTGATTATATGGAAGACAAAAACGCTTGGGATTGAACTGCTTTCTCTCACAGGCTATTAAAATGTACTTTAAGATTATATGTATATATGTATACATATTTACTTTGTAAGAAGTGAAGTATTGTGTTTGCTGAATACGTTTATATATACTCATTTTAGAGTTACAAATAGTATTATTATTTAGTTATCCTTATTTTATAAACGATTACACTCACCAAACACAATGGTTCATTCAGTAAAATTTATTTTTGTAAAGAAAAACTTGATGATTTTAAAAGAGTGGCACATGAGTTTCTTGGCAGCTTCTTCTCATGAGCTTTACACTTGGAACTGCCACCTAACCTCATTTTGTTTTTTTTTTTTCAAACATTCATAATTTTATAAAATTTTTAGTATGTTTTAATTTGACGTTTTCAAATAATCATTAACCTGATTTTACGAAATAAAGATATTTGACTTTGACTTTGACTTTGATATACACAGAACTAAAGTCTTTGTCTGGGATGTTAGTCTAGTGGTTAGTGACACTGACTGCTAAGCCGGTAGTCGTAGATTCATTTCCCTTACGTCCTTGATTTTCTATACTAATAATAATACTAATACTAATCTACACTTCTACACTATCTACACTAATATTATAAAGAAAGGAAAGATTTGTATTTTTGTATGTAACGAATAAACTCAAAAAGTACGGGAACGATTTTAATAATTCTTTTTTTGTTTGATAGCCCATTTATCGTGGAAGGCTATAAAACTATGTAACATCGCGCTTTGACTAATAGGAGCGGAGCAGCGACGAGAAATGTTGCAAAAACGGGCAAAATTTACGCATATGAAGTTGCGCGGATTTGATTGTTTGTTTGTATTGAATAGGCTCCGAAACTACTGGTCGGATTTGAAAAATTCTTACATTGTTTCGAAGCTATACTAACCCCGGGTGACATAGGCTATTTTTTATCCCTGTATTCCCACGGGAACGGGAACTACGCGGGTGAAACCGCAAGGCGTCCGCTAGTATGTATATAAACTGCGACACAAAGTTTGTACACAAAGTACACTTTAAAAAAAAAATGAACATATATTAAAATACCTACTGTTGTTTAACTAATTTTTTTTTCGTATCCATGCGATCTAATTTGCAAGAAATTCGGTACCTCCCTAACGGGTATTTTTATCCGTATATTGAATATCACATTTTCAAAGGATTAATTATAATAATCAATTAAGGGCGTCCCGCACATATAATCCCTCACCGCCGTTAACGGGGAAAATAATGATGTATTTTTGTTGGTTTTACCTCATTGAGGTAAAATACAAACAAGAAAGGAATTGCTATTGCGATGCCTTTAAAAATTAAATATTTGGCAAAGTTATCTATAGGTACTAATATTATATAATAATAATATCTTGGGACAACTCACACAACGCCATCTGATCCCAAACTAGCAGAGCTTGTACTATGGAAACCATACAACTGATAAACATACTTATATATTTCTAAATACATACATAAATAGACTCAGAACAGAATAGCCCATCGTGCTCATCACACAAAGTTTTATCCTGGGTGGGGATCGAACCCACGACCTATTGCGTAGCAGTCGGATACATTCCCACCGCACCACAGAGGCAGTTAAACAAACTTAATTTATTTATGTTTTATTTATTTATAACATTAATACTTACGTATATCTAATGCGGTATATGTAGTTTTTTTTTAATGTAACTAGCAATGTGGGATTGAGTCCCACATTACTAGCAATCTTGTTAACCCCTCCAGCTAATCTCAAAGGATTGTGTTAGGAGTGAGTACACGTCGGTAGTATAATGGGTAGGATTCGACTCGACTTCACGATTGCGAGACCGATGCCTTAGCCATTAGGTTTAGTTTGTAATTAATAAATTATTACTAATTTCATGATATGTGACCTTAGTGAACTTACTCAGTGAACAAGTAAATACGTCAACGACATCAGCCACCGCATTGAACGCGCACAACCCCGCGTGAGAGGTGCCCTCTGCAGCAAGTTGGTACGCGCGCGGGGCGTTATGAGTTTGTTTGTTTGTGTAAACGCGATAATTTCAGGACCAAAAAAAAAAAACTTTTGGATAGCCCATTTATCGAGGAAGGCTTACAATATCACGCTACGATCAAAACAGGGAAAATTGACGCATACGAAGTTGCGTGGTTCAGCTAATTATAATTAAAATTAAAATAAGATAATTGATCTGCTCATTTTAAACCTGTTGCCATCAGTCCACGGCTATTTCTTTTATATCACTATCTAAAACTTGCTGGATACAAATATCAGCCAATAATTACATTAATGTTGATAAACTTTCGCGATTTGTACACATTATAAAAATATATAAAATACCGTGTTTACAGTCCGACGTTTCGACCGTATTGCAACGGCCACTGCAATTCGGTCGAAACGTCGGGCAATAGACAATGTATTGTACCTTAAATTATTCACGCGATTAAGTCCCGTAATATGTATATTTTCATAATAAGAATAACATTTTATTTCATACTTTTTAGATCACGATAGGTATTATGTCGCAGTCGGGTTATAGTTTTTTAAACTTTATTTTACTAGGTTGGTTAGCAAAAACCTCTCCTCGGGTGAAGGCCTCCTCTAAAGATTACCATCGCTCCTCAATGATTTAAATATATGCGCTAAAAAGCATATTAAAAAAGGGATCCAACGAAATTACAAGTATCTTTACAAGTATAAAAAAAAAAAAAAAAAAAAAAAAAAAAAAAAAAAAAAAATTGAAAGAAATAGAAGTTCGTAAACTTCCGCGTTTTGTACGCATTTTAGAATTTTATAAGCTACGGGTTTTAATGCTAGCGGCCTTTGCAATACGGTCGAAACGTCGGGCAATAAAACAAAGGTATTTAGCCTTAAAATATAATATTTACGCGATTCAGAACCGTAGCTTATAATTCAATATAATTAAATTTATTTGCACGAAATATGGTTTACAAGGTGATATAATTTATGAAAGTACAGACATATTTCGCTTTAGTAAGACGTACAAATTTTTAGAAACCTAAGCTAAAAAAAAGTCATTTAAAAGAAACATTAAATAAATTGTTATTAATGTAGAAACACTAAAATATACGCATTCAAAATAGTATTATCAATTTTAACTTTAATATTAAATTAAAAACATCACCAAACATCTCACCTAACGTATTCTATAGCATTACATATCTTTCAAAATAAAAATTAATCCCAAATTTGCTGCTAAGGGTAAAACTCGAGAATAGCTCAAAACAAAACGTTCATTATAATTCATAAATTAATATTATATACATCTATGTTAGGGGTTTTGGTTTCCACACTTTGTGGACGCGTCCTTTAGTGGATGTATATTATATACATATTATTATGTAATATTATTCGCTTAAGTCCGATAAATGTTTAAAAAGAGGTAACTACGCCATAAATTAGCGAGGTCAAATAAAATTGCCATGAAAACTGAATATATAATATTCCATGCATACCTTTATGGAACTGCCGTAAGCCCACAATATATTCAACAAAGAAAACAGACACAGTTAACCTAAAAACTATTTAAAAATACACAACAACAAACAACTTTAAAACTGTACAGTTAAAGATAAGCCAAGTGTAGGTGCAAAATGGTGTATCTACAATAGAACAAGTTACGTATAAAGGAACGTTGCAAACACTTCGCTATCGCGTTCCTAACTTCAAATTCCCGAGCGTGAAATGGAACGTCTGTCGCTGGCAGGCCCTGATAGAATACTTCAATAGAATTTGTGAAGTTATATAAACTATGAGTTTATGTAAAACTTGATTGTAATAGTACATTTAAGGTATATTCCGATATGCGCTGAAGTACTGCAAGGTGTGACCTCAATTTTCTTTATAGTTAGCTGTACTGGTTACTGTTTAACGGCCGGTCTCATTAATCTAACTATCGATTGATTAGCCTACTAGAGGTATATATCTGACATAAGCTCCATACAAAATATGTCAAAATTCTAGTAGTGAGTGTTGATAACTATTTAATGTTACTACAAAATAACAGAACGGATTTTCACCAAACAAAACGAAATATGAACAATCCCGATTAATTAGCTTCCTCATAAATCCATCGATAGTTAGATTATTAAGACCGGCCGTAAAACGGAACACAGTCTAGTATACTGTCATCTACGTTTGAATTATTATAAAGGTACAACTTCTTAGATCATAACGTCTTATAAATCAACTAGCTGACCCGCGCAACTACGTATACGTGAATTTGTGAAGTTATATAAACTATGAGTTTATGTAAAACTTGATTGTGATAGTCGATTTAAGGTATATTCCGATATGCGCTGAAGTACCTACTGTAAGGTGTGACCTCAATTTTCGTTATAGTTAGCTGTACTTGTAACTGTTTAACGGCCGGTCTCTATAATCTAACTATCGATGGATTTGGATACTAGAGGTAGAATTTTGACATATTTTGTATGAAGCTTATGTCAAATATATAGCTCTAGTAGCCAAATCCGTCGATAGTTTAATTATTGAGACCGGCTGTAAAACGGAACACAGTCTAGTATACTGTCATCTACGTTTGTATTATTATAAAGGTACAACTTCTAAGATCAACAAGATTTTTTTTAACGTGGTAATGTCTTATAAATCAACTAGGTGACCAAAGCAATTTTCCCAGTTTTTGCAACATTTTTCATTGCTGCTCCGCTCCTATTAGTCATAGCGTGATGTTATATAGCCTTTAACCTTTCTCGATAAACGGGCTATCAACAGTAAAAGACTTTTAAATTCGGACCCGTAGCTCTTGTGATTATTGTGTTCAAACAAACAAACAAACTCTTCCACTTTATAATATTAATATAGATGACCGGGTGCACGCACGAAAAAAAGTTATGTACTGGTTGCTAAGCAACGCGAAATTGACTGGTTGCTAAGTGACAGGTTTTTTTATCATACATACATATCATACATATCAACCCATATGATGGCCCACTGCTGGGCACGGTTCTCCCCAGTAGAACCTACTAGTATGTAGATCCTGGGGGAAATTGCCATAATTGCCACGCTTGGCGAGCGGGTTGGCGATCGCAGTAAGGTTTTAAGTACGCAGAGGATGCTGCTGCCCGTCCTCCGGAGTGAAATCCCTTAGTCG
This sequence comes from Herminia tarsipennalis, assembly GCA_945859575.2. Taxonomy (NCBI): domain Eukaryota; kingdom Metazoa; phylum Arthropoda; class Insecta; order Lepidoptera; family Erebidae; genus Herminia; species Herminia tarsipennalis. The sequence goes on along the minus strand of OX243857.2, from coordinate 6,327,392 downwards.
CCTTGACGACACCCACGGGAAGAGATGGGGTGGTACTATTCTTAAGCCGGCACCACACGGCAAGGATTTTTTTATCATAATTTTATATTATTTTTAAGTTATTTTTTATTTATTTCCATGTTAAAAAAATGATAACATAAACAACCATGCCTGTGACAGCTTTAGTGGCTCAACGGCCACAATATTTCAGCCTATCAGCAAGCGTAATCGCTATTCGCGTTACGCAGCAACTAGTCAATAACGTGACTGCTTAGCAACCAATGAATAACGTGACCGTTGGCCAGCTCATGGTATAGGTGATGCGCGCCTTGCCTCAAATATGTAGGTGAAACCGAGCCCCGAATATTTGCGCCGTTTGTTCCTAACACACTACTTGTTACTAATATTATAAAAGTGAAAGTTTGTGTTTTCGTTTCAATGTTTGGTATTCATTTACATAAAACTACTGCACAGGTTTTGATTAAACCTTACATTGTTAGGTATAGTTTAAATCTAAGCGAATACGTGTGCAAAAGTTAGTCAATACAATTAAATCTCCAAATGAATTAACATTTTTTAATAAATTATACATAGATTAAATACAAGTTGTAGCTAGTACAAAATGAATTTTATATAGACCTAATTTACATAAAAAAATTTCACACAAACTCAGTCTTATTTAAATACTTCAAAAATATGTCAAAGAAATATAATTTCAATTATGTATTGCATAATTTGCTACAAGTCCAGTCGGCAATTACGAAAAGCAATTTTGGCACAAATTTTCTATTTGTATTCCATATCTTTAATGCTAATATTTGAAAAAACCGGCCAAGTGCGATTCGGAGTCGAACACCGACGGTTCCGTACAAACTCGTAAGTAAGTCAATAGTTCATCCATCATTGCAATCTCTCTACCAAAAAAAATAATTGGGATAAAGGACAAACTTGGAAATCTGTTGTTTTGATACATTGATATTGATCGCGGCTAGTTTATCAACTTATAATAAGTTGTAATCGTAAAAAGTTATGTTTATAAGATACTAGTGGCCCGCTCTGGCTTCGCACGGGTATAAAATATATAGATGTTATTATACATAAACCTTCCTCTTCAATCAAGAAAAAAAAGTAGCCCATGTCATCCGGGGATAGTGTAGCTTCCCAACGGTAAAAGATTTTTTGAAATCATTCCAGTAATTGTTTTCAAACTTTAGCGATATTAACACATATATGAATATTATCGGCACTTAATCGCGTGAAATATTTAAAGGTACGAACCTTTTATTTATCCGAAGTTTCGATCGAATTGCACTGATCGTGGTCACGGGTCGACTGACCGTCGACCGTCGAATAAAAGGTTCGTAGTTTTAAACATTTCCCGCAATTAAGTTCCGATAATATTCTAATATCGATCCAGTAGTTTTTAAGCTTATTCGTTACATACAAAAATACAAATCTTTCCTCTGTATTTAAATAATTTTTCCCCGTTTTTGCAATATTTCTCGTCGCTGCTCCGCTCCTGTTAGTCGTAGCGCGATGTTATATAGCCTATAGCCTTCCTCGATAAATGGGCTATCCAACAAAAAAAGAATTATTAAAATCGGTCCAGTACTTTTTGAGTTTATTCGTTACATACAAAAATACAAATCTTTCCTCTTTATAATATTAGTGTAGAAGTATAGATATAGATAACAGCAAATTTACACTTTGATTACGCGTCATGGCATTGATTCTAGATTAAGGTTTTTAATAATAATAATATCTTGAGACAACTCACACTGCACTATCTGATTCCAAACTAAGCAGAGCTTGTAATATGGCAACCAGACAATTGATAAACATATGTATATATTTCTAAATACATACATATTATAGAAAAATAACACCCAGACACAGAATAAACCATCGTGCTCATCACATAAAGTTTTATCCTGGGTGGTGATCGAACCCGCGGCCTCTTGCGTAGCAGTCGGATACACTACCACCACGCCACAGAGGCAGTTAAGGTGAAATACACAGTATAAGTACAGGTTTTGATTTATATAATATGCGCCATAAACGCATAGTGATAAGAGTCCCGATTTTTGCCTTATGAGGTACGGAACCCTATAAATAAATTAGCATTACAAGTGTAACATATTACTTGTCTTTTTACTGTAGATATAGTAGTGTATTATTTTTATGTCTGGCCTGTATTTTTTGTCCGGGGAGTTGATTGGACTTTCGGAATATGGATTGTATTTTGTTTGATGTGTGGTCTGTATTTTTAGTGTCTGGGTTGTATTTTTTATATGTGGCTTATTAATTAAAAATACAAACGCATTTAGAAGATTGATTATTGAAGCGGAGAGGAGAGGAGATGTGATGACTAGAAACAATAAAATGTCCGCTAAAGTGGAGTGGAGTTTTTAAGCGTTTCAGTGACAAGCAGTATACTAGGTCTCATATCTAATGCCTAAAAAATGTTAGGCATTAGATGTTTTGTGCGTTAAATTATCTCGTATATGTTAAGTTATCAAATACATGTGTTTATCAAATACACCGAATCTATAAGGTGTTTTGTAATAAACTAACAACCTCCCGCTTGTTACTTCTTTACATAACACTGAATGACTTTGTAATATCAGTTTTGAATAAAATATTTAATATATTAACCCTTAATCACCTACTGCTTGTTTTTGGAGTTATGACCTTAAACACGTACAGAGTATTTTACTGGAGTAAAATCGTTATTTACTGTGAGGTTTAGGCCGTAAACCTGACAAAGAAACATCGATTTTACTTCGGGGTCTCTCAGATGTGTGCTAAATGGTTGTGTGACTAAAGTAGGTGATAAGGTGGTGAAGGGTTAATTTGTAATTTTTTTTACGAAAATTATATTACGAAGTTATTTGGTTTAATGTATAAAAGCAAAGAGCTAAGGTACTCAGATAAAAACTACTCTAAATTAATATACAAGATATTTACAAAAAAAAAAATAGAAAAGTGAGGATACAAAACCGTTTAGGCGTCAAAGAATTCCTCTCCATCGATGTCAACTGGTAACGTTCCCAGAAGGCTGGCAGCATTGCAACGTTGGATGGCAATGCTAATTCTTTGTGCAAAGAATAGGCCAGCCTTCTGGTCCCGGGAAGCACTAATGAGGTAAGGTAACTAAGGTACATTAAAAACTACCCTATATATAGGTATTAGCCCCCGTAGACAAATGACATATACGCTAATCGAATAGAACGTAATCAATTAAATAGAATGACGTAGTTGCACGTGCAAAACCGCGAATATGAAAATTAGCTGAAGATCAAAATCTTACTAATTATTCGTTGTTTTGCACGCCCAATGACGTCATTCAATTCGATCACCGTTTATGTCACTGCACTGGTCTGGCTGTATACCGCACAACATGATAAAATGATACATCCATAAATAATTACTTTGGAGGAAGAACCCTTACACGTAGTCTTCCTCTGTTATATAACGAAAAGCCACAAGAGTTAAGATTAGAGAAAAATAAAAATTAATTTGCTAAAGTTTATAAGACGTATTTGCTAGACACATATAATGTAAACAACTAATGTACATGTTTGTTAAATGTGCCGCCAACCTGTAACATACTTAATTATAAAACCCCATAGTTACTATGTTATGCCTAAGAAATTTTGTAAGTAGGTAACCCAAGTGCAATGTATTTCCTCAGACAAACCAATTATTTGGTTTTGTGGAGTTTTTTAATTCCAAAATGTACGAGTATGTATAGTTTGGAATAAAGTTTTTTTATCTATCTATTAACTAGTAACTAGGCCGTCGAGAAATCGTTGTTGTTAAGGTGAGTATATACTTAAGAATTTACTAGTAACAGAACGTCAAGCAGCTTTTCTTCCTTTTGATATCAGACTTAATATATTATATTTAATCATTCGTTACAAGTACTTTGGCCAACATTTATGTACATATAGTTTTTACCTTTGTTGTAAGTAGATGCTCCTACTATATTGTACCGAGTAAGGCTGATTTTGGTTTATCTCATGTTTCAACTTTTTGATAATAAAGGACTGATGCAAATGCATCAGTCCATGGTGTATACTATATTAGTCGCAGCATCTTACCCCCATATTAAGTTTAACAATAAAACATTGACATAAAACAACAAACAATTAAACATTGAGAAATTGGCAATTTGAAGAGTGGCCGCGAGTTTTTATTGCCAGGTTCTTTTCTCCAACTTTACCTATTGTTTGCAAAACACTGGCAACAAACCAGAGACCCTGCTGCTAAAAAACAACTAAATCACGTTAGCAGACAGCTCAAGCACATTCTAGACAAAGATCGTAACGACGGGTTCCATAATTATCTCACTAACCTGGATGCTACTGTTTCCTCAGATTATTCTTTATGGAAAGCCACCAGAAGACTAAAACGGCCCGTCAGTGCTTCTCCTCCTATAAGAAAATCTGACGGTACCTGGGCACGGACAGACCAAGAGAAAGCCAGAATCTTCTCAGAACATCTCTTAAAAGTATTTATACCTCATCCATATGAAGGCTCTCCAGTAGATGCAGCAGAAATCACTGATCATTTAAATACTCCTAGAAATACGGAGGAAATGCCTTTCAAATTTACAAAGACAGAAGTTGCCCGAGTTATAAAAAAATCGAACCCGAGAAAGGCACCAGGATACGACCTCATAACTAACCGTATATTACAAGAACTTCCTGAATCTGGCATAACTTTCCTTACGTCACTATTTAACGCCATGATCAGACTGCAGTTCTTTCCTCTAGAGTGGAAGGTCGCACAAATTATAATGCTACTGAAACCAGATAAACAACCTGAAGAAGCAAAATCATATAGACCCATAAGCCTGCTACCTATTCCATCCAAACTATTCGAATCTCTACTACTGCAACGAATGCTACCTATAATCAAAGATAAAGAATTAATCCCTGACCATCAGTTTGGGTTCCGCAGTAAACATGCCACTATCGATCAGGTGCACAGACTAACAAAAAAGATCATGGATTCACTGGAAGCAAAATCTTATTGTGCCAGTGCATTCTTGGATATATCTCAAGCCTTTGACCGCGTGTGGCATGAAGGATTGCTTTTTAAATTAAAAAACGCTCTACCAGATCATCTGTACGGAATACTAAAATCGTTTCTACAGCAGCGCCATTTCATAGTACAAAACGGGGAAGCACTATCTGACCTTTGTCCTATAAAAGCAGGAGTTCCACAGGGTAGCGTACTGGGCCCCATTCTCTACTTACTGTTCACTGCAGATTTGCCGACTTCTGAATCCTTAACTACTGGAACCTTTGCTGATGATACCGCCTTACTAGCTGCACATAGTGACCGAAAAATAGCATCACAAATACTCCAAAAAGGGCTAAATAATATATCTAACTGGCTCAAAAAGTGGCGGATAAAAGCAAATGAAACAAAATCAGTTAATGTGACATTTACTTTAAGGAGAGGATCTTGTCCTCCAGTCACATTAAACAACATTGAACTTCCACAGTCAGATCACGTGAAATATCTTGGATTGCATTTAGACAAAAGACTTACCTGGCAAAAACATATTTTCACTAAGAGAAAGCACCTTAGTATTCAAACTCGAAAACTTTACTGGCTCATTGGGCGAAAGTCTCAACTATCTCTTGAGAACAAAATACTTTTGTACAAGGCAATACTGAAACCCGTCTGGACGTATGGGATCCAATTATGGGGCACCGCATCTCACTCAAACATAGAAATAATACAAAGGTTTCAAAATAAAGCACTGCGTATGATAACCAATGCTCCCTGGTTCGTACCCAACGAACTATTACACCGCGACCTGCGAATACCCACTGTGAAGCAGGAAATAGTACGCCATACTAAATCCTATAAAGAACGCATCGAACTACATCCAAATGCCTTAGCTCGGCCATTAATGGAAAACCACAACAAAGCGCGACGATTAAAGCGTAAAATTCCTCAAGACTTAATCCAATCACAGTAAATACAGCTACTGTCTAACCAACGAGGATGTGACACAGGTCACATACCGAGCACGCCAGCGTTAGCACCAACCAACATACTGCTGAATGTCCCAAGAAGGAGACAGATTGTAGTAAACAAGGAGGACAAAAAAAAAAAAAAAAAAAAAAAAAAAAAAACCTATTGTTTGCGAACTTGGCATTACATGTACATGTAGAATCCCGACGTATCACAAGAGTTGTTTTGCATCCTAACTGAATAAAGAATGTTGATTTTTTTTTTAACTTGATTTACTGCATTTACCTGTAATTGCGTCGAACACAGCATCGAGCATTCGCAAGAACGTTACATTACATGGAAATATTTTATGAAACTTAGAATGATGATCAAGAATGTTACATTACATTGTAATACTCAAGTGTATGTATACTGACCCTAAAGGTTCATTTATTTAAAGCACTCTGACTGTTGTCGCTTCGGCCGCGCGCGTCAGACGCTTGTCATAAGCCGCGCGCGGCTCGCGATCGGCCTCGATGCACTGAAATGGACCTTAACAGACAGGTGTGGTCTAATTTCCGCAGGGCAAAGCATTTTTTTTTTAATTGACATAGATAGGCATAAGATATGGAGCCTAGATTTAATATAATGATGTATAGGTACTTCATGTGTAATATAACGACCCTTTAATATGAAATATACATTAAGTTACGTTGTACATTCGCTGCAATATTTTCTCATTTTATTACAAAGCCACAGAAACTTCTTTTTAAAATAACGATGTGGCGAAACAGTTATAACGACATATGCGAGAATGCAATGTTTATTTTAGTTTAGGTACATGCTGACTCCACATTTCATTCTCACACACTTTAAATTTTGACGTAAAATTGTACACAACTTTACATCAAGTCAGAACTTTGCAACATTTCTGTAGTGCCAACATCTGCATCGGAAATATCTCGGTTTAACAATAAGACCCGCGAATTTGTTCGCGCCAAGTTTAATTCTGAAAACGGTTCTTGGCATATGCCAACATCCTAATACCTATGCCAAATTTAAAAAAACGACTAAATTTGTTCAGTAGTTTTAACAGGGCATCGATAGATCTTATGATATTCTTTAAAATAACGAATGCTTAACGGGCACAGGCGGGTTTTGCAAGCGTGCATTTTAAATTTTATACAAGTTGTAACAGAAAAGTGTGGTTAAATTTCAGCAGCAGATAGGGTATGTTATCAGTATTGCATCTACCATGGTGCCATAGCTGGTTGCATTATTACTAAATAGTTATAGTATAGTCTTATTCAAAATTCAGTAGTGAAAGGCGTATGTACAAAATTCGATTAGATTATTATGGCGTAGAACATTTTTAAGCATACTTTTTTATTTAATAACTTTTTCATTCATAAATAAACAAACGAATAAAATAATAAATATTTTTTTAAGGTACTCCGATTTTGATAAAATTAGGTATGTGCACTCAGTATCATGGGCACATACCAACACATACCACACCTTTCTGTTACACCTTGTATAGTGCATTTACCATGTTAACATCTAAAGGGGGGGGGGGGAGGTTGGAGGGGTTATAGGTGGTAAAATTGACTAAATACCCTCAAATGATGTGTGACCTTTTTGACATTTAGGGGTGACGCATCAACACGTGTTAAGCGATCCTCATGTGAACGTAGGGGTACATTAATATAAAAACTTAGCCATAAAACGCAATTTCAAAGCTCTCTTCAATTCATACTACAAAAGTGTGTCACAAAAGATAGTGACTGATATGACGAAACGGCTCAAATTTGAGATGTGACCTAGTTTCGTCAGCACGCAACGTGTTCACACTACCTCTGGATTTGTTAGAGTATTCGACGCCGACTTTTGCAAAATTTAAATGAATTTTCGATGGTATAGAGAAGCAGTAGAATTCAGATACAGTGTGGACGCTATGAGCAAAATCGGTGAAACTGACTTTATTACTATTTTGTCGTTTATATGTTTGACTGCCTCTGTAGGGAAGTGTATCTGGTGGGAGTGTATCCGACTGCTACGCAAGAGGTCGTGGGTTTGATCCCCACCCAGGATAAAACTTTATGTGATGAGCACGATAGTTTCCATAGTACAAGCTCTGCTTAGTTAGGGATCAGATAGCTTTGTGTGAGTTGTCCCAAGATATTATTATTGTTATACATCTCGTTTTCTCAAAGAGTTATGATTTAATAGCGGATGAATGAAAAAGGAGTCACTCTGCCAGAACATTTGAGGTATTGCAAGAAGAATGTTTGCATAGTTCTTTATTTTATTTTTAGTAATTAGGTAGTGCAATTGGATCATGCACTGTAAAAAAAAATCTTGCACGGCGCTAATACTCTTAAGATTCAATTCACACCGGAATGGGAGCAGCCGGCAGCGGCCACAAGCGGCCGGTAGAGTAGACCACAGCTGGTGGCTACGCTGCGCCCAACCGCTCGTAGCCTCACAGCCTAACAGCAGTTTTCGAGCTTTTCAAGTGATACTGGTCTTTTCAGTATGTTGATAAAGTTTAAAATTCCTTAACACGGAAAGTGGGAAAATAGGGCCATACTAAATTTTGACAACTCAACTCACACACGGCTATCTGAGCCAAACTTGGCATAGCCTGTATCATGGCAACCAGACAACTGATCAACATACCTACTTAAAAATAATTGTGCTCAATAAACAACGATTTATCCTGGGTATCGAATCAAAGACATCTGACTTAGCAGTTAGGATCACTAAGCACTGGGCCAAGAGACCAGTCAATTGCTCATATCATCGATGTTTGAATGTTTTCTTGTTATTCTTATACTCAAAAAGTACTGTATGAATTTTGATGAATCTTTACAGTTATGTCATTCATATTTACATCCGAATAGCACATAGACTTTAAAAATCTAACATAACGCAAGCCGCGGAAAAAAAAGAATTAACATAATCGCAACATAAACGCTCAACAGCGTTATAATCGCAAAACTCCAGCATTCAAATTATGATCGTCTTTATACCGTATTTTATCTCTAACATAGATCCCTGCTGAATCCCATATCTACATATTATATGTGTAACGTTATGAACTGCTTGCTGGATTTAACTTTGCAAAGGATCAAAGTTCGCAAAGTGGTATAAGTAGGGATTCATTGCATGAACGTTAAAATAGTTCCAATAAGTTATTCATACAGTTTTACGAGTTAGTAAATCCTTGTTGTAGCTATCGTGATAAAAATTTGGGGGATTTTTACCGATTTAGAAAAAGAAGAGGTTGTTTTAGTGAGTAAAAATTTCAATGATTTTCACGTCATTTTGAATGGATAGGACGCCCTTAGGCCACGTGGAGTGATGATTTACGCAAAACGGCTGGCAGGAGCTGGATGCGAGAAGCCAAAGATAGAAGAAAGTGGCGTGCAATTGGAGAGCCCTATGTCCAGCAGTGGACTGCGATAGGCTGATGATGATAACGTCATTTTGATTTTCTTTTTCAAATATATCATTCAAATATATCATAATTTTATTAGTCTTTTAGTAGGTATGTATTAATTTGACGTTTTCAAACAATCAATCATTTAGTTATTCTCGGTTGTGTTTAATGATGCGTTGAGACATGTTGCAGCAACTCGGCAAGCAGCTCGACACGGGCTAGCGGCGGAACTATATAAAAACTGTTCCCAAACAGCCGAGCAGCACATTCACACCTATTTACATAAATAGACGTGAATGTGTAATAATAATAATAATGATATCTGGGGACAACTCACACAACGCTGTCTGATCCCAAACTAAGCAGAGCTTGTACTGTGGAAACCAGACAACTGATAAACATACTTATATATTTCTAAATACATACATATTATAGATAAATACATACAGACACAGAATAAACCATCGTGCTCATCACACAAAGTTTTATCCTGGGTGGGGACCGAACCCACGACCTCTTGTGTAGCAGTCGGATACACTCCCACCGCGCCACAGAGGCAGTCACTTTATATTTGTAAGTTTATTATACAAGGTTATTTTTGGTATAGTGCAAAACTTAGACACCCAAACAAAATTTTAATTTAAAAAATCACTTAAGAAAATGAAAATATTGAAGACTTGAGAGTTATAAGTCATTAAAGTTGTCTTATGTTCGTCACAGTATCATGCTTATTGCGTCGCATAGTACGTAAACCATGGTGATGATTAAAAATAAGTGATGACCACATTTCACATTATATTGTGAACAGGCTTTGGACTGTTAGAATCAATAATTAATTAAAAACATAACATGGTTGGTTCAAAAACTACCTCAATGGATTAAGTTACTGATTCTAAGCAAACTACTTTAAGGTTTGCACTATACCAAGAATAACGTTGTATACATATATAAATGTATATAATAAATTATATAAAATGGGTAGTAGTTTTCACGCCTCAGTAGTTGCGCCAGTTTTGATGAATCTTAGCATAGGCCATCACATGCTCAATCTAGATCGTGATCTGATCACGCTCGCGAATCGCAATATTGATTCGGCTGGTTATAACACGTCGCGATCCATCAATCCAACACGTTACACAGTCAATCTGGATCAAGATCACTGATCACGATCTAGGGGTCTTGATCTAGATTAATAGAAGCCTAGGCAAGAATCTAGGTTACTTTTCAGAAGCAAAATTTCAAAAGCAGGTATTTCTTATTTCGAATGGTGTAATTTATGATCTACTCAGTAACAATTCTCCCCCAAAAAATAGGGAGCTTATATAAAAGAAAATAATATATTTACGTAAGTATTATATTACATTAGTCACTTGTATAATCTGTTTTTGTATGAAAGCTTCCGAAACAAACAAAATATGATATTTTCCTGGTTGTAATATGAGTTAGATCGTCCACGATAGCTAGGGAATTTTATATTTGTTTTTCTCTCAGCATGATGTAACATCACGCCTGTGTATTACGGAAGAGATATAGACAGAGCTGTATTGAAACCGAATTACATTGAGAGTCACGTAAAAGGAAAATTTGGGACATAACTTGTGACTGATGTCGATGCAACCTGGTTGAATGTCTAGTAATCCATTAGATAAATTCCAATAAATATCGAGAGGTACAATTACATTTCAGAGAAAGTAGTGGCCCGTTTCGACTTGGCACGGAATTTTCATATAATAATAATATATCTTGTGACAACTTACACAACGCTATCTGATCCCAAACTAAGCATAGCTTGTACTATGGATACCAGACAACTGATAAACATACTTATATATTTCTAAATACATACATATTATAGATAAATAACACCCAGACACAGAATAAACCATCGTACTCATCAAACAATGTATTATCCTGGGTGGGGATCGAACCCACGCCTCTTGCATAGCAGTCGGACACACTCCCACCGCGCCACAGAGGATAGAGTTTAGAAGATGTAAACGTAGACAGGGACAGACAACGTGAAGTCAATTGATTTTATAATAATAACAATATATTTGTAATTGAGACTATTAGCCCGGTCCTGCTTAGGACAGACACTTCTCCACTTTAAATAAACGCAGTTTTCGAAAGGAACACTCATTTTTGAGAATAAGATGAATTTGAGGTTTAGTAAATTAGTCAAATATAGTTAACTAGCTGTCCCGCGCAACTTCGTATGCGTAAATTTTTCCCGTTTTTGTAACATTTCTCGTTGCTACTCCGCTCCTATTAGTCGTAGCGCGATGTTATATAGCCTATAGCCTTCCTCGATAAATGGGCTATCCAACAAAAAAACATAACAAAACAAAAATCGGACCAGTAGATCCTGAGATTAGCGCGTTTAAACAAACAAACAAACAAACTCTTCCGCTTTATAATATTAGTATAGATTATAGTTCGATTCCTGGATTTGGCATACGAAAGTCTCGGGTTCAATTCCTGTGTCTGAACTTCAAATTATGCAATTGTTATATTAATAAAATGTAGGGTATATTACAGTTTTTTTAATGAAAGAATTTTTGAAATCGGTCTTATAGTTTTTTAGTTTGGTTTATTCGTTATCGTGTATTCGTATTTAGCGCCTAATAATTTTGGACATGATTGGATATACCGTCATTGAGTTCTTGTTCTGTTGCTGATGCAATTGTTCAAGGCTGCGGAACCCTACCCTGAGTATGCTCCGGCATGCTCTTGCCCGGTTTTTCATTAACTTATTTAGATGATTGCAACTTTGCATAACCTTGGTGATTAAACAAAACACGGAACACAAATCGGAACCTTTTACATGCTATTACATCGATGCTATCGAAGTAAATAATTTAGTATAATGTGTGGTTATTAGGCGAGGCCCTTATCGTTAGGGTTATCACGCGATTTGTATGCTAAAGGAGAATAATGTTATGTTTGACAAACATGATAAGGGATAATAATGTTGATATTTTGCTAAGATTAAAATTAATACTTTTTCAGAAATAAATGTAGGTATAAATTTTAAATAGAATAAAAAGTATAGATGTGAAAAGCTTTAAATTTATAAAAACAACACAAGAAAACTGTGTAAAAGTAGACATGGCGAGAAAGTTAGTGAGAACAAAGATAATAATAACTTGACTGCCTCTCTGGCGCGGTGGGAGTGTGTCCGACTGCTACGCAAGAGATCGTGGGTTCGATTCTTACACGGGACAACACTTTGTATGATCCACAAATTGTTGTTCCGAGTTTGGGTGTACTTTGTGTCCGTGACTTGTATGTTTGTAAAGTTCCCCGCGACACTGGGCTTGTACCCTAATGCGGGAGTCGTATATTAACAATAATAAAAAATCTTGGAGAACTCGCACAACGTCATCTGTCCCCAAACTAAGCAAAGGCTGTACTATGGCAACCAGACGGCTGAGAAACATGCTTTATATATTTCCGAATACATACGTATTAAAGATAAATTACTCACAGACTCGTTTGATAGAAGTGTTTGAAGGCAAATTATATAATATTGCTATTTTATTCTGTGCTGTTTTTTTCTTGTCCTTTATTCTATTTATTGGTCGCAAAAAATTGGAATAAAGGGCAAAAAGATAGATAGTTTACAAAAACTATTAACATTTATGTTCGGTAAACGTACAATCGCAAGAACTTTGAATATTTTTTATTCTTAGTTTAATTATAATCGAACATAAATGTTAATAGTTACTGTAAACTATCTACCTTTTTGCCCTTTATTCCAATTATTGGTCGTAAATAATTGGAATAAAGGGCAAAGAGAGAGATAGTTTACGGTAACTATTAACATTAATGTTCGATACTCGTATAATCGCAACATCTTTGAATATTTTTTATTTGTAGTATAATTTATCGTGAACGAACGAATTCAATTGTTGTTGCTAGTTCCGAATTTTGTTATTTACTTTTCGATTGAATTTAATTTTTAACTGACTTCAAAAAAGAGGAGGTTCTCACTTCGACTGCATTTTTTAATGTCTGTTACATGATTACTCACAGACGGCTGGACCGATTTAAAAAATATTTTTGTGTTTGAAAGGGTATACTTCCAGATTGGTCCCATTGTCATCAAAGTTTGGATTTTTATGTCGAAGACACAAAACTACATTTCCTGGCACCAACTTCAAAATGTTTATTTATTTTTTGTTGTTGTACTTATAATTTTTTGCTTTTTAGTAACCTTATATTTATTTTTGAAGTCGGATTTTATGTGAAGAATTAGAGCAGGCCGCTTGTTTGCTTTTTCAAAAATAACGCCTTATTTAAAATGAAAAACTTATATTAATCCAAACGGGATTTGATTACAATTTCTCTGGCAGGTAATTGACTTTACTAAGCTACTCATTCTAACTCCAAAAATTATCATGGTCTGCGGTAAAGTTTCATTTTCGTGCATTGCGGCCGACGACGTGCGGCTGTTTAAGCATCAATAGTAAGAGTGCGCGCGCAGCCTATGTCAGTAATCGGCCGCACGCGTCTGTCTACATGGCACCACTATTCTCATACTCTGCCTATTGTCCCATCAGCCGCGCACGTCAACCCCATGACATCACGAAAATGAACCTTTAGTTTGTCCTGCAAACTAAACAAATACTTTTTTACTAACTTCCACATAAAAAAATGCAGAATATACACTAATTTAACAATTCCTAAAAAAATATTACCAACAAACAAGAAATTCCATAAAATAACAAGGTAACGTTAAAGCTGTTTAAAGTTTCAACGTTACCTAGTTACAAAGACTTAAAATAAATGTACAACATATTTCTAAAAACTATATGAAACATCTAGTTACAGTGAAAATTAAAATAAAACGCAGCCAACCCTATTAGTCGTTTTGGCGTCGAAACGAATGCTTGCAGCAATTTCCCGCGCTAACAGTGTAATGTAAGGCGAATTGCCCTCTCCGCCATCTTGTAAAATGGAGAGACGTTCACGCGTTGCTATTTTTAAAACGGTATCATTTTATTTTAGGTATGTGTTGAGCAGAAGTCGGGCAGTTGGTAGCATTTGACAGGGTAATTTGTAATATCCTAAAACTTCTCGCTCGTGGCTTCTTTACATAACACTAATTACGCACTGACCTCTACACTATTGTATTATAGATGTTATTGGTTATTATGGACGAAATTATGTGCCAGTAATACCGACTCGTAACTTTGTAATATTAGTTTTGGAAAATATTTAATGTATTAACCCTTATTCACCTACCACTTGTTTTTGGAATTATGATCTTAAACACCTACAGACTATTTGACTGGAGTAAAATTATTGTTTATTGTGAGGTTTAGGCCCTAAACCTGACAAAGAAACATCGATTTTACTCTGAGGTCTCTCAGATGTGTGGTGAGTGGTGAATGGTTGTGTGACAAAGTAGATTTTTTTTTTTCATTTCATTAATATTTCCGAAAAGCTTTTGCCCGAGACTTGGTTGGCGTGGAAGTTTTGAAAAAAAATCTTTCCCAAGAGAACTGAATGTTTTTCTGGGATAAAAAGCAGATAAAAATGCTATGTCTATAATCTATATCTGTCCTCAAATTCATTCCGATCCGTTCAGTCAGTTAAACGTGATTATGAAACATTCATCCATTCAAATTAGTAGGATTCATAATTGGACATAATCATTAAGTAATATATTCCAAAATCTGATAAAACAAATGTCCCCTTTGCTAGTGACATACTAATTTGTTTAAATTAGTTTATTTGTATTACTAAGTTATTAAATTTCATCTCACAAAGAACCTGAAGAGGTGCTCTTGATATTTTTTCCTAAAAATTATAATAGCTATCAATATCACATTCACGGACGGTCAAAGTTTGAATTTTGTTTTAGAATGACGTAATACATTTTCATACAAAAAGATTTCACGTTTCGAGACGTTGTGTTTATTAATGTATTTATGACAAAATGACTTGAACGTTGTATCACGTCATCGTTTTCATACGTTTTGTCACTAAAAGTTAAACTAATTTTTTTTATGACAAAATGTAAGTCTGCTGACCTTTGTATTTTGAGTTTTCTGTGTGTTGTGACGCAATATACATTGAAACGAATTTTCGCCTTTAAATTCACCCCACTACCCTAAATAATATTCTGAATTTGAACGTGATTATACCTACGCTCAGCCGTAGTAGCCTTTTCAGGATTTTTTTTCCGTATCCACAGCAAGTCCTCCTTAAGTAGAAATGCATTACTGCACATGCGCGGCAGACATTTTTGTTCGCGCCGCGCTTGCGCCTTGATGCATTTCTAAGCACACCTCTCCATTTACCATTATGACAAGAGTTTGACAGTTCATGCGGAACTGTCAAACTCTTGTCATAATGGTTTGCCGTAGATATAGAAAAATATCGTAAATAAGAACCCATATTTTTTGGATAATACGAACATTTTAAAGTTAATGTACCAAAGGATGTTACAGTTTTAGAAATTGATAAACCACCCAAATATCTATGCATTGTATTTAGTGATCTGTACGGTTTCATAGTCATTTTAACGCACTTTAATAAAAGAATTCTTCTTAAAACAAGATAATAAGACATTGTCGTTACTTTTTTTATAAAATGACTGATCACAACTATTTCCTTATTACTTTGTAAACGAACAAGCTTTACGTTGTTACTATAGGCAAGTGCTCTTGGCATTCGTTTAGATGTTAAAACGGAACAAATTGCTTTTAAATGATGTGTATTAACTTCAGCTGAGTCGCGTGTGGTTGCACTTTAATTTTGATTCCTTTGTTTGTAAGAAATACTACTTCTTGGCGATAGAACTTTCTTTATCATAGGAATATAGTACTTACCTATAGTTAAAGTAAACCGTGACTGGGTGATCTATAAACGAATAGCTCAAATCATCAACGGAATAGGTTAAATTTTTAGTTGTCCTACAGATATTATGATGTAGACATCGATTAAGAACGTATTTTTGAGAATAACGATCCGAAAGGGCCGAAATTTGGCGAGAGGTTGTTTCGAGTCAAGGAGACTACTTCAGAAATAATAACCCATTGTCATATAACAATAATTTCTAATAATAATATCTTGGAACAGCTCACACAACGCCATTTAATCCCAAACTAAGCAGAGCTTGTACTATGGCAACCAGACAACTGATAAACATACTTAACTATTTCTTAATACATACATATTATAGATAAATTATACCCAGACACGGAATAAACCATTCAACCACTATGTTATCACCCGCTTAGCTATGTAGTCACGTAATAGTAACAAATAGACAGAAACACTTTCGCATTTATAATAGTATTATTTTGTGTAAATAATCTTAAAAAATACATGTAATGAAACTGGCAACCCTATCATTACTTTGGCGCCAAAACGAATGCTAGGCACAATTTCCCGCGCTAACATTATAATGCCAGGGCAAATTACTAGACACCGGCTTGTGCTCTCGCCGGGATGCTTTTAGCATAAGAATTAACTACTTAAACTACATAGACTACAGGAAAAGAACAACTTGAGACAGATTTTCTAGATAACTTGAGGGTCTAACGAAGATATACTTGATGTTTGCTGTACCAATTATGGAGATGGTGAGCAATTTCATCAGAGACTAGGAAGCGGCAGTAGCCTTATTGGCTAAGGCATCGGTCTCGCAGTCGTGGGTTCAAATCCTGGCTATTATACTACCGACGTGAACACATTCCTAACACAAGCCATAGAGCTTAGCTTGAGGGGTTAACAGGATCGCTAGTAATGTGGGACCACAATCCCGCATTGCTAGTAATACTTAAAAAAAAATTACAACAGTAGTGGTAGTAAATATGACTGAACAATAATTGTAATTTAATAGGACAACTCACACAACGCCATTTGATCTCAAATTAGGCAGAGCCTGTACTATGGCAATCGGTTAAGTGGTGAACATACTTATTTATTTCTAAATACATACTTAACTATAAATATTATAAAGCTGAAGAGTTTGTTTGTTTGAATGCGGTAATCTCAGGAACTACTGGTCCAAATTGAAAAACAGCCCATTTATCGAGGAAGTCTAAAGGCTATATAATATTACGCTACTACCAATAGGAGCGGAGCAGCAATGAGAAATGTTGCAAAAACGGAGAAAATGTATGTAGACAAAGTTGCACTGGACAGCCAGTTAAAGATAAATTATACCCAGACACAGAATAAACCATCGTGCTCATCACACAAAGTTTTATCCTGGGTAGGGAACGAACCCACGACCTCTGGTTTAGCAAACAGAAAAAAAAAATGTGTCGCACTCGGGGACTGCCGCGGTAAAGCTATTGCACAGCATTTTTTATCAACATATGCAATTATATATTTTTTTCTTTTCATTACATTTCGGAGCAGCCTTGCAACTTCGTACCGTCGTACTATATACATGTACATACGTTATGCGAACGCTCGGGCGAGCTACACGGTAGGCGAAGTGGGGTTGTTAGGTTTTATTTTCGTTACGGAATTTCTTGATTCGGTCGCCGTGCTCAACTGTTACATTTGTCTCAGTTATGAGAGTGACACCTAGTCATAAACATAGGAAAAAATTACATACCGAATTGATAGCGCCAAAATATGTCAGTTATTTTTTAATAGTTTTTAGTGCAATTGGAGAGGCCTATGTCCAGCAGTGAACTGCGATAGGCTTAATGATGAACTTGTTTCTGTCATAATTTGCTTTCTGTCTGGTTTACTCTTAAGATTTTATTCTGGAGTTAGTCAAATTTTGTTCCGTTTTTAGTGAACATTTACGATAGCTACGAATAAATGTTGTTTCTAAAGCATTTCATTAAGGACTAATTAGCTGGTACATGAAACTTAAGTTTAGATCGTTAATTATGTACGTGGATCCACTACTAACACAAGCATTTAGCAGTTTAGTTGGAGGTTTTACAAGATTGCTTGTAAAGGAGCTTATTAAAAAAAAAACATATTAAGAAAATCAAACGAATACCTTCAGAATTTTTACTTTATATGGTTACAATTGTCTTACAAATTACATAGCAGGTATCTGCCAGTGAAATTCTATCAAAATTGGTCCGACTGTGACGGAGACTGCATTCATTAAAAAAAAAACCTGCCAAGTGCATGTCAGAGTCGCTCACGAAAGGTTCTGTACCATTCACATCTATAAAAATGGAAAAAAAATCATGTGTTGTATGGGAGCCCCCTTAAATATAAATTTTATTTTAATTTAATTATTTATTTAAAAAGTGAATAATATAACTCAATATCAGGATATTGAGTTGCCGTTGTCAATATTGTACAAAAACGAGCAGAAAAAAAATCACGTTTGCTGAATGGGAGCCCGCATAAATATTTATTTTATTCTGTTTTTATAGCGGCAAAAACATGTTGTTATAGCGGCAACAGAAACACATTTTCTGTGAAAATTTCAACTGTCTAACTATTACGGTTCATGACATACAGCCTATTTTATAATATCTTGCAAAAAAACGCCAAAAAAAAAACGCCCTCTTAAATATTTATTTTATTCTGTTTTTAGTATTTGTTGTCACAGCGGCAACAGAAATACATTATCTGTGAAAATTTTAACCGTCTAACTATCATGATTCATGTAATACAACCTGGTGACAGACGGACAGATGGACAGCGAAGTCTCAGTAATACCCCCTTTTACCCTTTGGGTACGGAATCCTAAAAAAGGGTTTTAGCCGACTGTCGAAAACGTGGATAATATTTTTGTCGTTTTCTAACGTACTATTTTTATTTAAAAATATAATATTGACATTAAAACACAAAATAATACAGCGGTAGCCTAATGGCTAAGGCGTCGGTCTCGCAATCGTGAGGTCGCGGGTTCGAATTCTACCTATTATACTACCGACGTGAACCCACTCCTAACACAAGCCTTTGAGCTTAGCTGGAGGGGTTAACAAGATTGCAAGTAATGTGGGACTCAATCCCACTTTATTAGTTATCTTAAAAAATAACCTTAATATAAATAAAAGTACGAATGAATGTTCAAAACTGTCTACGTCGCCTACGCTGCTACGCCGTAGCACTAATACTACAGCGTAGCAGCGTAGACAGCCATCTTTCTGAACAAAGGGAATGCTTTACAGAGTTTACATTCAATCTACTATTAGCAATATGAAACATGACACAATACAAACAAATAAATATACAGTTTCATTAATATACTGAACAGAAAGGTGTGGTCAAATTTCAGCAGCAGATAGGGTATGGTATTAGTGTTGCACCTACCATGGTGCCATAGCTGATTGCATTATTATTACATAGTTATAGCATATTCTTTTGATCAAAATTCAGTAGTGAAAGGCGGTGGTAGTGTGTTCGACTAATACACAAGATGTCGTTCGATTCCCAAACGGGACACCACTATGTGTAATCCACAAATTGTTGTTCCGAGTCTGGGTGTACTTTGTGTCCGTGACTTGTATGTTTGTAAGTCTTTACAAACATACAAGTCACGCACATGGGGCTTGTACCCTAATGCGGGAGTCGTCTTTTTTAACAAAAAAAAAATTTACCTCCCCTGGTACAAAATTCGATTGGATTATTATGGCATATAACTTTTTAAGTCATACTTTTTTTAATAATGACTGCCTCTGTGGCGCGGTGGGAGTATGTCCGACTGCTACGCAAGAGGTCGTGGGTTCGATTCCCACACGGGACACCACTTTGTGTGATCCACAAATTGTTGTCTGGGTGTAATTTGTGTCCGTGACTTGTATGTTTGTAAAGTCCCACGTGACACAGGGCTTGTACCCTACTGCGGGAGTTGTCTATAAAAAAAAAAAAAAAAAAAAAATAATAACTTTTTCACTCGTAAATAAACGAATGAAAAAATAATAAATATTTTTTTAGGGTACACCGGTTTTGATAAAATTATGTATGTGCTATGTATGTGTACTCAGTATCATGAACACATACCAACCCTTGAATATGACCACACTTTTTTGTTACACATTGTATACCACCAGCGAGGTTAAGCAACATTGCCACTGTCGATGTATAGATGGGTGACTATTTTCGAAATTTTTACACCACACAGTCCTTCAAAGTTCATGTTAAGGCGTTGGTCTTGCGCCTAGTCTTTCTCCGGCAGTGGTGAATTTAAGTCTCATCAAATTATTTAAGATACACAAAAATAATATTAAACAACACTTGCGAATGACGTAATTGTAGGGTCTTTTTAAGGTTCCGTTTCGTCAAAATGGCAAAAATGCCTGTCTGTCTGTCCGTCCTTATGCCACAGGTATTTTACTCAAAGACTATTATTCAAGGAATATTAATAAGATTTGGTGAAAAGGTGTCATGTACTTAGTTTGATAGCTAAATAATAAAAAAATAATTGGGGGGGGGGGGCTTCCATACAAGTAACAGAAGCTGATTCTTTTTTTGCAGAAAACAAAGAGCTCCTTAACTTTTGAACCGTGTGACCAAAAAATATAACAAAATCACAAAGGTAGCGCTTGTTAGATATGGGGCTATATGGCTATGTAAATAGCCATATATATAATCAATCCATGTGTTGGATATTGATCTACTATGTAGATGTGTTTTGGAATATTGATTGTTCCAGTTTATGTGATGTTGTATAAAACCGAACGAAGGTTTGATGGAACTGTTTTATAAGTTTGAGAGGTGGTCTGGAGTCTGATGACGGTGTAACCATCACAATGTATTGACTGGTTATCATAGCGATGATTATAAGATCATCCGTGTCTGCAAAACTATGTTTGGTAGTTATATTATACTGTATGAAATACCTACTCGTGGCACAGAACAATTCAAAGATCTAATAAACCAATTATTTACATTATAGATGTACCCACAGATATTTTAGGATGATGTTTGTATTGTGATTAATACTGTGTCAGTTGTTTATGATGCTTATGATATTAGACATGAGAATGCATTGCAAAGGCTGGAATGAATATACTAAATGTAATTGCAACTGATAATATCATTAATGAATTAGACTAAACTCTTTTATCACAGATGTACCTATTAAACAAACTCTAATGTGGGATCCTACCCACATATGTAGGTATTTGATGAAACAATTAATTATTAAAGTTAATATTTGTATTGTTTGGATTATGTAATCTAGTGTCTATATCTTTATATAAATTGTTGTATAACGATTTAAGTATAGAATGATGTTAAAAACACTGCTTAATATCTATAATGTACCTAAAAAGTTATAACTGTGGCATTCTACCCACATAATAGAAAATGTGAGTAGAAAGTATAAAAGCAGCACAAATTCTGACCTAGTCCTCTTTTCTCTGGTGTCATCCGACGGCGAAGGTACGATCCTTATTCAAAGTTACTTTATATTGTTTCTATTGTATTATATAAATAGTGTTTTTCTATACTATGTATAATGTTTGTGTATACTAGCTGATTGACTGATGAAAAGATATTGCAATGTGTCTAATTGTCTATTGTCCTGTAAATTGTGAATCATCTGCCTTGTAGTAATATAGTAAGACATTGCAATGGTATATCTAAGTCTCAGTCAATTAGATACATTGCAGATTGCTTATGTAAATATCATATTAGCAAATGTATATGGCAAATGTTTTGTTAGGAGACGGCCTAGTTTTCTTATCACTTCTTTTCCTAGGCAATAGGTCCTCTTGGAAGTGACACTAGCATACCTCCCTACTCCAATTCCTTGATATAACCAGAGCGAATTGTATTTTGACAATATAATGCTGTTTGCCATTTGTTACTTTGTATTATTCTATACTACCCTGAATAGATACCCCGACAATACTGAACTGAGTGATAGGAACCTTAAACAATATACAGACACACACATTACATCCTGACATTTCTTGAACAGAACAAGGTCTTCCAATTATGATACTGTTCTGTAGAACCATTATCCCTCAGTAAGTTTTGGTTACAACTCATTATGCTACATTCTGAAATGACACACATGTAGTCAATATTCCTGACGTGAGATAGTATATTGTAGTTCTAAATCTATACAAGCTTTACATACATACAATTGCTACGACATACTCGTAGCAATTCTATCAAAGCTTTTCTTATAATTATCATCTTACACCTTCTACAACCTCTACGTTCCCTACAAGCTTCTAACACGCTCAATAAATACTTCAAACTATTTTGGACATGATCGGATATATCATTAAGTTATTGCTGGAAACTGTGTTTTTCAACAAAGAGCCTAAGTGCAATGAACATACGCTCTTCTGCTGATGCAATGATTCAAGGCTGCGGAACCCTACACTGAGCATGGTCCACATGCTCTTGCCCGGTTTTTATAATATTCACACAACTTTCAGGTCACCATGGAGATCCTCATTTCTAATGTACCAGACAGCGTTAACCATAACTTGGAGTACTTTATTAATAGATTATTACACCTAACGCGTTTGTTTCTTCCATTTTTTGACTACCTCTGTGGCGCGGTGGGAGTGTATCCGACTGCTACGCAAGAGGTCGTGGGTTCGATCCCCACCCAGGATAAAACTTTGTGTGATGAGCACGATGGTTTATTCTGTGTCTGGGTGTTATTTATCTATAATATGTATGTATTTAGAAATATATAAGTATGTTTATCAGTTGTCTGGTTTCCATAGTACAAGCTCTGCTTAGTGTGGGAACAGATAATGTTGTGTGACTTGTCCCAAAATATTATTATTATTATTATTATTTTGTTGTCGAAAGTGTCAACTTTTTCATCACAAGTCGAAATTTCTAGACACAAAAATGGTTGAATTTATTAATCGACTCACTTCTCATTCGTACAAGAAGTAAAACTTATTTTCAAAGTTAGAGACCCCTGTCAAAACTTGTATGATATGGCGATTGTAATATTGATAAGGACGAATATTCAGATTACTAATGGTAGTGGTCCGACATGATTTTACCCGGTTTTGGAACGAAGTTATCGCGCGTTTTGAAAGGGGGCTAGAAGGGAAAATATTAAGAACAAAAGTTGTAACGACACTTTTTGCTATGCGGCGTGCGCGTGTTTCTCTTTCTCTCTCTCTCTCTCTCTCTCTCTCTCTCTCTCTTTCATAGAAAGCAAGCCAGTTATTTTCGGTTCATCTTTCTATTTCGCATTGAACAGTGTGGTGTCGCGACAATTATAAAAAAAAATACAATTCCTTTACTAAATAATCGAAAGTAACTTCGTTCCATCCGGGTTTCCCTTGACACCTCTTAAGTTTTTTTTCATAAATGTCTATAGAATCTATCATTTTGACATATCAATAATGGGATCTAATTTGACTTGACAGTCCAAAAACCTAGGGAAGTCAAAATATATTATGACTTTAAAAACTTATTTCGAAGGTATTACCAATTTAAGAATAATTATTTGTAAATAGGAGCATACAAAAAAAAATGTTCATTATTTTTCGATAATTGGAAATTCAAACCCCTATACAGGTAACCCAATTATTCAAACAATGTATCAACGAAATTCAACTTTAAGTCTAGGTTTTCAAGGTTCGTAATAGTTTGCAGCTGAAATATTTAACAAAAAATAGTAATTACACGTATCAATTTTTGAGATGTCTGAAGCTGAAATGTGAAAATTGCCTTTGTTGAAAATTTGAAGAGGGTATCTCTATTTACAATGGTTTTATTATAAAAATCATTTAAAATACACCGAACATTTTCAAAAGAGATGATTCATGGATTTCTTTTTGGCTTCTTTCCATGAGCTTTACATTTAGAGTAGTGCCTGACTCAGTGATGCGCTATGGTGAGATGTTTTATTCGATTATTTCGATTCTTTAAACATCTCGATGATACTCGATGGTCATATCTTGTAGTCGATAGTTTCTGGTCAGACCTCAACTAGGGTGTAATTAACTAATCGAACTAACATCACTGCATTCAAACATCATATTTACCTGGTTCTACTTATTTAGAAAATACTTCCCACGTTATAGACTTTTTAAAACAGCCGACCTTTTTTTGTGAATTTTTGTGGTCATTCATTCGGTAATATTCGATTAACATTGGTGTCATTCGAGATCAGTCGACTTCGAGCTTCGAGGAACTGCAGCGATCGAGGAACTGCGTACTTCGTACCTTTAAGTAATTCACGCGATTAAGTCCCGAAATATATCTAATAAACATGAAACATTACAATATACATATAGATGTATAACGAAATAGGATCACCCACTTTATGCTATCGTGGCGTCTCCCTCCCACACGGGTTTCACACTAGGTGCGCCAGCACAGAGTGTATCAGTCCAGTAATGATAATGAGTCAAGGTCGGCGTCGCCCGTAGTTTATTATGATCCCGAGACAAAATAAAACAGAGTGAAAATTTTATGACATTAACATGAGTTTCTTGGCATGGTTGTTTTTTAACCACCCGATTTAATAAATGGGTGTTTAAAAATACAACCAAATAACTGTGGAGGGCAAGGTGTTAAAGTCCCTCCTATAAAGGGAGGATCCTCCGATCAGGCGAGGTGTTCGTGCCTGGCGGGCCGCGGCCCAACGGTTAACGTTGGGAACTTTTATATATAGTTAGCACTTTAGCAGCTGTGAAAACTTCTATATTGCGATTCAGGATTTGACGCGAACTGTCAAGTGTCAGTTTATTTATATTATTATATGTGGGTACCGCCACATAACTTTAGCTCAACTTTTTTTACTAGACCATAGGCAGACATTGAGAAAACTCATTAATTACAATCTACTTTCACTCGACATCGTTGGAGAATTCTCGGGAGACATACAATGGAAAATTAACGAGAACTGCCTAATATATTCCAGTGCCTTACATCCTTTAAGTACAGGTATCACTGCAAACGAAAATAGGAGTAAAACAATTTGCGAAAATGTGTTTAAGAAATGAAGACCTGACATAATACATTTTTGGAGCATATATATTTTTCGTTGATGCAACTGTGTTGTGTATTGTAATGTCTTACTTGAAAAAAAAGTTTTTCAAATATTATTTTTTAAAGAAGTGATTTCAAAATGCGTATTGACGCTGAAAATCTCCACGTTATACCTGACAGGAACTCTCAATGTTGACAGCGGCAATACATCGTCGTTCTGTGTTGGTTCCAGTAAACAGCCATCGTGTGAACTATAGCTATAGAGAAACACAGTTAAAGCATATCATCAGCCATGATCTGTGTGTAAAACACTAATGCGACAAGGTTAGTTACTCACTACGATGTCATACATTTTCTAGCATTACAAAATTTTCTGTGCACATCTGAAAAGCCTTTCTGATTTTATATTTATAACAATGAGGCATATCAAGCTGTATAAATGCCTTATTTTTTATGTAATCTGAAGTACTTGCGATATTAATGACTTTCTGTATTGGTGTTCATTATAATAAGCATAATATTTCTAAACTCGCTTACAGTAACACAAAAGCTTTACCTTCCCCTTCATTTCCAAGCGTCATCGCAAGAAAATTCGTAAAATTAATTAACCAAACTCAAGCAGTATAACGGCTAAACAGTTTTCAAATTTGTCATTGCAAATAATTTATATGTACTTGTTAAAATTTGTCAATGCAAATAAATTACTTGTATAAATTTGTCAATATTTATAATTACTTTTTCGAGACAATTGCGAGTTTGTAACTTGCAGATGACGGGGTAAATTGAGTATTAAGGGAGTTTATTTATAACACCGTTGGTCTTTGGCAAAGTTTTTGAGTTTGTATCCTTTCCGAACAGCCGTTCAGTGGTAAATTATTTTATTCAAAATTGAATAAACACATATTTGGCAAAGTTTTTATTGACTGCATTTTATTTATAACAAAATTTCAAAGAAGTCTTTTTTTAGAATTTTTTTTTTATATTTATTTACTTTTCTCAACTGAGTCAGAAATAAATTTAGGACGTCGGTATCTGTTATTATGGTAAAGTAAGTTACACATCATTATTCGCATACTTACTACAATAAAATATGACATTTCTTCTTCCCAAAAACGTGATTTCAGTGTCAGTGAATTTTGGTTTAATGAACGTTTAATGGACATCAGTCTTGAAAACTTCGTTTTATCTCCGCCGAGATGAGGCAGCTCTGCTGCCCTCATGACTTCACTCACAGAAGTTTCCAAACCACGGCTTATTCCACGTTTGCACGTTATATTGCCCATCATTACTTGAAGCGGCGGTAACATCGGTCTCGCAATCGTAAGGTCGCGGGTTCGAATCCTACCCATA
The DNA here is from genome assembly GCA_945859575.2 of Herminia tarsipennalis. Classification (NCBI taxonomy): domain Eukaryota; kingdom Metazoa; phylum Arthropoda; class Insecta; order Lepidoptera; family Erebidae; genus Herminia; species Herminia tarsipennalis. The sequence continues at coordinate 6,300,781 of OX243857.2, read as the reverse complement.
ATAATACCGACGTGAACCGATTCTAACACAAGTCTTTGAGCATAGCTGGAGGGATAAAAAGATTGCTAGTAATGTGGGTGTCAATCCCACATTGCTAATGAAGTAAAAAGAAGTAGAAAAAGAAGGTTTGAAGGAATACAGTTATTACTCCACCATTTAGTAAATCTCTGTTTTCAAATGATACCACTAAAATACCAATCAGGGTGCTATAAAATTAATGGCGAACTTTTTACACGCAATAAAGGCGGCAATGGAAGTTCTTTATAGCAATCATTAATTACCAGCAAACGTTTAATTATACTGACGTTATCTCTTGCTAATGATCTTTCTTATATTTGGTGTGATGGAAAAAGTAGCTATCGATTTTGAGATAAGCTGTTGAATGTAGAAGTGTGCAGAATCGTCATTGTAAATCTCCTAACTATAGTTCGCCGTAAGGCGGCTAATCTTATTAGAGACTAGCTGTGCCCGCGACTTCGTTCGCGTGGAAGTTGGGTTTATATTAAGGTAGTTTATGTTACAATTTAACTTCTGTGTAAAGCATATTGGAAACATGCTCCACAATGCTCTGTGGCATCTATGGATATTAGGGCCTAGCTCTAATCAGGGCCCGACCTATGGCAAGGCAAGCCAAGCAAATGCCCAGTGCAGCAAAATGAAGGGCGACAAAGTTTATGGCGCCAGACGGTTAGAAGACAAATTATAATAGTATTTTACCAAAATGATTTGCATCACATCAAATATTACTATTATCGGTTTCGGGTTAAATGAAGCCCGAAACCGCCCAAGTACTCGCGCGAAATAGGGCTAGTGTGAGATAAGTTTTTAAAAAAATATCCTGGTTTTAAAACATTGCATTCCCGCGGTACTGTGATGCGTGTTCAAACAAACAGACAACATTCAAACGTTTCTAAAAGATATAGTGAATTAGTATATCTTTTAGAAACGTTTAGTTTAAATACTAAACTACTGTCGTAGCCGAGGATAGAACAAAGTGTGCAATTAGAGAGGCCTATGTCCAGCAGTGGACTGCGATAGGCTGATGATGATGATGATGAACCTGTCGTTAATTAAGATCATCATAAATTCATATCCGTAAATAATATATATAATACATAATCGTAAGAATTTCAGATTTATTTTTTAAATCAATTTACCTGATTCTGTTTAATTTGTATTTAAACGCCATCTATTTTCAAAACTGGATAAGTTTATTTTAATACTTTATGACTTTAAATTAAATTATACTTAAACTATCATGCATATTAAACGTAGGTAAGCAAGGTATTTAACCTAAACGCGATTAAGACCCGTAATATATATATATTCATAATAGTTGTGCCCGCGACTTCGTTCGCGTGAAAGTCGGGTTTAAATTGAGGTAGTTTAGGTAACGAAATAACTTCTGTGTAAATATGTTGGAAACAGTCCTGTTGACTAAATACTTACTAAATAAAAATTGATCTGTTCTATTCTTTTAGATAGTTAGTTTGGTGTGCGGCTTAAGAAGTGGGTTTTCTGTTGTTTTTGTTTCATTCTTTCAACGTTATACCTACTTATTACCTAATAATTTTTAATAGAATTTGTACGAAAATGTTGTTACTTCTCATGTGATCGTAAACTTGTAAAGCCTAAGTACTTAACTGTGATAGTTTTCCTTATAATTTTAGTATTTATACTACTACCCTGAATTTTTTCACATACCCAACATCAACCATTTAGCTGGCAGGGGGACACTAGACTCTAACAAAAATGTTCACTATAAAGCCTAATATTATACACAAAGGAATCCTTAAATCTAAAAATAGTCTTCACAAACCCTAAACGCTTTTTAAAAGACCTATCTAATGTTACCACACACGATGGGGTAGGTAGGTGAGAAAAAAAACACCTCCCCACTTTACATATAAGAGAGGTACCCTTAAAAAAATAATGATTTTCAAGATTTTGTTCTTTCACTTTATCGGCGTTAGTAATTTATTCATGCAAAAGTTGCAACCTTAGCACTAACAGTCTCTGAGCTAAGCTGCGGACGGACGGCCATAAGGGAACTATAAGGGTTCTGTTTTGTCATTTTGGCTAAAAATGGGGTGTATTTCATATAGTGTTACAACGCAATACTAATAATAAAACTGCTGTAACACTTTAGTAAGCAAACACAGAGCGTGTCATGTGTGTCATGCCCGCGAAAATGTCAGATATCCCTAAAGGTACGGTTGACAAACAACGACCCCCCTCCTCCCGTCACCCGAACTACTCACACTTGAACGATGTTGAGCCATTCATTATCGTTGAATTGATGAACACGTAATCTCCAACCATAACCCCAAAACATGATCCTCGATGCACCTGTGTGATGCGTGGTCAAACAAACGGACAGACAGACAAACATTTCTAAAAATCATAGCAATGTGTTTCTTTTTAAAACTTCTTTTACTAAGTATAGAACATTATTGAATACAACGCCATCTACTTTCAAGAATGTTGCCGTTGTTTTGTTGTTCACAATTTGATTTCATAGATGGCGCTACATGTACTTTTTTTACGTGTGTAATGTCTTTTTTTTTAGACGAACACATCATTTCTGGAAAATGTCGAATACTTTTTAACTATAATGTAATATTGTTTTTCATTTCTACTACGATTAATTCATTACTCTCAGCAGTGCATGCAATACCTATAATTAATTGCATAATTTACTTGATTTTTAATATAAAAAGTAATAACCAAAGTAAATAAGTTACCTACGGTCGAAAAAATAACTAAAACATTCAGAAAAATATTAAAAAAGGATAAAGACAATTTAAATAAATACAAAAAGAACATATTCAGACATCAGATTCGAGCCTGGGACTTCGTCGTCAAAGTCCGCTAGCATAGCTTCGAGGCTATACTGTTAGCTATTTAACACATCAAAATAACTGTTCTTATGAAACTTAAAAGTGTTGTGTTTAGCTCCTTTTAGTTTTAGCGTGAAGTTATGCATTCCACGGGTTACAATTACAGATAATGTCTAATTGTGGAAATTTTTGTGATAAACCATTATGGTGCGACAAAAAATACGTTGCTACTCGTTCCCCATAGACGTTAGCGTAATGATTCATAGTGTAAATAATGTCCTATAGTATTTACTATAAAACTGCAAATTTTCATAAAGATCCGTCAAGTAGTTACTGTTTTATAACGAAAAATAGCTACAGACATTATCCCTTACTGCTTAGCTCCTATGGGAAAATGCGTGATAATTTATAGCCTAAATGTTAATCTGCATCTATTAGATTGCACGTGCAAAATTTTAACCGAATCTGTACGGTAGTTTTTGCGTGATGCGTGTTCAAACAAACAGACAGACAGACAGACAGACAGACAGACAGACAGACAGACAGACATTTCTAAAAATGCAGCAAAGTGTTTAAATACTCTTTTCGAACATTTCCTAATATTTTTTTTCACTAAGTTCGGCCATGTACAGACACGTGAAATTTACAGTTTTATTATATGTATAGATATAGACTAGGCAACTACACAGGATATATTATAGTGCACGAGTGTATGTGCAGACACAAGTGCACTCTCACTCCGTCCGATGGGATGGAGATTAGGCCCAGGACTGACGGTTTAACGTGCTCTTCGAGGCACGGTGGTGTGACAATGTTCAAAAACGGTCACCTGTCTATGGACCGTCAGTGGTAACGTTGCTTAACCTTGCAGATATCTCGATCTGCTTGATCATCACTGCGGATTTTTTTTCGCCTTAGTAGAACCTACATTAGGTCCTGGGGTAATGGCCATAATCGTGGCGATTATGGTCATTACCCCAGGAGGTTGGCGAGCGGGTTGGCGTGAGCAGTATTTTTGGTTCCAAATACTCGACAACAAGAGACAAGCAAGGCATTAGAGAGGGTTATCACCCAGCATTAGTATGTTCTCTTATTGGTATCCTGTGCTAGTCTCGTATTGGCTTGTTTAATCACCAAAAACGCTGTGTCACAGGCACTGCACCTTAAATCATATGTAACAGATGAAAGTGCCTACATAACATTGTTATTCAAACCTTTGCACTCACACACACACACACACACACACAATAGAAGAGGTATATGTCCAGCAGTGGACCGATACGGGTTGATGATGATGACTGATGATGATGACACGTAGTTGCACAGTAATAAACGCAGGCAAAAATATACTAACGTACTTTATTTTTTTTTAAGGATAACTAGCAATGTGGGATGGAGCCCTACATTAATAGCAATCTTGTTAATCCCTCCAGCTAAGCTCAAAGGCTTGTGTTAGAAGTGGTTTCATGTCGGTAGTATAATGGGTAGAATTCGAACACGCGACCTCACGATTGCGAGACCGATGCCTTAGCCATTAGTTTACCGCCGTTTAAAATAATGTACAGACGCAAGAATGCATACTAATAAGATCTTTACAACGGGGCTTAAAAATATTAAGAATCAAATAACACCAACTTTTTCAAAACAAGTTGTCAAGCAATCCCACTTTAAAAACTCGTTGAGAGATTTCACGGATCACGTCTAGTCCTTTTCATCTTAACGAGATTAACAACTTAATTACGATGTCATAATTACTTCTTTGCACTTAATTATAAAGTTTGTTTACTGTCACAGTAACAGTGGACACTTTTAATTACTAGTACTGTAAGTCATTAGCTTTTTATAGCATTACGATAAATAACAAGCATTATAGGCAAATTTCCCATTGTGCTGTATTAGGTGACATTACCGGAGAGTCTCATTGGACTTTAAAAGTGGTGGAATAAGGAGTGCCTTAGAGTCAGCGCACACGTTTTTGAACTACAGGTACTGTAATGTAATCACCATCTGCATAGCTGGGGATTTCAGATGCGGGTACAGATGAAAGAGTTTAAGATGGGAAATTGTATCCGAGCTTGTCTTTGACGAAACCTGTGTGTCTATGTTAGAAACATTTCATTGTTATTATAATAATAGATTTAACAGCTGATTATAGGATTTTTGTTTTGAAAACCCTTTGAGAAAGACGAAAGCCGTCAGTGTTATAACGATCATTATATACAAGACGAAAAGTCTTTGTCTTTTAAATAAAACAACATAACTACGTCATTAGGAGGTAGTTGCATGTTTTGTTTGCACTGTGCTTGAGGCATTTTTAAAAAGCTGAGGCCATTTTTTCTTGACACCTACGTTGCATGTTGAATGGGAATTTATGCAGTTTGTGACGTTTTATGTTTCCTAGCGTTTTATTTTTATTTAATTTATGTTTGTTTTACTTAGGTATTGTTAAGATTATGGAAACTTGCAATATGTTTTATCCTGTAGGCAAATGGCTGGCTTTAAAAACACATGTATTTGTGAAATTAGATGGCAGCACATTAAATTCTAAAAATGTTTAAAAAAATATATATCTGAGCTTCTAGACAAGTGGCATAAACTCTATATATCGAATAGAATGACCATCGAATAAAATTACGTCAGAATTACGTCGTTGCGCGGTAAAACTGCTAATCACATTTATAATAATATCTTGGGACAACTCACACAACCCTATCTGATCCCAAAATAAGCAGAACCTGTACTATAGAAACCTAACAACTGATAAACATACTTATGTGTTTCTAAATACATACATATTATAGATAAATAACACCCAGACACAGAATAAATTATCGTGCTCTTCACGCAATGTTTTATCCTGGGTGGGGATCGAACACACAACCTCCGACTTAGCAGTCAGGGTCACTAACCACAACACCAAGAGGCCCTAATGTGTGACGATAATATAATTATTAATATGTTTTGTTTTATACAAAAAGAAAAACAAACTTATTTGCGCGTATAAAACACGAGGCTAAAACCGCCCTAACGAAAAAATAACCTATTGTTTCATTCCTGAAAATTAATTTCCTTATTCTGAAAAAAAATAACACGACGTTTTCAAAGAAACCAACATGGGAAACGTACAAGTACCGTAAAAAAACAACCGCCTATTTTGACATCACATACATAATTCATCTTACACGAATGAATTACGGTACGTCTCCGACTTATCAGGAGAATACCGTAAGGAGCAGCGGACATTTTCATTTGTATTTAGAATTTGATTACAAAACGGCATTTGAATTGTAAATTAAGTCGACTGGGAATAAATTCCCAGCAATGGGAATTTCCTTTTTCGGGATTTTTAAGGATTATATTTTTAAGCCATTGTTGACTATTATTGTAAATTGAATATTAGTTGCTACATTGGGATTATTTCTTCAATACTGACGCCTTTTTATACAAAAAGGAAATGTGCACGTACAAGCAAGTCTCGAGTCTTGATAAAAAGATAAGTATCTTCACAACAGTCTCACTGATTTTTATCAATCAAAGTTCCGCACCATTGTTATAAAATTAGCTATACCAGTTTTCAAATATTTTCAGCTGTTTAGGTTTTAAAATGTAATAAACAAACAGGTTGACATACTAATATATAATCTATATTAAAAGTTTGGGACCGACGAAAAATTACATTGTTTTTTAATAACTCTGACATCTCTAAAGAAAAATGTTGGAAGGTAGACTCAGATGATTTGAAGAGAAGACCACGTTGGCAAAATAGCCTCAAACGTCCTAGAACACCATCATGGTTGCAAGTTGATTAGGAAACGCGTTGAAACTTTTAAACGCGTTTATTCCTGTTCCATACCGTGTATATCATGTAACGCGTAAGATTTATGGTAGTTTATGTATTATATCATATTTTTGTGGCAATAAAGCCCAATCATACGTAATAATGTAGTGTTAATAATAAAATCGCTGTATTTTAAAAATGATAAATAGGACATGTACTAGTTTTTTGTATTATTTATTTAATATATAAAAAGTAATAATTGAACAATATTTGTTTTATTTACAATTTTAGAGTCATAACTATGGAAAAATAAGAAAACTGAAAGTAAAAAGTTTTTCTTATATTTAAATAAAATTTAAAAATAAATCATCATAATAAGCACTACCTAACAAAAAATCCAATTTGAATTATTGCACCAAAAGAAAAGCGTATTTTTCATGGCACTTAAACCCTTGTGTTGAGAAACGCAGTTTTTTGGCAATAACTCAATGACAGTATATCCGATCATCTCGAAAAGAATTTTAATAAATTTGTATTTTTTAATTTAAAGCATTTTTTTTCAATACTAAACAAAAAAATCTTTATAAGCTGTCTAGAAAATTCGCAAAAGTTTCCTAAAGCCGATACATACGTCAAATGGACGTGCAACATGGCTATTATACCAAAATTACGGCACTTACCGAACCGATCATGCGAAAGAAACAGAGTGTTTTCGTCGGAGTGTACGTCAAAAAGACGTAAATTGGGCTTCTACGGTTAACGAAGTAGAACAAGAACAGATGCCCTTTCGGAACGAAACCATTTCGTCACACGTCTGGTTCATTTTCCAAAGTGCATATTTAAAGCTGCCCGAATAATGGCCTTTATTCCCAGGTTGTAAGATTGTGGTCCCAGTACAAGCGGGAAGCGACAAACTGATTTATAAGAAACTATTTTGGGTTATTTTTCCCCATTTTTGCAACATTTTTCATTGATTATGTAATGTTTACGATTCTTAAAGGATATACAGTTAAACATCTTTTTTTATATATACATAGACTAGCTGATCTGCGCAACCTCAGGTATCTATACTAATATTATAAAGCTGAAGAGTTTGTTTGTTTGAACGCGATAATCTCAGGTACTACTGGTCCGAATTAAAAACTTATTTTACTGTTGGATAGCCCATTTATCGAGAAAGGCTACAGGATAAACTACTTTTCAGCTTTATAATATTAGTATAGATTTGTAGATATGTTTAAATATTTGTATGCATGATGTATTTATTCGAGACATCTACTATATTAATCTATACTATCTATACTAATATTATAAAGAGGAAAGATTTGATTGTTTGTTTGTATTGAATAGGCTCCAAAACTACTGGACGGATTTGACAAATTCTTTCATCGTTGTGAAGCTACACTAACCCCGGGTGACATAGGCTATTTTTTATTCCTGTATTCCCACGGGAACGGGAACTACGCGGGTGAAACCGCGAGACGTCCTCTAGTTAGGACATAAATCTCATTTGCCCAGTAATTACACTTGCTACAATACCCTTCAACCAAAACACAGTGATGCGATAACATTACTTTTGAAAAATCTTTCTTTAAAATGAATATTATATATTCCTCTTCTTTTGCATTGGCTGTGAAAAACGCTGAAGCATCATCTCCACACATTTGTAATCACTTCACGCTCAATATCCTCAACCATTGTCACGTTCCAACACCCAAACTTTCAAACTATAGTAACCGAGTGATTCGTATGCTAGACAGTTTTTAAGTATAACTATATAAACTTGTCTAGACGTCTGGTACCTTTCATGGATATTTAAAGTTTATGTTTCAAAGGAATTAGCATACGCGCGATTAGTTTCGGCGGTATGGATTTATGGAGCGTAGTTTGGAGATGTCTAGTAGGATAGCTTTAGCTCTTTCATGAATTTTACTTTACTTTAAAATTGTAGTCGTATATATTAGTCGTCTTTACACTGAGGCGCGGTGTCTTTACGGCTACGATTGCATTTGCTGATAACCGGGTTCCAAGATGGTGAATGTGGTCTGGTCTAGCACTGGCCTGTTGGACTCATTGTAACACTGTCATCGATTAAGTTTTTAATATTTTGAATGCACTCGAGCTGTAGTTATATCAAAATAAAATTAATTTAAAGTAATCAAAACTTTGTTTGGTCCGTTAATCCATGACAACCAGATAACTAATAATACACCTAATAATAATATCTTGGGACAACTCACACAAAGCTATCTGATCTCAAACTAAGCAGAGCTTGTACTATGGAAACCAGACAACTGATGAACATACTTATATATTTCTAAATACATACTTATTATAGATAAATAACACTCAGACACAGAATAAACCATCGTGCTCATCTCACAAAGTCTTATGCTGGGTGGGGATCGAACCCACGACCTTTTGCGTAGCAGTCGGATACACTCCCACAGCGCCACAGAGGCAGGCTTATAGATAAATATTCTTAAATATTTTGAATAAATACGTGTCTATATCAATGTCTATCAATAATTTAAATAAAAATAAAAAACAGAAATGAATATACGCCTTTAATTTCAGAACGACTGCCCCAATTTGAATAATAATTTATTGATTGTGTTTGAAGACAAGAAGTTTGCATATAAGTAGATTTAAAAAACGTTCGTACGAAATAATAAAGAAATGGGTTTAAAGCTATAATCGTGCGAAGCCGGGCGGACAGATAGTTATAGATAAAAAACACCCAGACATAGAATAAACTATCGTGCTCATCACACAAAGTTTTATCCTGGCTGGAGATCAAACCCACGACCTTCGGCTTAGCAGTCAAAGTCAATAGCCACTAGACCAATAGGCCAGTCAGTCTACACGATAACAAGACGAAGATACAAATATGTTCGTGCTAAAATTTCTGAAAATATATCTTGAAATAGTACGCTTGTAGTGGGTAATAAATTCCGTTTAGATTTTAGTATTGTTCATTGCTAGAAAATGGATATTATTTGTGTTCGTTATTTATAAGTTTACAGTCGCGTGCTTAGACAGGTACTGTATGCCAAGCCAATTAATCTGTAGTAATACTTTGGTATAGTAACTCATGGCTGTGTCTTCATGGCTGAAAAGCCGAACAAATTAATATGCAGTAGCCGCTTAAATATCGGCAAGTGCAATTAAAAGAGCACCCGCTTAAATAAACAGGTTATACAAAGGTTATTTAAAGGGTTATTCCATTTGAAAACACTAAATTTGAATTTAAAAGCGCTCTGCATGGATTCTGATTTTAATGAAAAAAAATAAAACATGATTGTCCCATTATATTTCTAGACGACTGGCCTGTTGGTCTAGTGGTTAGTGACCCTGACTGCTAAGCTGGATGTCTTGGGTTCGATCTATATATGTATGTATTTAGAAATATTTAAGTATGTTTATCAGTTGTCTGGTTGCCATAGTACAAGCTCTGTTTAGTTTGAGATCAGATGACGTTGTGTGAGTTGTCCCAAGATATTAATATTCACTTGGCATAGATAGACCATAACAAAACCAACTCTCCAACAGAGCTCCAAAAAAGGAGGTTTTTTTAATGTGTTTGTTACCCGATTACGCGAAGACGGCTGCATCGATTTGAAAAACCCTTTATGTGATTGAAAGGGTATACTTCCAAATTGGTCATCAGATCAGGGTTTGATGACGGGATCCTAGAGAAATCGAGGGAACTCTTCAAATGTTGAAGGCACACCTATAGTGATTTAGAAATATTTCATAGTGATTCAAAAAGTGAAGTGGAACTGATAATGAAGACCACAAATGTCCAGCGGTCAGTCTAACAAAACATAAAAACTATACTTTCTTGGCACCAATTTTAAAATGTTTATTTATTTTTTGGTGTTAAATGTTCATTTTTATGCGTTGTATTTAATTTTCGACTCGGTAATAATTTCTGTAAAAAGGTTTTTTAAAAAAGTCTCTATCCAGACATAAAACAAGCTTATTACTGAAACTTTTCTAGTCTTTTATTTACAGTCCACCACGGCAATGGCGGGACGGAACAACGAACTGAAAAATAAAAACTAATTGCACAGAACTACACTGTGTGCAATGTCCGAAATTGGAGTTCGTCCATTACAAAAGTGGCTTCAGTTATCTAACTAGCGATATAGTAGGTGTTTTTGCAAAATAAGTACTTGAAAGATGTGGTAGTAAATTTTGCTTTATAATAAATATTTATTTTCTCTTTACAAGGGTTTGACAATATTATAAAACTACAAAACAAATGCATACATTACTTTGCAAGAGAGACTGGAATTGTTATCGAGAAGTTTTATCTATAACAGACTCCAGCTGTTATAGATAAAACAGGTATCACAGAATTCCAGTTAGTTAATTACTTTATTAAACGAGTATATAGGGTTACAGAATTTTATAAGCTACGGGTCTTAATCGCGTTAATATTTTATTTTCAGTCTACCCGTGACCACGGCCATTGCAATACGGTCGAAACGTCGGGCAATAAATGAAAGTATTTAGCCATAAAATAAAATATTTACGCGATTAAGACCCGTAGCTTATAAAATTCTATAATGTGTACAAATTGCGAAAGTTTACGAACATATATTAGGGTTAGAGGTAATGTTGTATTTTGATAAATTAATAATGCAGGAAAAAATTTACAATTACTTCCAAATAACTGGTATATATCTAACTAATGAATATTTTATATTTAATCATTCGTTACAAGTACTTTAGCCAATATTTAAGCACATATATTTTAACCTTGTTGTAAGTAGATACTCCTTCTATATTGTACCCACTAAGGCTGATTTTGGTTTATCTCATGTTTCAACTTTTTGGTAATACAATTTGCATCAGTCCTTTAACATGGTGTATAGTATATTAGTCGCAGCACCTTACCCCCATATCAAGTTTATAAATATTCAAACATTGTAAAATTGGCAATTTGAAAAGAGTGGCCGCGAATTTCATTATTATTGTTCTGTTCTCCGGCTTTACCTTTTGTTTGCGAACTTGGCATTACATGTACATGTAGAATCCCGACGTATCACAAGAGTTGTTTTGTATCCTAAGTGATTAAAGAATTTTGAATTTTAATAAAATACCATGAATTTTTGATGAAGAAAACTATTTTGATGCTGCATGACCATGAGAGCCACATGACGTTTGGCGAGTACGAAAGCAAGGAATACTAACTATTACTGCGTAACGGAAGTATTTTTTGTTAACCTATACTAATAATATTATAAAGCTAAAGTTGTTTGTTTGTTTGTTTGAACTCAGTAATCTCAGGAACCACTGGTCCGAATTGATAAATAATATTTCTGTCGGATAGCCCATTTATCCAGCAATACTATTGGCTATTTAGCTTCACGCTACGCCCGATAGGAGCGGAGCAGCAATGAGAAATGTTACAAAAACGGGGAGTATTGACGCATACGAATTTGCGCGGGACAGCTGGTTCTAAATATGTGGTTTTATATATTAACTAGAAGGGCGTAACAAGTACAATTTAAAAAATGTTTAATATTATCAATCTTGGCATTCTTTTAATAAGCGTTTTATGGCGTTTATTGCACAAAGCCTCGTCATGATTGTTTGATACATAAACGAAATGTAGGTAGGTACTTAAGCTGGCTTCTTTAAAATATAAATTAAAATATAAAAATCCAACTACGGCAGTAAATGACGGTCTAAGTGAAAAAATGGAATCGATTAGTCGCCATCTGAACATAACAGTGACCATGAGTTTTTATTGCCAAGTTCTATTCTCACGGCTTTACTCTTGCGAATTTGGCATTCAATCTAGAATCATTCTATTCCAAATTTTGTCTGACGTTCATAAGCGTTGCATTTTGTAACTTAAATGAATAAAGTACTTTGATTTTAGATAGTTCGTACTTCACAAACAGAAGTATTAGATTCTTTATATTAGCTTGCATCTATAAACATTGTACGGCAATCACTGAATGTTTAATTATTCTATCTAGATATTCCATTAGCACATGAATATATTATTGGTATGAATGCCAACGTTGATGAATCTATATTAACTCCGATATGTTAAATTGTGCCGTGCCGTGTGGTGCCGGCTTAAGAATAGTACCACCCCATCTCTTCCCGTGGGTGTCGTCAAGGCGACTAAGGGATTTCACTCCGGAGGACGGGCAGCAGCGTCCTCTGCGTACTTAAAGCCTTACTGCGATCGCCAACCCGCTCGCCAAGCGTGGCGATTATGGCAATTACCCCCAGGATCTACATACTAGTAGGTTCGACTGGGGAGACCCGTGCCCAGCAGTGGGCCATCTTATGGGTTGATATGTAGATATGTTAAATTAGTCGCCCAATTCTATCGAAATGCTAGGCTTATGCACTGATATCCCTAGTAGGTATCAATGTTCTGCGCCTGATATCGTGAGTTGCTTTAGGTTAAGAGCGAAATATAAATTGAGATTGTGAGATTTAAGGAGTTTCCAAATGTGTCCTAATAAAAAGAATATAAAGAACCTATTAGGACACATTTGGAAACTCCTTAAATCTCACATATATCAATTGTAGACAAAACCTGAATTGATAGGGTAAGGCGAAAACCAATCTTAAAATGGCACGATGATATAATGGTTCGACTATGTCCAAAATTTATATACCTAGACGAAATATTAGGTCAAAGAGTTCTTCTAATCAATACTTCTATATCTATACCAATATTATAAAGAGGAAAGATTTGATTGTTTGTTTGTATTGAATAGGCTCCAAAACTACTGGATAGATATGAAAAATTCTTTCATCGTTGTGAAGCTACACTAACCCCGGGTGACATAGGCTATTTTTTAACGCTTTATTCCCACGGGAACGAGAACTACGCGGGTGAAACCGCAAGGCGTCCGCTAGTCTATACTAAATATTATAAAGCTGAAGAGTTTGTTTGTTTGAACGCGGTAATCTCTGGAAGTACTGATCCGAGTTGAAAAATTATTTTATTGTTGGATAGTTCATTTATCGAGGAAGGCTATAGGCTATATAACATCACGCTACGACTAATAGGAGCAGAGCAGCAATGAGAAATGTTGCAAAAACGGGGAAAATTTACGCAGATGAAATTGCGCGAGTCAACTAGTAGATGATAAAAATAAATATAAGTATATTTCTTAATATTAACTTCTCGTCTTAAAGTTACGGAAAATGCTTAAAACGAGTATTTTCATGCTGTCATAGTTATGGCGTTCGTAATCTAACCTGTACAAACGAATATTCGACTTCATATCGTCCTGCGCTCCTGCGCACTGTCAAGCTATGGTTGTGTGCAGAAGAGCGAGGCTGACGGCCGTGTCACTGTATGCGTACCGCTAAATGAATAATTGGTCATTGTAATGCCCCCTTAAGGAAGGAACCCACGACTCACTTTAGTTGTGTAAACTTTTATCATGTATTTAAGTTTTGTAAATAAGATGTATTGTGTAAAAAAATAAACGCTTTTTCATTATTTCTTTTTCTATTAGAATTCTTAGATAACTGTGTGGATTCTCTAATTAATCATCAATTTACCTACGCTATTCGATAAGTATGAAACTTCTACTGATGGTAAGCGTTTACGTCAGCCCATAGGAGCAACACCCTCGTTCATATCTGAGCGTTGCTGCATCGCGCTTTACGTATGTTTCATTTGCCCAAATATTCTTGTTATAGTGATACAGTGCCTAACAGCATCCACTAAGATGGCTATGATTTTTATGGTTCCCAACCAGTGGTCCGCACCATTTACAAAAAATGATCCATGATTTCAAATTTCGCGTGTACAAGCTGAAAAATGTTATTGATTCAAAATTAATTTCATTATTAAAAACGAACAAAAACTAGAAAAGCTAAAACGTTTATGGGCGGTAGCCTAATGGCTAAGACATTGGTCTCTCAATCGTAAGGTTGCGGGTTCGAATCCTATCCAATATACTGTCGACGTGAACCCACTCTTTAAGCTTAGTTGGGGGGGTTAACAAGATTAGTAATGTAATGGGTCTCACATTGCTAGTTATCTTTATTTAAAAAAAGTTTGTTTTCTATTAAAATAATTATGTTTTTGGTTGACCAAAAACTTACAACACTACACAGAAAACAAACTTTAAAGTTTCTTTTCAGTGTAGTGTAGTTTAGAGCATAGAATACTTCAAATAATAATTGTGGGAAACATAAAGAACTAAAACTGGTTCTTGTTCTAGAAAAAGTTGAGAACCATTGATTTAGACCTGGATTTTGTTCAAAAAAAGGTTAAGAACGGTTAGACCTATCACCACTCCCCGAAAGCTAAAATTAAAAACTCAACTACTTTATCATACGTTAATCAATCCAATACACAGTGTGCCGGATGAAGAATTATACATAACATTCGACATGGCATAGCCAACCTTGTTGGCAATTTGCCAAATGGCAGCAATTTGGCACAAATCTGTTTTTTAACTATGTACTGGGAATCAAGACGGTTTAAGTTAGTTCATGTTTTACGTAGGACTGAAGCATTTTATTCCATTAACGGCTCTCTTTTTAAGTTATTAAATTTAAATGATCATTGAAATTTTCATACTAAAATGTCAACCAAATTACTTCCTAACTCCTCCTAACTACCTTTTTGGTGGTTATTCCTAAAACCTAACTTTCATAGAAACAGTACCCTGTTCTGAGTCTTGAGCCAAGCAAGAGTTCCCTAGTCTAAGTTTAAGTTCGAATTTCACAAAAATAGGTCTGATAATTTCGAAAAGCAGCGTTCAAACAAAAAATCTTTTAAAAAAAGCTTCAGTTAGATAGGTATATAATATCTTTTAGGTAATACCTTAGATTATACGTAATAAAAACTGTAATCGATTAAATAGTAAGACATCCATCACACACGCTCGTCGATTACGAGGCGTGTTATAAAGCCTATAGACCCGTTAATGGGTTAATGGTGCGCATTTATAAGCCTTGCTTTCATAATATTTCACGAAAATGTTTAAAATCGGGAAGGTTCATTTAATCTGGTTAAAACAAGCTAAAGGATGGTAGGTATTAACGTAAATATAGAAATCCGTTTGATATCGTAGACAGTTGTAAGTTAACCAAGTAAGTAATATTTTTTCATGAGGTTGTCCAGGTGTAAGTAAACCAGGTGTAAGTAAACCGGGTCGCGTCCAGGCGTTAAACGCCTGAACGCGACCCATTCATGCTCCACTGGCACTCTAAGAAAAAAACCGGCAAAAGACAGGGGGGGTGAACTACAAGCCCACCCCTGTCCCCCTTGCGTCTTATATCTAAAACAGCGTAACAGATTGTCATCTAATAATTCCCAAAATGATTCCGATTTCTTCATAGGCTAAATAAAACGCAACCAAAATGGACGCTTTACCTACTAAATGGCGTTGTTATTTCCTCCCATCTTTCCCTATTAATTTTATCTGTGACGTAAGCTAGGAAACAAGTCTAGTAGTATTATTAAGTTATCAAATAGGCAGTTTAACTTAAAAAAAAATCATCAAAATAAAACCAGCTTTAAAAAAACTTACTTAATCTAAGTTTTTTTAAAGCGGCTTTAATCTGAATTTGACCTGATGTTTAAACGCATATATTCAAGTTTTTAACCCTTTAACCGCCGATAACGTACTGGGTACATGATGCCGCTCTTTTCTTTCTCTTCTTTTTCTCATACCGTTTGTTTAAAAATGATGCATTTAGTACGTGATTGGCGTTCAACCCTATCCGAGCGAGTTCACACATGCATCATTCATCGAAATGCGGTGCGGGGTGTGGGTATGAGGACGGGTTTTGTAGGCTGCGGTGACAGTGCTCGCAACGCCGACTCGCCATTGATGTTACAGTCCTTTTATTTTTCATTTTTGCACCCTATTCAAGGTTTGTTTTGAAATATAATAATAATTAAAAAAAATAGTGCTAAAGCGCTCATAGTTATTTTTTAAAAAACCTTACAATACCTTAAAAAATGGCCGGCGTACCAGAGAATACCCGCTAAATGAGGGTCGGCTATCAAAGTGTTAACTAGGCCCGTTCACCACTACCTTTATGTGATCGCCTCAGTTGTAAACGATTGTAGAATGATTGCACAGCAAGTCGTATTTTCCAAGAATCGAATGATCAATCGATTAGCCTGCCATTCCAATCGGTATCAAAGCACACATTGGTCTCTATTCTCGGTAATACATCGATTCCATTACTCGACAAAGATCAAAATGATCAATGACATTAGTTGATGTTGATCGAGTAGGTTAATGAATTCGGCTAGAAGGACCATGTGTGTAGTTGATTTACAAGTTCAATAAGGAAAATACGAATAACTTACTTACTTTTGTTGCGTCTCACTAGGAGTAGTGTGATCTGTAACAAAACAAAAAAATCTTATTATTTAATACTGGCTGTACCTACGACTTCTTGGCATGGAAATATTTGACAAAGAAGTTAATCCCGTGGAAACCGAATGTGTTTTTATCATTAGAATTTTTATTTATTTTTGTGGCAAATTCATCCACATCTAGAGCCGCTCGCGTGTGACTATGTAACTAACATCCATTCGTTTAAACATTCTCCATTTATAATATTATTAGGAAGTAACTTAAACCAAACTCTGTGGTATTCGGCATGTTGTTATTTCATTTCTTTCCTTTTCTTCTTTTATTTATCACATAGTAATATAAAAAAATATACAGCACAGCAATGTCTCAGCAGGGTGAGTGCCTGGTTATTTGAGCTACAGTATCACACCTATTTCAGACACCAGTCCTCTCACAATGACTATTATTTAATCATTGATCATTATTATAATATTATTATTACTTATTAATCTGTTTGATGCATCAAAAAAACTTCATCTTAGATTAGCAAAATACTGTTACTCAACGACGTGTTGATCAGGCTATCGCAGTCCAGTGCTGGACATTGGCATCATCAATTGCACGCCACTTTGTTCTATCTTCGCCTTCTCGCATCCAACACCTGACACCCGAATAAACGGATTTCTATCTAACAAAGCTGAGATTCATCTTAATTAACCTAGACCTAATACAGTTTTATCCAAATCCAACCCTTCGTTTAGGCGTTACGTTGCCATAGACAGATATACTTGTAAATAAATTTTATCATTAGGTATAGACTATTTGTCTAGTGGTAAGTAAACCAGACTGCTAAGTCAAAGGTATTGGGTTCAATCCCTACCCAGGATACAACTTTGTGTGATGAGCACGATGGTTTATTCTGTGTCAGGGTGTAATTTAAAAATATGTAAATACATTTATCAGTTGTCTGGTAGCATAGTACAGGTCCTGCCAAATTTGGGATCAGATGACCGTGTGTGAGTTGCCTCTAGTTGGTTTTGCAAGGGATTAAAAATAGGGCTGTTAACACATGAGTAATGTGATTGATTTTGCAAATCGGGTATTGGTAAAAGCTCGTAGAAAAGAAACAAATTTACATGAAAAGTAATTTATTTACACGCAAATATACCATAAAGTATGTAATTTATTTTTGTTTCAACCCAAATTCGCACTAGATGAAAACATATCGGCTTCTACCTTCATCAACTATTCCAAATAACTTCAAGATATTCAAAGAGACCATTTGCAAATATATTGGATTCGCGTCGGGGTTCCATTTTTGACAGCTAACTGACATTTCGATCGAAATCATGCCAAGTTGTATTTGTACAATCAAATGTAAAAGAAACGTTTCCTTTGAAATACCATGTGTTAAGATTAAAGTTATTTTCTTAAGAACTGAATTAGGCCCATTTTATTTCCAGAATTATTTTTAATATACTAATAACCTCCCGCTTGTGGCTTCTATATATAACATTAAATAACTTACTAATATCAGTTTTGGAAAATATTTAGTCCCGCGCAATTTCATCTGCGTAAATTTTCCCCGTTTTTGCAACATTTCTCATTGCTGCTCCGCACCTATTGGCCGTAGCGTGGTGTTATGTAGCTTATGGCCTTTCTCGATAAATGGGCTAACCAACATTAAAAGAATTTTTCAATTCGGATCAGTAGTTCCTGAGATTACCGCGTTCAAACAAACAAACTCTTCAGAGTACTAACCCTTAATCACCTACCACTTGTTTTTAGAGTTATGAGCTTAACCACAAACAAACTATTTTACTGGAGTATAATTGTTGTTTATTGTGAGGTTTAAGTTGTGAGCCCGACAAAGAAACGTCAATTTTACTCCAGGGTCTCCCAGATGTGGTAAATGGTTGTGTGACAAAAGTAGGTGATAGGTGGTGAAGGGTTGATTTGTATTTATTTTTAATTTTGTGTAATGTGGCAATATCAGGAGCGGGACGTTATTAGTATATCTATACTAATATTATAAAGCGGAAGAGTTTGTTTGTTTGTTTGTTTAAACGCGATAATCTCAGGAACTACTGGGCCACATTGAAAAAATATTTTAT
Source organism: Herminia tarsipennalis (assembly GCA_945859575.2). Taxonomy (NCBI): domain Eukaryota; kingdom Metazoa; phylum Arthropoda; class Insecta; order Lepidoptera; family Erebidae; genus Herminia; species Herminia tarsipennalis. The sequence goes on along the minus strand of OX243857.2, from coordinate 6,281,733 downwards.
TGTTGGATAGTCCATTTATCGAGGAAGGCTATAGGTTAAAACATCACGCTACGACCAATAGGAGCGGAGCAGCAATGAAAAATGTTGTAAAAAAAGGAAGAAAAAAGAAAAAAGGGGAAATTTACGCAGACGAAGTTGCGCGGGTCAGCTAGTATACATATATATTGATCTATCGAAATAGATTTGAATTTACAACGAAGACAACTCAATTTATCAAAATTTTCAAAACTCTAGGAGCTTCTAAAAGATTTAATATTAACACAATTACAGTATACACAGAATACCTCTCCAAAATCAATTTGGGCCCAATATCTCCCCCAGAAACTTATTAGATTAAAACTAAAACAACTTTTGGGAGTTTCAAAAACTTTGAGGCACACTTTTAGGCCAATTCATGAGCGAAACTTTGGCAAAACTTTGTCATTCAACCACATTAACGTTGATCCTGTCAAACTGCCACGTACACCTGCCGTTAAGGCCGTTTCCAAAACTCAAAAAACTTGATAAAATACTTTTATAAAATACTAGCTGCCCCGCGCAACTTCGTACGCGTAAATTTTACCCGTTTTGCAACATTTCTTATTGCTGCTTTGCTCCTATTGGTCGTAGCGATTGATGATGTTATATAGCCTATAGCCTTCCTCGATAAATGGGCTATCCAACAGTGTAAGAATTTTTCAATTCGGACCAGTAGTTCCTGAGATTAACGCGTTTAAACAAACAAACAGACAAATTCTTCAGCTTTATAATATTAGTAGGTATAGATTATTACACCTAACGCGTTTGTTTCTTCCATTTTGCTGTCGAAAGTGTATGAGATGTGACTAGTAGATGACAACTTTTTCATCACAAGACGAAATTTCTAGTGACACAAAAATGGTTGAATTTATTAAACGGCTCACTTCTCATTCGTACCAGAAGTAAAACTTATTTTCAAAGTTAGAGACCCCTGTCAAAACTTCTATGATATGGCGATTGTAATATTGATAAGGACGAATATTCAGATTACTAATGGGCGTTTTGTTTCTAAGTTTTAATAACATTTTTTTAAGATAGATCCCAAAGTTACAGGAATACGAAAATAGCCGTTTTAATGAATATAACTGATAATAACTGATTCGAATTAAAAAATTCTTTCACTGTTAGATAGCCAATTTATCGAGGAAGGCTACAGGATATATAACATCATGCTACGATCAAAAGGAGCAGCAATGAGAAATGTTGCAAAATCGGGGAAAATTTACGCAGACAAAATTGCGCGGGATAGCTAGTCTATTAATAAAGTACTCCAAGTTATGGTAAACACTGCCTGGTACATTAGAAATGAGGATCCCCATCGTGACCTGAAGGTTGAACTTGTTGCCAACATTATAAAAAATGTATGCCGAAGCTAATGAACGACGACTTCTTCGATATGTGAATGTCGAGGCTATCTAGGAGGCTCAGACAAGGTACAACCGTTCTGTGGCGAATTCGCTAAGTCATACAAGAGGTAGATTCCAAAAAAAATCGATCAGGTCACGTATCCTGACGCGAGTTTAACATTTTTTACCCATCCAAAAAAATTCACAACGCCGCTAAAAAAAATCTATCACGTACACAGACATGCGACATGTGAACAATGTGTGAGATAAAAGATTTTATTACGATTTTTAATGAAGAACAATAATTAGCAAACGAAAGCCGCGGAGACAAGCTAATCTATAAATAAAAATCAATGATTACTTATATACCAAATCCCAAAAACTTTATAAGATATCTGAATGACGTCAAAATGACGTCGTTACGCGCGCAAAACCGCAAAACTCTTATTATATATATATATTCGTGGTTTTGCACGCGCAGCGACGTCATATTATTCGGGCTCTAGTCTTAATGGCGTGAATTATTAAAAAGCAAACGAATCTTTTATTTACTTGACTTTTCTACTTCTTAAACTACTTACTATAAAAGGTTGGTAACTTCATAATAAATTAGAAGACGGTTCAACAGCATTTTAACTAGCGAATGTTTTGTATTCTTTTATTTTATTTTAAAAATCGAATGAAAAACAAAGACAAAACAGTCGCGTTACATGCGTTTTTTATGAAGCTGGTAGGTATCGATATAATCTAGTAAAGTTTAAAAACTGTTTGACAAAGAATATATAAACTTGGTAGATATGAAGTGTTATAGTTAGGAAACTGTTAGCTGATGTTCCCTAACTATAAGAAAGGATTTGGGGAATTCTTAAGAGGGGCCAAAGTTTGCAAGGGATTTCCTTACAAACTCAGGCTTGATCTACTATCGCGATTATCAACATCTTTTGTTCTGAGATCAACATCCACGAGGGAGGGGACGTGGGGATATTTCGATACCTGCTAAATAAGTTACTGTTTCCCTAAACGCGCAATTTCATAGTAGACCTTTTCAAAGGTATATATTCAAATAAAAATATTATTATTTGACCCGCGCAACTTCGTCTGCATGAATTTTCCCCGTTTTTGTAGCATATTTCATTGCTGCTCCGCTCCTATTGGTCATAGCGTGATGTTATATAGCCCATAGCCTTCCTCAACAAATAGGCTATCCAACAGTAAAACTCGCGCGTTCAAACAAACAAATTCTTCAGCTTTATACTATTAGTATAGATATAGTCACGGTTTTATTTGTGGTTTTGGGGATACAATTTGACGGGCCTGTTGACCTAATGGTTAGTGACCTTGTTGCTAAACCGGAGGTCGTAGGTTCGATCCCCACCCGAATAAAAGTTTGTGCGATGTGTATGATGGTTTAGTCTGTGCCTGGGTGTCATTTATCTATGTTAAGTATATATTTAGAAAAATTTAAGTATGTTTATGAGTTGTCTGGTTTCTCTAGTACAAGCTCTGCATAGTTAAAAGAAAAGAAATGAAAACGTTTATTTTGTTGCGATTTGGGCACAGACTACATAACTACAATTACATTAAAATTATCAGTAGGCAAAAAATACAAACAAGCAACAACGTATCAAATAACCAATTCAGGAAGGCATCTGACAGCCATCAGACATTTGAGTTAATACAAGCACTAAGTGAGAGAGCAACTCGGACTTTAATAATTTACAAAGATACAAAGTAACAAACGGATTTTTTTTTCTCTTCATTTAAATAAAAGGACTTGGTACACAAAAAGGAAGCGACCATGTCGTCCTCGTATATCTACGAGTACACTCAATTAGTTACATACTACTTATGACCTAGATTTGAATGCAAGCTTAACTAATTTATACAAGGATTTGGATTTATCTGAGTACGGTTGCGAATGTATACTATTACAATAAGCTACGTCGGTGTTCTGGTTGCTAAATGTTACTCCTCTAAACATGGTACCGGACAGACTCCACTATAACATGATACACGTTTTCGACTGTCCTACACACAGAGCTATTTGGGGTCGACACAACGGATTTATTCAAACTATTACAAACGTCCGCACTTTTCAACACACGATAACATTTTGGCCGCCATCTTTGTATTCCCTCTCTACAGTACCATCAACGTAACTAGGCCGGACTGAAGTAGGCGACAAGTGGTTGCGTAGATGCATTTTTTGGAAGTAAATGGTGACAGGAAGCGGGGGGCGGGAGCGGTAACTAAACCAAGAGAATTAGAGATGCGATTACGCATCATATTATCATAATTAGTATTACTAACTCATGTTTTTTTGTGATTATTTTCGTAAAGAAATTGTTTTTCAAAGTTTCTTTAGTATTTACTGTAACTGTTCTAAATTTAAACTTTTATGAACTCATTTAAATAGTGTTTTTATATTTTTGAATTAAAATGTTGTTAGTATTTTTTATCGATTAAACATAATTAATCGTTTTTGTTAGTAATTTTAGGGTCGCATCTCTATGACATGCGCGAAAGTGATAAAAACCTAACTTCAATCCGGTCAAGTTACGTTGATCGTACTGTACGTCGGAGTGACATCTCCATCACATATGTCAACGTCATGAGATGACACATTTACATTTAGAATGGCAACCGTCCAACACTACATGCAGATACTTCAATTTTATTTAATTGTATAGATTCAGTTAAATTATAATAAAAACAGAGTGAATTATTATTAAATAATGGATTAGAATAATATTGAGTCTAACACGTGATAGGTTTCGATTACCATTCACGAAATACAATAGGAAATGATTGTACTTGACTTCTTGTTATATCACCACCGCTATGATAAACAAAAGGGCTACCCAATCTTTGTTGTTATAATACAAATACCTTTACCTTTGAAACGCGAAAGTTCAATGGGTTGTGAACGTTCCACTAAGCCAGCGATTAGTTTGAAACAATTCTAATCATTTCAGTAAATATTGGATGGATACCGTTCGTTTTGGTTTGAGTTGGTATTACAAAGCAATATTGTAAAGTAATATTTATATTTAGCTATTCACTGTAATGTTCTATTAGGATTAGTCAGCTACGTAGGAGATGGTATACAGGGTGTAACTGAAAGGTGTGGTCAAATTTCAGCAGCGGATAGTGTATGATGTGTGTATTGCACCTACAATGGTGCCATAGCTGGTTGCATTATTATTACATAGTTATAACATATTCTTTTTGTCAAAATTCAGTATTGAATGAAAGGCGTATGGCATAAGAATTATACCTCCCCTGGTAAAAAATTCGATTGGATTATTATGGCATAAAACTTTTTAATGATAACTTTTTCACTCATAAATAAGCGAATGAAAAAATAATATTTTTTTTAAGGGTACTCCGCTTTTGTTAAAATTAGGTATGTGCACTTAGTATCATGGGCACATATCAACCCTTGAATATGACCACACCTTTCTGTTACATCCTGTATAGCTTTGGCCCCAATCTGAGCACCACTGTAAATAATATGTATCTTAAAAGTACTGTATTCCACTCAAAAGTAATTAAATTATTCCATTTTTAATTGCCTTATTCTTTTTAGGGTTACGTAGCAGTGGCAAAACGGATTATAGTTTCACCATGTTCGTCCGTCCGCAGCGTAGCTCAGAGACTGTTAGTGCTAGAAGGCTGTAATTTTGCGTGGATACACATATTACTTACGCCGACAAAGTAGAAGAATAAAATCTTGATAATCAATTTTTTGAGGGTACCTACCCTATATGTAAAGTGGGGATGTGATTTTTTTCTCTCACTTACCATGTAGGCATTCTGCTAACGATTAGGGAAATGATTATAATCAAATGAGAAGGAAAACTATTACGGCTAAGTAGCTTTTCAAGTTTACGAGTAACAGCTGATCAAATTTTATTTATTTATTTTTTAAAAAGACGACTCCCGCAGTACAGTACAAGCCCTGTGCCGCGGGGCACTTTACAAACATACAAGTCAAGTGGATCACACAAATTGGTGTCCCGTGTGGGAATCGAACCCACGACCTCTTGCGTAGCAGTCGGACATGCTCCCACCGCGCCACAAAGGCAGTCTAAAATGAGGAGTAAAAAAAAATGGTACAAATTTAATTGAATGATTACTAAGTAGGTATAACGTCTCAAGTAGAAATAACAGACAACTCACTTCTTAAGCCGCATTATTCGAATAGTTGAGGGGGGGGGAACCCTACATTGTGCGTGGCATCTCTGAAATTTTGGAACTTAATGTAGGCAAAAGGAGAGTAATAACTAACCGCAGGTAAATTAATTAATGTATAAATTGATTTTTAAGTTCGTAATCGGGTGGTAGCACTATTTTATTTTTCGTAGTCAAATTTCTTAAGTTACTGCGGGGACTATTGCATATTTTGGATAAACACAAAACCTATAGATACATTTCGGAAAAGAATAGATTGAATTGATGTTGCTAGCTTTGTGTTAACACCTCATTATTTAACGGAACTTCATTTTCATTTAATTAAAAAGGGCCTTCAAATTCGAATCCCAGCTTAGCTGGAAAGATCGACAAGATTCTAGTATAGAATATGTCAATCATATTAGAAATGTAATCTTAAAAGAAACATGAGGAGTTTTCCACATGCCTGTAATTTGCAAAGACACAAGAAATGTCGAAATACCTATTTGTAGTAAATTGCTTATTTCCTGAGCGGAACGTACATCAACATGTAATTTTTGAGATTATACGTTTTTAATCAACATTTTGTTTGATCGAAAGAATTTTCCATTTATCCCTGATTACGTTTAGATTGGGCACCTGTGTGGGTATTTGGTTTTCAAATAACTACAGATGGCGGCTGAAATTATAGCAGGATGTTGTGTTCTTATTTTGTAATGCTAATCTTATAATAGTATTAAGGGGGGCATTACACTGAGATAATTATTTATTTAGCGCTACGTACACAGCGACACGTTCGCCGGCCTAGCTTTTCCACACACAACCATTACTTCACAGTGCGCAGGAGCGCAGGTCAAAACAAAGTAGAATATTTGTTCGTACATATGTTAGATTACGAACGCCATGACTATGACAATAAGAAAATGCTCATTTTTGCATTTTTCCGCAACTTCAAGATTTTTTTTCATATTCGAAAGATAGAAAAATTTGAAGTCCAGACCCAGGAATTGAACCCGAGACTTCCGTATACCAAACCGGGGCCGGAATCGAACCATCTATCGGGACTATGTTACTAGACCTCATTTTTCTATCCTTTCCTGCACGCGAGTGGGGCCCTATACTTGTGCAATCAACCTGTACTTGTATAAATCTTACCTTCTTTCTTCTATCTAGACTTCAATCTGTAAAACGCAGAATAGCTTTTGAAATGCAAACTCATTACGAAGATTGGTTCTCATAATACTTGCGCATCCATTCATATGGAATACGTATTGTGCAATAAGTGTATTTAACGAGAAAGTAATTCTGGCTGAGTACGATACACTGTTGTTTAGTATAAGAAAAGATCCATTTCATTTCGCGGTTTCAATATTTTTAGGCGGTTCTAATATTTTAAAAGGAATAATATGAGCTGTACAAATTTTGGGGTAGCGCGCAGGTTTTGAATACAAATAATGCTGCACGTTTATAAAGAAAGAGTTATATTTTAGAATATTTTCTTTTCTGACTTAAAATATATTTCAACATCATTAGTGTATCTACAATAATAATCTTTTAGCAAATTTCAGTCACAGTGGAAAACCTTATCAGAGACTAGCCAAGTATAGAAAGAAAGAAAGAGAGAAGGAAAGAAAGAAAGAAAGAAAGAAAGAAAGAAAGAAAGAAAGAAAGCAAGAAAGATAGAAAGAAAGAAAAAAAGAAAGAAAGGAAGCAAGAAAGAAAAAAAGGAAGAACGAAAGGAAGCAAGAAAGAAAGAAAGAAAATATATTTGTTTCAGAACGGTACTTTTAAGTCGCAAAATACACATTAAGATCATACATCTACGTAATTACAAAAACAATATTAAAAATTATAACCCAAAAGGCACCCAGATCAGCTATTATGTCAAGCACAAACTACTTAATGCTTGACGCTGATTTTTATCTGAAATCCCGTGAAACACAAAAGAGAAAAAATTGGATTGATAAAGGGGATAACTCTCACTCCATCATTTACATTGAAAGTGTTGAAATATAAGTAGTCTATTGTTTTAGGATAGTGTCGTATTATTACCGTGCACGAGTGTCTACTTCCTGTTCCTCTCAAATCAGGTTTACAGGGACACCGATAGACTCTGTATTCCCTCACTCTCATAGTTTGATAGGACGGTAATCAAACACCACCGAAGATAAATTAGACGCAAGACCGACAGCTTAACTTTTAATTTATAAATGTAGTAAGTATAAGCGTTTTAAAATATTTAGGAAATCGACCCAAAGGGTATAAAATAAGGGGTGCATTAATTTGAAAATCAATATCTTACTTTAGATGATTTAAGATATATTATTTACTAGCTTTCGCCCGCGGCTCCGCCCGCGTGGATGTCGGTTATCGCGATAAAAACTATCCTATGTCCTTCCCCGGGACTCAAACTATCTCTATACCAAATTTCATCTAAATCGGTTCAGTAGTTTGAGCGTGAAAGCGTAACAGACAGACAGACAGACAGACAGACAGACAGACAGGCAGACAGACAGACAGAGTTACTTTCACATTTATAATATTAGTATGGATAGTTAGATATTGATTTTCAAATTTATTCTAACTTTAGATAATATATCAGATACCCTATCTGAAATATTGTTTTTCGGCCGTACTTATGTCTAAATTGAAACCCGGATCCAACGAAGTTCTACAAAAATGAAGAAATACTCGTACATTCGCATTTGTGTCGATTCCTGTTTGCTAATATTATTGGCGAAGTATATCTGGGGTAGACAATTACACCAGTCTCCACGACTATCTTTTCTGTACTTTGATAACATTCGCGTAATAGTTCTCTGCAACCAATGTCACCAGCTTCATGGTGCATCATAGTTGCAATTTTGTGCACTAAACTAGAACTAGACAAGGAGTTTACAATCGTCTCCCGTACAACCTGCTCAAAAAAAACACACCCTTTAGGTATAACGATGTATGATGCTTTATTAGATGACCTAATTTTGAAAATTATATTGATTTCAAATTAATTCATCCCTTATTTAATCCCCATGGGGTTGATTTTCTCTTAAAAATTAAAAAAAAACTTCCACGTGATCAAAGTTACTGACAACAGCTAGTATACACATTAAAGATATCATTAAAAGATAATATGGCTACTATATCACCACCAAGCATTCCCCATAGACGTTACCGCATACCCATAGAGCCATGGTTTCAAACAATCATTTCCTCCCATGTTGCTAAGATAAACACCATTAAATTACAGGCTATTGTTCATGGGAGGCGCTATCGTGAATGGCAGTGGTGGTAGGTGTATTAAGGCCTTTATCTTTTGTCTCAATATCAAGTACAGTCAGAAGGTTATATTAGTTAACTAATATTCCAAAATATTCATCAGGAAACTAAAGCAAAGGCTCATAATAAAATCATTCTATTCAATAAATGTTTTTCTAAATTATATGTAATTAAAAATCAATATAACTTTTGACATGTTTTTTATTATTATTATTTTTAATTTTTTGTATTATTATAATTTTTATTTCTTGACATAAACGTGATTATTGGACCTACCAATTTGTAATTTTATTATATATTATTTAATTCTGTAATCTAGAACATATTATAATTATATTGTGTAATTAATTTAAAACATATGTTTTTTTTCGTGTTATGCGTGGGTATGGTATTTTAAAACAAATTCAGCAAGATACCTGCTTTATAATTAAATAACATTTGCATGTCACTATTGACTGAAGTTGTGAGAACTAAATAGTTTATAAGACCACAGATATACCAACTTTTATGCAAATAAAGAATGTATGATTATGATTTTATGATTATAACTTAAGTATTATTTTTTGTAAGTACCTACCCTGTGTATGATGTGTGACTTCATCTGCGTAAATTTGGTGTGCTGCTCACTTCCTATACACGTTAGCGCGATAATAAAAAGCCCAAGTTACTCCTAACATCATCAGTAGTCTGACAGTGAAAGTCCCGTGTAAATTTATCTAGAAGATTCGGAGATTACCCGGAACAAACAGAAAGACAAACAAAAAAATTAAAACTATGTTTATGTTATTAGTATATATATTATATATGCTTTCTCATTTAGTAAAAACTGTAATTTTGACATTACAAACAGCCACTTCAATTTTATTTATTTGTATGTATAGATACTATACATAGTATAAAATATAAAGACATAATATACAGGATGATTTGTACTATACTAATAACCGCCCGCTAGTGGCGTATTTACATTACACTAAATAACTTTGTAATATTAGTTTTGGAAAATATTTAATAAATAAATTTACCACTGATTTTTAAATTATGACTATAATCACCTACAGACTACCTAGTCTGGCCATAAATACTGTTACAATTAAAAATAAGAAAGATATTACATTTGAATTTGGAATCTGTCATTTTTATACGATTGTTCATTGTATTTTCTAATTTTGGCGCCAATACATTGTACAATATTTTGCTATATTAAAATGGAGTGGGGTGATAAAGAAAACCGAATCGCTGTGGTTGCATTACACAAAGTTGGTATGGAGCCGAATGTAATTTTTAAAACTCTCCATACGCTTGGTATTAGTCAAATGTTTGTGTACCGGGCTATTAATAGGTACAATGAGACCTTCTCTGTTTGTGACAGAAAAAGATCTGGCCGTCCACGTAGTGTTCGTACGAAAATGGTGGTCAAAGCAGTAAGGGAAAGAATTCGAAAAAATCCTGTCCGAAAGCAAAAGGTTTTATCTCGGGAGATGAAGATAGCACCCAGAACCATGTCACGCATTTTAAAAGATGACTTAGGACTTGCAGCCTATAAGAGACGCACTGGTCATTTTTTAACTGATAATTTAAAAAAGAATAGGGTGGTAAAATCGAAGCAACTACTGAAGCGGTACGCAAAGGGAGGTCACAGAAAAATTTTGTTTACGGATGAGAAAATCTTTACAGTTGAGCAACATTTTAACAAACAAAATGACCGTATTTATGCTCAAAGCTCTAAGGAAGCTTCCCAATTAGTCGACAGAGTGCAACGTGGGCATTATCCGACTTCAGTGATGGTTTGGTGGGGTGTTAGCTATGAAGGAGTGACTGAGCCATATTTTTGTGAAAAAGGTATCAAAACATCGGCACAAGTGTATCAAGATACCATTCTTGAGAAGGTAGTTAAACCCCTTAACAACACCATGTTCAATAACCAAGTATGGTCCTTCCAACAAGACTCAGCGCCGGGTCATAAAGCTCGGTCCACGCAGTCTTGGTTGGAAGTGAACGTTTCGGACTTCATCAGAGCTGAAGACTGGCCGTCGTCTAGTCCCGATCTTAATCCGCTGGATTATGATTTATAGTCAGTTTTAGAGAGTATGGCTTGCTCTAAACGCCATGATAATTTGGAGTCCCTAAAACAATCCATACGATTGGCAGTGAAGAATTTTCCCATGGAAAGAGTGCGTGCTTCTATTGATAACTGGCCTCAACGTTTAAAGGACTGTGTTGCAGCCAATGGAGACCACTTCGAATAAGCTTTTTATATTTTGAATTGTTTTTTATTTATGTATTAAACTAACACACTGTAAAAGTAATAAATATTATTTGCAATAAAAAAAAATGTTTTTTCTTCGTAACAATATTTATGGCTAGACTGTAATATACCTATTACTGGAGTAAAATCATTGTTTATTGTGAGGTTTAGGCCCTCAATCTGACAAAGAAACATTGTTTTTACTCCGGGGTCCCTCAGATGTGTGTTACATGGTTGTGTGACAAAAGTAGGTGGTAGGTGGTGAACGGTTAAATGTAATATTTTTTTCAAAAAATATATTACGAAGTTATTTGGTAAAGAAGCCAAAAGCGGGAGGTTATTAGTTTATTAAACATCAGTCTGTATGAACGCTTACATCTTCTGAACTACGAAACGGGTATTGATACGATTTTCACTAATATGTAGATAACGGGCTAGATTCCAACTTGTTAAAAAAACCAACTTTTTAAGAAATGTCAAGACGCATATTTTATAGGACATCCCATACAAATAGTGGTCTATGATGTCACTATTTCTTTCCCGTCAAATCACTTCTTTTGATGATATGATCAATGTTAAATAAATATCTATACTAATATTATAAAGATGGACAGTTTGTTTGTTTGTTCGTTTGAACGCGGTAATCTCAGGAACTACTGATCCGAATTGAATTTTTTTTTGGGTAGCCCATTTATCGAGGAAGGCTACAGGTTATCTGATGCTAGTTACGACTAATAGGAGCGTAGCAGCAATGAAAAATGTTGCTAAAACGGGGAAAATTGACGCATACGAAGTTGCGCGGGTCAGCTAGTAATAATATTATAAAGCTGAAGAGTTTATTTGTTTGAACGCCATATTCTCAGAAACTACTAGTTAGAAATGAAAAAACTTTTTACTTTTAGATAGTCCATTTATCGACGAAGGCTATAAGCTATCTAACATCAAGCTACGATCAATGGGAGCGGAGCACCAATGAAAATTGTTTCAAAACAATTTACGGAGACGAAGTTGCGCGGGTCAACTAGTATAAATATAAAATAATTATTGTAAATTTTAAAACTAAGAAAGTCTCAAAATTTTTACGCTTAGCATTTTTCTCAAGACTTCCATGTTATATAAAAGTGGCAATATTTATTTTATAGCGTTTATACATAAAATATCTTAAAGCTTATTCAGGCTCCATTCGGCTTATATGTTTAAGGAAAGTTGAACCTATATTTTTAAAGAATTTATTACCCAAAGCATTTTTATGCAAAAACGAAACAGCTCAACTCATATTTTCGAGAAATACTGTATAAATTACGAAAAAATGTCTCTTTAAAAGGACTTACAAAAAGAATTTTACAAGAAACATTTACCTTCATGAATTTTACAAATGCCGTACCTTTTTTAAATTAAAAAGTAAATCTTTCCTTGCTTTAAATAATACCTGTCCTTTTTTGTTATAAAAGGTACTTTGGCAAAGGGCTTTTTTGTTATATAACAGGTGTTTTTGTCAGCGAGTGTACTTTCGCTCATACATTAATTATGTCCTAAGAATTTTATTCATTTGTTTATTTTAATACTAGTTTTCACCTGTGACTTCGACGGGTTTTTTGGGTAAATATTTAACTACCTAATTTTATGAAAAATTGTCTAGTTGTTTGGGCTTGATTGACAAACAAACAAACTTTCGTAATTTGTTACCAACATAACTTGACTGCGCCAGAATTAGGGTTATGTTTTTCGAGTGTATGTTTATATGTATGTACACGTTACGTGTGATTAATTGAAAATATCAACAATCAATTATCATTATTAAAAGATACAAAAAAATATTAAACACCATTAAATTCATCACATTCATCAGTGCTAAGATTAAATTATTATTAATCGTCATCACCTCGAATTCCGGTAATTTTCAATTAATCACACTTACTTTAACATTATATTTCTTTGGCATGCTCTACAGCCTAAATGAGTTGATAAATTTTAGTTTGAGAGTTGGGGTTAGATTCATCATAATTGTCACACTACATCAAAACTAGAAATAAATAAAAAGGCGAATTTTTGGCCCCAAAATCAGTTTTTAACCAGTTTTAAATTTATTGGGTATTTGTTCGTAAACTTTCGCGATATTTTATACATTAAAGAATTTTAAAGCTACGAGTCTTAATCGCGTAAATATTTAATTTTAAGGCTAAATACCTTGGTTTTATTGTCTGATGTTTGATCCGTATTGCAGTGGCCGTGGTCACTGGTAAACTGGTTTAAGAAAAGTACAATTATTGAGCATTCCTTGCCAATTACTTTATATACAATACAGCAAGGGCCAAACTCGTGAACAAATAAGAAAAATAAAAGAGGTTAATTATGTTCTGGTAACTTGGTCGATCAGGCGCGGCCTAATTTATCGATCAGATGTCTCTGGTTTGACTCGGAACAACAATTTCATCACACAAAGGGGTGTCCCGTGTGGGATCTGAACGCACGCCCTCTTGCGTAACAGTCGAACACACTCCCACCGCGCCACAGAGGCAGTCAAAAATAAATAAAAATTACCGCCCAAATGTCAAAATCAAATGACAGTCTTGTCGTTGTCGAGGTGGTAGCCTGTCCATAGAGGTCAGTGGATACAGAACTTGTACCATAGTGTTGTAGCGGAATTTAAAAAAAAAAACATTAATTTATCTGTAGCAGGTTTGAGTGAAAACGTTCAAAACGGCTGCATTAATAATATTAGAAAGATCGGCATTGTAAGCCATTATATAAGTAAATATTTACCACATTTTATTGGTACATTGCGCTATAATGGTTTCCAGTGTGTCTAGACATGTGACATGGGAAATATCAAGAGCACTCCATCTTGGGAACCAAACCGAACAAACAACTGTTTGTCATTCCTGCTGTCAATGACACGTTGTAGTCTATGATGGCTATGTCTATAGCAAACTAGCTGTCACTCGCGGCTTTGCCCACGTACATGAGATTATCTTCTTGAGGGTTGATTTTCACTTTCGATCAAAACATGTTTATGTTTTTATACAGCCACAAAGACAAATACAATTTTACACAAATCAAACTTTAAAACTGACACAGTTGTAAACAAAATTGAAATCTCCATTTTATCCCCTTTTATTTTACAAAATCGCTGAATTCATGTTTCTATCTTTTAATCCAAAAAGCCAAATAAAAAAGTTCACAGATCTAACTTGAAAACTGACATAGTTTCATACAAAGTTGCAACCCCCATTTTACTCCCTTAGAGATTAATTTTTAAAAACCTTGAATCACATGTATCTATTTTTTAAATCAAAAAATCGAATACATTTCACAGATTTAATTTCAACAAGATGGATTTTATATAAAAGGGTTGATTATCCAAAAACGCTGAAACACGCGTTTCTTTATTTTAAACTATACTGCCAAATACGAAATTTCATAGATCTCACTTTAAAACTGACGGAGTTTCATACAATGTTGTTACGGAGCTACACAAACTTGCAACCCCTATTGTACCCTTTCCAAAAACGCTGAAACACGTTACAAGCTAAATACGAAATTTCATAGATCTAACGTCAAAATTGACGGAGTTTAAAACACAATTACAACCCCTATTTTATCCCCTTAGGGGATGAATTTCCAAATATCCTTTCTTAATAGATGCCTACAACATAAAATACATAAACTGACAAAATGTTGGTTTTGTTGTCCCAGCGGCATAGGCCCTGCATTGATGAACAAGTCAAAGTATTTAGTACCAAAGACAATAAGGTTGAGTTATTAAGACAGAAACTTTTTTTTATTTTTTTTTGTTCGGCGGGAAAAATACGACAGACTACAAAAAATTAAGACAGAAACCTAAGTTAAGTAAAGGTGTGTTGAGGTCCAAACTGGGAGACTTGCTTCTCGATGGCCGAGATGCGGCAGGTGCTGGTGGCGGTACACAGAGTGACCGCAATCGTTTGAATGTCTCTGATTGATTGTACTCGTAGTATGTAGGTATCTATTAAAAAAAATAATTATTGTTACGTCAGTAGGTAGTTATTAGTGTGTAATTGTAGTGGTTAAGTAAGTCGTATTATTATACTAGCTGTCCCGCGCAACCGTTTCCCCGTTTTTGCAACATTTCACGTCGCTACTCCGCTCCTATTAGTCGTAGCGCGATGTTATATAGCTTATAGCCTTCCTCGATAAATGGGCTATCCAACAAAAAAAGTTTTTTTCAAATCGGATCAGTAGTTCCTGAGATTAGCGCGTTTAAACAAACAAACAGATAAACAAACAAAGCAAACAAACAAACTCTTCCGCTTATTAGTATAGATTAAATATACCTATATTATTATTAAACAAGAGCGCGTCTCACCATCAAACATTACAGTTTGGCGAGAAAATAATATGTAAATAAAATTGTATATATTTTTTGTATAAAAAAATTAAAAAAAAAAAATAGTCAGTCAGGACAAGTGATTTTGAGTCTCTGGTGATAGAATTGGCCATCTTAAACGAAATCGTTTTTGAGAACATTAAATATATTTAGATGCTATCCTCCATTAAGTATGTTGTCTCTTATTTTCATAATAAAACTAAAGATAAAAAAGGACAAACAACTACCGGACCCGTCAGCCAATGAAGGTTTTTTCTTATAGCAAAATTTTACGATCCAATAACCAACTCATCATGCAACAGTTGTTAAAAATAAAGTTCCCATAAAACGCATATTACACAACTTTGTTATACAAACTATATTACACTTAGTACTCCCTCGGTAGGTATTTACGTAAGGGTCAAAGTACATACGCTATTTTTCACATTAGCGACTGGCGATTTAGTCGGCGTTCAAGAGCCGTAGACAAATGGCATTCTATTCGATTAGAGTTTACGCTAATCGAATAGAATGAAATCATTGCACGCGCAACACTGTAAATACGAAAATTGCTAGAAATTAGTAGTTGTACGCGCGCAACGACGTCATTCTAATCGATTAGCGTTAACTCTAATCGAATAGAATGCCATTTGTCTAGGGGCCCTGTGCTGCTTCTAAATGCTTCATAAAATGCAGTTGTTGTTATAATTTTGACTGCCGTGTAGCCAAAATACTAAGTATGACGTCGCATGTACAAGTTGCTTGCATTGGAAACATGTCCATAACATAAAGAACAAAACACTATTGATTTCAATCTTTTGTATAAGTTCTCATACAAGTTGTAACTTATATACAAGTTGTATGCAATTTGCAATTTATATACAAGTAACTTGTGAAGGATCAACTCGGACATCAATAAAAATGCGTAGGAATGCAAAGTAATAAACGGATTTATTTGAACTACTACAAACGTCCGCACTGTTCAACATGCGAATTCAATCTGTCGGCCATCTTTCTATTCCCTCTTCATGTCGGAGAGACATCAACGTCAACAGATGTCAACGTCATGTGATGTCACTACCGACATTTACATTTTGTATGTCAACCGTCTAAATCAAATCTCAATAACGTTTTTAAAATAAGATTGAGTTAAAATCTGATAAAAATAGAATGAAATATATTAAATAACGGATTAGAATAATATTGAGTCTAACACTTGTTAATGGAATAGCGCCTTTAGGTCAAATTCGCCGTACACGTTAGCTTTAAATCGGACACCAACGTATACAAAACAACTATTATAAAACACGATGCAATTTTGAACAAGTCGCCGGTCGCCACGTTAAAGGTATCAAGTGTTCTTTAGCCTTAAATAAGGACAAAACTCATCTGAATATATACATCAGCTTTACGCTCCAAGTATTAGGGACACGTCGATAAAAAATATAATTGGAATGTCTTTTTTTACGGTTCACTGGACTTTTGCCTTGTATAAAGCCAACTAAAATAGCAATGGTTGGTTTTTGTGATATTGTTTTAATGGTTCGTTGTTTTTGTAGCCTAAATGTGCCTCGGACAAAGACTTTGAGAGCTGTGATTTTTTATAGTTATGTCATTTTTTTTTTAAAGACGACTCCCGTAGTAGGTCACAAGCCCTGTGTCGCGGGGGACTTTACAAACATACAAGTCACGGACACAAAGTACACCCAGACTTGGAACAACAATTTGTGGATTACACAAAGTGGTGTCCAGTGGGAATTGAACCCACGACCTCTTGCATAGCAGTCTTACTATCTTTATTAATACGTGGAGCAAAAAATTTGTACCCCTTTTTACAAAAATTGCGCGAACGAAGAAGTATGACATTTGGGACAGTCTATACTAATATTATAAAGAGGAAAGATTTGACTGTTTGTTTGATTGTTCTTTTGTATTACCTAGGCTCCGAAACTACTGGACGGATTTGAAAAATTCTTTCATCTTTGTGAAGGTACACTAACCCCGGGTGACACAGGCTATTTTTTATTCCTGTATTCCCACGGGAACGGGAACTATGCAGGTAAAACCGCGAGGCGTCTGCTAGTAATGTTATAAAGTGGTAAAGTTTGTGAGTTTATAGGGGGTAATCTCTGGATCTACAGAACCGATTTTGAAAATTCTTTTACCAATAGAAAGCCACGTTATTTGTGAGTGGGCACAACGAAGTGGGCACTGGTGAGCTAGTAATATGTTTAGTAATTGACAGATTGAGTTTCGTTTTATAACAGAAAGAAAGATATAAACTAGAAGTATGTATATACAACCAATATAATTGTCTATACTTTTATACTTATATAATATTATAAAGAGGAAAGATTTGATTGTTTGTTTGTATATATTGAATAGGCTCCGAAAGTATTAGACGGATTTCTAAACTGAAACTCCGGCTGACATAGGCTATTTTTTATCCCTGTATTCCCACGGGAACGGGAACTACGCGGGTAAAACCGCGACGCGTCCGCTAGTAATTTATAAAAATAGTGAACTGTAGCGTAACTTAAACCAGTAGGCAATCAAACTAAATGTCTGTATTACAGTGTAGGGAAACATTTTGTAAAAAACATAATTAAAGATTACACAAACTAGTGTCCCATTCAGGGCCCGAAACATCTCGGGAAGCAACCATTGTTTCAAACTCTGCCCCGTCCATTTTTTTTGAGAACATGTACAAGACAAAACATGTTGAAATGTAATTTTAAAATATGCATAATAATATAATAAATATAGTAAAATATTAATTTAAAAACTTATTAGTGCCTGAAATACATGGCTAGAGCAAAGAGGAGAATGCTCGGTAGAATAGAGCCCTTTAACCGATTTAAATCATTGTTTTCTAAGTAGAAGTACCCTAGTATTGCACTTGATATCTTTAACGTATTATGTAAGACTCTATTATATGTATGTATTTAAAAATAGCCTTTGTCACCTGGGGTTAGTGTAGCTTCACAACGATGAAAGAATTTTTCAAATCCGTCCAGTAGTTTCGGAGCATATTCAATACAAACAAACAATCAAATCTTTCCTCTTTATAATATTAGTATAGATATAGATATAGACTACCATACAACGCGACAAAGATCCAATTACCACCCTCACCATCTCGACACTTGGCAATTCAAACCAGTGTGTTTTGAGCGCCACTTCTGCCACGCACAACCATCTTGTGGAATCAACTGTCTCCAGCTGTATTTCCAAACCGATATGACCTTCAAATAAATAAATAAATTATAAAAATAAAAAAACCCGCCTGCACAAAAAAGATGGAAACAAGATCCCCTACATAATTATACAATTTCATGCAGTCGGAGGCACTTACTAAGTTCATCGAGATTTATTAATGCCTCCGACTGCATGAAATTGTATAATGTAATATGTAGGGGATATTGTTTCCATCTTTTTTGTGCAGGCGGGTTTTTTTTATTTTTATAAGTAGTTTTTTTTTATTTAATACTTTTTAGTAGTTGTAGGATGTAACCGATGTAGCAACTTACTTTTATCGCTGCTATTGATAAGTATTGATAATTGAAAAAACAATGGTTGCTAGTAAACTTTTTTAGTATAACAGTCATAATCATGTTATACCTTTTTGAAATGCTTAAGATGAGCTCTTTAATTTGATACTCATATTGCAGTATTCGAAACAACTTTTTTTTTCACACCTCTTTATTTTGACATCTCATAGTCGCCATGTTTGTTTTTTAAAAACGTCACCTATTTAAGAACACTTGGGCGATTAAGACGAATCTAACGACGTGTGAATTGTATAAATCCGTTTAGTGGATTGCGAGATATCACGTAATAAAGAATATTACATACATACATACAAGATACGCGCAAAAAACATAACCCTTCTTTAAAGTCGGGTAAAAAGAGCAACCTAAACTTTTCTTTAAGGCCAGCAACGCTCCTTCTTTACTTCTGATGTCGCTGATGTCCATGGGAGTGGTAATCACTTCACCATCCACCATCAGAAGAACAGGTTGTTTGTTTGCCCGTCTCTTAAAAAACCGGACAAATGCGAGTCGAATTCATCCACCGAGAGTTCCGTACAAATTTGTACGTACACATTATAAATATGTAATTCAGGAGTCAAGTCTCGCAGTTTTTAAAATAAACGGCTGTATCTTTTTAGGGTTTCGTAGCCAAAATGGCAAAAACGGAACCCGTCGAAAAATAGTTTCGTCATGTCGGTCTGTCTGACTGTCTGTTTGTCCATCCGTATGTCACAGGCATTTTACTCAAAGACTACTTAATGAATCTTGATAAAATTAGGTGAAAAAGTGTCTTGGTGTAGCCGCTACTTAGTTTGATAGCTAAATAATAATAATAAATATTTTTAAGGGGGCACTCCATACATGTAACAGAAGCTGATTTTTGTTTTTTAGCAAATTACATCGTGTGTCACATCATTCGACAGGCCTTTCAATCCTAGGTGACTTTAATTTGAATTCCTGCAGTGTTAATGTAAAAATTAATTTTAATTTTTTTTGTGACTTTTGCTCGCTAAAGCAATATAACACTGTTTTAAATAATCGCGATGGTATGTTAGATCTCGTGCTGAGCAACTTTGAACCCGACCAGATAATAGTATCCCTTGGTGAAGATCCTTTGGTTAATATTGACCAGTGCCATCCTATGCTCGATATAACCGTAACGCTTCCATGCTCTGCAATATTATCGATGGCGTCATCTCCACGTCAAACACCCCGCTCGGAAACTAATCCAGACTGGAACTGGCGCAAGGCGGATTTTCAAGGTTTATATAAGACACTGATTGAAATGGAGTGGTCCGACGTGTTTAAAATAACTGATGTCAACAGTGCTGTTCAGTTGTTCTACAATAAGTTGTATGAGAGCATAAGTCTGTTTGTGCCATGTAAAAAACAAACGGCGTATAGTCGGCGATACGTATATCCTAAATGGTACAACGTAGAAATAATAAAAAATATACAAAATAAGCACTTCCATCACAAGAGATTTAAGAAAGAGGGTAAAGAATTCAACAAGGCAATGTTTATCTATTATAGAGATAGAGTGAAAAAAATGATTGACTATGAATATCGGAGATATATGGCAGTACTTCAGAAAAATATCATTGACGACCCGGTGCAATTCTGGAAATATGTGAAAGAGAAGAGAAAACGTAGAAGGTATATGGACACATATATATATGAACAAACTGAAGTGAAGGATCAATCAGCAGCCGACGCCTTTGCCAGGTATTTTGCATCTGTATTCCATGCAGATAAGCCTAAGTTGAACCCGGATGCGGCTGCTAAATTTGCACGTAATTTTAGAGATGCAGGGTCCGTTTCTATCGTAGCAGTTGATGAGATCGATCTGAGAAGGGCAGTGAGGCGTCTCAAGCCGCGATCAGCTGGGGGACCTGACGGCATTCCTGTATTCCTAGCTAAGGACTGTATACCAGCCCTTAGAGCACCTCTACTATACCTTTACAATCTTTCTTTAACTCAGTCAGCATATCCTGAAAGATGGAAACTATCCAGAGTCACCCCCGTTCCTAAAGGAGAAGGAGACACTAATGTTTCCTCTTTCAGACCTATTGCAGTCCTATCCGTTTTTGCTAAGATCTTTGAGGCAATTATAAGTGATCGCATTAGCAGTCAAATCTGTCACCAACTACATAACAGCCAGCATGGGTTTCGCAGCGCTCGTTCCACCACCACCAACTTGGTGGCGCATGTGGACTATATCTGCTCGCAAATGGATAGGCGCAAGCAGGTCGATGCGGCTTACTTTGACTTCAAAAAAGCCTTCGATTTGGTGGATAACGATATACTGTTGGAAAAATTAGCGATTACTGGATTCACGCCAAAGCTCCTCAATTTTTTTTCCTGCTACCTTAATAATCGTCGGCAATATGTGAGGTTAAATGGATATGATTCTGAAGACTACTTTACAAGGTCAGGAGTAAGCCAGGGCAGTACGATGGGACCTTTACTGTTCGTGATATTCATTAACGATTTACCGGAAGTCGTTTTGACCTCCAAGTGTCTCCTCTTTGCGGACGATCTAAAGCTAAGTCTGGGTATTGAAACCGAGGCTGACGCGGTGGCATTACAGAGAGATATTGATGCGGTGTCCATATGGAGTCAAGACAACCACCTTCCATTTAATAATCTGAAATGTAAAATAATAACGTTTTCACGAAAATTACAACCCTTGATTAATAATTATAATTTGACGGACGCTCCTTTGGATAGAGTTTACGAAATTAGAGACTTAGGATTAGTATTAGATTGCAAATTAGACTTTCACACGCACATTACCAAAATCTGCAAATCAGCACACAAAATTTTGGGGTTTGTTATGAGGACTGCATCACAGTTCGAAAACATAGGGGTTGCAAAAGTATTATACAGTGCTTATGTGCGCAGTAAACTGGAGTATGGAGCTGTTGTTTGGAATCCTTATGAGGAAAAATATGTCCTAATGATTGAAAAAATACAACGAAAATTTGCTCGATGGATGTACAAGAAACAATACGGATACTATCCCTATCTATACCCATCTTTATTCGTCTCTGGTATGGTGGACATGGAAACATTGGAATTGAGAAGGTCTATGTCTCAAGTCGCGCTATATCTGTCGATAATTCATAATAGAGTTGATAGTCCCCAAATTTTAGAGCGAGTTCGTATCTTGGTCCCCACGAACATATCAGCGGACTCGGAAGGACAGGTAGCGCCGCGCCGCCGCCCGCGCTTGCTGCAACCGCCCGCCGCGCGCACCGAACGCGGCCGACGCGCGCCCACCAACCGCACACTCCGCACTATCGGGGACATACTTGCTCAGCACCACGAACTAGATTTATTTGCCGATGGATTAGTACATTTGTATAATAAATTTCACACAATTTTAAATGACATATTATAAGCATACCTACTTAATAATTTTATTTTGATACTATTAAACTGACATATTATTATTTTCGTTAATAAGATGTTTATGCATTTATTATTATAAATTGATTTAACCTGATATTTTTTCTTCATATTACTAGTAATTCATCATTGTAATTAATTGTTATTAGTATCTATAGGCCTTGACATTATGCTATTTTATTGTAATCTACTGTACAATGGGACAAGCATGTGTGTTCGATTGTTTATATTAATCTTGTAAGCGTTTTGGATGTCACATCTGTTAGCTTGTAAGATCAAATGACAAATAAATAAATAAATAAATAAATAAAAACATTTTGAGATTTCTAATAATCGCTCCGAAAGTTGCATAAATCGTGTCCCTCCCCCCTTAACTTTTAAACGGTGTAACCAAAAAATATGGAAAAAAAATCACAAAGATAGCGCTTAATAAATACTTTAAACTAAAATTATTTTGGATAAGATCGGTTACACCGTCATTGAGTTATTACCAAAAAACTGCGTTTTTCAACAAAAGGGCGTTTGCCATGAATATACGCTCTTCGGCAGATGCAATCGCTCAAGGCTGCGAAACCCTATACTGAGCATGGTCCAACATGCTCTTGCCCAGTTTTTTTTTAGGTAATATTAGTAGTTGGATTTTTTCACAGCTTCAAGGGACTTGATATCTTCACGCGTTCCCGAGATAGAGGATCTTGCCAGATAAATGGACGGACAACAAAGTGATCCTATAACGGTTCCGTTTTTTCCTTTTGAGATACGGAACCTTAAAAAACAGAATGAGGAAGTACAAAAATCAGTTTTACGATTTCATATTAAACATTCAGCGGAGAACGCCAAACTATTTTATTGTCAGCATCGAACGGACGTGACGAGGTTTTATGTGTTTTATACGCAACGAAGGCAGTTGGATCTGCCAAAAATATGATCTATGTTTGCATTTTGAGCCAAATTTGGCTTATTTTTATTATTTATTTGTTTGGGATCCCAGTTTGTACTATTTCAATAGGTTAGAGGCCTATAGGTATTCGAAATAAATTATTTATAAGTTATCAATATTATGTAGCGTGTTCTCAAATTCTTTGAAAAATAAAGATTCTCGTTACTTTAAAGTAGCTATTTTAATCATCATCATCAGATTTTTTGAAATTATCTACTAATGACTTCAAGTGTAGACTGATTTAAAGGTAAGGCGGAATGACAACATTAACAAAATAGTATTTCAAATAAACTGAATAAAATTGCAAGAAAATAAATATGTTTATATTCTAAGGAAAGGGCTATATAAGTCTGTATCTACCAAACAGTATGCTTGTCATGTGATAAAAGCTCCAAAAAGAAACATACATTTTAATGCATTTTTCATTTTGAAGCCAGCTTTAATTATCTTCTAGACGGTTGGAAACAAGCCTTCCCGTCGAGGTGGCCTTGCTTGTTTCCAACAGTGTACCTACAACATGCGTCTAAAAGATGTTTAAGGCCGAGGCTTTCGTTACGTTGACAAAACGGATTATTGCATTGTATGCCACTGCGTTGCGACGACTCATGAACGTTGCAACACTCTAGTTTGCTCCGTCAGACGTGGAAGCGTGCCAGCCTCTGTGGCGCGGTGGGAGTGTATTCGACTGCTACGCAAGAGGTCGTGGGTTCGATCCCCACCCAGGATAAAACTTTGTGTGATGAGCACGATGGTTTATTCTGTATCTGGGTGAAATTTATCTATAATATGTATGTATTTAGAAATATTTAAGTATGTTTATCAGTTGTCTGGTTAATAATAAAATAATAAAAATGTTTATTTCCCTTCCACAAATTCAGCTTAGGCTAATCTATATCTAGTAACATTCATAGTATTTATTGTTTTCATTTGTGGAGGACTGGTGCCTGAAATAGGTTTCGAAAACCTGTGCCACAGGTCACCAGGCCACTCCTTATGAAACAGATAGTGGTACAGACAGTTTATTTGCAATATTTATTAGCTAGCGTAGAATACAGGAAGTTGGAATTGAAGAAGAGCAATACATTATAAATAAGTAACTATAGCTATACATTATAACTATACATTATAATACAAGCTAGGTTGCCATAATACAAGCTCTTTTGGGATCAGATGACGTTGTGTGAGTCGTCCCAAGATGTTATTATTAGTTTGCAAGACGGTATCTAACGCAGGCGCGCAGCTTTCCCAATTGCTTGCCTGCACGTGTAGCCACTGTAAGGTGTTTATAGTATGTTTTTACATTCATGACTGCAGATTTGGACTGTGTAGGCAAGACGGCCATTGACGACGAACACTGTCCGTCGTTGTACCGGAGCTCCAACAGCGCAATGATCACCCTCCCCCCACTTTATCTCGCGTTCAAAAATCGTAAAACTGAAACGTAAAGAGCGGCAATGCAACGCATAATGTGGCATGTCAATAAAAATATATGTAAAACGATGACGCAACGCACTAATGAGGTCTCTCTTCAATCAGACAAGTGACATAACGCTAATCAAATCGAAAAAAATATGAAATCATTGTAAAAAAAATTAATTTAAAGTATATATTAAGCGCTATCTTTGTGATTATTTCCAAAAATATTCACTCCAAACCTCATAATGTTTTTGAAAGACCTGTTGAATGATGTGCCACACGTTGATATTTGCTGAATTTTTTTTCAGCTTCTGTTACATGTATAGAGTGCCCCCCCTTAAAATATGTATTATTATTATTTAGCTATTATACTAAGTAGCGGCTACTACAAGACACCTTTTAACCTAATTTCATCAAGATTCATTAAGTAGTCTTTGAGTAAAATGCCTGTGACATACAGACGGACATGACGAAACTATAAGGGTTAAGTTTTTGCCATTTTGTCTACGGAATCCTAAAAATATTATTTTTAGTTTATTTTATATTCGCGGTTTTGCACACGCAACGCCGATTTGTTAATCTAATCGATTCGATTGGCGTTTATGCCACTCGTATAGGGGGACGGGATAGTTTTTACGTTTCATGAAAATCCATTTAGCCCTTTGAGTACAATCTGGAAAAGTGTTTTGGTCTATCGCGTCGGAGGGATAATGTGCGCAAATCAACTGGTTGACAGACTAATCAATCAATCAGTCGGTAATGTGTTTAACAAACTCGTTGAGCATATTAGTTCTACGTCATAGAATTTTAACTTGTGATTTACTGATGGAATTACTTACGAATGATTAAACAATGACAAAGATTAGGGTTGAAATATACAGGGTGATTTTGAAATCTGTCGACAATTTCGATGGTAGCAAAGTAGATACAGACATCTACATAATAATAATTTTACAAGATATCACATTAACCTTAAAATAGTAACCATTTCGAGAATTATGTTCCAATTGATATGAAATTTTGGTTGGGGTGTAGCAAAGGGGGTGAAAATACTTCTCCCTTCTTGCCGGAGACGCGTAGTTTTTTTTTATGAAGTTTTAAAGGTCCCAAAAAAGATATTTTTTTAAGTTATAGTTGTTTTTTTTAGTGCACCTCCTTTGGTACAACTTGACCGGGAAATTCAGTAGGTACATGTAATACTATCGTTTTACACTGAAATATTGCCATTTATTGAATGAATACATATAAACAGATTTCAAGATCGATCGATAAAAATGTTAAAAAAAAGATCCAGGAGTTGAATAAGAGATATACAGTATACATTTGACGTGGGTTTAATCAATTGTACCACCTAAAATTCTCTCCCCCTGCCAAATATTACACGTGGGAATCGAACCTAATACCGAATAAAATTGAAAAGCCTTACACACTCCCACTGTGCAACAGTCAAACCCACACGCAAAAATCGTACAAAATAACACAAACGCGGTATCATCAATGCCAGTTCTACTGTTTCTTCTTCTGATCGCTATAAAGAAGGAAACATAAACATAGGTCGAAGTCATTTTTATAGGCATTTCTTGCCAATTACTTTACAAATACAATAATTGCATTTTTGAAAGATAGAAAAATTTGAAGTCCACACTCAGGAATCGAACCCGAGACTTCCGTAGCCAAACTGGGGCCAGAAGCGAACCACCTATCTGAACTATGTTACTAGATCTCAATTTTTTCTATCCCTTGATGCTCCCGAGTTGGGCCCTCGCAACGCCATCTAGTCGGTAGTTAAAGAACTATCACGGCTTTTGTTATAGCTTCGTTACAGAGTACTCTGTAACGAAAGTCGAGTTCGATTCCTGAGTCTGGATTTCAAATTTTTCTATCTTTCAAAAATGCAATTATTGTATTTATAAACATAGGTCCTTTAAACATTTCATTTTATCTATATACAGGATAGTTTTTAAAATACTGTATTAAAATAATCAGTTTGGAAAATATTTAATGTTTATAAACTTTCGCGTAATTACACTTATAAGAAGGCTGCGGAACCCTACACTGAGCATGGTCCGACATGTTCTTGCCCGGTTTTTTACTAAATGCATATAGGTACTTTTAACTAAAACACAGTTTTAAGAGTTATATTTGGTAATCTAAATGAATAAAGTACTTCGACTTTTATTATGGACGAATAATCACATAACCCTCTTTTTCGATACAGTCGGGCAATAAAAAAACTGTAGCAAACTGTTGTCCACTTCACGGCACAGTAGTGCATTCAAGTATTAACTACACAGATTAAAATTGGCATTTTTTGGACGAAAAACGTTTAATTGAGGCCAGTTGGCTTCGAGCCAACATATTGAAGCTAAACGATATTGCAGTTTAAATTTATTGCATAGAGAAATATAGGATTATGCAGTCAGACAAGTAAGCCGCTTATTAAAAAAACCGACTGCTTAAAATTAATAACTTAAATATTTTGGCGCCATAAATCCGTCATTCTTAAGCTATTGCATAGCTTTTATCGCGGGCTTTGAGCGCGGCGACCGAATCAAGAAATTCCGTAACGAAAATAAAACCTAATACCCCCCACTCCGCCTACCATGTAGATCGGCCGAGCGTTCGCATAACGTATATGTATATGGTACGACTGTACGAAGCTCGCATGGATCGAGACGAGCTGCTCCGAAATGTAATAACATTTTTATTTATTTTTTTAATTGCGTAATTTGATAAAAATGCTATGCAATAGCTTTACCGCGGCAGTCCCCGAGTGCCACACATTTTTTTTCGTTTCAATAGGATATTCATGCTGTGGACTATAGTTAGATACTAACTTTAAGTTATAATCCAATGAAGCACCAAACGTCCGTCAAAAATGACGTCCAATCAACGCTTTGAAAACAAGTCACTCGATATCGTAGCTAGGTAGGTGTGACAGGGTGCTAATTGAAGAGCAGCAGTAGCTAGTAGTTGCAGTATGTATATGGTACGACTGTACGAAACTCGCACGGATTCAGACGATTTTTTTTCTTTTCATTACATTCCGGAGCAGCTCCGAAATTTCATGAAAAGAAAAAAAATGTGTGACACTCAGGGACTGCCGCGGTAAAGCTATTGCATAGCATTTTTTATCAACTTATGATAGCGTTACTTATTTTAACTGACAGTAGGTACTGTCAGTTAAAATAACTAACGCTAGTTGTGAGAATGACAGGTGATAGACAGAACATTTTAGTGACTACAGAGCAAATCAAGAGAAAAGCACGGTTAAATATCATTACCACTAATTGCATATGGAAGAAAAAATTGAAGTTCAAACCTAGGAATCGAACCCGAGACTTCCAATTGCTTTTACAGAGCGCGAAAGCTGGACCATCTTGTCGCTAAACTTGAAATTCTTCTTCTCTTGTCGCACGCGAGTTAAGCCCTCGCAAACGCCATCTAGTCGAGTTCTGAAGCTCAGCTCACCCTAACCCAAAAATGTCCTCCATGACATGAAATTGTCATATTTGTGTACGACATATATACACACTGTATGTAACATTGTTCGGTACTTAGGTAGGATCCGATTTTTACCCGTTGTCTACGATTTCTAGGGTAGTCTGTAAAAATATCAGAGGAATGCCACGTATGCCAATACCCTCTAACTTTGCAACAGGAATAGGAACAAAGACTGTGTCAAAAGCCTTAGGTAGGTCTAAGAAGACACCTAGACATTTTGTTCTATTATCTAGATTCTTAGCAATGAACTGAGTCAAGTCAATAATAGCATATAGATGAATAACACATAGAATAGATATTTAATCACATACATGATAGTACTTTTATACTGATAAAAAAAATCTGCTAAATGAATATTGTATTTAACCCATTCTATCGTATGTCATGTTTGTGTACGATAGCGCAATAGATGAATATTGTATTTAACCACATAAATGATAGCACTTTTATACTGATCAAAAAAAATCGGCAAGATGAATATTGTATTTAACCCATTCTATCGTATGTCATGTTTGTGTACGATAGCGCAATAGATGAATATTGTATTTAACCACATAAATGATAGCACTTTTATACTGATAAAAAAACGGCAAGATGAATAATGTATTTAACCCATTCTATCATATGTCATGTTTGTGTACGGTAGCACAATAGATGAATATTGTATTTAACTACATAAATGATAATACTTTTATACTGATAAAAAAAAATCGGCAAGATGAATATTGTATTTAACCCCTTCTATCTTAAGTCATGTTTGTGTACGGTAGCGCAATAGATGAATATTGTATTAACCACATAAATGATAGTACTTTTAAACTGATAAAAAAAAATCGGCAATAGATGAATATTGTATTTAACCACATAAATGATAGCACTTTTAGTCTGATAAATAAAAAATCGGCAAGATGAATATTGTATCCCATTCTATCATATGTCATGTTTTTTTATGATAGATGAATATTGTATTTAACCACATAAATGATAGCACTTTTATTCTGATAAATAAAAAATCGGCAACATGAATATTGTATTTGACCCATTCTATCATATGTCATGTTTGTGTATGATAGCGCAATAGATGAATATTGTATTTAACCACATAAATGATAGTACTTTTTAACTGATAAAAAAAATCAGCAAGATGAATAATGTATTTAACCCATTCTATCATAATATGTCATGTTTGTGTACGATAGCGCAATAGATGAATATTGTATTCAACCACATAAATGATAGTACTTTTAAACTGATAAAAAAAAATCGGCAAAAGATGAATATTGTATTTAACCCGTTGACCTAGAGACCAGACCTGCGCCATAACCTCACAAAATTGACCACACTCTAGAAAGGGACAACACTATTTTGTGGACCTGATGAATACCTGTTAAAGGCCGCACGAGTTTTTTCTCTCTTTCACGCTTTGCAGTCAATTTTTGCTTTTTAATTGATTGGAATGGCATGGTTCTAGTCTATACGTTTATACTGATAAAAAATAAAAAAAAGAATTCTTAACCATTTCAAAATATTAAAACATGCACAAAGTTAATTTTTACTTCTGCCGGCACTCCCGAAGTGCAACCCATTTTTTTTTATGTTGGTATGTTCGGGCATAACTCCGTCATATATAGACATATTATTTTTTGTTAGAAAGAGATTTATTTTGAAATGGTCCCATTTAAATTTTTGTAAAGATCTGATGATGAGTTTCGGAGACAAACAACGAAACTCCTCAATAAATGTTGATAAACTTTCGCAATTTTTACACGTTTTGAAAATATATATATTACGGGTCTTAATCGCGTGATTATTTGTTTATATTGTCCTCGATAAATGCCACCAAATCAACCGTAATTGAAGTCGCATAGATGTTTTTTTGTAAAAAAAAATATATTTTTGTTTTGATTATCGGTGCTATGCGGTCATTGCAAGATCGTTGTAACACGATTTTAATACAACTGAAACAGTAAATTACGAATTTAAAATAAGAAAGCTAATATTATCGGCAGCATTCAAAGCTTGCAATTCCAGGTTCAATATAATTTATAGTACAGTTTGGCTGGTTTCCAGACCAATCTGACTTGCTTTAGTTAACCTATGTTAATTTTATGGTCCATAAGTTTCAAAGACGCGGCAACGGGAGGGTTAAATTGGTTACCGTGGTAATCTGATGCCAGGTGCAGGGTCATCTAGACCTGATGTGATTTTAAACGGTTGAATTATTATACGTGTTTCCCACAATGTTAAACAGAGTGACTTATAATATAATAATATAATATAATATTATAATATTATAATATAATATATCTTGGGACAACTCACACAACGCTATCTGATCCAAACTAAGCAGAGCTTGTACTATGGAAACCAGACAACTGATAAACATACTTATATATTTCTAAATACATACATATTATAGATAAATAACACCCAGACACAGAATAAACCATCGTGCTCATCACACAAAGTTTTATCCTGGGTGGGGATCGCACCCACGACCTCTTGCGTAGCAGTCGGATACACTCCCACCACGCCACAGAGGCAGTCTTTTATTATACTAACAACCTCCCGTTCGTGGCTTCATGACATAATACTAAATAGCTTTGTAATACGAGTTGTGGAAAATATTTAAAATATTAACCCTTCAAGCCAGGTGGAGTGATGATATACGCAAAACGGCTGGCAGGAGCTGGATGCGAGAAGATGCGAAAGTGGCGTGCAATTGGAGAGGCCTATGTCCAGCAGTGGACTGCGATAGGCTGATGATGCGGATTAACCCTTAATCACCTACCACTTGTTTTTGGAGTTATGACCTTAACCATCTACAGACTATTTTACTGGAGTAAAATCGTTGTTTATTGTAAGGTTTTGGCCCCAAACCTGGCAAAGAAACATCAATT
Organism: Herminia tarsipennalis; assembly: GCA_945859575.2. Classification (NCBI taxonomy): domain Eukaryota; kingdom Metazoa; phylum Arthropoda; class Insecta; order Lepidoptera; family Erebidae; genus Herminia; species Herminia tarsipennalis. The sequence continues at coordinate 6,250,623 of OX243857.2, read as the reverse complement.
TTGAATCGAAAGTCCTGAGACCACTACTACTAAGTTATTTAGTTTAATGTAAAGAAGACAAGAGTGGTAGGTTTTATTTATTTATTAGCATATCAAAAATCACCCTGTATGTTTTTGTTACAGGTTCCATAAATTATTAAGTGCTTATAAAAAAATTAAAAACCTGGCAAAAAACATTGATTTTACTCCGGGTCTCTCAGGAATTTGGTAAACGGTTGTGTGACAAAAGCAGACGGTAGGTGGTAAAGGTATAATATATTAGTATTTATTTTTTCAAATATTATGTTACTAAGTTATTTGGTGTAATGTAAAGAAGCTAAATGCGGGAGGTTATTAGCATATTGAAAATCACCCTGTGTGTTTTTTGTTACAGGTTCCATGAATTATTAAATGCTTATAAAAAAATAAAAGTCCAGACTCACGCCTCAACGCCCAGTCTAAAAGATTTATTACCTAGAACGCTAACATTCTTTAGAGATGTTTTTTCGATATGTAGACAAGAAATAAGACATTATTCCTGAACATTATTAAAAAAAAATACAATAGGGTTTCAGGAATTATGAGATCTAAGGACTGCACAAATATACAGAGTGATTTGTAATATACTAATCTATACTAATATTATAAAGCTGAAGAGTTTGTTTGTTTGAACGCGATAATCTTAGGAACTACAGAACCGAATTGAAAAATTATTTAACTGTTGGATAGCCCATTTATCGAGGAAGGCTATAGGCATATAACATCATTCTACGACTATTAGTAGCGGAGCAGCAATGAGAAATGTTGCAAAAACGGGGAAAATTTACGCAAACGAAGTTGTGCGGGACAGCTATCCTGTATAAATACAGATGAAGCCGCGAACATATCTTAATATAAGATAAACATAAGCTCACCTAAATAAATATATACGCAAGCAAAAAGCAGGTTTATAATAAGTTCTCGAAATGAATATTACTTAATTTGTAATTAAATTGGATACTATTTTCCAATAACCGCTAATTAAACAAAAGGCACGCGAGAGCGCCCGCAATTAACATCACTGGTACCTAATGGATAACGGACGGATGGTCTTATTATACTTATATTCAGTTGTTGTGACTGCCTCTGTGGTGCGGTGGGAGAGTGTCCGGTTGCTACGCAAGAGGTCGTGGGTTCGATTCCCAGATGGGACACCACTTTTTCTGGGTGTACTTTGTGTCTGTGACTTGTATGTTTGTAAAGTCCCCCGCGACTCAGGGCTTGTAACCTGCTGCGGAAGTCATCTTAAAAAAAAAAATGGAACGAAAATTAAAAAGCGTTGGTAGCCTAGTGGTTAAGGCCTCGGACTCTAAATCGGTGGCGGGTTAGAATCCTACCTATTATACTACCGACGTTAACCCACTCCTAACAATATGTGACAATTTTTCAAGCATTGCGTGAGTTTCATAGTGTAGGTAGGTAATAGTTGCAGCACCTTACTGGCTTAACTGTATAGTACCTGGATGACCGAGCTTTGCTCGGTATTTTCCAGGTTCCGTAGCCAAAATGGCAAAAACGGAACTTTATGCAGCTTTATGCTTTAACGGCTTATAGTATAATAGTCTGTTTGTCCGTCCGTATGTCACAGGCATTTTACTCAAAGACTAAAAATATTTATTTTTATTATTTAGCTATCAAACTAAGAAGCGGCTATTACAAGACACCATTTCACCAAATTCACCAATATTCATTGTGTAGTTTTTGAGTGAAATGCCTGTGACATACGGACAGACAGACAGACAGACAAACAGACCGACAGACAGACGGACATGACGAAACTTTAAGGGTTCCGTTTTTGAGGCAGTATTTAAAGTAAAATTAAAAGGAAAACTATCACAACTAAGTAGGCTTTTATTAAATGACAAATCAAAACGCTAAAAATTAAATAAAAAAAAAAACTGTGGCACTCGGGGACTGCCGCGGGAAAGCTATTGCATAGCACTTTTTTTTTCAACTAAAAAAACAATAAAAGAAATTTTTTTTATTTATTTTTAAATAAAAAAATATATTTAAAAAAAAAATATTTAAGTAAAATAATAAAAAAACTAAAAAGTATTACCACTGTGCCGGTCGGAGTGGGGGGTGTTAGGTTATTTTCGTTACGGAATTTCTGGATTCAGTCTCCATGCTCAAGGCCCGCGATAGAAGCTATGCAATAGCTTAAAAACCGGGCAAGTGCATGCCGGGCCATGCACAATGCACCTGAATAATGTTGCTTAAGAAGTGGGTTTACTGTTGTTTTTGTTTCAATATCTACTTAATCATATTTTTCAATTTGTAATTTGTACAAACATTTTGTTACTTCTCATTTGATCACCTGTTACTCGTAAACTTGTAAAGCCTACTTAGCTGTGATAGTTTCCTTTTAATTTCACTATAATATATACTTCTACCGTGATTTTTTTCACATAGCCAACACCAACTATTTAGCTGGCAGAGGGGGTGGACACTTGACTCTAACAATAATTTGCACTTTAAAGCTAAATATTTTACAAACGAATCCCTGAACTGAAGTCAATCTTAAAATCGTCTTACCAACCCCTAAACGTTTTTTAAAGGCCTATCTAATGATACCTCACACGATGGGGTAGATGAGAAAAAAAATCATACCCTCACTTTACTTATATCAACCATAATTATACCAACCTTAAATATTGCAAAGCATTGTGGACGATATCAATGTGTGAAATTATACAACTGCTTACCGATGAACTTAAAAAAGACGTATATAAAACACACATATTTATAAAGAGAATTAAATCTGTTTTATTAGAAAAATACATTTTATTCTGTAGATGAATTTGCGGGCATATCATGTAAGTAGTTGACATTGAGAATGGACATAGATAAGTGGATATATTACTAGATCTTTGTGATTATGATTATTAATTGTTATTGAAAAATGTATTGTTTCTATTTCTTTAAATGTTTCTAATTGGGATATTTCTTTTAGTTATTATGTAATTGAAATTGTATTAATTTGATAATATTTATAATGTAGTATTTATATTAATTGATAGATAAAATGTATTATTTTAGGTGTAAGTAATTTGGATATAGTATTAAGTATTTTGTATTCAAACACAATTGTAATGAATTGTTATTGAAGTATATAAATAAATAAATAAAATTGATTTTTACCGTAATACAAACGATGTACTATCAAATCTATACGCAGACATATTCTATTATCAAATACGGTCGAATGTCTTAAAAAAAATTCCAACACTGGTGTACAGCACAGTAGCTATGTATATGAACACTTACTTACAAACTTCAATGCTTAAAAACAATCCACAGTACCTGAAAACAAATAACAATAAATTAGTTCAAATTCAAACAGACAGTCAGACACACGTAACACCGTTTTCTTATAAAGGGTTAAAAATACCATTAAGAGATCCAATTTCCAGATATTGAAACCAGATCGTTCCAAAACGGTTTAAACAGATAACCTAACTTAAAAAAAGGTATTTCCAGATTTTATTCTTTTACTTTGTCGGCGTAAGTAATATGAATATTCATGCAAAATTACAGCCTCCTAGCACTGACAGTCTCTGAATCATCATCTGGTCTCAACCCGGGGTTTTCTGATTTCGGGACCGCCCGATGTGCCCTGAACATACGCTCTTCTGCTGGTGCAATTATTCAAATCGGTTTTTTTCGTACGGCAACGGTTGCGGAACCCTACACTGGTCTTTTTTTTTGTAAATCGAGTTTTTTTGGAAATTATGTTTAGATTATCAAATGACATACTGATGAAATTTGAATAATATTTTTCGATCTTACCGACATAATAATAAAAAAATATGAAATAATAAAGCACAAATCAAAAAACAAAAATCAAAAGCTAAAATAAAAAAGGGAAAAAGATATCATAAAGTAAAAAAACATATATTTCATTCGGATTCGAACCGGGGTTATCTGCTTTGTGGATCGCCCGTTTCCCACATAAGCTAAGGAAATCGTGGGGAAATTTACCGTCGTATTCTAATGATATTGAAGCAGTTTTTCATTGCCTGAAAATAAAGATAAAACGATGTTTTTTAAAAATAAAACCTAGCTAGATCGGTTTATCGCCCCCGAAACCCCCTGCATACAAAATTTTAAAAAAATCGCTGGAGCCGTTGCCGAGATTCGGATTATAAGTTGTCACAACTGTATTTTAAATAGTAATTGGCCTATACTTATGCCTATGTGCTATTGCAGAATATAATCTATCTCTTTTTCAAATTTTATTCAGATCCGGTTATCCGTTGTGGCGTGATTGAATAACAAACATCCATACATCCAAACTTTAGCATTTATAATATTAAATTAAATCTCTTGTCCGAATTCGTGTATTCAAGTTTAGAAATTGACAATTTTTCGCAAAATAGATACTGGCGATTATGAAATATTACGGGTCTTAATCGCGTGAATAATTTCGGGCAATAAATAAGGTATTTAACTTAGATTATTCACGCTATTAAAACCCGTAGAGACTAATATATATTTTCATGATGTGTACAAATCGCGAAAGTTTATAAACATTTATAGTGACTGGCGATTTAAGATTTAGGTACCAGTAGCTACGACTCGCGACTTTGTCCCCGTATAAAAAAAAAATTAAAAAAGTATTTATACTCCTTAAACCGCCATCCGTCGCTTACATTTTTATATCTGTTTATAACTAAAATAAATTTCTGATATTTTTTTGTAAAATATTTTTTTACAATAATGGCGAAAGTTTAAAAAAAATAACCTACAATTCTTAAGTTCATTAACCTTTCCCTATGATTTTAAAAAACTACCTACAAAAGGAAACGCAATAATAACTATTATTATTAATAAAATATAAGGGCGGCGACAGACGGGCGCGGCGTGACGTCAACGCGCAAATTGGATTGAAACCTAACGATGTGCTATCAAGAGCTTGTTTATTGAACGTATTGGTATTAACCGACTCGTTTATGTATGTACTGATTTTATAGCTGTGTAGTTGGGTGAATGAGTTTTATTATTAGCCGGATAATAGTTGATTGTGAGCGAACGATTATTAATGGGTATGGAGATTAAGTAATGTTGCTACTGTCAGGGTGTTAAATGGGTGACTGCTTTGAAAATAAGTTTTCCACTATCGTAGAATAAGTTGTTTAATATTTAAATTTTTCATCCTTTATTTCACCCCCTTAGAAAGTTTAGAAAACCCTAAAAAATGCGTCTGTTTATCGTGTCATCAGCTGTGGTAAAAAACATTATAATTATTTTCAAAGCAAAACGGACAATAATTTTAAATAGAAAACATTGATGACATTGTATTAAACAAACATGCCTGTGACAGTTTTTTTCATTTTTTTTTATATTTCTAATGGCATTGCATGTCGCTGCAATCGCCATTAACATTGATGGCATTGTTATAAACAACCAGTGTGTGCTTTGGCCGTCGCACAATACTTCAGCCTATCAGCAGGAGGAACGTGACGTGTTCGTGCGTGCATCCGGTCATCGAATTATAAGACGTTATCACGTCAAAAAAAAATACAAGTTAATATTACGGACATACTTTTTAGCAGTCGGATAAATGTCTAATAATATCTTGAGACAACTCACACAAAGCTATCTGATCCCAAACTAGCAGAGCTTGTACTATGGAAAGCAAACAACCGCTAAACATACTTGTAAATTTTTAAATACATACATATTATAAATAAATAACACCCAGACCATCGTGCTCATCACACAAAGTTTTATCCTGGGTGGGGATCGAACCCACGACCTCTTGCGTAGCAGTCGGATACACTCCCACCGCGCCACAGAGGCAGTCAATATTAGATATTATTATATAAACACAAACTATGGCACCCCTTTTCACCTCTTCAGGGATATTAGAATTTAGAAACTTAGTAGTTATGGCTTTAATAAATCTATACTACCTATTATAAAACTGAAACGTAGCTGTGTCGGTACATTAAAGATATTTAAAAAAAAAACTGTTGCATTTGGGGACTGCCGCGGTTTAGCATTTTTTATCAACTAAAAAATCAACAAAAAAAAAATATTTTTATTTTATTTTATAAAAAAAAATATATTGAAAAAAAAATCAGTAAAATAATAAAAAAAACTAAAAAGTATCACCGCTGTGCCGGTCGGAGTGGGGGGTGTTAGGTTATTTTCGTTACGGAATTTCTGAATTCGGTCTCCACGCTCAAGGCCCGCGATAGAAGCTATGCAATAGCTTAAAACTAACCTAGATTGACTAATTATGGGTTTCTTAATCCAGAAACATGCTTAGGTTTTTTCGTGTCTGTTTGTTTGTTTATTCGGGATTGACGCAAGTACTACTTATTAGATTCTATTCGAATTGGGAGCATAATCTCCTAAGTCTGGATTAAGTTTCGGCTATTTATCATCACGCTACTTTCCTTAGGACCTGAACATTGATGTATCTTTATGACGCGGATGGAGCCGCAAGCATAAGCTAGTAAATGACATACAGGATGCAAATTCAGTTAGTTGAGTCCCTGCATTAGTCAAAAGAGCACCATTTTCTACCGAAAAAAAAGTTTATGTATAAGAGGCATTTCACATTTACATGTCAGTAATCTGCATTTTCAAGTACGAATTAACCCTGATGTGAAATACTTTTACACTATCGAATACACTTAAAAAATAGAGCAATCTTTAATATTGATAGTTAATGTACATTTAAAAATACTGTTTTGTTTGTTTGTCGACCCGTGACCTCGATCGGTGCAATTCGATCGAAATTTCGGGTAAATAAAAGCTTCGTACCTTTAAATAATTCACGCGATTACGTCCCGAAGTACTCGTATATTTAATATCTTATACTGTTTTGTTTCTTTTGTACTTAGAGATCAATTTCCCGCACCCCGTTTTAAGGAAGGTATATTTCATTCTAATGGCTAATCCTTTCATTAAACCTCTTTAAATAGACTGTACAAAAACTCCTAAAACATCAAATATATAAATTTGTTAACACTTATGGTATCACTTTTTTTTAAAATTCAATAGGTACTTACTAAATTATAAAAATATTAGTCAATTTTTGCAAAATTTTTAATGATTTTTGTAGATATTACATAAAACTTATTTACAAATAAAATTAAATGACAAAATACGCTTTGATCTTGAATTAATGCAATTATGCTATTTTATTTATTATTATTTAATTTACTCAGACTTAAAAACATAATTATTATTAACCCGAATTTCAAAATTAAGATGCACAAACGTCATTCCATGGCTCTTAAATGTAAGTCATCCGGTGACCACTATTGGTGCTATTCGATCAAAACGTCGGGTAGGTTTCACCTTATCACATTAAAAAAAATTGTTAGTACTTTATGTTTTCAATAACCTATCGTTCAACAACAAGTTTTTGAAAGATAACTAGTAATGAGGCATTGGGTTCCACATTTCTAGTAAGCCCGTACAACCCCTCCATATAAATAGACAGTATAATGGGAAGGATTTGTACCCGCTATCTCACGATTGTGAGTCCATTGCCCTAACCGTTGCGCTACCGCGACTTCTTTTTCTTTAGCAAACAACAAAAAAATCATCCTCATCCACTAATCATGACAGCAGATATTATAGTCGTATCATTTGCTCTATAAATATTTTTCCTTGATGTGTACATCAGGCTCGGGAACAAGATGGATGTTTGTAATCTTAGCTAGTTAATGATTACAGGAAATGAGTGTTTTCGTCTTCGGATTATTAGCTTTTGTTTGTGTTATGAGAAGTCATTTATTTTGGATTCATAATGATGTTCATCACTCATTGCAGGAAAAACGCTTCGCCATGGCATATACATTGCCTTTGAGAAAACGACTTTAAAATAAGTGCGTTTAGTCCGGTAAAATTTTACCAATAAAAGTCCTAAAAGCGCAAAACGCGATGTAAAGCCGGATGTTTGGTATGTTATTTGGACCCCTTAAGTGGAGTCTGTAGAGTAAGGAACTATGCTTTGAAAGAAAAATAAAATTAAATATGAAAACATTATTTTTTTTAGGATATTATTTAAAACTCAAATTTATTATACTCGTACACATTTAATACCCAAAACCCATAGTTTTAGAATTGAACTGAAAAAAAAAACATTTTTTGCGTATTACGCACTTTTTTCTGCTTGCAAAATGCAGTGCTCACTCCCCTGAGGGGTATATTAACTAAATGACTAAAAAAACTAAATACCATAAATGCAGATTTACATCTCGTTTTGCGTTTTTAAAGTATGATTTTACTGGGGTAGTGAAAGTAAATTTAAAAACTACTGAGCATGAATCTAACACTGAGCATGAATCAACAGGCTTTTGCCTGAAAAGCCTGTTGATTCATGCTCAGTGTAGATTTCCGCAGCCTTGAATAATTGCATCAGCAGAAGAGCGTGTGTTCATGGCACTTACGCCCTTTTGTTGAGAAACGCATCGACGCATCCGATTAATGTCCAAACGACGCGACGTCGACGTCGATTTTGATGTGTTAACGTGTTTATTAGGCCACAAACTTTGTGATTTTTTTCATATTTTTTGGTCACACAGTTCAAAAGTTAAGGGGAGTTAAGGGGTGTACACAATTTATGCAAAATTCGGAGGGTTTATTTTGAAAAATATTCACTCAATCATAAAATTTTATTACAAACCTTTCATTGATTTTAAAAGACATGACGAATGATGTGCCACACCTTTAGTGAAAAAAAAAATCAACTTCTGTTACATGTATGGAGTGCCCCCCCCCCCCCTAAAAATATTTATTATTATTATTTAGCTATCAAACTAAGTAGCGGCTACTACAAGACACCTTTTCACCAACTTTCATTAATATTCATGAAATAGTCTTTGAGTAAAATACCTGTGACATATGGACGGACAGACAGACAGACGGACATGACGAAACTATAAGAGTTCCATTTTTGACATTTTGGCTACGGAACCCTAAAAATGAGAAGATAAAAGAGTTTATGGCCGGTCGCCACAACGTAACTGTGATTACTAAAAGTACATAATTATAAACCTACTTTTTGTAGGACCGCTTGTTTTGAAAATTGGAAATACCCAAAAGAATAACTAAATTTTTTTGAATTCAATACTGACTATTTTGTATGGGAATTGTAACTCGCGATATAATAAATAATTGTAATATCAATATTGATCAACATGGATATATTATAGTACGTGTAAGAAGTATATTGATCAGTATTATTAAGTCGTTTGAGTACATATTAAATTGAGTCAATAGTATTTCTCCAACAAAATTAACCTTCTAAGGTCTTACACACAAAACATATCTTTATATATATATATATATATATATATATTTCTTGTGTGTGTGTGTGTATGTCACTGAACTCCTCCTAAACGGCTGGACCGATTTTGATGATTTTTTTTGTGTGTGTTCAAGTAGATTCGAGGATGGTTGAGATTCACAATTGAACCCGATTTACAAAAAAAAAGAGTCGAGATGAAGTTCGCCGGGACAGCTAGTGTATATATATATTTTAAAAGATAACTAGCAATGTGGGATTGTGGTCCCACATTACTAGCAATCCTGTTAACCCCTCCAGCTAAGCTCTATGGCTTGTGTTAGGAATGGGTTCACGTCGGTAGTATAATGGCCAGGATTCGAACCCACGATCTCACGATTGCGAGACCGATGCCTTAGCCATTAGGCTACCGCCGCTTTAAATATATATACCAGACAAAACAATACACAGAAATCAAAGCCATCTACATACAATACGAGCCACGACACAGTTAAAAACCAATTTAAACCAGGGTATAAGGCAAAAGTAATTAGGCTTGATTGACAAAAAAATGTCCAGCCAGTCTCGATTGAAGTGGACCGTAGAATAAACCTCTAACCGAATCTGCCGGTAAAACGGTTCGGGATATAAACCGTTTTTAGGTTTACCCAGATGGATAGGTTCTATAAAAAATAGCTTTGTAATACACACGATGGGTGAAGGAATGTTTTTGGGATCAGTCTGACTAAAATGTTGATATTTATTGTTGGCAACATTATTTCGGTGGGAAAATGAGTTTCAATAATTACTTACCTATTATTCACTGCGATGATGAAGCAGTGAGTCAAGACAATCGTGTACTTTTTTAAGTATACTAGAACGTCGTATGAAGAACAAAACTCTGTGGCGCGGTGGGAGTGTGTCCAACTGCTAATCAAGAGGTCGTGGGTTCGATTCCCACACGGGACACCAGTTTGTTGATTCACAAATTGTTGTTCCAAGTCTGGGTGTACTTTGTTTCCGTGACTTGTATGTTTGTAAGGTCCCCCGCGACATAGGGCATGTACCCTACTGCAGGAGTCGTCTTAAAAAACAAACTTCAAGACTTCACTATAAAATCATGCTTGAGATATTTTGAATTGCTGAAAATTTGTAAAATGCATCAAATCGTTTACAATTTAACGAAACAGGTTTTCAAATTGACAGAATATAAAATTTAAAAAAATAATGCGTTAAGTTGTAAACAGTTTTTAACGAAACAGGTTTTTACATTGACAGTTTATAAAATCGCTACACAATTCTAAACTAACGATGTTTACAATCATAGAGTAACTATAATACGTTTAGAGACAGACATAGAGTGATGTAAGCATTATCACGTAGCTTAATGGCATAAGCATTTATAAATACTAAGCGTTTATAGCACAAGAAGTATCGGTAAGAAATGTTTTATTACTTTCATATGAATGCAGAAAGGTTATTAGTTAAGGCCCCAAATAAATACGTCTCGAAAAATTGCTCTTTTATTGCTATATAAGTTGTAATGTGGGGTAAGTTCCACTGGCACGAATTGAGGAGGGTGAAAGGTCCATAACATATGAATGTAGTGGGTATCAATGTACTGTGGTGGTAGGTATAATTACACTAGCTCTGAAATGCTCTGGTAAACATAGCCAAGCTAATATACCTGACTGCTGGGAAACCGATGTTCGCTCGTTGTTTTTATTTATCAAGGGAACTCGAAAATTTATCAAATCTATTAATATGGTAGTTTTGATATTTAAAAAAATGCAAGACCAGAAACAAATATGACATAACATTGTTACAAAGAGTCGTCATTTTATAAAAAAAATCAATTTTTGTTAAAACAGCTTTAATAGACCTACCAAAATGTAGATGTGACCCGATATTAACCCGATAATATTCTAATTTGGTTGAAATATTTAAAGGTACGAACCTTTTATTTACCCGAAATTTCGATCGTATTGCACCGATCGTGATCACGGGTCGACTGATGCTAGCTTAGCGATGTCTCCGTGAGGCGCGGGGTTTTTCTACTACCCTCGCTTGATCATGATAATTTTCATAATTTTTTCTATCGGTACTTCTACACACCAGTAGCAGCGGGTTTTTAGAACACTATTCTTTTCGGTTTCCCTTTGAATTCTTGTTACTTAATTTTATCCTCTCAAGAACCGTGTCCTGCAATATATTTTTTGGATCGAGTTACCTCTGGAAAATTGTAATCCTTCGCCTCTGCTACACACTACACTTACTACGTCTTTACACTGAGGCGCGATGTCTGTGATGATTGCATTTATTGATAACGGGGTTCTAAGACGGTGAGAGCCGGTAACCATCTTCTCGGTTGAAATTCTTGTACTACTTGATCTCAACCGCCTTACGCAATATTTCACGCGATAAAGTCCTGATAATCACACTAATATTATAAAGGCGAAAGTTTGTTAGTATGTGAGTGTGTATTTTTGTTACTTCTTCACGACTGAACGGCTGGAGCGATTTTAATAAAATTTAGTATGGAGTTAGATGAATCTCTGGATTACGTAGGCTAATAAACCGCGGGTAACACTGCGGGGCACAGCTAGTATTCTACAGTGTAAACATCGCGAAAGTTTAGAAACAATTATGTTAGCCAAGTCACAGATAATATAATACTATACTAATAGCCAAGTTAATGAGATCGACCCTTAAAACAGCTTTTCCTCTATTGCTACACTAAGTACAAAAACTACGCGTTTTATTGAAAACACGGTTCGATAGTTTCATATAAAAGGTATGTGATTTATGATAGTTTTAATAGTTCTTCTAGTTTTTTATATGTGTGTTAGTTTCGTTATGGCGGAAATTAAAAAGCTAATGATTTAGTAGGGGTTACGCAGGCTGTTCTATACAATAATAGGAGATGATCGGCAAAAGGTCATTCACCTTTGTTTAAGCTAGTTATACAAGATACTGCCGTATGGTACCGGCTTAAGAATAGTACCACCCCATCTCTTCCCGTGGGTGTCGTCAAGGCGACTAAGGGATGTCACACCGGAGGACAGGCAGCACCGTCCTCGAAGTACTTTAAAGCCTTACTGCGATCGCCAACCTGGTCGCCAAGCGTGGGGATTATGGCAATTACCCCCAGGATTATAATAAGTAGGTTCTACTAGTGAGACCGGTGACCAGATCAAATTTAATATTACCTCATTAAAATAACTAGTTGCAGAATATATTATCTAAGCAAGTAGCAGAATGTGATGTAATTCTTGTTGGTTCATTAAATAAGTACAGTAAATTAAACGATTTAAATAGGTTATCTAATCTGATAGACAAAGATGATTGTTCAAGTAAATTTATATATTATATGCTTATTACCATAACTTACCCTTTAAACTGATATTACACATATTACACACACAATTCAATATCATAAATGGAAGTGGACGGGCTACAAAATTAGAAGCAAGATAGAGAAATGGGCTCAGAATATGATGTCTTGGTATCCAGGAGAAGGCAAGAGAACAAGTGATAGACCTGGTTATAGATGGGCTGACGACGTCAAGTCTGTAGCAGGCACATAATATACCACAAGAGCTGAGGACCAGGAGTTGTGGAAGAATATGGGGGAGGCCTACTCTAAAAAGCGAGAAAATGCCAATGTCTAACTTTATTAACTTAAGTTCTCTTAACAACCCATATGATGTCTCACTGCTGAGCACGGGTCTCCCTAGTAAAACTTACTTATTATAGATTCTGCGGGTAATTGCCATAATAGCCACGCTTGGCGAGCGGGTTGGTGATCGCAGTAAGGCTTTAAAGTACTTCGAGGATGCTGCTGCCGGTCCTACGGTGTGACATCCCTTAGTCGCCTTGACGACACCCACGGGAAGAGATGGGGTGGTACTATTCTTAAGCCGGTACCATACGACCAACTTAGGTTACATTATAATATTTAGGGTTTTGGCATTAAAGGCTATTGAATAATGGCTAATTGAAATAGGGTACCCGAGTCCTTATTTACTATGTTTTTTTTTCGTTTTAGCGGCAACCCCGCGCCATGGGACGGAAATCGGACACGACGCACGACCGACGGCTTCCTCGAAAACGGTCCTCCGTCCGACAGTAGTAACATTGCTAACTGCTCGATCGTCACTAAGTCAGGGATCCCATAAATTTTAAATGTAGGTACTTATCTATTAATGGGTACTCCCTGCCCAAAAACCACGACATACCAGTGGCTTCCAAAATTAAATTAAGTAAAACATTAATGAATTAAAATTAATTAAAATGGAGGTACAAAATCGTTTTAAATGGAGGCCTTCATAACGGCCCTCTTTATTATAATCTTCGGAATATTAATTTTGTTAATGATATTATTAAAATGTCCTTTGGCGCCGTTCAATCTATTAGCTATCTCTGGAGATGGCAGAAATACCTACATCGTTATTTTCATTTAAATATTTCAGTAATTTTCTAAAAAGTAGGTCTTAATTAAAATTATAGCTTAATATAAAATTGTAATGTGACTGTGTCTGTACTTAAACGAAGTTTAAAAAACTAATTAGTTAGAGTAATTAATGTTTTTTTTAATTCGAAATTAGGTATGTATTATTTCTTTTCAAGTCTTTTTTTTTGCTCGTCGTTAACGCAAAATCTCAGGAGTATATGTTAATTCCTTGATTACAGTTTTAGGGTTTATTTCTTAACCTGAATACTGCATAGTAAATTTCATCAAAATCGGCTAAGTATAACGGTAGATACAGCTTGATCTCTGTTTTACTCTTCTCGTTATACATCATAGAGCTCAAGTAGAATGGTAGTCCTAACCAGGGACATACACGCGGGCAGATTCACGGTTCACATCACACATCATCAGCCTATCGCAGTCCACTGCTGGACATAGGCCTCTCCAATTGCACGCCACTTTGTTCTATCCTCGGCACGGTTATGTCCGTGAATTTCTAGTAATGTAATAATTTATAACATGCTTTTGTGAACGTGGATAATGGTTATTGAGATGATTCTTTAAGAATTTTTGATTTATCATTATCGTCATTACTTATATTGTACATTAATGTAACAAAATAGTAGGTACTTAGAGCTGAAAACTGTGAGGATGGATGCAGGTGCGTAGCTTGTCTTAGAATATATATAATATATCTTGGGAATACTCACACAACCCATCTGATCCCAAACTAAGCAGAGCTTGTACTATGTAAACCAGACAACTGATAAACATACTTCAATATTTCTAAATACATACATATTCATATTATAGATAAATAACACCCAGATACAGTATAAACCATCGTGTCTATCACACAAAGTTTTATCCTGAGTGGGGATCGAACCCACGAACCTCTTGCGTAACAGTCGGATACACTCCCACCGCGCCACAGAGGTACACCACCACCATTAAGCATCAACATCACCTTGGTTTAGTTCGCAATCGGGTAGATATCAAAATAGGCACCCGTCGGTCGACTTACAGAATAGGGACACGGTTTTAGTGTACGGGTACTTGGAAGAAACAAGAAAATGTGAGGGATGAAGAAACGTCCGCCTCACACACGGAGTCGTGACGACCCAGTCAGTTTCTGACCACGGTCGGTGTAACCCGGTCGAAACGTCAAGCATAAGGTAAATACTTTACCTGTTAAACGCGTTTATTCCCTTGTGTTTAAAATGCAACGCGTAAATTTAAAAGTTACACCCAACACTTACTTTTGTCACAATGATTTTAGTCCGATATCTGACAGACCTCACTGTAAAAACTTTGTTTTATAACAGGTTTCCCAATACAAAATAAATAACGATTTAACTCTGATAACGACCTCTTGCGTAGCAGTCGGATACACTCCCACCGCGCCACAGAGACAGAATGGGCCTATGTTAAAATTTTTTAGATGCCCGGCATACGATAAAGGCCTAAACGCCCAAAGAACTAATGTGAAATTGACTCTTCAGTGTGTGTCGCTAGCACCGGGGTGGGGGGGGGGCTGTTTGTTGTTCACTTAAAAACTATTGAACGAAATGTGATGATGACGTTATATTGTTTAAACTACATTAAAATAGCTTAAAAGAATCAAACAATGCTAGTATTATTTTATCGTAAAATAAAAAATTAATAATTGGTATGCCTATTTTCTAACCGATATAAAATATAGAACCCAAAAAAAGGAATGTTATTTTTTTATTTTATTTCCAACTCCAAAACTGTGGTGTTTGGTGTTGGTTCCGTAGCCAAAATGGCAAAACGGAAGCCACTGCCTCTGTGGCGCGGTGGGAGTGTATCCGACTGCTACGCAAGAGGTCGTGGGTTCGATCCCCACTCAGGATAAAACTTTGTGTGATGGGCACGATGGTTTATTCTGTGTCTGGGTGTTATCTATCTATAATTTTTATGTATTTAGAAATATATAACTATGTTTATCAGTTGTCTGGTTGCCATGGTACAAGCTCTGCTTAGTTTGGGATCAGATAGCGTTGTGTGAGTTGTCCCAAGATATTATTATTATTATATAGTTTCGCCATGTCTGTCCATCCGCAGCTCAGAGACTATTAGAGCTAGAAGGCTTTAATTTTGCATGGATACACAACATATTACATACGCCGACTAGGTAAACGATAAAAATCGTGAAAAACATTTTTTTTAGGGTACCTACCTCCCCTATATGTAAAGTGGGGATGTGATAACTTTTTTCACCTATCCCATCGTAAGGGATATCATTAAATAGGTCTCTTAATAATGGTAAAGGGATGGTTAAGATCATTTTTAAATTTGGGGATCTGTTTCTGAAATATTAAGCTTCAAAGTGTAAATTTTTGTTATAAAAACCCACTTCTTGTTATTATTCTGGGGATGATTATATAGGGTGGAGACTACGGAACCCTACATTGTGCGTGGCCTGGCATACACTTGCCCTGATTTTTAATAAGAACTAAAACTAATATAGATACTGTAAAAAATAGAATCCCTAGCTTCTTCGTTCGAAGTTAATTATAGATATTAATTTAATAACAAATTCTTAGCTCTTCGGAACTTAATGAACTCATTAAAACATAATGAGGGAATCTCCAATAATGAATGAGCAATATGAAATTCTGTTTTAGTCATTAATTATATTTCTAACTATTGGGTACAAAGTTTAAGTTCTAGTTATTCACACTTAGCTAAGGCATCGGTCTCGCAATCGTGAGGTTGCGGATTCGAATCCTACCCATTATACTACCGACGTGAACCCACTCTAACACAAGCCATTGAGCTTAGCTGGAGGGGTTAACAGGATTGCTAGTAATGTAGGACCACAATCCCACATTGCTAGTAATCTTTAAAAAAAAAATAGTGTATCTATGTTATTAGATATATTTCGGGACTTAATCGCGTAATTATTTAAAGCTACCGATCGTGGTCACGGGTCGACACGTGACCACGATCGGTGCAATTCGATCGAAACGTCGGGTAAATAAAAGGTTCGTACCTTTAAATAATTCACGCGATTAAGTCCCGAAATATATCTAATAAGTATAGATGTTAGTGTGTAAGATATTTCTACGGGCAATTGATGCCTGAAATAAATGGTATTATTATAAACACCTAGATTTTTACGATAACCAATTTGGATTTAGACCTAATTTATGACCTGAAAGTGCGATATTAAGTTTAAAACATACCATTAGGCACTATGCTGATCGCAAGACGCCTGTCATTCGCTGTTTCCTCGACCTATCTAGAGCTTTTGACCTGGTTTCTTATGGAATTTTGTGGAATAAAATGCAGAAAATTAATTTACCATCTTATAACCAATATATTAAATATATTGGTATGGAAACCAGGTCAATACCGTTAAATATAATAATAATAGTAATATTTTGGGACAACTCACACAACGCTATCTGATTACCAAACTAAGTAGAGCTTGTACTATGGAAACCAGACAACTGATAAACATACTTATATATTTCTAAATAGGTACATACATATTATAGATAAATTACACCCAGACACAGAATAAGCCATCGTGCTCATCACACAAAGTTTTATCCTAGGTGGGGATCGAACCCACGACCTCTTGCGTAGCAGTCAGATACCGCGCCACAGAGGTTGTCAATTGTGTATTTAACAATTTCTGTATGAATATAAATGGAACAATTGTGTATTTTCTGAATCGTATAGGATGGAATGCGGGGTGTGAGAAGGGGGCTTAGCTCGCCGTCGCTTTTCAACCTGTACGTGAATGATTTGATTGTCGCACTGAGCAGTCATCATGTAGGTTGTCATGTAGATGATGCATATTTGAATAATCTGAGCTACGCTGACGACATGGCGCTGCTGAGTGCGTCGGTCTGTGGTATGAGGAAACTTATCTCCGTTTGCGAGTCCTATGCGGCTAGCCACGGCCTGATTTACAATGTCAAAAAGAGCGTGTATTGTTTTTGGGATTGGTGGTGTCAAAATGGTTAGCGACCTACCAGATATAAACCTCAATGGCACTCCAAAATTCAAATTCAAAATTCTTTATTCACTTAGGATGCAAAAGAACTCTTGTGATACGTCGAGATTCTACATGTACATGTAATGCCAAGTTCGCAAACAATAGGTATAGCCGGAGAAAAGAACTTGACATAAAAACTAGCGGCCACTCTTTTCAAATTGCCAATTTTACAATGTTTGAATGTTTATAAATTTGATATGGGGATAAGGTGCTGCGACTAATATACTATACACCGTGTTAAAGGACTGATGCAAATTGAATTATCAAAAAGTTTAAACATGAGCTAAACTAAAATCAGCCTTAGTGGGTAAATCTATACATATAAATAATATTTTAATGTCTGTTTGTAATGTCGAAATGAAAACTTTTTACTAAATGCATCCAAAAGTATTTGCGATACTTATAACAAAAACATTACTGCTCACACTACCCCAAAGTCTGTCGGCAATAAAAATATCATAATAGTAAACTAAATTTTCAGATAAATTACATAATGGCAGCGCATGTCAAATGCCTCTGTGGCGCGGTCCGACTGCTACGCATGAAGTCGTGGGTTCAATTCCCACACAGGACACCACTTTGTGTGATCCACAAATTGATGTTCCAAGTCTGGGTGTATTTTGTGTCCGCGACTTGTATATTTGTAAAGTCCCCCGCGACACAGGGCTAGTACTTTACAGCGGCAGTCGTGTTAAAAAAAAAGTTGTCAAACGGATCTCTATAGTAAGTTTTCTAAAAAATACCATAAACATTTTCAAGAACAATGAACTGCCTTTAAATTTAAAACAAGGAAAAATATTACCAAGTACATCACTAAATGCAAATTTCGCTGACTCATTCCTATGTTTTAGTCTATATATCTGGTGTTTTATAAGCTAGAACAACGTTTTATACACTAAAACCTTCCCAGAAAAATATGCAATCGAATAGCGAAAGTCCCATTTTATTTGGATTATCAGCTTGCGAGAAAATCGCTTACATACAAACACACATGGTAGATACTTACAAACATACCTGTTTGAAGGCGGTAGAAAATGGCCGCCGATGTCAAATAATGACTTTTAAAGGCAAATTTTTGATACCTAGTATTGGGTTATGTGTAGGATTTCTAATAAAAGAATGTATTCTTGTAAACTATAAACTATATTAAATTACTTGCACAATCTTTTACAAGGCAAGAACACTAAGTGAGGGAGTAATCAGACGGCATACAAAATGGCGCCACCCGACAGAATATCATGTAACTAAACAAATGTGGCCAGTGTTAAAATTTTCTTAATAAGTTCAACACTCTTAAGTAACAATATATATATATATATATATTTCTTTACAAACTATTCATTACAGAACAAAATATTATCTCTTAAATAAGTAAAAGTGTGAGCTGGTAACGCTTTAGTAAAAATATCTGCTAACTGACTCTTACTAGGAACATAGTTAATTTTTATGAAGCCCAACTCAACCTTCTCCCTTATAAAATTATACTTAACATCAATATGTTTGGTTCTTTTATGATAGACTGGGTTATTCATTAATTTGATAGCACTTTGGTTGTCAACTAGCAAAGTTCATCTCTCATAAGTTGTTGTAACCATAATATCTCCTTTGTAGCTTCACAGGCAGCCACAAATTCTGCTTCGGTAGTGGAGAGAGCAACGGTCTTTTGTTTCTGACTGGACCAAGTAATTGGACCACCATTCATTATAAAAATATAACCTGATGTAGACTTACGGGTATCAACATCACTTGCAAAATCTGAATCCGAATAACCAATTAAATCGTTATTCTCTCCAAACCTTATACATACATTTTTAGTACAAATTAAATATCTTATAATACGCTTTACAGCATTCACATGTTGCTGACCAGGATTGTTTACATATCTACTCAATACATTCACAGCAAATGAAATATCTGGTCTCGAAACAGAACATAAAAACAATAAAGATCCTATGGCCTCCCTATAAGGAAATTTAATAGTATTTTCATCAACATTCTTAGTTATAATTACATTTACATCTGCTGGTGTACTCACTGGATTAGCATTTGACATACAAAATTTTTCAATAATTTGTTCTATGTAATCCCTCTGATTAATATAGATAAAATCATTTATTCTTTGAATTTCCATGCCCACAAAATATTTTAATTGTAATACTTTTATTTTAAAAACTTGTTTTAAGTATTCTATTATTTCTTGAATAAGCACTCTACTTGAAGATATTATGAGGGCATCATCAACATATATTATCAAGTATATCTTAATTTTATTAAAAATCCCTATAAAAATACAATTATCAGCCTGGGACTGTACAAAACCATATTTCATCAAAAAATTGCTAAATCTTTTATTCCAACAACGAGATGCCTGCTTTAAACCATATAGAGATTTATTTAGCTTTAATACAACATTTTTATTAAAATTAATTCCTTCAGGTACTTCTATAAAGATATCTTCTTCAAGATATCCGTTAAGAAATGCTGTTTTTACATCAAATTGTTGAATTTCTAACTTATACTTAGCTGCAAGAGAGAGAACAATTCTAATAGAATCATATCTAGTTGTAGGAGAAAATATTTCCTGATAGTCAATATCCTTGATTTGATTAAATCCACGTGCACATAAACGTGCTTTATAACGTGTTCCATTATTCTCATTCTTCTTAATCGCAAACACCCATTTTGTAGTTAATGTTCGCTTATCAGATCTCTCTACCACACTCCATGTATTGTTTTCTTCATGTGCAGCCAGTTCTTCCTTTATCGCTTGATACCATTCATGCTTCTGTGGACTCTGTAACGCTTCATTATATGTTTGAGGCAATGACAACTCAACAAGGTTCACTTCAAAACATCTGTTTCTCGGTCTAAGTGTTATGTTGGAGCTAGACAAATCTCCTATTTCTTGAGACGGTTCATATGTTGGGTCATCACTGTTACAACTCAACAAGCTGTCATCAGACTCTGTCACTTGATTTGATTCATTCACTGTATTTTGTACTTCCGTTTCATTATTTTGTATCATCTCCTCTTCATTATCTAAAATACTTATTTGTGTAGTATTCTTCCTTATTTCTGGAATCAAATGTTCATCAAATATTACATTCCTCGATATCTTAATAGTTTTTCTATTAATGTCAAACATTTTATAATTGTTATTGTCATAACCAATTAAGATCATTTTCTCACTCTTCTTATCAAACTTTGTTCTCATCTCATCTGGTATATGAACATATCCAACACTGCCAAACACTTTCAAATGACCTATCTGAGGTTTAGTTCCGTACCATAATTCATATGGTGTTTTCCTTGGAGTCTGACTGGAAGATGTTCTATTTAATATGTAAACAGCACAGTTCACAGCTTCAGCCCACAGATATAGTGGCACATCTCTTGCATATAACATGGAACGAGCACTTTCAACTATTGTTCTATTCTCTCTTTCAGCACGTCCATTTTGCTCTGGTGTATACGGAGCAGTAAGCTCGTGAATTATGCCCTCTTTGTCCAGATAATCTTTAAAATCTTTATTGACATATTCTCTTCCATTATCGGTATGCAATATTCTAATACTGTGCATTCTTAATGAGATTGTTGTATTTCACGAATACTCCAATTACATCACTTTTATTTTTAATAAAATAAACATGCCTATAACTTGTGGCTGCATCCTTGAATAATAAGAAATATTTCATACCTTGCATCGAAGCTTGACTCATCGGTCCACATATATCACTATAGACTAAATCTCCAGGCTGCAGTTCTCCTCGCACAGATTTATGAAATGGAAACCTGCACTGTTTTCCATATGCGCATGCCTCGCAGACAAAGTCTTGTTCAACATCTTCAGTAATTTTCAATCCTTCTACCACACTATTAGCACACATATTTTTAATTTGTTTTAGATTAATATGTCCCAAACGTTCATGCCACATTTTTATATCACTTTTATTGTTTTGAACTAGGTTGCAAGTATTTGAAATTACTGTTTTTATGTTTAATTCATATAAATTGTTTTCTCTTATTTTTGCGCTCATCACTACATTATTGTCTTTATAAATTAAAGCACTTAGATCTTTCTTAATAATAGAGTAATTTTGCCTGAAAATAACTCCTTCTGAAAATAAGTTTCTGCGCAAACTAGGAACATATAACACACTATGAAGTTCACTGTTTATCCACTGTCCATTAACATATCTCTTTATCAAAACTTTACCGATGCCGGAAACTTCTATAGCTTGTTTGTTTCCTAATGTTAGTGATTTCTGATCACACTCAAACAATTCTACAAAGAAATCTTTCCTATGGGTCATGTGCGCAGAAGCACCACTATCCAATATCCATGAATTCTCTTCAGTGTTGTAGCAATCAACTTCTACATTAAATGCTAACATGTCTGAATTTTGAGTGGGCTTTCTTTGTTTATTTTTCTTTGGGAAACGACATTCCTTAGCAAAATGCCCTCGCTTTCCACAGTTATAACAATCAAATCTATGTTTCATAATTTTGTTTTGATTGAGACCACTCCCACAAGATCCAGACTCATTTTGATTAGGCTGTTTCTTCCAACTATTTTTAGCAACAAGGAGAGCTGTCTCTTGCTCTTCCACAGACGCTAAACTTGCTTCTTCATCTAATAAACGAGCCGTCAAATTATTGAGAGTCTGGTTTTTGGGATCTAATGACATCCATGCTTGTCGCAAATATCTGTACTTTAGAGGCAATGTTCCAAGTATTTTAGTAATAATTGCCATCTCACTAACATCTTCACCACTTTCTTTTAACTGTTTTGCTAAGGTTTCAACTTTCGAAATATGTTGAGCCACGCTGTCATTTTCCGACATTTTGTATTGATAGAACTTCTCATGTATCAACATTTTACATAGTTCACTCTTCTGTTCATAAATAGACTCAAGTTTTGTCATTATTTCCATAGCTGTTTCACAATTTTCTATTAATGTAATTTGCCTGAAATCCATTGAAGATGTTATTATAAACATCGCCATGCCATCATTTTTCGACCACTCACCGCTATTTGTTTCTGGTCTTGGTGTAGAAATATCAATTCCTTTCGCCTTCAGAGCACATTTGATTTGGAATTTCCACTGTCTAAAGTTATTTCCGTCAAACTTTTCCAAATTCATTGATCGCATCGGATCCATTTTAAGGTTATAATTCTCGACAATGAATTTTTCACTTCTTTTTTATTTCCTTTTTCTTTGCCTTTTTCTCTCTTTTAGAGTATCCTGGGCCCATAACCTATTGGGTTATGTGTAGGATTTCTAATAAAAGAATGTATTCTTGTAAACTATAAACTATATTAAATTACTTGCACAATCTTTTACAAGGCAAGAACACTAAGTGAGGGAGTAATCAGACGGCATACAAAATGGCGCCACCCGACAGAATATCATGTAACTAAACAAATGTGGCCAGTGTTAAAATTTTCTTAATAAGTTCAACACCTAGGGTTATTGTCATTTCCGTAGTGATCACTAATTTAAAAAAATATATAGTTTAAGTAACTTACTGATGATGAAGTTTTCTATTGATGAAATAATTTCTAATATCGGTATAGCGGTTTAGGCGTGATAGCGTAACAACCAAACTAATTTCATATTTTTAAAAAACTGAAGACTTTGTTTGTTTGTTTGAACGCGATAATCTCAGGAACTACTGGTTCGAATTTCAAAATTCTTTTACTGTTGGGTAGCCCATTTATCGAGGTAGGCTATACTACTCTTATATAACATCACGCTACGACCAATAGGAGGGGAGCAGCAATGAGAAATGTTGCAAAAACGGGGAATTTTTTTTTAAGAATTGACGCAGACGAAGTTGCGCGGGTCAGCTAGTTTATATTAATTACTAGCTGTCCGCGCAACTTCGTATGCGTAAATTTTCCCCGTTTTTGGAACATTTCACGTCGCTACTCCGCTCCTATTAGTCGTAGCGTGATGTTATATAGCCTATAGTCTTCCTCGATAAATGGGCTATCCAACAAAAAAAGTTTTTTTCAAATCGGACCAGTGGGGTAAGGGGAGAATGGATCTAACAACTTTTCCTGCCCAATTGTCAACCTCACCTGCACGCGCCGAATGGCGACAGCGTCCAAATGGGTGCTGTGGTATTCCCTGCTAGACAACAGACGAGGCCCTGGCGACCGAGCAATGGTGGTATAACCATACACCTGATTAGGCAACTGGTCAGAGGAGGCTGTAGCGAGCCTTAGAGCCTAAATAGCTCTTAAAAGTGTGGAGTTAGAAAGGAGATAGGGAAAAATATACACATGAAGGCAAATTTGAAAGAGAAACTACCCCAGGAGGGTACCGCTAACCCCGGAGAATCCCTCTCTGGGCTTGATTCAGCCCTGCATAGCTCGACTAAAACAAGCTCAGACCGCCCCTCGTATTCTGGGGGGGGCACAACTTTGCTTAATAAAAATTCTAATGTTGAATCCCGTGAGGCTACGGAAACCCGGGCCTCGCCTACGAATATACCCATCATAGATGGCAGCACAAATAAAAAACTAATACAGCAGGCATTTCATCCAAGCCTATTCATTAAAACACCGAGATCACCTCCAGTGGGGAATATAAAGAGCACTGACTCGAATAATTCACCTACTAAATCACCAGCGATAAATGATGGTGCCAACAATGTCCGCCCACCTCCCTGGCAAAGAGTTCCTACAGACCGCTATCCTAAAAGGAAGAGACTATCCGACAGCCCGCCGCATACTCAAACACTCGATCAGAGAACTCAAATAGAAATTGATACCTTTAACAGATATAGCGGACTACCAATAGATTTAACCGAGGAACCAACACAAGATCCACCTACCCATGGCAAAAAAATTAACAAACCGCCACCTATTATATTATATGGCATAGAAGACCTATCTAAATTAACAGAATTATTGCATAAAACTATACCTAGTGATAGCTATTCATATAAAATCATAAATAGAAACCAGCTAAGAATAATGTCACAATCAACTGAAATATATAAAGATCTAATAGAACTTGTACGAGCCAATGGCCTCATTGGTCATACCTTCACACAGAAGCAAAATAAATGTTACAGAATTGTAATAAAAAAATTGCATCACACCACCCCTATATCGGCTATAATAGAAGAAATTGAAAAAACAGGAAACAGTGTACGAGGTGAAATTATCTGTGCAATATCCAGAAAAAACAAAAAACCTCTAAACATGTTTTTTGTAAATATAGAACCTAGCCCCAATAACCCTAAAATAAAGAATATTGAATACATATTTCACACAAGAGTTACTATCGAAGACCCAAGGAAATCAAATGAAATTCCTCAGTGTACTAGGTGCCAACAATATGGGCACACCAAGAATAATTGTATGCGCCCATACAGATGTGTCAAATGTGCAAAAGGACATAAAACCACAGATTGCCCCAAAAAAGATAAAAGCACGCCAGCTACCTGCACCCTTTGCCATGGCGACCATCCAGCCAATTACAAAGGCTGCCAAGTATATAAAGAAATCAGAGCACGAAAAATGGTACAGGCAGGAAACAAAAAAGGCCCACTAGAACAGAAGAAGTCCACTAATATTTATACACCTCCACCTCTAATAGACGATTTTCCTCCGCTAAAACCTAGCAGTTACACCCGACAACCACCCTCAAAAAACCAGTTAAGTAACACTAAAAATATGTCCTACACCGCAAACATTGACTACCGGAATAGAAAAATAGAGAATACACAATCTCAGTCAACAAGCTCTCTAGAGCAAATTATAATAAAACAATCAGAGAAGATAGACATCCTCATACAGCAAATAGGGACCCTAATGGGTCTTCTAACGACGCTAATAGCCAAGCAGACAAAATGAAATTCTTGCGCATTGCCACATGGAATATAAATGGCTTATCCCCGAATAAGCAAGAAGTTGAGCTATTCATAAACCACAACAAAATAGACATTTTATTCATATCTGAAACACATTTGACTGACCAAAGAGTGATCAAAATGAAAGGATATAATATATACTATGCTAATCACCCAGATGGAACATCGCACGCTGGAGCCGCTGTGATAGTCAAGGAAAACATCAGACACCACATGTTACCAAACTTCATACATACACACATACAGGCCGCTATAATATCAATAGATGATTGGCAGGGATCATTAAATGTGGCTGCAGTATACTGTCCCCCTCGACATCGAATAAATGAACAAATGTTCAATGACTTTTTCCACACACTTGGTGGCAGATATATTACAGGGGGAGACTGGAACTCCAAAAACATATGCTGGGGCTCCCGGCTGACGACAACAAGGGGCCGAGAATTAAAAAAGGCAATTGATAGTAATAACCTGAACGTAATTTCAACAGGGGAACCAACTTATTGGCCATCGGACCATAATAAAATACCGGATCTTATCGATTTCTTCATCACCAAAGGGATGTCAGGACTCTATACAAAGGTGGAATCATGTCTTGATGGCTCCTCAGACCACACACCTGTGATATGCACGTTAAGCTCCACAGTCATAAGGAAAGAACCACGTGAAACCCTATATAATCATAAAACTGACTGGGAGGCCTTTCGAGAGTATATAGAAGAAAATGTTAATTTATGCATACCCCTCAAAACGGAAGTTGACATAGAAGACACTGCATGGAACATCACCAACTTAGTACAAAAAGCAGCCTGGCTTGCAACTCCGCATTTAGAACTAATACCAAAAAATCAAGACGTCACCTTAGAAATACAAGAGCTGATAGCTTATAAGAGAAGACTAAGACGCCAGTGGCACACCAGCAGGAATCGCCAAGACAAAAAAGCACTCAACCAGGCACAAAAAGATTTAAAAGAAAAGCTCAGAGAAAATGAAAATAGAACCTTGCAACATAAATTAAAGTCTCTGTCTCCGTACAAAGCGGAAGATTATTCCCTTTGGAAAATGACTAAATTATTAAAAAAGCCAAAAGAACACATTCCTCCACTAAGACAAACTGATGGCAACTGGTCACGAAAACCTCACGACAAAGCTGAGTTATTTGCTAACTTTCTCAAAGACGTATTTAAACCCAACGAACCTGACACTGTCCATGAAGAGGGGAAAGTTGATGAAATACTGAACAGTGATCATCAAATGTCTCTGCCACTAAGACCGTTAACACCGAAAGAAGTCAAAAAAGCAATTACTCACTTAAAGCAAAAAAAGGCACCAGGGTTTGATCTCATAACAGCAGAAGTCCTTAAACAACTGGCAAAAAAAGGCATAGTTCTGCTGACAGTTCTCTTCAATGGAATATTGAGACTACAATATTTTCCAAAGTTGTGGAAAGTATCCACTATAAATATGGTGGTCAAACCAGGGAAGCCTCCTACCGAAGTTACATCGTACAGGCCCATAAGTCTTCTCCCTCTACTATCAAAAGTTCTCGAGAAATTGATACTGAGACGCCTTCTTCCAGTGCTAGAAGAGCAAAATCTAATACCAGATCACCAATTCGGGTTCCGTGCACATCACGGATCGACAGAACAGATACACCGAGTAGCTCATACAATACGGCAAGCGCTGGAGAGGAAAGAATACTGCTCAGCCGTATTTCTCGACATACAACAGGCGTTTGATCGTGTGTGGCACAAGGGACTCCTATATAAGCTAAAGCTACACCTGCCACATACTGTGTACATGCTTCTGAGGTCTTACCTACAAAACCGAGTATTTCAGGTTAAATGTGAGGATTCTCTCTCATCCATCTATCAAATAGAATCAGGAGTGCCTCAGGGTTCGGTGCTGGGCCCTGTCCTGTATACTGTATATACCGCGGACCTACCCATCTCAGAAGAAGTGGTGACTGCAACCTACGCAGATGACACTGCAGTCCTATCTTGTAATAAAGATCCAAACATTGCGTCCACAAAACTGCAAGAAAGCCTGGACAAAATTGGATTATGGCTGAAGAAGTGGAGAATTCGAGCAAGCCCAGCAAAATCGGTCCACATAACATTTACGCTTAGGAGAGGGGATTGCTCACCTGTGACACTTAACGGATTGGTCTTACCACAACACACATCAGTGAAATACTTGGGTATACACCTCGACAGGAGACTCACCTGGCGAAATCATATAAAGGCCAAAAAGGAACAAGCGAATAAAAAGCTTAGAGACATGTACTGGCTACTAGGCAGACAATCTACACTAAGTCTTGAAAACAAAGTACTTGTATACAAATATGTCATACAACCCGTATGGACCTACGGTATACAACTCTGGGGATCAGCGAGTCATTCAAATGTAGAAATCCTCCAGCGCTACCAGAATAAAGTACTGAAGATCTTGAGCAATGCGCCATGGTTCATACGGAACACAGAAGTACACAAGTATCTGGAAATTCCTACAGTCAAGGAGGAAATAGAAAGGTCTTCTATAGCCTATAAACAAAGACTTGAACGACACAAAAATCATTTGGCCACAAAACTCATGAGTACACATGACTGTATATTCCGGCTGAAAAGAACTCGGCTAGCCACCATTTAAAACAAAAGAAGTTTTAAAACAATAAAGTAGAGGTGACACATCAGAGGATGTGCACTCTCAAAACCTTCAAAACGCAATATAAAATCTGATTAAAGCTATGCGGCTGATTGCAGATAGAAAAAGGAAAAAAAAAAAAAAAAAAAAAAAAAAAAAAAAAAAAAAAAAAAATCGGACCAGTAGTTCCTGAGATTAGCGCGTTTAAACAAACAAACAAACAAAGCAAACAAACAAACTCTTCCTCTTTATAATATTAGTATAGATGAGTAAGTAAGGTATAACTAAAACAATATTTAATTTACGAGTTATAATAGTCTCCTAACCGATTTCGGTTACGGCGGCCAACCTCATCAAGGACTAGCCAACTACACAGCAGATATTACAGTGCAAAAGTGTATGCGCAGACACAAGTGCATTCTCTATTCACTCACTCTCATACCCTATGGGACAAAAATTCGACAAGACCTAAAGTGACTGGGTGCAAGACCTTCGGCTTAACGTGCTCTGCGAGACACGAAGGAGTTTGTAAGATTTACCGAAAATGGTCACCCATCTATGGACCGGCAGTAGCAACGTTGCTTAACCTAGCAGATATCAGGATCTGCTCGTTCGCTACTGAGTTAAGGACCCCACAAAAGTTTGGACACCATGTCTCATTAATTATGGAAATTTATATTTTGTTGAGTAACTTATGCGGCTGACTGTACGTGTTTTCCGAAGGAAATAAAGGAGGTCATTAATCACTGGTCTATTTATGTAATTAAAAGTTCTTTGCCAGTGTATTTGGATCCCTGAAGCGTTAAAACTGAACTTTAACCGTACGAAGAACATTGTAGTTTGATGGTACTTAGCTAAATGCCTTCGAGTAGGGTAACCATACTTTGCTGATAAAATCTAATATATAAAATTCTCGTGTCACAGTTTTCGTTGCCATACTCCTCCGAAACGGCTTGACCGATTTTGATGAAATTTTGTGTGCATATTGGGTAGGTCTGAGAATCGGACAACATCTATTTTTCATCCCCCTAAGATTTGTTTGTTTGTTTAAACGCGATAATCTCAGGAACTACTGGGCCGCATTGAAAAAATATTTTATTGTTGGATAGTCCATTTATCGAGGAAGGCTATAGGTTAAAACATCACGCTACGACCAATAGGAGCGGAGCAGCAATGAAAAATGTTGAAAAAACGGGAAAAATTTACGCAGACGAAGTTGCGCGGGTCAGCTAGTTATAATTATAAATTCACATATAGAGTTCTAGAATGCAGACTGCGACTCGGTAAACGTAAGGTAGGGTGACCCCCCGTTAAGTTTTATAGCATAAAGCCGTCTTCGATAAATAGGCTACCAATGCTAAAAGATTTTTTTAATTCGAACTACTAGTTTTTATCGCATTTAACCATACAAATAACGAAACAAACTCTTAAGCTATAAAATATTAGTATAAATTACTCTGTTTCAGAAAAATATTTTTAGGAAACTCGACCTTAAAAAGATAAAACAAATTTAAATCGAGTAAAAGCACGCTCTAAAGCAAGTTTTACGATACGTACAAACCATTATCAAAATCAGGGTGTGAAAAACCTATACTAGTATTCTTATAGATATAGGTAGTTATTTAAATCATTATCTTTAAATTGTACAATATTATATATACAGGGTGTAACAAAAAGGTGTGGTCATATTCAAGGGTTGGTATGTGCCCGTGATACTGAGTGCACATTCCTAATTTTATCAAAATCGGAGTTCCCTAAAAAAATATTCATTATTTTTTCATTCGTTTATTTATGAATGAAAAAGTTATTAATTAAAAAAAGGATGACTTAAAAAGTCCTATGCCATAATAATCCAATAGAATTCCGTACCAGGGGAGGTATAATCCTTATGCCATACGCCTTTCACTACTGAATTTTGACAAAAGGAATATGCTATAACTATGTAATAATAATGCCACCAGCTACGGCACCATGGTAGGTGCAATACTGATAACATACCCTATCCGCTTCTGAAATTTGACCACACCTTTCTGTTACACCCTGTATATATATTTTTTTAATTTCTCTAGTTTTTTATTTGTGTAGATTTAAGGGAAATTAACAATTTTCTTTTGCATGTTATATTTTTTTTATAAAAACTAACCTTATTCAATGAAAATAAAAAAAACAATCTTTTGTCAATCATACTTTCATAGAAAAACCTGAGATACAAAAAAAATACAAAAAAACAATTTTACTCTACCTTCTTTTGATTAGAATTTTGACTTAATTAACCATGATACTTGCAAGTTTCAATCGTTTTATGAAAAACTCAACATGTTGTTAAAAATAGATTCATACAAATTAAAATCATACATATTTAGAAAAGATAAATTATTTATTTATTTATGTAATCATCACTTATAACTATTAATACAGGCACAAAAACCAAATGCAATAGTGAAGCAATCTTAATAATAACAACTTATTTTCTAAAACTTATTACATATAAATAATATACTATTACTTACTCTCCTAAACCGTAAACGTTCGGTTTACAAAAATAAAAATGTATAAGTTAAGTAGGTACCTAACTATATTTACTTTATGTATAAAGTTACAATGTATTTTAAAAACACATTATTAATTTATACATTAATAGAATAAGATAGATATAAAAATAAGAAATTGAAAAAAAATAAAACTATGAAATATTAATTGTTCACAATTTATTGATTTATTTATTGAAATTAGCACAAGTGTTAAATATATAAGCATTTTTTGCAGCACCTGAAAAAGGTCTCTAAGTCAGACTATTTGAATTGAAAATATATATTGCGTGTCTTAATCTCGTGAATAATTTAGGGTAAATACCTTGTTTATTGCCCGACGTTTCGACCGTATTGCAACGGCCGTGGTCACGAGTAGACAGTCTACCCGTGACCACGGCCGTTGTAAGACCCGTAATATATATCTAAATATATTCATAATGTGTACAGATCGCGAAAGTTTATCAACATTTATTTAAATTGAATTGAATATAAAAAACATTTTTGAAATCAGGAATGTCCACAAAAATAACAACACTTTGGTCACCCTACATCCAACCTGATACTAAGCTTAGTAATTGTCAGTTCCTGTGTTTAAGCACAGTTAAGTTGCAATAAAAATAAGTTGCCATTAGCAACGGTACTTTGGGAAGTATATAATGGTTGTTATTTCCTTTCAAAGCATTACACTTCTTTTAATTTCGTGTCGGGGAAAACCTTGAGTTTAAGAGCTTGCCTTGATTTGTTGTTGTGTTTTCGTTACTTAATCTGTGTTGCTCAAGGCGGTATATGTTAGGTCAAAAATTGCTAAAAAACCGGCCAATTAACTGGACTACGCACTATATAGGGTTCGGTGGTCCCCCCTCCCCCAATCCAGATAATGTGGCTTAAGAAATGAGTTTTCTGTTGTTTTTTTTTCATACTTACAACGAACAACCTACCTAATATTATTTTTTCATTGGAACTTGTACGAAAATTTTGTTACTTCTCATCTAAGCAGCTGTTACTCGTCAACTTGTAAAGCGTACTTCACTATGATAATTTTCCTTTTATTTTCACTTTATATACTACAATCGTAATTTTTTCACATACCCAACATCAACCATTTAGCTGGCGGGGGGGGGGACACTTGACTCTAACAAAAACATACAAGGTACACCCAGACTCGGAACAACAATTTGTGGATCACATAAACATAAACGGATCTCTAAATCAAAAAATATGCTTTACAACCCCTAAACATTAAATTAATAAACCTCACACGATGGAGTAGGTTAGAAAAAAATCATATCCCAACTTTACATATAGGAGAGATAGATACTCTTAAAAAAATGTTTTTCAAAATTCTATTCTTTCAATTTGTCGGGGTAAGTAATATGTGTATCCATGCAAAATTACAGCTCTTCTCTTAGCTAAGCTGTGGACGGACGGACATGGCTATACTTTAAGGGTTCCGTTTTGCTATTTTGGTTACGGAACCCTAAAAATAGTGTTACGAAGCACAAGGCCCTTTCTCTTGCTTCATTAAAAATATATCTACAGTAAAAGATTACTATGGCAAAGTGCTCAAGTGTGTATGCATACCCAAGAACAGATTATACTTTATTCCTTGACTCTCAAAATCCGATGAAACAAAATTTCGACACGGAAGGAGATAGGGCTCAAGACCGACGCCCTAAACTGCTCTCGGAAGATCGACGGCATTTTAAAAGCTTTTATTGAACTAGCAATGTTTGTGTGTTTGGCTAGCAATCTAGCAATCTTGGAAGCTAAATTAGAACCACTTGCCGGTCTCCAATTGAGCCTCAATTTGGTGTACATATGTATCTTGGTGACAATACCATAATATGGTACTCGATGGTACCATATGATAATGGAGAAATGATATTTTTGGTACCAGTACTTTGGTACATATAGTTTTTACCCTTGCTGCTACTATGTTGTACCCACTAAGATTGATTTTATTTTATATCATGTTACAACTTTTTAATAATATAATTTGTATCAGTCCTTTGGTCGACATGGTGTATAGTATATTGGTAGCAGCACCTTACCCCCATATCAAGTTTATAAACATTCACACATTGTAAAATTAGCAATTTGAAAAGTGTGGAAGCGAGTTTTTATTCCCAGGTTTTACCTATTATTTGCGAACTTGGCAGAATCCCGACATATCACAAGTGATGTTTTGCATCATTTTGAATTTGAGTCGGAAGACGGCCACAGGTACTTCTTAAGTAAATAAGATAACATATCGAGTGTAGGTTCATTTGTTTTGTCTTAGTGGGTACTTTAGTGCTGCATGTTGTCTAGAGTCTGATGATGGAGTCTTAAGGCCATAAGAACTTCTGAACTAAACAAGAAAATCCCACCGAGTTTGGGCTCGATTGATTCGTCTTGAGGATTACTTTTCTTAACACCAAGTCTACACTTAAAAGCTTGTTTTTTTTTTAATTAACTTAATTTAGAAACGATCATCTATAAATGACCGATAGTGGTTACTTAATCTTGCTTATATTTTAATCTATTTTATATACGAGGTTATTTTTGGTATAAAGCAAAGCTCAGACACTTCAACAAGATTTTTACTTCAAATCATATAAAAAAAAATGAAAATATTGAACAGTTGTATAGTTACTATAGTTAGTAGTAGTTCTATGCCATTTAAGTTGCCTTGTGTTTTCCGCAATATCGTGCTCATTGCGTCCCGTAGTACGTAATCCATGGTTATTATTGAAAAATAAGTGATGATTGCATGTCACATCACATTGTGAATAGGATTTGGACTGTTAGAATGATTCATGAATTATTTAATGATACATTAATTAATTTATAGAAAAAATTAACATGGTCCAAAAACCACCTCATTAGATTGTGTTACTGATTCTGAGCAAACTTGTGGGGGGCAAGGTCCCTCCAACACAAAGGGAGGATCCTCCGACCAGGCGAGGTGATCGTGCCTGGCGGACCGCGGCCCAACGGTTAACGTTGGGAACTTGTATTTATAGTTAGCAGCTGTTAAAACTTCTATATCGCGATTCAGGATTTGGCGCGAGCTGTCAAGTGTCAATTTATTTTATTATATGTGGGTACCGCCACAAACTACTTTCAGGTTTGCACTATACCAAGAATAACGTTTTTTTTTGTTATATTAAAATGAATAAATAATAATAAGTAATGCGAACGGAGCTAAGTTATACTAATATTATAAAGCCGAAGTTTTTGTTTGTTTGGATTAACGCGATAATCTCAAGAACTACAGGTTCGAATTGAAAAATTCTTTAAGTGTTAGATAGCCCATTCATCGCGGAAGGCTAAAGGACCAATAGGAGCGAAGCATCAATGAAAAATGTAGCAAAAACTAAGAAAATTGACGCAGACGAAGTTGCGTGGGTCAGCTAGTTCACTATAAAACATGAAACTTCTAAGTCGTAAGCACGTCTTTGTAACAAAAGTACAACATATAAATCTACCCACACTCTCACATTTTATCAAAATATAAATTTAAGTACTGACAGTGACAAAAGTCTTGTAATAAAATACGAGTGTAGGTAAATCACCAGAGCTATAAAAGTTTTCCTCACACACTTAGTAAAATTACACATTTTTTGTTACAACTCTCATACATTTTAGAGTAAATTTCTTGTTAAGGAATATATGGTGGAAAAAAAAAATTGTTTATAAAGTTGGTTGGAACGACAATTATACATGAAAACGTCATAAGAAAACATTGATGACATATCGCCATTCGCGTTGCTTAGCAATCAATCTAAACTAAAAAGAAATAAAATAAAAAAAATCATAACGTTAGTTACAATTGTATCGCATGTCAAAAAAAAAAAATCTATAACGTTAGGTCCAATTGTATCGTATGTCATGTCGCTGCAATCGCCATTTGCGATTGCTTAGCAACCTATCAATAACGTGACCGTTGCTTAGCAACAAGTCAGTAACGTGACGCTTTTTCGTGCGTCCCGGTCATCGATTTATAAGACGTTATCATGTCAAAAATATGGGTTCGTGAATTAGTGGCGACCGTGCTTATGGAGAGATACTAGAGGTTAGGTTAAGTAAGTATACAGGTCACTATACAATTGCACTATCACTATACACTTGCACTGATCACTATCCGGGGTAACAAATGTAATACCAACTTAAATGATAACACGCGCACTGGCCGGAGGTCGGATATAGACTGCGTGCACTCAGCGCTAACTGACGCCATCTGCACTCCCCACTACCGCTCGCCCCACCAGTATTCTTGATAGTACTTATTATACGCTACAGTAAGCAAAGTGGCCACTCTCGGCTCATAGATGGTGACCGTTTTCGAAATATGTTACATTCCTCCGTACCATGGAAAGCACATTGAGCCTAACTTCCAGCGCCTAATCTCTCTCCAGTCGTGTTGGTTATGAATTTACGTCCCACCGGACTATGGTAGAAACGTGAATAGAGAATGCTTTTCTGTGGATGCCTCTGATAGTATATGATGAGACTGGCCGTCGAAACCAAAATCGACCTTGATTATTAGTATTTGCTGAAAGTAATTTCAATTTGTACTGAAATATGTTTTTGTTCTGAAATTTGTTTTCTTTTTGAATTCATAGATGTCACTGTGCCATTCCGCTAAATCGCGATATGGTTTTGCTACGAGCGACGGTATATAAGCAAATCGATTAGTTTTGTTAGTTGAACACTTTATATACTTTTAGCGGACGCCTCGCGGTTTTACCCGCGTAGTTCCCGTTCCCGTGGGAATATAGGGATAAAAATAGCCTATGTCACCCGAGGTTAGTGTAGCTTCACAACGATGAAATAATTTTTCAAATCGGTCCAACAGTTTCGGAGCTTTATAATATTAGTATTAGTATAGATATATACTATTTCATATCATAGTGGGATAAATTCATAGTCAGAAAAGTGGAGTGTTTCATTCACGGGCCATTGGAGGATTGTTCAGTATTTGTAGTTCATTTTAAAACTGATTAACACATTATGTTTTAATTCACCGCAAAACATCAAATGCATTTATAAACTAAATTCCTTTGACAATAAAAAATACTTTCACATCATGTAAACAAATACAAATCACCAGAATGAAAGGTCAAACTTCATTCATTTTCAAATCTCAAATGTTACATAAAATGGTAGTCACTTTTGTATCTAACTGTACGTGCCATGTTTGAAATAAACGTAATGCAGGCGGCTAATGTTTTGATAACCGTCCGCATGTATGAAATGTTTGTAAATGTGTCTGTCTATAAAATGGGGCCGGGCTATTTCTAGACCGAATCTATATTTAACTTTAAGAACAGAATTACATGTAATATTATAGAGCGCAATACACAACTGCGGCATAGGCAAGTTTTTAAGTTTTTAAGCTTTAAGTACATTTTAAATGACATAAAATAATGCTTTTCCTAAAAATTATAAAACACATTGCCGAATGCAAATTTTGCTGACTCACTCCCATGTTTTAATCAATATCTCTAGTGTTTTATAAGCTAGGACAACGTTTTAAGTATTAAAGCCTTTCCAGAAAAATATGCAATCGAATAGTGAAAACTGCATCAAAATCAGTTCAGTAGTTTCTGAGAAAATCGCGAACTTACATATATACGGGTCAAACAGAGAACCACCTTTTTTGAAGGCGTTTAAAAACGGAATTACTAATTATCATATCAACCAATTAGATGTCCCACTGCTGGGTACGGGTTTCCCCAATAGAATGGGGGTGGGCGATCGCAGTACGGCTTTAAAGTACGCAGTGGACGCTACTGCCCATCCTCCGGCGTGAAATCCCTTAGTCGCCTTGAAGACATCCACACAAAGAGATAATAATAATAATCTTGGGACAACTCACACAGCGCTATCTGATCCCAAACTAAGCAGAGCTTGTACTATTGAAACCAGATAACTGATAAACATACTACATGTTAAAGATAAATAATACCCAGACAAAGAATAAACAATCCTGTTCATCACACAAAGTTTTATCCTGGGTGGGGATCGAACCCATGACCTCTTTCGTAGCAATCGGATACACTCCCACCGCGCCACAAAGGCATGGTACTAATTTTAAGCCGGCACCATCTGGAATTTTTAAGCCAGTACCACACCTATTTCTAATTGCACTTATCGAAAGCAATCTTGGGGAATATACCAAACCATACTGTGCTTCAATAGGATTTTATTGGCTAAATCCATCCTGATAATCTTACTTAAGAAGGCTCTATAAAACATTAAAAACGCTAAGTCGAGCCATGATCGATGAGATTCCAAGGAAGCTATTTGTAGAGAGAAACACGTGTCGTGGAAGAGGCATATTGCATGTCAAGGTTCCAGAGGTGCCTGTCGCTCCACTTAGTGAGAGAATCTGTGGGCGCAGGCACGAAAAATAGTGACGTCACCGCTCACGTTCCGTTGACTGGTTGCTAAGCAATGCGAATGGCGATATGTCATCACGTTATTGACTGTGGCCGTCGTACGCCTGGGCTCACTAAAGCTGTCAGAGGCATGGTTGTTAATTACAATGTCATCAATGTTTAGCGATTGCAATGACATGCGATACAATTGAAAAAATAATGCCATCAATGTTTTCTTATGACGTTATCACGTAAGATTATCATCTGTAAACCGACTTTACAGACAGCCATTTTTTTAATGAAAGTTGTTTGGCCTGTCAAGTTATTTCTATTGTTGTATTGTGAGTATTCCATGACTAAAGCAATGTGGCCGAACAGCGGGCACAGTTACTGGCATCATCATCTTCTCTCTCAGAGCCTGGCTGTCTTGGGAGACTGCTGGGCTTCTGAAAGTAGCTGGAATGAGAGAGAACTGGCAAGACACATAAGAACGGTCATTGGACTAAGTGCAGTGTCATAGCCTCTAGCCTGCTTCAAACGTTGATATTTGTGAATCGAATCGAGGATTAGTGCTGAATTCTCTTCTTATAATAAATTTAAACATTCTTTGACTCAGATCTCTTTTCTCCACCGATGGGTAAGGATTCTTTATTAAATCCACAAATCCGCAGTGTAAAACAAGTAGAATATCCTATCTAAAGTGATATCGTAAAGTTACAAGTGCACAGAAGATAGTAAATTTTGTGGCCAGTTTGGATTGTGCGCGGTTGACGAACGAGGTAGATCAAAATGACAAGGATGTGCGAAGTATTCTTCTTCTACAAAGAAAATGAATGTATGCTTAGGCAAAATATAACTTGTAAAACCAAATTCTATCAGGTATTAAACTGCCAGACCAGATTAGGAATACTACAATTCGTTTCAAAACTCACATCACTGAATTTAATGTCACTCGAAAAGCGGCCACTTTGAAATGGACTGGACTGGACATGTGTGCCGCATGCCAGATGAGTTTTGAGCCAAATGATTCACAAATTGGACTCCAGAAAATGGCAAGCGACAACGCGGCAGACCTCGTCACTGATGGCGAGATAAGTTAAAATCCTTTGAAAAAAAAGCATTCAGCGACTGATAGAGAAAGGAGGAGGAAGAGTAGGGAGGCCTTTGCCCTGCAGTGAGACAATACAGGCAAAAAAAAACAAATTATGTGACACGACGAAGCCACCTAAAAATGGCGGTGCTTCTTCCTCCACCATGTGTTGTGTGTCACAGGTCAGCTAAACTTGTTGTCATCAGTTTTCCTCACTATACAAGAAAATTCGAGCGTTCCACTCAACATGGCGAGTCCATGGCTACGGAGGAAGCCGTTCGTGGCGGTGGGCCGGTCTAAACCACCGCCAACTTTGATTACGTTCGCATAGAAAGTCAAACTATTCTTATCGTATGATGATAAATAAACATAGCTATGTTGCAGCACAACATGATAGCCATAACACAGGGCTGATTTTCAGTGAGCTCCAAGTGATGTCCAAAATCAGAGATAGAATCAGAGTATTCACGTCATAAAATTATGGTGACAGAAATGGTGCGTTCAGAAGTGACCGGAAACCCGACAAGCAGCTCATCAAGGTACAAAAAACCGGGCAAGCGCATGTCGTACAACGCACAATATAAAGTTCCGTAGTCACCCCCCCCCCCCCCCCATTCGAATAATGCGACTTAAGAAGTGGGTTTCTGTTGTTTTTGTTTCATACTTACAACGCTATACCTACTTAATAATAATTTTCAAAGGGTTTTGTACGAAAATTTTGTTACTTCTTATTTGATCAGCTGTAACTCGTAAACTTGTAAAGCCTACTTAGCTGGGATAGTTTTTCACTAATATACTACTACCGTGATTTTTTTCACATACCCAACATCAACCATTTAGCTAGCAGGACACTTGACTCTAACAAAAACTTGCACTTTAAGGCTTATTTCACAAACAGATCCTTCAATCTAGAAATAGGCTTTCCAACCCCTAAACGTTTTTAAAAGACCTATTTAATGATACCCCACACAATGGGGTAGTTGAAAAAA
The DNA here is from genome assembly GCA_945859575.2 of Herminia tarsipennalis. Classification (NCBI taxonomy): domain Eukaryota; kingdom Metazoa; phylum Arthropoda; class Insecta; order Lepidoptera; family Erebidae; genus Herminia; species Herminia tarsipennalis. Next base: position 6,211,352 of record OX243857.2, on the reverse strand, counting down.
AATATACCCCCACCTTACATATAGAGGAGTTACCCTAACAAAAATGTTTTTCAAGATTTTATTTTCACTTTGTTGGCGTAAGTTATATGTGTATTCGTGGAAATTACAGTCTCCTAGCACTAACAGTCTCTGAGCAAAGCTGCGAACGGACATGGCGAAACTATAAGGGTTTCCATTTGCCATTTTATCTACGAAACCCTAAAAAACTGTTCACAACAGCCGAGCAGCACATTCACACTTTCGCTTGATTTTGAATTTGGATTGAATGTCGCTTTGAACGCGAGCGTATAAACCCCCATGACAGTTTACGGCTACTCAAAACTGCGTAATCCGATGTTTCATAGACTGAAATGATCACCCACTTCAAGAATGGTTATGTAAAAATGCCGCATCCAATAAAGACAATTGATTCTCTTCACAGTTCCGTGTCGGTCACTATCGCTACGGGTAGTTCGTTTGAGTCCGTCCCTCGGTATTAATCAAGCGTCCTCTTTCTTGAGGACATGACTCTTATACTCGGGTGACAATGATATAAGAACAAAAAATGGGATATGGAATATTCTACTTTAGAGTTGTTGAAAGGTGAAAAGTTTTTTGTCACTTTTAAGCAATCTCATTGCACGTGATTCGCATGTTTTTTTTTAGTCCCATATTGCTAGCAATCCTGTTAACCCCTCCAGCTAAGCTCAATGGCTTATGTTAGAAGTGGGTTCACGTCGGTAGTATAATGGGTAGGATTCGAACCCATGACCTCACGATTGCGAGTCCGATGCCTTAGGCATTATGCTACCGCCACTTCAAACATATTTATAACAATTTGGTAGTGTTGTGTGAGAGCTACAGTAATCTGTTCTATTAAGCTTCTATTTACAAATGGTAAATTGGTTGGCGCCTGTTCAACTCGAGCAGACCAGCGCGTATCTGCGCGACAAGTGTGAATCATTTTAATACAACCTGCTAAAATCGGTAGAAGAAATCGCGTGGAAATCGGCATGTAAAAACAATTGTTAATCGGCCAATGTGTTTTGAGCTCGTGGGGTAGATTCGTTCTACACAAGGAGAGATTTGTGTCTCAGAAATAGGATGTTTTATGGCTGTTGATGCAAATATTACATTATAAATAACAATAATAATGTATTTTGGGACAACTCACACAACGCCATCTGATCCCAAACTAAGCACAGCTTGTACTATGGAAACCAGACAACTGATAAACATATTTATATATTTCTAAATACATACATATTATAGATAACTAACACACAGAATAAACTATCGTGCTCATCACACAAAGTTTTATCCTGGGTGGGGATCGCACCCGATGAAACCTCTTGCGTAGCAGTCGGATACATTCCCACCGCGCCACAGAGGCAGAGAAAGAAAGAATCCTATAAATATAAAAAAAATCTGAGAATGTTAGATACTCCTTTACTCAAAAACTTTACAGTAATGAAGTTTAAACGGAGTGATTTGTAATTTACTAATTACCTCCCGCTCGCGGCTTTTTTCACTCAAAAACTTTACAGTAATGAAGTATATACAGAGTGATTTGTAATAAACTAAAAACTTACCGCTCGTAGCTTCTATATATAACACTAAATAACTTTTTAATATCGCTTTTGGAAAATATTAAACATTAATTAATCACCTACCACTTGTTTTTTGAGTTATGACCTTAGCCACGTACAGACTATTTTACTGGAGTAAACTCATTGTTTATTGTGAAGTTAAGGCCCTAAACCTGACAAAGAAACATCGATTTAACTCCGGGGTATTACAGATGAGTGTGAAAAATTATTTCACGAAGTTATTTGGTATAATGTAAAGAAGCCAACAGCGGGAGGTTATTAGTATATTAAAAATCATTCTGTACCTATATCAGAGAAGTACATAAACGCGAAAATGCCAGGACATATAAAACAGGACATGATGTACACAATTGTTGATTAAACATGAGAAGTTATATCATCCGTGCAGCCTTTGTTTAAAAGAATGTGTCGTGTGTAGTGTATCCCCACGGAGTTAAAATAAAGGATAAATATTTAATGATGGTATTTTTAGACTGTGGACTTTTATGTTGATGTGCGCCATTAGGTTGCATAATAAACGATATCAAGAAGAAATAAACAAGGAGTTGCACTCCGGGAGTGCCGGCAGAAGTCTTAAGTCAGTAAGACTTCTGCCCAAAAGTGCATAGTGATAAAACCATGAAATAATAAATCACAAATCAAAAAATACAAAAAAAAAATATTGTTACTCGGACTCGAACTGGGGTCTTCTGGTTATGGACGCCAGAAGACCCCAGTTCGCCCTTTGTTGAGAAACGCAGTTTTTCGGCAATAACTCAATGACGGTATATCCGATCATGTCTATTAGTACTCGTATATTTATTAAGCTACCTTTGTGAGTTTTTGAATATTTTTTGATCATACGGTTCAAACGATAACTAAACTAAAACTAAGTAGCGGCTACTACAAGGCATCTTTCCACGAAATTTCATCAACATTCATTGTGTAGTCTTTGGGTAAAATGTCTGTGACCGACAGACGGACACGATGAAACTCTAAGGGTTCCGATTTTGCCATTTTGGCTACGGAACCCTTAAAAGTAGATAAAATGCAACCGAATAGTCAATATCCTTTTAATAAGTAACCGATTCAAAAAGTTTTCTCAAAGAGCACCTACCTAAAAAATTCTAGCAAAATTTTTACGATGAAAATAGTTTCGAACAACACTTTCAAAGAGTAACACTTCGCAAATATTTATTACCTTTTCAACGGTGTTTTAAAGCACCATTTATCTTGCTTTAATAGTAATAAATTACAATGCAGCGCGAACATATTGCTTGCCAAGTATCGTTCGTAAAGGTTAACGTACACAAACCACTCACAAAATTGGTATGGCATTGCGACTTCATTAGCTCGAATTGAGTAGAACGATCTTAGGAGTCTAACTTACGAAAGATGGCTGACTAAATTTATAGAGTTTTATGAGCTACGGGTTTTAATTGTGTAAATATTTTATTTTAAGGCTAAATACCTTTGTTTTATTGCCCGACCTTTCAGCCGTATCGTATCGGGCCGTGAACACGGCCGTTGCAATACATAAACAAGGTTTTATCCTTAAATTATTCACGTGATTAAGACCCGTAATATATATTTTCATAATCGCCAGTGACTTGAGTCTGGTTCAGCTCAGTGTCGCCTCCGTGAAGCGCAAGTTTCAGAAACTACCCTCGCTTAATTTTTTGATGACACCTATACTTTACCAAATTTATATAAATTCTACATGTAGGGCCATTTCAATACTGATCTGTTTTTATTTGATTTTGTGGGCCGCCTTTTGCATGTAATCTCTTCCTTCAATCTCTCTTATAGATTGTGTGAAGTATGCAAAATACTACTAATACAAAATACTTAATCTGCGTGACTAAAAAACAATAACAGCTTTAAAAAAATAAAAATTATAATTGATTGCACATTGTATATAATACACTTATGTATACAGCACCACGACATTGAATCTATATCTCCAAAACAATTTTCTTTCAAACAAACGATTTTGATCGATTCTGTCCGTCTATACTATTTATTTCTAATCTGTTTAATTTGTATCTGGCAAAAACCAAAAGCTTATTTTTAGCTAATAATAATAATATCATTTATTCAGACTATTGATCCATTTAGTGTTAGTAAAACAATATTGAAATATAACAAACACCTTAAAGACTAATGTTAGTAATAAAACATAATCCTAAAATACTACCGGATGTACTCCATATGAATACGGTCACACCAATTCATGTATGAAAAGTCCAAAAGACTCAAAGTGTTTTGTCTCCTGTGTGAGTTGAGCTCATAAGAGGCATGTCTATGAATTTATAAATACTTCCGATTTTGTAAGTAGGTATTGGCAGCAGTAGATCGGTTGAATTTTATACGAAATATAGCGAATCTATGGCAGGCCATTTTTAAAAGTTTATTTATTCACTAACGGATATCCACAACTTTGTACGCTCGGATCCCGTTCGCGCGAGATGATGTATTATACATATAAACCTTCTTCTTGAATCACTCTATCTATTGCTGAAAATTGCATTCAAATCCGTTGCGTAGTTTAAAGGATCTAAGCGCATAGACAGCGCGAACGACTGTATTTTATACTATGTAAAGATCCTATCATGTTGGCTTATGGCCGTGATTTTTGTTTCAAAGTCAAAGTCCTTTATTCACTTAGGTTACAGAATGTAACGCTTATGAACGTCAGACAAAATTTGGAATAGATTTTTTTTGATTGCCTTTCATTTAATGCCTAGTTCGCAAGAGTAAGGAAGTGCAAAAAGAACAAGTTCTTTTTGCATTTCCTTACTCTTGCGAACTAAAAAAAAAGTTTTTATTGCCAAGGGCAATAAAAACTTTTTTTTTGAAAGATAGAAGGAAGTCAATTAAATTTCCATTATCCGATGATGTGCTTGATCTTTTTCTTTTGATTTTACAATACTTGAAAACAAGAGAAGTGCTCTCTTGTTTTTATTTTAAATATTTTTTTTCTATGTTGGCAAATAAATTATTGAAATCAAACACAAATGACAAAAAAGAATCAAAAGACGGAAAAGAACTCCCGTAAAAACTTTATCAGAATAAAAAGGTTACATTCTTACTTTTTAATATTATAAATGCGAATGTGAGTTTGTATGTTTGTTACGCTTTCACGCCATAAACCAGTAAACCGATTTTAAAAATTCTTTCACTAATAGAAAGTTACATTATTAGTGAGTAACGTAGGTTGTATTTTTTTAAATTAAAGAACCCTACGAAAATTACTTAACCCAAGGTATCAAAAAATTGTCTATAAAAGTCATTATTTAACGTGTTAGAAAATTTAATTTACTATGTAGATCCCTTTGATACTACATTTCATTTGACGTGTGCTGTCATTTTGTTATTTGTTAGAAAATGTAAGTTACTATATTAATTAATATTATAAATTCGAAAACATAGGCCAGCTTTATCGCGATAACCGCATAACATATCGAATTGATAACATAATTTTTCAAAGTCTATTAAAAAAATAACACCTAAGATGGTTATAGAATTTTATAAGCTACGGGTCTTAATCGCGTACATATTATTATTTTAAGGCTAAATACCTTTATTTATTTCCCGACGTTTCGACCGTATTGCAACGGCCGTGGTCACGGGTAGACTCTATAAAATATTTACGCGATTAAGACCCGTAGCTTATAAAATTCTATAATGTGTACAAATCGCGAAAGTTTACGAATATATATTGCAAACCTAAGATGGTGTTTTAAAACAATGGTCGCCCTACTCAATAACTGATGAACGATCCATTTTATGACATCTATCATCTCGTACTGAAATTCCGTCGATACACACCCTGTATAGGAAAATAACAAAACATCGTAAATCGAGGTCATATAAAGGGTGTTCTCGTTACCGATTTTTTAATTTGTACGATATGATTATTTGGGGTTTCTTTTTATTGGTTCGGTGGCGACAAAACGGTCGATTTCCTACGGGATCATTCGATTCAATTAATGGGATTCGAGAAATCGTTCAAACTGTGATTAATTTCGGATTGATTAAAATTGAGTTGCTAGCCGACTGTTGTTACTCAATATAAGAAAATGTTTAAAATTTACGGTCACATTATTTTCACACTTGTGTTAGGTAAGTCGTAGCAACCAGACAGCTGATGAATATATTTATAATATCTTGGGACAACTCACACAACGCTATCTGATCCTAAACTAAGCAGAGCTTGTATTATAGAAACCAGACAACTGATAAACATACTTTTAGATTTCTATAAACAAACATGTTACAGATAAATTACACCCATCACATTCAAATTTATCCTAGGTGGGAATCAAACCCACGACTTATGGCTTAGTTTTCAAATCAATCCATAGTGAGGTAACACTATTTCAAACTTTACCTGTACGTAAATAGCACAAAATCGATATTTACAAACAACCAATCAAATTATATATTCTTCATTACATAAATCTACTGTCCAATCACCACTCTGCTTAAACTTTAATCCCGTCTACTTACCAATAGTTCATTGCCCCTGCCCCAGACAGTATAATTACCTGAAAATAACAAAATTCAATGTTAGTTCTCATTCTTTACGATGTTAATATTGTTATCTGAAATTGAAAATGTAGTCGAAAAGTTTTAACTAAAAGTTTTATTTAGAATATTAGTCTGTTGTACAGTTGCTGCCAAATATACAAAAGTTAATCATTTTGAGACTCAAAGGTGAATAGTAGAGAGACTTATATGTGTTTATCTATTTGTCTGTATGTGGCTTTATAGTTTTCCAATGGATGTATGGTTTTGGATGCGGTTTTTTTAATCAGAAAGCTAGTTTTTAAAAAAAATACTGCAAAAATAATCTATACTTATTATGATAAAGCTGAAGAGTTTTATTTGTTTGTTTGGACGCAGTAATCTTAGGAACTACTGGTTCGAATTGAAAAAATATTTAAGTGTTGGATAGCCCATTTATGAAGGAAGGCTATATAACATCACGCTATGATCAATAGGACCGAAATATTGAAGAAAAATGTTGTAAAAACGAAAGTTGCGTGGGTCAGCTAGTAAAATATAAAACGTCTAAGTGGTGTCTATGAATCCACCACATCAGCAGAATTGTAAAATTTAGGTCGTCACATTAACAGTGTTAAAACAGCTTTAATCGATTTGATGAAATATAAGACTTCAAACTGATGTGTACGAGACTACCATGTCAGCAGAATTTCAATCGCTTTTGTACGGGGTAGTCATCAGTACTAGTATCTACTGCTTCTGTGGCGCGGTGGGAGTGTATCCGACTGTTACGCAAGAGGCCGTGGGTTCAATCCCCACCAAGAATAAAACTTTCTGTGATTAGCACGATGGTTTATTCTGTGTCTGGGTGTTATTTATCTATAAAATGTATGTATTTAGAAATATAATAATATCTTGGGACAACTCACACAAGGCTATCTGATCCCAAAATAAGCAGAGCTTGTACTATGGCAACCAGTTAACTGATAAACATAATTATATATTTCTAAATACATACATATTATAGATAAATAACACCCAGACATAGAATAAACCTTTGTGCTCATCACACAAAGTTTTATCCTGGGTGGGGATCGAACCCACGACCCCTTGCGTAGCAGTCGGATACACTCCCACCGCGCCACGCCAGTGAATATGTAAGTATGTTTATCAGTTGTCTGGTTTCAATATTGCTTAGTTTGGGATCAGATAGCGTTGTGTGAGTTGTCCCAAGATATTATATGTTATGTACAAATGTCAAGCGACATTTGTAGTTGACTGTACTTAGTTTTAAAATTTAATTTTAAAGTTTCAGTGGTGTGTCATGCGAGGCACAAATATATTACTAAGTTGATATCAGAAGTTATATTCGGTTGAATGTTCATGTTATAACTCATGTTGATATAAGTGCATTCATATGTTCAATTTTATGTTTATTTATTTAAGTATTTTACTTGCGTAATGAAACCGTTAATACATATATAAATCTTATAATAAAAACTAGTTGATAGTAGAGTTTTTTTTTTTTTTTTTTTTTTTTTTTCTTAAATACAACTCCCGCAGTAGGGTACTAGCCCTGTGTCACGGGGGACTTTACAAACATACAAGTCACAGACACAAATTACACCCTGACCCGGAACAACAATTTGTGGATCACACAAAGTGGTGTCCCGTGTGGGAATCGAACCCACGACCTCTTGCGTAGCAGTCGGACACACTCCCACCGCGCCACAGAGGCAGTCAAAGTTTGCCAAGCTTTTGCATTTAAATACTAGTAGAAAGAAAGTCCTTACAAGTCAGTCACATTATGAAATTATATGCTACTTATTAACTACTATTACTTAATTATAAACTCCTAGTCGCGTGAATAATTTAAGGTAAACATAGCTTGTTATTTACCCGTGACCACAGCCGTTGCAATATGGTCGAAACGTCGTCGGGCAATATAGAAGGTATTTTGTAGTTCACTCGCTTCTCGCTAATCGTTGTTAGTGGTACAGGTGCTTTAGACCTAAAGAGCTAAAATTATGTGGAGATATATTTTATGACATAAACTAGTATTTTTCTTTGTGTTAAATGAATGGTCATTGGCTTTCACTTATAAGTTATACTTTGATAACATCTTTCGGGATGAATAAACCTATTTTTCATACCTAAATATCGTTGCCAAAAACAAAATTACGAAACAATCTTTAGTACGAAGAATAAAATCGTTGGCCCGAATGATATTGCTAGCAAGTAGAACGTTTAAACGGAAATAAAACAACAATATTGCCCGTACCCTGTTTTATTTCTTTACTTGAATTTGTTTTGCCTTCTATACACGGAATTGTTTTTATTACAATAATACCTTTTGTAAATTTTGAACTTATTCATTGTTTGCTGTTGTTGCTTGTAGCTTCTTTACATTACAGTAAATAACTTTATAATATTAGGTTTGAAAACAAAATAACATACTAACCCTTATTGTTTTTAAACTTTCGCGATTTTTATACATATTAGTTATATTTCGGGACTTAATCGTCGGGTAAATAAAAGGTTCGTACCTTTAAATAATTCACGCGATTAAGTCCCGAAATATAACTAATATATACTAACCCTTAACCACCTGACACATTTGTCACAATGACTTTACTTATATATCTGACAGACCTTGGTTTACACCAAGGTCTGTCAGTCAATCATTGTTTTAAATAAGGTTTGCCAATCTATACTAATATTATAAATGTGAAAGTAACTCTGTTTGTTAGGCTTTCACGCTCAAACAGCAAAACCAATTTAGATGAAATTTAGTATGGAAATAGTTTGAGTCCCGAGGAAGGACATAGGATAGTTTTTATCGCGAAAACCACCATCCACGCGGGCGGAGCAAAGCTAGTAGACAATAAATACCGATTTTACTCCAATAAAATAATCTGTAGGTGGTTCAGGCCATAACTCCAAAAACACATGGTTGGTGGTTGAGGGTAACTATATTAAATTCTTTTCAAAAAGTTATTAAGTGTAATGTAAAGAAGCCATAAGTGGGCGGTTATTAGTATCATCATCTCAAATGACCCTGTATATGCTACGGGTCTTAATCGAATATTTTAAGGTAAATACAATTTACCTGTGACCACGGCCGTTGCAATACAGTAGAAACGTTGGGCAATAAAAAAGGTATTTTAAATATTCACGCGATTAAGACCCGTAGTACCTAATACCTATATATAATTTTATAATGTGTACAAATCGCTAAAGTTACAACATTTATTAATTGCTATACAACAATTGGAATAAACGTGTTTAAGCTAAAGAATAATTTCCTTTTTTATACAGAAAAAAATAAAGACGAGCAAGGTCCTTTTTTTTATTATTATTATTATTCGTATTGCAATCTGTCTAGGAGACATTCAGCAATATTTGTGTCAATATTTTCAGTTTTGCTAGGCAAATATCCTATAACATTTCCTTAACTATCAATCCTTATTTAACATCTTTTTCTTATTGTTTTTAAACTTTCGCGATTTTTATACATATTATTATTGTGAATTATTTAAAGGTACCCGTGTCAGTCGACCCGTGACCACGATCGGTGCAATTCGATCGAAACGTCGGGTAAATAAAAGGTTCGTACCTTTAAATAATTCACGCGATTAAGTCCCGAAATATATCTAATCTTTTTCTTAATGCGGAATGTCAAACTCTTGTCCTAATGGTAAATAGAGATGTGTGTTTACAAAAAAACGCCGCGCCGTGGATTTTACAAATTTGTGAGTTATTACAAAATTATAAAGGCGAATAGACAAAGACGGATTTTACTTATAAAAGTTTGTACATACGTTTAGATAATAAATAATTTCAGCTTATCTTCGACGCCTATTAGAAAGGTAATGTGCAGTTTATTTCTTATGGACTAAGCTAGGTAACGAATTTTGATAAAATTAGTTATCAATTTAGGTAAGGTCACTATTTATGCCACTGTAGTCTTCTATTGACTGCCTCTGTGGCGCGGTGGGAGTGTATCCGACTGCTACGCAACAGGTCGTGGGTACGATCCAGGATAAAACTTTGTGTGATGAGCACGATGGTTTATTCTGTGTCTGGGTGTTATTTATCTATAATATGTTTGTATTTAGAAATATATAAGTATGTTTATCAGTTGTCTGGTTTCCATAGTACAAGCTCTGCTTAGTTTGGGATCAGATGGCGTTGTGTGAGTTGTCCCAAGATATTATTATTATATTATTATTATTATTAGTAACCTTTTGTTAAACTTTATTGATACCAAAAAAACATGGTTATATGTAAAGCCGTTTTAGGCACGATAATTTTTCGTGATAACGTCACAAGAAAACTTTGATGACATTGAATAAACAACCCTGCCTGTAATACATTTTTTTAAAATCTTATTGTATCGCATGTCGCTGCAATTGCCAAAACATTGATGACATTGTAACAAACAACCATACCAGTGACAGCTTTAGTGGACCCGGGCGCATACTTCGGAATCGCCATTCTCGTTGCTTAGCAACCAGTCAATAACGTGAGCGGTGACGTCACTCTTATTGAATTTATTAGACTTTATCAAAACACTTTCATGTTCAAAATATAAGCAGGATTTCATTGAATTAGATAAATTCCTAGCCAAATAACTTTCCAGCAACAATCCGATCTCTCAATCTAAGAAGTCTTACATCAGTTACAAATGAAACGGGATTCGGGATAAGTTCCGAAGTTTCAGGAACTTTGACCTGGTTGTAAAGGCATCCATCTCCCTAAATTTATGTACGAATCAAGAAGCTTATAGTGAAGACTGGAGGCCAAACTCATAATAAGTAGCTGTGCCTAGTACTGACATCTATAGTTTTTTAATATTATGCTAGGCTACCCCGTACAAATTGACAGCAATGTCAAATTCCGAATCAAATGAGCACTCTGTGAACTTTTTTGACACTTATTATGTCCGTTGGTAAATGGCCGTTGTTGTTATTCTTACAAACAAGTACCTACAGACTTACATTATATTTTATAGATAAATAACACCGAGACACAGAATAAACCATCGTACTCGTCACACCAAGTTTTATCCTGGGTGGGGATCGAACCCACGACCTCTTGCGTAGCGGTCAGATACATTCCCACTGCACCACAGAGGCTATCAAATACATACACATTATAGAAAAATAACACCCAGACACAGAATAAACCATCGTGTTCATCACACAAAGTTTTATCCTGGGTGGGGATCGAATCCACGACCTTCAGCTTTGCAATCAGGGTCACTAACCGCTAAACCAACAGGCCCGCCCGATAGATTCAAAATTGTTCTCTTCAGTAACTAATTTATAGTTTTGACTCCAGTCTTCAGTATAACCTTCTTGAAATGAACGAACAGTTGTGCCCGCATGGCGGCAAAGTGGTTTAATATAAGTTAAGACGCTTTTATACTTGCCTAGCTTTTGATAGAATAGATAGGGTTAATGCCACAATAGAAGAAGTAGTTACATTCTCTCTAAACCAATGTCTCTAGACGCTACGTTACTTTATTTGTTAGTTAAAATTAAGATGTAGATATTAATATCAAGTTACAATGGAACCAACATAGCAATCTGTTAAAGGTTTCTAAAATAAGTAAAGACGTAAAAAAAAGAATTAGTTACAATGGAATTGTTAGTGTGGTAGGCGCCATTAGTTTTGAGAAAAGCGTTAAATTAGAAATTAATTTTGGTAGTTTTTAGTCGCTCATATTGTTGTGTAGTAAATCCAAATATCTATCCTGAATTTCTAATGAATGAGATATGTTAATTTAGCTTTTTTTATTAAAAAAAAGATAACTAGCAATGTGGGATTGGGTTCTACATTACTAGCAACTCAGGTTGTGTGGATTCATGTCGGTAGTATAATGGGTAGGATTCGAATCCTTGACCTCACGATTGCGAGACCAATGCCTTAGCCATTAGGCTACCGTCACCTCAAACATAATTATAACAACTTGGTAGCGCTATTATAAAATTGTGAGAGCTACAATAATGTGTTTTAGTCTTAAAAGCCTGTATTTACAAGTCGTAAATTGGTTGGCGTCGATTCAAAACTCGGGCAGCTAGGCTCTCCAGCGCGTATCTGCGTGACAAGTGTGAATCGTTTTAACACAACCTGCTCATAATCGGTTAAGGAATTCCATTATAAAGAAAGAAAGAATCCTATAAATATGAGAATAAAATAAGAATAGAATAAGAATATTTTATTTGTACAGAATGTATGTAACAATAAGATGTGACAACAGTTCATGAATCCTTGTACATTCTACCTTTCGGCATACAAACATGTAAAGTCTTAAATACATTTCTATAAGAAATATAAGCATCATACACAGCGTACATCATTTAAAAAAATCGTTTGCGAAACCGATGCCTTAGCCATTAGGCATATAAGAATTTTTTTGTGTATCTTGATTTGTGCGGCAATGGCGTTATGTGATAATGATAATAATAATTATAAGATAATAATGAAAATATCTTGGGACAACTCACACAAAGTTGTCTGATCCCTAACTAAGCAGAGCTTGTACTATGGAAACTAGACAACCGATAAACATACTTACATATTTCTAAATACGTACATTATTATAGATAAATAGCACCCAGACACAGAATAAACCATCGTGCTCATCACACAAAGTTTTATACTGGATGGGGATCGAACCCACGACCTCTTGTGTAGCAGTCGGATACACTCCCACCGCGCCACAGAGGCAGTCATAATAATTGTGATTATGTAATATGTTTTAAAAATAATCACATTTACGTTATGCGTAATGATAAAAAAACGAGTCTCACGGTTAATATAAATCCTGATCAAAAGAAACCATAGATCCATGAGCCTGTATTAAAAAATTGACATAGAAATGTATAAGCCAGCGAGCATATTTCCACATAAGTATACCTAACCAATAATCTATATGTATTTACTCCTTCAAAAAGTAATATATTCCAATAGAATGAAATCTTCATTAAAAATGTAATCATTTTCATGTCTTCAGCTCAAGATCCATTAATTAATAACGTGTACGCGAATCCTTAATTCAAAGGTGTGAAAATGGTTGCAGATGGAGCTCTTATTTTCATTTTGTTAGCTCAGCGATAATGTGTGAAAATGTATGTTACATGACGTGAAGTCGACAAGAAAAGCTTGCATTTGCAGTTGAAGTGTAGGATGAATATACCCCGTGATTTTGTAGTCGTTATGGAGCCGAAAATTTTGAACTCCATATTACTAACCTAGTCTATAAAACATATTACTTATAAAATATATTAACATTTATTGTTATAAAAAATTAAATTAATGTCGTTTGTGGAAAATAAATGAGAACTTGTGGTAACGCTACTCGATTTCACGTAATAAGAATAGGTACTACGATCATAAGATAAAAATAAATTTTAATATATTTGTTTATGTAATATTTTTTTATAGACTAGGTTATTAATATGATGTTAAACATATTCGGCTTCAAAACAACTACAAATTTACGGTGTTTATGAATAGAAATTAGCAAACAACTAAAAAACGAAGATTCTATCGTAATCTAATTGGCTCAAAAATGTCCTAGAGGGCGTTTTAGGAACGCCATTTATCGAGCACGTAGTTGTGTAGCGTATTTCACAACTAAGTAACCACGCGTTTTGTTGTGTAAGTATCTGATTTTAACAAATACAGGCCATAAAGTACCTGACCACAGCAACGCTGTGACCTGGCGGTGGCCGTTTGTGTGGCACGTCATCTCTCGCTCGAAAATTTAGTATCATCGATGGTACATAGCGAGAGTGCGTGGAATGCCCTTGCCCTTGCTGCTTTAAGAAAAGAGGCTGCGGAAAGAGAAAGGGAGAGAACCAGCATTGTTCCATACCGCAGAAGCCGCACAGCTCGACAAAGGGCAGAAAACGATCTCCGCCCCCCCTGATATCGTTGGCTTGTGAACGACGGTTAGGGCTGCCTGTCGCTTTGTGTCAAACTTGAGACGCGATTCGCGACCGACGAAACATAGCAGCTAATTGAAAAAAGCAATGGATGGGGCGATATACTTGGCCAAGGTCCGCCGCAGGTGAAAAAAACTATTCAGTAAGGAACACCCTCATCTCCGGCAATGAATCTACAAGACGTAAGAACGTCTGACATACCTACCTGTCGAGCTCTTGACGGGTTGGGATCCGTGTGGATTTCGATACACGCTAAAAAAAAAGGAGCCATAAAGTAAGCAGGGGCTTAGCTTCAACCGTATTAATTATATGTGGTGCCCAGGCTACTGGGGCCCTGACAGAGCCTTAACGATGCCCTCTCTCACCCCCCCCCCCACCACCAGTGTCAGTCGCTAAAACTGATGAGTCAATTGCAAATTCATGCCATACCATAAATTAAGGTCATTCTTTTCTTTCATTTGCAAAACAATTATAGTACGGGTTCCCTAGAACAAATTTTAAAATTATACATATCAAGCTAGAATTGCCATGGTAGCTGCGTTTTGATGAGACGCCCAAATTAATGTATACGACAACTTTTTATAGTGGTACGTTAGTGAAAAAAAAGGTGTTAAATATGACAAACTTAACTTTGCCGTTGGAAAACTATTAAAAAGAAAAAAACAAACATTATAAAAAGAAAAACATATATCAAATGAAACAGAATTATTTAAATACATGATTATTTCATCGAGTTTTCAATCGAATAAAATCGACACTGCTCAGTATAAGTGGCAAACATGATCAAATATGTCTAGTTCGATATTGTACTCAAGCGGATGAACCGATAAAAAGGAAATTACAGAAGAAAACAGGTTCGAAACTACCACATCCGATACTTGTTGATCTTTTTTAAACCTTGATCAGTATCGAAACTTACACCTTTGATACTTGTTGATCTTTTTTAAACCTTGATCATTATCGAAACTTACACCTTTGATACTTGTGGACCTTTTTAAACCTTGAACAATATGAAATCTACCACATTTGATACTTTTTTATCCCTTATAAACCATGTAAACTATTGAAACTACCACTTTCGATACTACTGATATTTGTTACTATGGTACGTATCTTAGATATTACTTTTTATTCTACTATTATTAGTTTGTTCTCCAGTGAAGTAGATATGCTATTAGCAGATACGATACTGTACGTTGCGACAGTCGATCTAGGGACCGAGAAAGATACCTCGCAGATATATCGACCTTCTCGTTCGCTACTGAGTCTGGGGTCGCCAGGAGTATACATGCTAACATGTATTTTAAGAATGAATTCGTAAACGCTTGTTAATAAAACACTCGTTGAACGCATTTCATTTGAACGCTTATCCATCTGTAGGTATATAGTTCACTTGTTAGCCAGTTAACCACACTTTTGTGCCGATACAGTGTGTAAGGGTCCTTGTAATTTGAGACAAAGAAAACACGGCAAATTGAAGACTAACATTTACTTTAGCAACTTTAAGAGGCGTATACCGTGATTTTTGGTACAAGGAAAATAGCTGAAGCGGATAGCTCACTGAACCTTAGTAAAGAGGTACTAACTAGCATAAAAGGGACATAGAGAAGATATAGTGAGAGCATTTTTAGTCTTCTTGGTACTTATGTGTCTTTACTTGACTGCCCTAAAAGGAAGTGTAATGTTTTCAAGACTACGATAACTCGCAAATGCTTGAATTGGATGTATGAGATGAGATTTGAGATTGTTAAAATTTTAATATGAACTTAAACATAGGCTAAGTTAAAATGCCGAGACGGTGTCGCGACGTATTCTACGTGCGCCTTCTTGCACAAAGTGGTAGTAAAGCCGCCAACGTAAACAACACAAATGTCGTTCAACGAGGACTGAGCTTGTTGATGGTGGTGGCACCAAATCTGCAAGGGACACCATGTGATTTTTAGTCAACATACACCTTCTTACGTGTCCTCGTAGGAGTGGGGCCAGTGGGGATTTTTGCACGCGTAAAAAAACGCTAAGTTTGAAGTAATTTTACAGGCATTTCTTGCCAATTACTTTACAAATACAATAATTGCATTTTTGAAAGATAGAAAAATTTAAAGTCCAGACTCAGGAATCGAACCCGAGACCTCCGTAGTCAAACCGGGGCCAGAAGCGAACCACCTATCTGGACTATGTTACTAGACCTCAAATTTCTCTGTCCCTTGATGCTCTCGAGTTGGGCCCTCGCAGCGCCATCTAGTCGAGCCAACTCGCGAGCATCAAGGAGATAGATAGAGAAATTTGAGGTCTAATAACATAGTCCAGATAGGTGGTTCGCTTCTGGCCCCGGTTTGGCTACGGAAGTATCAGGTTCGATTCCTGAATTCAAATTTTTCTATCTTTCAAAAATGCAATTATTGTATTTGTAACGCTTAGTTTATTTAAATCAATATGGCTGCCATCAGCTGAGATTTAAGCCCTGCTCTTTTTTTCTTCTAGTGGAGTCAGCACATTATTTTTATAAGGTTGTAATTTAAGCACTCATAAACTAATACGTAAACTACTAACGGTGTAGTACAATGAAGCAAAAAGTAGCATAAATTAACTTTAATTTGTATTCATGGGGGTGACATTACCGCTCGATAAATGCACCGTTGCACGGTTGGAAACTTACAAATATAGAAAAATAAAATGAATAACGAGCAGTTACTACAACCTAGTGTTAATTTAATTTTGATATCACGTGCTTGATAAACATTTACAATATGTAAAACAGTACTATATTTAGCTGGTTTATGAAATCGTTTATAAACAGTGAACAAGATTAATGAAACGTAACGTAAAGTAACGAATGTGACTGAGCATAAATCCGCGATAGGTCGACATAACTATTTTCGATTTATTATAATATGTATGTATCAATAAATAATTAAGTGAACTAGTGTAGACTTTGAGCCAGAAATAGGAAATTTACAGATCTAACCTTAAAACTAACGGAGTTTTATAAAACTTGCAACGCCTATTTCACCCCCTTAGGGGATGAATTTAAAAAAAAATCCCTTTTTATTTGATTGTATTGTCATCGGTCCTTGATAAGTGTGTGAAGTTTTAATTAAATCTGACATTTTGAAGTGGGTGAAAAACACGTTCAAAAACTCCACGACATACTAACAAAAATAAATTTCCATTCCGAGTCTGGGTGTACTTTGTGTCTGTAATTTGTATGAATTGTTAGTCTTTCGTATAAAAAACGGAACTTTTATGAAAAAAAAACTTATCCATTTCTTTATACCTTGGACCATACCAAGGGTCCATTCCCGTGCTAAATAAATATACTCAAGTCAAATGAACAGTGCGACCGCTTCTAATTGTATCCTCTATTTTACCTTCACAAGTATATTGTTACGGCAATAAATTCTTTCATAGTTATTCTTATGAGTTACTGCGGAATAAAACACAAATATATTAGTAGCTTCGGCTACATGGAACTTTGTCCATCATTTTAACATACTAGTGGTCGCCCGTGGTCGAAATTCGACCATAATTAATTTATATATTTTTGAAGAGAAAACTTATTTAGCGGCGTTGTGCACTTTTTTTGGTATGGGTAAAAATGTTAAACTCGCGTCAGGATCACTCTTTGAAAATTCGTTGATCACGTGACCCTGATCGAAAATTCGTAAGACGGAGAGAGAGCAATGAAAAACTGCTACAATATCATTAGAATACGAAGGTAAATTTCGCCACCATCTACAATGTACCTTTATGGTGGGAAATTGGGCGGTCCTGAGACCAGAAGACTTTTGAACTTTTTTATTTTAATTTTTGATTTTGGTTTTTTCATTTGTAATTTATTATTTCATATTTTTTTACTATTAATAAGATCGACAAATATGATATTGTATTTAACCACATAAATGATAGTTTATACTAATAAAAAAAATACAAAAAAAAAAAATTCTCTAACCATTCAATATTTTCTAACCTAACCGACCAATTACGTCCAATTAATTACGACCAATAGCAGCAATGAGAAGTGTTGCAAAAACGGGGAAAATTTACGCAGGCGTAGTTGCGCGGGACACCTAGTAACACAACACCTAGTAGTTATGTGTTTATAAAGTTTGCAATGCCCAGTCATACTACCGACGTAAACCCACTCCTAACTCAAGCCTTTGAGCTTAGCTGGAGGACACACAATCATACACACACAAACACAAAAAAGAAAAAGAATTCAAAAGCAAAAAAGCCAATCTTAAAAGCGAAGAAATGAATTACAGTACAAATATGATTATTTACATACTCTTTGGTACGAATCTCGAATAATTCACATCATTTTGGGCTTATTGGCTAAGGCATTACATCAAAAACAAAGGGAATTTTTATCCATTTGGGCGAGGCTCTTGTTAGTCTACATCAAACGGAGTGGAGTTAAGCGCAAACTTGACTCACTTAGTACTTGATCGTATTAAATCCGTGAAATGATTCTAGTGGATATCTTCGAGTATAAAGTCTGGTTCTCACTGCAAGCGGAATGGATTTCTAACGAAGTCTGTTAAAGTGTTGTTGTGGGTTCACAGTTTCAAGCAAAGTGACATTCAATGAACACGAACACGAAAGCAAGCGTGTGAATCTTTGACTGCCTCTGTGGCGCGGTGGGAGTGTATCCGACTGCTACACAAGAGGTCGTGGGTTCGATCCCCACCCGGGATAAAACTTTGTGTGATGAGCATGATGGTTTATTCTGTGTTTGGGTGTTATTTATCTATAATATGTATGTATTTAGAAATATATATAAGTATGTTTATCGGTTGTCTGGTTGCCATAGTACAAGCTCTGCTTAGTTTGGGATCAGATAGCTTTGTGTGAGTTGTCCCAAGATATTATTATTATTATTAAAAATTACCTTTTTTTATCGTGTGCGAAAATCCTCACGCAGGAGGGGTATGTCGGAGTCGAACCGTCTAAAAATTACATGTTGTTCCAGCGCAAAGCCTACAGCCAAAGGTGAGGGTGTCCCTTGTAGAATTGGTGCCTCCACCATTAGCAGGCTTGGTCGTTGGTTACAACGACAGTTTTTACGACAATGAAACCACCCGGTTTCATTACTTCGTGTCAGAAGGTGCGCGTGGAACACGTCGCAACACCATCTCGGGCTTACTTCGTTAATGCCCTGCTCGGTTATTTGTGAACGGCTTATTTGGCTGGCATGTGTCGGGCTGCTTGCTGGGTGGCGTGCCATGCATCAGTATCAGGCATTAGAATCTCTTTCATAAAACGAGGTTGATAGTCGACAAACTCGTTTATACCGTTGACACTTTTTTTTATGGGAAGTCGTTGTCCCACCGCTGCTGGCGAGTAGCAAGCAACTAATAACAACTCAACTCAAGAATTGTAATGTAATATCTGTAAGAGTTACAGTATAGGGTAAGTTCTCGTCGGCAGTATGAACAATCAGCTTACAACTGTTAATTGATACATGTATCTCTTTTATAGTATTTTCAATTACTTTATTAATACAATAATTGCATTTTTGAAAGATAGAAAAATTTTAAGTCCAGATCCAGGAATCGAACCCGAGATTTAGATATTGGCAATTTGAAAAGAGTGGCCACGAGTTTTTATTGCCTGTGCTTTTCTCGGGCTTTACTTATTGTTTGCGAACAGGCATTACGAGTAAATGTAGAATCGACTTTTCACAAGTGTATTATTTTGCTCCCGTGAATATTTTTTTTTATTCGTGACATTATTCGTACCTACATTAAAAAAGCTAGTGATTCGCATAAACTAAAATAAACTTTCAAAAACAAGCAAACAAAAAATCAACTTGAATACAATACCATGAAAATAAATATAGAATATTCAAAATACTTTTTATTTTATGTTAGAACGGGTATTTTCTTTCAGTAAAAGTAAGCCGGGTATAATTGAGTGACGGGTCGGGACTCGAGTGATTTTACAAAGGTCTCACTTAGCCTTTTTGAATTGTACACGTAGCTTTTTAAGGGCTGTCGTACATTTGAAGCTATAATGTGCCTCTGTGGCGCGGTGGGAGTGTGTCCGACTGCTACGCAAGAGGTCGTGGGTTCAATTCCCACACGAGACACTACTTTTTTTTCTTTTTTTAAAAGATACTTAGCAGATCGTGGGTTCAATTCTCACACGAGACACTACTTTTTTCTACTTTTTTTTCTTTTTCTAAAAGATACCTAGCAATGTGGGATTTTGGTCCCACATTACTAGCAATCCTGTTAACCCCTCCAGCTAAGCTCAATGGCTTGTGTTAGGAGTAGGTTCACGTCGGTAGTATAGTGGGTAGGTTTCGAACCCGCGACCTCACGATTGCGAGACCGATGCCTTAGCCATTACGCTACCGCTGCTTTGTGTGATCCACAAATTGTTGTTCCGAGTCTGGGTGTACTTTGTGTCCGTGACTTGTATGTTTGTAAAGTGCCCCGCGACACAGGGCTTGTACCATAAAGCGGGGGTCGTCTTTTAAAAAAAATTATAGCTATGAGTCCGAGAGCTGATGGTAATTTTTGGGTCGGTACTTAAAGCACGCTAGAAAAAACTGCAAGATTCAATTCCTGAACTATATATAATACTAGCTATCCCGCGCAACTCTGTATGCATAAATTTTCTCCGTTTTTGCAACATTTCTCATCGCTGCTCCGCTCCTATAAGTCGCAGCGTAATGTTATATAGCCTATAGCCTTTCTCGATAAATGGGCTATCTAACAAAAAAAGACTTTTTCAAATCGGACCAGTAGTTCCTGAGATTAGCGCGTTTAAACAAACAAACAAACTCTTCCGCTTTATAATATTAGTATAGATGTATTTACAAATTTGTACGGAACCCTTGGTGGGCAGGTCTAACTCACACTTGTCCGGTTTTTTACAGATGCAAGCAACTTATTTAGGTACCCACGGTCGGAGTCAAGGGCAAAAATTAATAACTTTTTGTTTTAAACCCTCCCCTATCTATCAAACTCAGCTCATTTCACTCTATACAGGTCATTGAACTTTATATCCAAATCGCACATTCAATTCAAACAGAAACATCCCATTAATTCAAACATCTCATACTAAACCCTGAATTATAACCTGCTACTGTAACATATACGAGTAATTAACTAAAATCCTTCATACATACATAGTTCATAGTTACATATCAAACTTTGTTTAACTGAGGGACGGTTTAGTCTATAGGTTAATTAAACGGCTCCGTATAAAGGAATGGTTTAACCCAATTAAACTTTTGATCGATGTGGGTTCATGTGTCTTGGAAATATGGTGTATAACATATGACGTTGAGAAGTATAAGCAATGTGTTGCGTAGGACTTTATAAACATAGAATGAACGAACAAAAAGTATACCTAGACTGGAAGCCAACAATTATAAATCATAAAACTTGTATCCCTTGCGGAATTGGGCTTTTGTTCCACTAATGGCGTAAAACGAGCAAGCGACAAAACTATATCGGAGACCTATTAAATCGCTTAATTATTTCCGTTCACCTAACATCTGTTTTGATTAAATAGCAAGTCAAAGAAAACGATATCTATGTCACTCGTACCATAATATCGAATCGATATATCATTCATTAAAATCAGATGTGTAGTTTACTGTGAAACATATGTAAATACAAATATACAAACACTAGCTGTCCCGCGCAACTTCGTATGCGTAAATTTTCCCCGTTTTTGCAACATTTCTCGTCGCTGCTCCGCTCCTATTAGTCGCAGCGCAATGTTATATAGCCTATAGCCTTTTTCGATAAATGGGCTATCCAACAAAAAAATACTTTTTTAAATCGGACCAGTAGTTTCTGAGATTAGCGCGTTTAAACAAACAAACTCTTCCGCTTTATAATATTAGTATAGATGTAGACTGCCAAAAACATTACTTACCCTTCCTTTTTGGCTTTGCCGTAGTCGGGTGAAAAATACCCAAACGTAGATAGAAATATGTTAATTTAAGTAGGTGTCTAATTTCTCTTTCTCCTAAAATCAAATGTAATATACTAGAAAGTGAGACAACACGATTTAAGCTGTGTCATTCTTTGTACACTCACGATGATGCATACCAAATAAAACATGAGAGGGTAATATAAGAACAATGAAATAACAGATTTTCTTGATTCACTGATGGTGTTTGTACCTTGTTTTATTTACATAATTAAATAGCTGTTGCTTGTTGCTCGCGAATTAGGTATTTTGGTTTAGTGTTTAGTGACTCTGATTGCTAAGCCAGGGTCATTCACTATCATTTTTATTCGTTTTCGCGGCGTTTGACTGTCAAAATCTTGTCATAATGATTAAGTACGCGCGGGCTTGTCGCAAAAACGAAAAAAAAAGATAGTTAATAATGACCCAGATGTGTTTTTGATTCCCACCCAGGATAAATATTGGTATGATCTTTGTATGAAGTGTCAAAGTCATATGTGCTTACTTCAAATGACAATGAAGTCTAGTTTGGGTGAAAAGGTATAGATAGGTTACAAGCGCTCAGAAAGCGGCACCTTAAAATATATACAATTGCCTTAGTTTTTATGTGCCAGTGTCGCATCGCCGGCGTTAATAGATGAAAGCAACGGATTACATTTTTCTCTTTTTAGCTCGTGATAACTAAACATCATTTCCTACTTTCAGTTTGCCCAGAATCAGTAACACAAACCAATGGGGTGTTTTTAGATCATGTAATATTTTTCAATGAATTAATTATTCAATCTTTAATTAATGCCTCTGGCGCGGTGGGAGTGTGTCCGACTACGCAAGAGGTTCAATTCCCACCCAGGATAAAACTTTGTGTGATGATCACTATGGTTTATTCTGTAGCTGGGTGTAATTTCTCTATAATATGTATGTATCAGTTATCTGGTTACCATAGTACAAGCTCCGTTTAGTTTGGAATCAGATGGCGTTGTGTGAATTGTCCCAAGATCATTCTAAAAGTACAAATATTGTTCAAAATGTGATCATCACTTATTTTTTGTTAATAACCATGAATTACGTACTACGGAATGCAATGAGCATAATAGCGCGAAGAACACAAGACAACTTGCATGGCAAAATTTTCATTTTCTTTTTTTTTATATGATTTCTTGAAGTAAAAATCTTGTTTGTCTCAGCTTTGCACTATATCAAAAAAAACAATCTTGTAAAGGTGCATTAGTATTTCGTTTTTAAAGATCCAAAGTTGTTAAGTAACCTATCTACCTTTTTACCACAAACACCAATTAAAATGATAAAACTCTCCTAAAAATGCCTTCCAAAGACACTTTTACACAATTGCCCCAAAAAGGAGTATAATGTTTCATGGTTTATGTGAATGCATGTCACTGAGTACTTCAAAGCTATTCCAAAGCTATAAAATGTCACATGTAGTGGATGCAATATACAACATCGTTTAAAATAAATCACATAGCCATAAAATATGGGACCATTGTGAAATATCTCTATGTGCCGTCTACTTATTAGACTTGAGATACTGTGTTTATTTTTATCTGTCAGTACCCATTGTGAGAATTAGAGATGATTTCTTTTATATTTTGTTTGTTTGATTTATAGTCTTTAAGGTGGGGAAAAAAGGCACGAACAATGGTTAGAAAAAGCTCTTTCCTTTTTTTTTCTGATAGCTGGTTAGGTTTTTTACATGACTTCGCAAAAAGGAGGATTATATTTTGAGTGTATACAACGTGTAATAGAATAGTGGGATAATGGATAGTGTATGTTGTTAGTATTGCACCTGGTATAGAATTTTATAAGCTACCGCGCTAGCTTAAGCGCGTAAATATTTTATTTTAAGGTTACCTTTGTTTATTGCCCGACGTTTCGACCGTATTGCAACGGCCGTAGTAGTAGGGTAGGTCTACGCGATTAAGACCCGTAGCTCATAAAATTCTATAATGATTGCATGATTATTACATAATAGCATTTTCTTTGTGTCAAATTTAAGTAGCGAAAGGCGTATGACATAAATATTATACCTCCCCTGGTGCAAAATTGGATTGAATTATTATGGCATAGAACTTTTTAAGCCACACTTTTTTTTTAATAACTGTTTCATTCATAAATAAACAAAAAAAAAAATTAAGCTTCTTCGATTTTGATAAATTTAGGTATGTGCACTCAGTATCATGAGCACATACCAACCCTTGAATATGACCACACCTTTCTGTGTTGTATTTATGTTTACGAGTAACAGCTGATGAAATGAGACGTAACAAAATTTTCGTACTAATTCCATTGAAAATTATTATTAAGTAGATATAACGTAAGTATGAAACAAGAACAACAGAAAACCCACTACTTAAGCTGCATTATTCGGATTGGGGGGGGGGGGCTACAATGCACTTGCCCGTTTTTTAAACTACGAAATGAAGAGACGAGCATGTCGTGCACCTGATGATATGCGTCACGCGTCGCCCATAACAGTATCAGTGTCACCCAAATCCTTGTTTGGCAAAGATCTGAATGTCCACCGCACCGCGCTCCTCATTTGAGACGTCCATAAGTTTAATTTACCCAGTAATTACACTTACTACAGTGCCCTTCAACCGAAACACAATAATATCTAATAATAATATCTTGGGACAACTCACACAACACCATCTGATCCCAAACTAAGCAGAGCTTGTACTATGGAAACAAGACAACTGATAAACATACTTATATATTTCTAAATTCAATTCCAATTTTCAATTTCAATTTATTTAATTTCAATTTCAATTTATTTAATTGCAATACATACTTGAAGAAATCAATACAAAATTTCAAATACATACATACATATACATATCAACCCATATGATGGCCCACTGCTGGGCACGGGTCTCCCCAGTAGAACCTACTGGTATGTAGATCCTGGGGGTAATTGCCATAATCGCCACGCTTGGCGAGCGGGTTGGCGATCGCAGTAAGGCTTTAAGCACGCAGAGGACGCTGCTGCCCGTCCTCCGGAGTGAAATCCCTTAGTCGCCTTGACGACACCCACGGCAAGAGATGGGGTGGTACTATTCTTAAGCCGGTACCACACGGCACGAATATAATACATACATATTATAGATAAATAACACTCAGACACAGAATAAACCATCGTGCTCATCACACAAAGTTTTATCCTGGGTGGGGATCGAACCCACGACCTCTTGCGTAGCAGTCGGATACACTCCCACCGCGCCACAGAGGCAGTCGTTAGTGATAACATTACTATTTCACGGAAGAACACCTGACACAGTTGTGGAACCCATCAAGATGGCATATGGCTTAGACCTATCTGTAATTTCAACAATCATAAGTAAGTAGTAATCATAAGTTTTTTACTTCTACGGAAAAGATGTCTTGTATTGCGTCGAAATTGCATCATTTTTCATTGAAGTAAAACAGGACAAAGAAACCAAGACATTTTAATATACACGTTATACGCCATCTTGAATAACATGCTGCCGTGAAAAATGGCAACATCTATTAAATTCACAGAAGAATGTGGTTAATATTTTACTGTTGTATAATATTTTTGTAATATAACCTCAGGAAGTGATGTTTCCAAACTTATATTGTATTTATAAAGTAATTGGCCTTTAAAAAATACTATAATATTCGACCTGCGACATCATGATTTGTTAAAATGTCTCTCTGTAACGAAGCAATAACAAAAGCCGTGATAGTTCTTTAACTACCGGCTAGATGGCGCATACAAGGGCCCAACTCGCGAACATGAAAGGATAGAGAAATTTGAGGTCTAGTAACATAAATG
Source organism: Herminia tarsipennalis (assembly GCA_945859575.2). Taxonomy (NCBI): domain Eukaryota; kingdom Metazoa; phylum Arthropoda; class Insecta; order Lepidoptera; family Erebidae; genus Herminia; species Herminia tarsipennalis. Next base: position 6,185,580 of record OX243857.2, on the reverse strand, counting down.
TTGATAAACTTTTGCGTGTACACATAAAAATATATACATTACGGGTCTTAATTGCGAGAATAATTTAAGGTAAAATACCTTGTTTATTGCCCGACGTTTCGACCGTATTGCAACGGCCGTGGTCACGGGTAGACTCAGTCTAGTAACATAGTCCATATAGGTGGTTCGATTGCGGCTCCGGTTTTCTGGGTCTGGACTTCAAATTTTTCTATCTTTCAAAAAATGCAATTATTGTATTTATAATATTTACTAGCTGACCCGCGCAACTTCGTCTGCGTAAATTTTCCCTTTTTTTTTTTACAACATTTTTCCTTGCTGCTCCGCTCCTATTGGTCGTAGCGTGATGTTATAAAACCTATAACCTTTCTCGATAAATGGGCCATCTAACAGTAAAATATTTTTTTTATTTAGGACCCGCAGTTCCTGAGATTATCGCGTTCAAACAAACAAACAAACTCTTAGTCCCCCAAATTAGGGAAATTTTGTGTACATATTGATGTACACAAAATTTCATCAAAATCGGTCGAGCCGTTTCGGAGGAGTATGGCAACGAAAACTGTGACACGAGAATTTTATATATTAGATAAAGACAAAAGCCTAAGTTCAGAAGCTCGTCTTCTCCTATTTATCTCACGTTGACGCGCGTTTTACTATCGTGTTTTAAGAAATCCTTTCATGTTGTTCTAGGTCCTAAACCTCTTTGATCTGTTTACTTTAGACTATTTTAAAATCCATTTTTACACCAATGTAAGCCAAGTGTCTGTCGTTTGAAGGACGGGCGTCGAATTAAATCAAGACTGACAGACATTACACCCAAACGTTTTTAAACGTTTAAGTTTTACCCACGGAATAGTTAACAATAAGTTAACCTATTTCGTTGATATACCTATCACTCATCCAGAGTTTCTTTGAAATATACAGTTTATTTTGCTAAAATTTAGGTAAGATAACGTTTAGCAAGCAGATAATATATACAAATAAATGTATAATCATGTATTGGGACAACTCACACAACGCTATCTGATCCCAAACTAAGCACAGCTTGTTCTGTGGAAACCAGACAACTGATAAACATACCTTTTCTCTGACAGTTTTATAAATAGGTCATGGTTTTCGAAGTCCCTCCGTATTTTGAAGAGATTTCGGTTTATCGCTTTATCTCTTTCGTCGAGTCGGATTCTACATACCAACCTTCATATACATTGTTGGCTAATCGAGACTAGCCGCAGTAACCGTAATGGGTTAGGCGACTATCATTTCTAGACTCATCGCACAGAACTTGTCAATTAGTTAGAACTTAACAAATTAATTGGCAAATATTTATATTTTAGCAGATTCCACACAAAATGGTGGCCCTACAAAATCGATTAAAAGACAATAAAAAACAAATAGTTATCAATTATCATATAAATCAATTAAAACAAGAATTTAAACGCGGTAAGAATACTACTGTCTACCTATGACCACGGCCGTTGCAATACGGTCGAAACGTCGGGCAATTTACAAGCTATTTTACCTTAAATTATTCACGCGATTAAAACCCGCAGTATATATATTTTTTAAATGCAAACTACAATGTACAAACATTTAAAATATAAATATATAGGGTGATTTGTAATATACTAATAACTCTGTAATATCAGTTTCGGAAAATATTTAAGATTTTAATCCTTAATTACCGACCACTTGTTTTTGGAGTTTATGACCTACACACTACATTACTGGAGTAAAATCGTTGTTTATTGTGAGGTTTAGGCCCTAAACCTGACAAAGAAACATCGATTTCACTCAGAAGTCGCTCAGATGTGTGGTAAATGGTTGTGAGACAAAACTAGGTGGTAGGTAGTGAAGGGTTCATTCAAAATTTTTTTTTTTTTAAATATATTACGAAGTTATTTGGTGTAATGTAAAGAAAAAAAAGAAAGACGTTGTAAGTGTAGTGTGTAGAAGTACCGACAGTACAAATTATCAAAATTATCAAGACCAGGCGAGGGTAGTTGAAAAACCCCGCGCCTCACGGAGACATCGCTAAGCTGCCTTCAGTCGACCCGTGACCACGATCGGTGGAATTCGATCGAAACGTCGGGTAAATAAAAAGGTTCGTACCTTTAAATAATTCACGCTATTAAGTCCCGAAATATACTCGTAACTAATATGTATAAAATCGCAAAAGTTTAAAAACAATAATGTAAAGAAGTCAAGAGCGGGAGGTTATTTGTATATTAAAATCACCGACCGAAACATTTCAGCCGTATGTCATGTGACTTATGTTTTCACATACATTAGTGCGTAATTGACTTGTCTCCTTTAAGATTGACCGCTATACCTAAATGAAATCGGTCAACTTAACAATATTAAAATTACGACAGAAATTATTCACGCGATTAGAACCCGCAGTATATATAATTTTTAAATGTGTACAAATCGCGAAAGTATATCAACATTTAAAATATAAATATATAGGGTGATTTGTAATATACTAATAACTCTGTAATTTCAGTTTCGGAAAATATTTAAGATTTTAATCCTTAATCATCGACCACTTGTTTTTGGAGCTATGACCTACAGATTACATAACTGGAGTAAAATCGTTGTTTATTGTGAGGTTTAGGCCCTAAACCTGACAAAGAAACATAGATTTCACTCAGAAGTCGCTCAAATGTGTGGTAAATGGTTGTGAGACAAAACTAGGTGGTAGGTAGTGAAGGGTTCATTCAAATTTTTTTTTTTTTTAAATATATTACGAAGTTATTTGGTGTAATGTAAAGAAAAAAAAGAAAGACGTAAGTGTAGTGTGTAGAAGTACCGACAGTACAAATTATCAAAATTATCAAGACCAGGCGAGGGTAGTTGAAAAACCCCGCGCCTCACGGAGACATCGCTAAGCTGCCATCAGTCGACCCGTGACCACGATCGGTGCAATTCGATCGAAACGTCGGGTAAATAAAAAGGTTCGTACCTTTAAATAATTCACGCGATTAAGTCCCGAAATATAACTAATATGTATAAAAATCGCAAAAGTTTAAAAACAATAATGTAAAGAAGTCAAGAGCGGGAGGTTATTTGTATATTAAAATCACCGACCGAAACATTTCAGCCTTATGTCATGTGACTTATGTTTTCACATACATTAGTGCGTAATTGACTTGTCTCTTTTAAGATTTACCGCTATACCTAAATGAAATCGGTCAACTGAACAATATTAAAATTACGATAGTAACAAAACAAAATATTTCTATGGTCCATATCCCGAGGGTGAACCAATTTCTTATGGTTTTTCTTTAGCAATCCTTTATTATATTTTTCTTTTCAAAGCTTTTCTATGGCGATAGATAGCCGGAGGTAAAAACCTTTTGATGTTGCCACAATGGATCTTACGGTAGGTTTCTTTATTGGACCTTTTTGAGGTAATTAAATAATTTTACTGCTTGGAAAATTGACTGGTTAAATCGTTTGCAAGTAGTTTTACCTACTGAGATGTGTGTATGTTGTAGGTACTTCTAGTGTCTATTTATTTGTTTGTTTTTACAGATAATATTGGGTGTTGAGGGAACGTCAAGCTTATGGAATAACATAGGATACCTATTTTTGTGACTGTACCGATTAAAGCTAAGAATTAACAGGGTTTCTCTAACTGGATTCCATAGAAGAGTCACCAGTGTTCCGCGAAATTTAATTTTGACAATTTGTTAAACAAAGGAATGCCTGCGTAGAAAGAACAACTACAAAACACATTGGATAATGTGTCTAGTTATGACTTGAATGTGTTTTGATATGACAAACCTCTGACATGGACTAAACAGAATTCCAGAAATAAAAAATAAATGGCCGCACGAGTGTTTTGTCTCTTTCACGCTTTGCAGCAACTTCATATGTGAAAGGAAAGGCACAGTAGTAGTCCTAGTTATATTTAGTATTCTGCAGCCAGATTAAGATTTTTCAATAAAAGGTTTTTTAATAAAATAAAAACTTGGGTACAAGGCCCTACTACTTAAAAAAAAAATCATACTAAATGTAAATAATAAAAGTAAAAAATAAAAGCGCAGCCTGCTATCTAAGTTTTGTTTTTGGATTTTAATGACCTGGTCGTCTGGACCTAAGTCGCATGTTATCTAAGTATATTTTTTTGTTGTTTAACGTTGAATTACATTACCCTCTATTTTGTAACATTAAGCTTTAGAAACCAATATCTAAAACCGTAATAAACCTAATTTATGTTTTCACTAATACATTCCGTATCAAACATAAATTTCGTCCAGTAATGCAAATTGATGTGTTTTTGCTCAAATACGAGTGACGTCATTATTTTATTTACGAGAAGTAAATAGAAAGTAGTATAAAAATGAAGGGAACGATTTTGCTAATCCGTTAAAGTGATTAATGAATTGTATTTGCTACTAACTTTCGCCTGCGGGTTTTATCGCGATAAAAACTATCCTATGTTCTTTTTCGGGATTCAAACTAACTGTATACCAAATTTCATCTAAATCAGTTTAGCGGTTTAAGTGTGAAAACGTAACAGACAGACACAGATTGGATCAGTTCGAATACCGAATCGCGCAGGTGAAGTTATCAATAATGCGAGCTATGTATCCAAGTTCCTAACGTTAACCATTGGGCAGCAGCACATCAGGTAGAATACCTACTTCACCTGGTAAAAAATGACTAGACTGTTGTTCCTCAAAAATATGGAGAAGAAAATATTCCCACGAATACGAATTAAAGTTAAAACAAATGACGTCATGCATGACTTGGAGAAATATTCAACAACTAGATGTCCCGCGCAACTACGTCTGCGTAAATTTTCCCTATTTTCGAAACATTTCTCATTGCTGCTCCGCTCCTATTAGTCGTAGCGCGATGTTATATAGCCTATAGCCTTCCTCGATAAATGTGCTATCCAACAAAAAAGGAATTTTTCAAATCGGACCTGTAGTTCCTGAGATAAGCGCGTTTAAACAAACAAACAAACAAACATACTCTTCTGCTTTATTAGTATAGATATATCGTCTATCGCCGTGTACAATTTGGTGTGTTATGACTTTTTAATCACCGAAAGTAATATTATAAGGAAACCATGTTAATAAAGAAAAGTATGCACAGAGGCAGTCCACTGTGGCGCGGTGGGAGTGTGTCCGACAGCTACGCAAGAGGTCGTGGGTTCGATTCCCCCACGGAACAGCACCTTGTGCGATCCACAAATTATTGTTCCGGATCTGAGTGTACTTTGTGTACGTGACTTGTATGTTTGTAAAGTCCCCCGTGATACAGTGCTTGTAACCTACTGCGGAAATCGTCTTAAAAAATAGTATATTAACTAATTTCTTAACACGAGCTAGCTTTTAATACAAAGTCATTCGTTTTGACATTTCATTTAATGACTTGAAGTTTTGACTATAAATATGTGGAGGGCAAGGTGTTAAGTCCCTCCAACACAAAAGGAGGATCTTCCGACCAGGTGAGGTAATCGTGCCTGGCGGGCCGCGGCCCAACGGTTAACGTTGGGAACTTGTATTTATAGTTAGCAGCTGTGAAAACTTCTATATCGCGATTCAGGGTTTTGACGCGAGCTGTCAAGTGTCAATTTATTTATATTATTATATGTAGGTACCGCCACAAATACATATTTGAAGTCAAAATTTAAGCGACGGTAGCCAACTACTGAACATAGGCCTCTTCCAAGGACTTCCACAACGACCGATTTTGAGCGGCCAGCATCTAACGAACGACCATCCAACCCACTTTCCACTAGCTTTTAGTTATCTCCATTTCAATATATTTTTCACGATCTATAAGTATTAAGCAATATACACATATTTGAATTGACTGTACCGATTATTCTACTCGTGTATACACGGTATTATTGCTTGAAAACCACATGGCTCTAAGTAGCCACATTGCTAAAGCAATAACGCTGTAAGCTTTCTTTACGATTCGAAGAAAAATGTTGCATTATCATGATTACGTGTGAATTCTGTTGGTTTTTGATGTTTCTATTTCAAATATTGTTCACGAAGTATTGGATTGGATTCCTGGGAAGTATTTGTACGTTTTTTTAGGATATTTTCAGAACGGGAGCGAGATTAAACTGTTATAGATTCGAAGTATTTGAAGCGGATTTTTGGAACAGCAATAGGAAAAATGCAATATGTTCCACGAAACAAACCAGGCGTAGGTTAATTAAAATGTACTATTTGATTTTAATGGCGACTTTTTTTTTTACAAAGACTACTCCCGCACTAGGGTACAAGCCCTGTGTCGCGGGGGACTTTACAAACATAGAAGTCACGGACACAAAGTACACCCAGACTCGGGACAACAATTTGAGGATCACACAAAGTGGTGTCCCATGTGGGAATCAAACCCACGACCTCTTGCGTAGAAGTCACACACACTCCCACCGCACCACAGAGGCAGTCTAAAATAGTTTGGGGTATGTGCGAAGAAGTTTGTTTTGTTTGTACACTTACAGTTTAAATATAAAATAGCAGAGTAGCTATAGTAAATGTTAATGTTACATGTAGGTATTTGGCTTTAAGTTGTGTTTTTTTTTGCATAACTTAAGGCACCTGTCCATTGACCTGTCCTACTAAAAGCGATGAGTGAGACGCGAGTAGAGGTTTAATCGCTTATGAAACGAACAATAGATGTATATCGTAGATCCTGTCCGTGTAAACAAAATATTCAGTATAGAGCGAGTACGTCGGCAGTGTGGATGGTCAACGATAAACAATTTTTATTTTTTTTATTTTAATATCTGTATATCTTCTGTTTACACGGAATCTACTTAAGTATGTACGTATATTGAGCGATAAATTGACTGCCTATGTGGCGCGGTGGGAGTGTATCCGACTGCTACGCAAGAGATCGTGGGTTCGATTCCCACACGGTGTGTGATCCACAAATTGTTGTTCTTAGTCTGGGTGTACTTCGTGTCCGTGACTTGTAGTTCCCCACGACACAGAGCTTGTACCCGACAGCGGGAGTTGTCTTTTAAAAGTAAAGAAAGAAAAAAGAAAATCGCTACTAGTTACTCGCTTTCCCGCCGTTTGTCGGACGGGTGCCCTAATATAGACAGCGAAACTTTTCTCCATTCCCATAACAGCTAACAATATGCAGCTACAGTTAACGATCGTGAGGTCGCAGGTTCGAATCCTACCCATTATACTACCGACGTGAACCCACTCCTAACACAAGTCTTTGAGCTTAGCTGGAGGGGTTAACAAGTTTGCTAGTAATGTGGGACTCAATCCCACATTGCTAGTTATCTTTTAAAAAAAAAAAAAAAATTTGCTGCGTACTCTGATTTGATCTAAAATCCGTAAAGTATTCATTTTAATCTTTCAAAGCCTAGCAAGTTCGACCTAACAAAGGAATTAACGTATCCATTGAAGTACGAAGCGATCTGATTTGTAAATCAACTATAACTGGACCACCCTTTGATCGGACTACAGTCAATTCGTTATATGAAGGTAATTTCAGTTGGAAACTAGAGACTGCTGCACGGATTGTTGACTGAATGAGGCAGTTTCACTTTGTGTGATTAAAACTATGGAATATCGATTTTTAGGGTCCCATAGTCAAAACGGTACAAACGGAAACCTCATAGTTTCGCCATGTCCGCCTGTCCACAACTTAGCTCAGAGACTGTTAGTGCTAGAAGGCTGTAATTTTGCAAAGATACAAATATTACTTATGCCAAAAAAATCTATGTGTAAAATGGGGATGTTATTTTTTTTCTCACCTACCGTGTGGGTATCATTAGATGGATTAGAGTAAGACCATTTTTCGATTAAGGGAACAGTTTAAAAAAAGTCCAGTCCCTGCCATATAAATGGTTGATGTTCGGTATCTGAAAAAAATCACTACTGTAGTACATATTGTAAAATTAAAAGGAAAACTATCATAGCTAAGTAGGCTTTACAACTCAACGAATAACAGTAGACCAAATTAGAAGTAACAAAATTTTCGCATTCCATTGAAAAATACTTAGTAGTGTGAAAGAAAAACAACAGAAAACCCACTTCTTAAGCCGCATTATTCGGATGCGGGAGACTACGGAACCCTACATTGTGCGTGGCCCGACATGCACTTGCCCGGTTTTTGTGCTATAAGAGCGTTTACATTTACATATACATACATATCAACCCATATGATGGCCCACTGCTGGGCACGGGTCTCCCCAGTAGAACCTACTAGTATGTAGATCCTGGGGGTAATTGCCATAATCGCCACGCTTGGCGAGCGGGTTGGCGATCGCAGTAAGGCTTTAAATACGCAGAGGACGCTGTAGCCCGTCCTCCGGGGTGAAATCCCTTAGTCGCCTTGACGACACCCACGGGTAGAGATGGGGTGGTACTATTTTTTGGCCGGCACCACACGGCACGGCGTTTACATTTGCACAGCCGTTAATCTTTCAGAAGATTTCTGAATCTTCAGCTATCAGAAGATGACTGTTGAGTTCACTATCATGAGAACGTTGAGGCAATTCATCTCCATGACAACATTTAAACGGATAAATTCATAATTTTGTATTATATTCACTACAGTAACATAAACTGACATAAAATTTATAAATGGTAGCCGAATGGCTAAAGCAGTAAACTCGTAATCGTGAGGTCGCAGGTTCTAATCCTACCCATAATACTACCGACGTGAACCCACTCCTAACACAAGCCATTGAGCTTAGCTGGAGCGGTTACCCATAATCTCACATTGCTAGTTATCTTTTTCATAAAAAAAAGAAACCTAACCTTATAATAGTGTAATTAAAAAAAAAACTTAATTCTTTATTCACTTAGGATGCAAAACAACTCTTGTGATACGTCGGGATTCTACATGTACATGTAATGCCAGGTTCGCAAACAATAGGTAAAGCCGGAGAAAAGAACCTGGCAAAATAATTAACTTATTACAAGAATTTAGTGACAAATGTTGTTTCTTTAAAATGGCTGCACCCATTTTTTTGTTGTATTTGTAATTATCAGGATAGGTTTTTTTTGTTGATCCTAGCAAAGCCTCTGTCTGAAACTCAGTTTTTATATAAGTTAGTTTTAGACAGATACAATTTTACATGCATTGTATTGTAGACATATGATTAGGTTACTATGGAACCGACGTAAATTGTATTTAAAGGTTCCTAAAAATAAAGAAAAAAAAAGGATAGGTTTTTTGAAAATTCTACCCTTTAAGGGATGAAAATACGGTTACAAAGCTATCAGTTACAATTTTCGAAATTAATCATAACTCCCACGGCGCCACCGAAGCGATTAATCAGAGAGCAAACTTTCACCTTCATTTATTACTAGCTGTGCCCCGCGGTATTACCCGCGGTTGATTGGCCTATGTGTTAATGGGTGTCAGCTAACTCCATAAATTTTTTTATTAAAATCGCTCCAGCGGTTTAGACGTGAATAAGTAACAAACATACACACTCACATACTCACAAACTTTTACCTTTATAATATTAGTGTGATACTACACAATACGTTTTCCCATTATTTATACAGTATATTGATATGGTTTATTCCCCATAGAAATATTACAAAATTTCCTCTGAATCCAAATCCTCTTGAGGTTTTTCTTGATACAAATATATGAGTAATGTAATATGTACAAGTCATAACTTCCGAAGGTCTCGTGGGTACATAGCTTTTAGGCCAAGAGACTGTCTCGGTGTCTTCGTAAATTATAGTCTCCGTTGTGGGCTTGTAGTAAGGTATGACTACCTAAAAGTGTCTTGAAGTGGAGTTTTAGAAGCTAGAGACATGATAATCGTTATTCAACGCTCAACCTGGACTGAAAGACATAAAAACCTTTACTTAACGTGCAGCTTTGTCAAATATACTACATTGAAATAAACACAAAAAACCGGGCAAGCAGGGCAAAGTTCCGCAGCCTTAAATAATTGCATGAACAGAAGAGCGTCGAAGGTCGTGCGTCTGATTGCAAACGTCACTTGTCGCCCAAAACAGTATCAGAGCCACACAAATCCTTGTTTGGCGAAGATCTAAATTTTGAGACATTGACTGCTAAGCCAGAGGTTGTGGGTTCGATCCCCACCCAGGATAAGACTTTGTGTGATGACTACGTTGGTTTATTCTGTGTCTGGGTCTAATTTATTTAAAATATGTATGTATTTAGAATATTTAAGTATGTTTATCAGTTGTCTGGTTGCCGTAGTACAAGCTCTGCTTAGTTTGGCATCAGATAACGTTGTGTGAGTTATCCCAAGATTATTTACTCTCATAGTCCGATGGGAGGGAAACCTGGCATGACCTGAGAGATAAGGCAAATTGTTGTTTCGAGTCTGGGTGTACTTTATGTCCGTGACTTGTATGTTTGTAAAGTCTCCCGCGACACAGGGCTTGTACACTACTGCGGGAGTCGTTAAAAAAAAAATGTTCGAAAGCGGTCACCCAACTATGGACCGACCGTGTTAACGTTGCTTAACCTTTGCTCGGTCGCCACTGACTCAGGGATCCCTATTATTTAGCTAAATGAATTTATAACTCCTCTTTCAACCACCTTAAAAAAATAATCTTACACTTACCTCAACACATTTTTTTTTTCAAGATAACTAGCTATGTGGGATTGTGGTCCCGCATTACTAGCAATCCTGTTAACCCCTCCAGTTAAGCTCAATGGCTTGTGTTAGGAGTGGGTTCACGTCGGTAGTATAATGGCTAGGATTCGAACACGCGACTTCACGATTGCGAGACCGATGCCTTAGCCATTAGGCTACCGCTGCTTCATTTTTTATTTGTATAACTTTATTCAAAGATTAACTGATCTTTCAGCAAAAGTAAAACATAACATATTTATTTCGAAGTGGATATATTATTTCAATATTCATTGTTACTATATATAAAGAAAATATCATAGCAACTGTGTTCTTTAGAAACCTAAAGACCGTCTCATTATTGGAAATGTCTCGAGTTACCATTTCAAAATAATAACCAATTTAATAGAAACCAATCCATATATTTCCATATCATTAATTTTATTTAGTTAGTAACATAGGTACATTATACGTTATTTTATCGAAAAGAAAAACTAATATAATTTTATCTTTACAGAGATACTAGCTGTGCCCCGCGTGTTAACCGCGGTTTATTAGCCTATGTGTTAATCTAGGGTGTCAGCTAACTCCATACCAAATTTTATTAAAATTGCTCCAGCCGTTTAGAAGTGAAGAAGTAACAAACATACACACTCACATACTCACAAACTTTCGCCTTTATAATATTAGTGTGATAGTGTGATGACATTGTCTTGGGACAACTCACACAACGCCAAGCCTGGCAACCAGACAACTGATAAACATACTTAAACAGGGTGATTTTTAAAAGACTAATACCCTTCAGCTCGTCGGCTTCTTTACATAAAACTAAATTACTTTGTAATATCAGTTTTGGAAAATCCATACTAATCCATACTAATATTATAAATGTGAAAGTAACTCTGTCTGTCTGTCTGTCTGTCTGTCTGTTACGCTTTCACGCTCAAACAGCTGAACCGATTTAGATGAAATTTTGTATGGAGATAGTTTGAGTCCCGAGGAAGGACATAGGATAGTTTTTATCGCGATAACCGACATCCATGCGGGCGGAGCCGCGGGCGAAAGCTAGTATTTAATATATTAACCCTTAATCGCCTACCACTTGTTTTTGGAGTTATGACCTTAACCTTAAACATACTATTTTACTGAAGTAAAACCGTTGTTTGTTGTGAGGTTTAGGTTAAACCTGACAAAGAAACATCGATTTTACTCCGGGGTCTTTCAGATGTGTGGTAAATGGTTCTGTGACAAAAGTAGGTGGTAGGTGGTGAGGAGTAATATGTATTTTTTTTTTCAAAAATTATATATCGAAGTTATTTGGTGTAGTGTAAAGAAGCCAAGAGCGAGAGATTAACTAACGGCTAGCCGTTAGTTAATCTAGGCTTTTTTAGTTCGGTCAATGTGTACCCGTATTTTATCACGGACACAGGCTTCTGGAAAATGGCGATGAAATGGTACATTAAATGCAGTTTGCTATGCTAACAAAATAAAAAAAAATAGAATATGGGTATATGAAGTTATTTATCTATTATATGTATGTATTTAAAAATACAAAAACACACACACACACACACAAATACACACACACACACACACACACACACACACACACAACACACTCGCGCGCGTGCGCACCTGTATATTATTATTATATTCTGTAACATTAAAAAGGAAGCCTGGTTATCCATACCACAGGTTTTTAACCTAGCTGGGAGACCAGCCTCACACATTTGTGTATAACGAAGCGCCATCTAGATGGTGCATGCGAGGGCCTAACTCGCGAGCATGAAAGGATAGAGAAATTTGTGGTCTAGTAACATATTCCAGATAGGTTCGATTCCGGCCCCGGTTTGGCATACGGAAGTCTCGGGTTCGATTCCCGAGTTTGGGCATCAAATTTTTCTATCTTTCAAAAATGCAATTATTGCATCAATATAGTAATTGGCAAGAAATGCCTATAAAAATTACCATAATACTACATTTGTACAAAAATGACTGTAGAGTCTGGTTATTTTGTTAATTATTTTTCAATTTCAATAATTATATATTTATTGTCCCTGTATTGTAATTATATAATCCCTGAATAAATGTCAAAAACAAACCTAAATAAAACTTCCAATATTATTTTCAATAAAGAATATTAATTCCATTTTATTCTAAAACTAACATTTGTTTCAGATACTTCTTTCTCGAAAACTTTGCTAGATTTGGCACTATTATATTCCGAGATATGTCTTTTTATCATAAAAGACAAAAGAAAATCAAGCAAATGGAACAAAGTTTTATGCTATAACAATTTGGCAAGCGACTACGTACACATAATATGTTATACGCAGGTGGTACAATAACTACTAAGTGTAGTCTATTTCGCAATAAAAGTAATTCACAACTCAGACGTTTTACTTTGATTAAAATTTTATCGGATATTTGTTTATTCGTCGCTGTGAACATGTCGCATGTTTAGATTAAAACTGACACAATTCGAAAATAGAATTTTATCTTTTTTTTTTGGTCATTATATATTCTCCTTAGTGATTCTCTCTGTCTTAGGAAGATTTTGTCAGTCGTGCGCCTAATCTCTTTCAACCCATGTTGGTTCGCCGTCCCTTCAGGCTGTGAGTCTAAGCCATAGGCCTCCTTGGTGGTACCACAACAGTGTCAGTTATTCTTGCATGAAGTAGTGATTATTAAAATATATATATTACGGGTCTTAATCGCGTGAATAATTTAAGGTAAAATACCTTGTTTATTGCCCGACGTTTCGACCGTATTGCAACGGCCGTGGTCACGGGAAGACTTTATAATACGACTAATTTAATACTAATTATTCACGCGATTAAGACCCGTAATATATATATTTTAATAATGTGTACAAATCGCGAAAGTTTATCAACATTTGAAGTAGTGATGTTAACACATCACTGTGTTTTGTTTAAAGGGCACTGTAGCAAATATAATTCCTAAGCAATGAGGCTTTTTAACAAATGTCTCAAATGAAGAGCGCGGTGCGGTGTCATTTAGATATTTGCCAAGCAAAGATTTAGGTGATACTGTTACTGTAATGGGCTAGCGTGAAACTAACCATCGCGCTCATGACCTGTTCGTCTCAAAGCTACTTAATAATAATAAGTAATATAATATTTTGGGACAACTCACACCACGCTGTCTACCCCTAAACCAAGCAGAGCTTGTACAATGGAATGGATGTAACAACGGATATATACTCGTTTTCGTTTCTTGGGGGATTTTTAAACAATAAATTAAATAAAACATTACAAATTTATACTAAACCAAAAGAATCGGTTAAGAAAATGGTAGCTAAATATTTACCTAGTCTTGATTATGTAGAAACAGAAAATCTACTAATTGTGCTAAAATAAATAAATAGGTAGTTGGTACGTATATACATTCTTACACTTGCAACCCCAACCATATAAACACACACGAACACACACACACACCCGCAACCACACACACACACACACACAACACATTCGCGCGCGTGCGCACCTGTATATTATTATTATATTCTGTAACATTAAAAAGGAAGCCTGGTTATCCATAACACAGGTTTTTAACCTAGCTGGGAGACCAGCCTCACACATTTGTGTATAACGATGTTTGTTAAATCCTTATGTACATATTTTTATTGTGTGAGAAATAAATAAATATAATATAATGTACACTTACTTTTGTATTTTTAAATAAAGGGTCTTTCAACAAAGACGGGTCGATGTTAAAATTGAATAAAACTAGATGTGTGTGAGATATTAACGAAATTTATTTTTTATTTGAAAGGCCCGTTTATGCCATTATGCATGAAATATGACATCGTTCAAATGTCCGCCGCGGCTTCGCATGGTGGCACAAATCCGAGAGGTCCAATTTTTAATGACTCTGCTGCATAGATCCGGCTGAAACCGCACCAAACAGTTACTTTTTGTGGATGCATTGCTATCTGGTGAACCTCATGTGGGTTGTGGTCATCCCATATACGGCAATTTTGCTTATTAACAAAACCATTCATCCAAAAATGTGCCTCGTCGCTAAAGATTATTTTTTGGCCAAAATCGGGGTCCTCTTCCAAGCGTTCCGACGCCCATTCAGCGAACACACGGCGTTGTCTATGGTCATTAACTTTGAGCTCCTGGGTCAGTTGGATCTTGTATGGATGCAGACCCAAGTCCCGACGCAAAATTCTCCAAGTTGAAGTCTGCGAAAGGCCGAGTTCTTGTGCACGGCGAGAAATCGACTGCTTCGGAGTCTCCTGAACACTCTCACGTACAGCGGCGATGTTCTCGGCCGATCTGGCGTTCCTTTGACGTAAAGGTGTTGGTTGGTTGTTTACCAAACCGGTCGTCTCGAATTTAGTCACCAATCGTTGGAGAGTAGACTTTGAAGGGCCACCGCGTCTGCCGTAAAATGGGCGCAATGCGCGCAACGTTTTCACTAACGACCACTCATTTTGATAATAAAGTTTTATCATTTGCACATGCTGCTCAACCGTGTAACTTGCCATGGTGATTTGGCATCAGTGTCTGAATAAGAAAAAACAGATTTGACAGATGCCGCCAAATCAAAATGGCCGCCACAGATTATTAATATCGACCCGCTCTATTTGAAAGACCCTTTACATACATATAATAGATAAATAACTTCATATACCCATATTCTATTTTTTTTATTTTGTTAGCATAGCAAACTGCATTTAATGTACCATTTCATCGCCATTTTCCAGAAGCCTGTGTCCGTGATAAAATACGGGTACACATTGACCGAACTAAAAAAGCCAATAAATTTGAAAAATGTGTTCAGAATGTTTATTTTTATACGGCGCTGTGTAAAGTAAGTGTTTCAATGTCAGCGAAGCTTTACTATTTTAATTAAAATACGACTATTGAGTTTGATTCTGATTGATACAGTATCGTGACCGATTCGGAAATAAGAGAGTTTAACCAACTTGACAACTGTCTGGGCCTTTTTTGGGTTACCGTTTTTATAAAATTTGTATATAAGTGTACGCCGCCAGTTCTAGCCTCAATCTATCTTCAGTCATTATTATTATTATATTATTATTATTATTATTATTATAGTCAATAAAAGAGGGGGTTCTATGTTCAATGTCAGTATCAAAAACTCTAAAGCCTTTTTTTTAGTTAAAAACAAAACAGACATATTTTCTACTTTGATATTTTTCTAGTGGAAAACAGACCTAAGTCCATTTTGTTATATAATAGTAAAGTATAGTGTACACTTTTGTAGCCCGTTGTGACGTCATAAATCTGGCTTCTGCGGCTAATGTGCGTTCTGAACATGTTACCCTAACACTTTAAGGGACCTTATGGAAATTTAAAAGTTACGATACTTTACTTCGGATACGCTTAAGTAGATCCCTGTTTAACGTACAAACATTTTTATCATATTTTTTACGCGGGAGTATGATAAAATATAAGGGGTATAAGGTAAAGAAGTAGTAGGGTGGGTTATCTATAATAAATATATATATATATTATTTTATAATTTTAGTGTATATATCTACACTAATATTATAAAGCTGAAGTGTTTGTTTGTTTGTTTGAACGCGGTAATCTCAGGAACTACTGATTCGAATTGAAAAAATATTTCACTGTTGGATAGCCCATTTATCGAGGAAAGCTATGAGCTATATAACATCACGCTACCACCAATAGGAGCGGAGCAGCAATGAGAAATGTTGCAAAAACGGGGGACAAAGTTGCGCGGGACAGCAGTATATATGTATGTACTGCTATATATGTTTGCTTTATATATATATATATATATATATAAATAGCACCTCCTTTATTGAATGTCAACTGAATTGGCATTAGAGGCTGAAATCTCTATCAGTGACACCCAAATCCTTGTTTGGCAAATAACTGAATGTCACCGCACCGCGCTCCTCATTTGAGACATTAGCTCATAATCTCATTTGCCCATTTGGCGGCCGCTTGTAAGAAATAAAGTAAGTAAGATAAATCGCAATTAATCCTAATCGCATTAATAACGAACGCCTTTCCTTAAACTTCAATCTCTATAACAATCATCAAAATCTAGCTACTTAGCTATTAAAACATACAAGACATATTTCCGACAACTAGCTACCTATCCAATATCATAAATAACCCAAGTACTGCAACCAAAAATGACAACGATCTGTGAACAAATTAATTGGCATTTCCACGTATAAAATGGTATCTGCAATTACGTTATGAATGACTAATGAGTCTGCGCTTCGACACGTAAAATCAAAGAGAATCGTTCACCATTATTATTTATTTTAATATTTTTCTCCGTAACAAATGTATGTGATGCGTAATTTTTTAATTTTCATCAGTTTTGCAATGATTTTTAAACTATTGCATAGCTTTTATCGCGGGCTTTGAGCGTGGCGACTGAATCAAGATATACCGTAACGAAAATAAAAACTAACATCCCCTACTCCGCCTACCATGTAGCTCGGCCGAGCGTTCTCATAACGTATATGTATATGGTACGACTGTACGAAGCTCGCACGGATAGAGACGAGCTGCTCCGAAATGTAATGAAATGAAAAAAAATACTGCATAAATAAAAAATAAATAAATAATTATAATTGCATAAGTTGATAAAAAATGCTATGCTATAGCTTTACCGCGGCAGTCCCCGAGTGCCACACATTTTTTTTTCTTACATTTTCCAGAGTTTTTAAAGAGAGATGAAGGAAACCATGATGTTTAATTAGTTTCAATATGAGAAATTATATGATTATAGGTATGTATAGACTTGGACAATGGTGGTATTGAAGTAAGTAAAAATGTAGACATACATCAATGACATGCGAAAATGTTTTTATTTCGAGGTAATAGACAATGGTAGAGTAACAACTGAGGAAATTGGTTGACAGCTTATTGACAGACACGAATGATAGCACGGCTTTTTTTTAAAGACGGCTCCCGCAGTAGGGTACAAGCCCTATGACGGAGGACTTAACAAACATACAAGTCACGGAAACAAAGTACACCCAGACTCGGAACAATAATTTGTGGATCTCACAAAGTGGTGTCCCGTGTGCGAATTGAACCCAATTGCAGTACGACACACTCCCACGGCGCCACAGAGGCAGTGAAATGTCACACCCGTAATGGGAATTAATTACATTATACGTCTATTTCTCGATTCGCATAAGAGAACACATGTACAACACACAACTATATGTGGAAGCTTGTAATTAGCAATCTAAGTAAACTAGAGTACACTATTTATAAGATTACTAGCTGTCCCGCGCAACTTCGTATGCGTAAATTTTCCCCGTTTTTGCAACATTTCACGTCGCTACTCCGCTCCTATTAGTCGTAGCGCGATGTTATATAGCCTATAGCCTTCCTCGATAAATGGGCTATCCAACAAAAAAAGAATTTTTCAAATCGGACCAGTAGTTCTTGAGATTAGCGCGTTTAAACAAACAAACAAACAAAGCAAACAAACAAACTCTTCCGCTTTATAATATTAGTATAGATTAGTCTGTAAGCTTCTGTAAAATTAATAATAAAAAAATGCCAAAATCGTTATTTTGAGGGAACTAACACTGCTATATCTATCTTATTTTAACCCATTATTTTCAGGTATTGCAATCAGTGGGAGAGAGTGATAGGGATATAATGAGACATACTCATATCTAAACGTTCCATCTATTCATTTGGTTAATAATCTAAAAGGTTTTAATTCAACTACTCATAGTCAAGGAATATTTGTATAAATAAATTTAAACTCTGTTGTCAAACAATCAAGAACAATTTAGAAGATACGAGTTTACAACTGTCTAATGTGATATGTAGTTTGAAAAGGTAACATTTTGTTTGTAAAGCGTTAATTTAGTGGATTGGAAAACTGACGAACATTTTTATGCAGTCACTGTATTAGCGAGAAATCTGTGCCGTCAAGGAGTGGCGAGGTCGAAGACGACACGAAGCACCGAGTCAGCAGCTTCGCGAGTAGATCGGTGCTAAGTCTAAAGGGGCGTCGAAATGGGCAATTTTCTACGGCATTTTGTGGCGGCACTATTGGCAACTAGTTGCTCGGCTAATAATGGCAATATGTCTGCAATTCTATGTCGCATGATTTAGTCATTCTAAACGGGCTACATAACCCGGCAACAATAAAATAGAGACCGACTGAAACAACAACAAAATTTACCGAGCAACTTTGCGGAAAATCGATCGCTCAGCGAAATTCCGGCAACCATCAAATCAATATTGGAGAGTACTTCCATGTTGCCGGCCACAGCACTGCCACCACAAATTGCCGTAAAAAATGGCCCGTTTAGACGCCCCTTAAATGCAAGTATGGCTCGTAATTAACAAGAGCACTTTCCGTGATAGTATAAAAGACAACCTTCATACAATTACCGTCACAAATTCAGGAGTTGCCTCTACCGCTTTTCAAGCGTAAACTTAAAGCACTATTATTAGAAAGAAGGTTTTATTGTGTAAATGATTGGTATCAGAACGGCTAAATATATTAGTTGTTATTTCATTATTGAACGAAATTGAATAAGAATTCTTAATGTATTATTAAATTGATTATATATATTTTAAACTTAGGTATTTAATATTGGTTATTATTTGGGTATAAGTAAATTGATTAATGATTTAATTAAATTATTTGTAATGAAATTAGGCTTAACCAGCTGTTTATAATGTCTTAAAAGTATATTCACATACCTAAAATAAGTTAAATAGATATAGCATAGAGAAATGTTATAATAATTGTTCCATCTTGTTGTACTCTTTGATTATATAATGTCTGGATGGAGCATTCTCTCATTAAGCCTATAAAAAAAAATGAAGCATTCCCTTTTTGACGTTTGACACTCGTTGATGAGAACAACTATGGCTAAAACATCGGATGGCGGCTTTTTACCTGTCAAAAAGTACGTCCACTTGACCGTACTTTTTGACAGTTCTTTGCTTCAATTTTAGGAATCTAGACATTAAATAATCAAAGATTGTACTCTATTTACGGTAACTAAATAAATTGATTGATTGACACAATGGGAAAAGTCTTTCTTCATACAATGCGAAATCTCGGACCACCTTGGAGTGGTCCAGGAATCCTTGTCCGTGAGTGATTTCTATATGTGCGTCGCTCGAGCAAAGTTTTGTCACGGTGTAAAAATGTTCGTCACCTTAAAGGGGCGTCTAAACGAGCCATTTTTTACGGCAATTTGTGGCGGCACTATTGCAACTAATTGCTCGGCTAATAATGGCAATATGTTTGCAATTGTATGGCGCATGATTTCGTTTTCTAAACGGGCTACACAACCCGGCAACAAAAAAATAGAGACCGACTGAAACAACAACAAAATTGACCGAGCAACATTGCGGAAAATCGATCGCTCAGCGAAATTCCGGCAACCATCAAATCAATATTGAAGAGTACTGGCATGTTGCCGGCCACAGCATTGCCGCCACAAATTGCGTAAAAATGACCCGTTAGACGCCCCATAAAATCCAATTTTGCTTGAACCGTATCAAAGAGCAGAAATGTCAACATGTAAATATTGTCATACCATTGAAAAGGTTTTAGTCTTTGGTTTTAGTTAAATCAAATTAATTTAAACTCTGTTGTCAAACCTTTAAGCATAATTTACAACATACGAGTATACAATTGTCTATTGTGAAAAGATAACATGTGCTTGCAAAGTGATAAATGAGTATATTTAAAAACTGACGAACATTTTCATTTCGCGACTTTACAAATCGGAGTTTACTTTTTGTATTGTAGGCATTTTTGTTACGGCTGTCTGTAGGTACTTTAACTTATTATTTACTTTTAATTAAAATCTCCCGAACGCCATATTGTTTCTATAACTTGTAGCAAACAATAATAATTGTTATCTACGAAACAACTCAACAATAATTATTCAAATCAATTAATCAAGTTACATTGAAAATGTAAATTTGACTCGAATCGTAATTAAATCGCTATGATTATGATATTTTAGAAGTAACTATTAAGGACTGACTGTTGAAACAAGATTATTATGATTTTGGTTAAGAAATTTATGAACGTCTTTTCGTACAATACAATTATAATTTGGCTTCTTGAAAAATAGGTATCTTATTATTTCTGTATAATGTATAGATATGTTATGGTGTTAATGATTAAAAAATATAAATAATTTTTGATCATCAATACTAATATTATAAAGTTGAAGAGTTTGTTTGAATCGGAATTGAAAATACTTTTGGTGAATGTGAGTGAATACATCGTTGAAATTCATCACTTTTTAAAGTTATTAATAATATTTTTATATTTTTCTACTCTCGTGGGTATAAAGTAATATAATGAAACAAGACTCGAATTTTTCCGAGGCTGCAAAGGCGGGTATAGGTGCTGACGCTTTGTTACGTAAGGGCGAGGAGGTTGGAATTCCTGTAGAGCCGGAGAAGATGAGATTCTTAAGATTTGGGCGATAAAAATGTTGACTTTAATCATCATCATCATTACCAATCATCATCATTTTCAATCATCATCATTGCCAATAATCATTATTTTCAATCATCGTCTACCATCATCTTCATGTAACATGATGATTGGTGATGACCAATTATCATCAATAATCAATCATCATCATTAAATCGTAACAGAAAGACTATATAAAATATACAAAAAAGCATTAAATACAACTAAATTTATCTCGTTAAATTACTAATAATCATCGGTAAAAGTAAATAATTTCTTACTTTTACTTTGAACTTTGGTAATTATTTTTTATGATCAAATTTATGAGTTATGAAATAGTATGACTGACCAATATAACTACATTAGAATAACATAATGGTCTCCTAACCGATGTAGGTTACGGCGATCAACCCCACCAGAAACTAGCCAAATACGCAGGACATATTATAGTGCACAAGTGTATGCGCAGACACAAGTGCACTCTCCTCACACTCATAGTCCGAAGGGAAAGAAATCCGTCACAAGCAGAAAAAGATTGGACGCAAGGCTGACGGCTCGAAAGATGGGGGCTAAACCAAAGCATCAAGCTTTGGTCAAAGTCACCAGGTCAAGAGCACTCCAAAGCGCTCTTAGTGGGCTTCAACGCAAGGTTCACTAAAGAGGCGTTTACTATGAGTAACAATCAAATCAGAATTCTTACCAGAACTCTAACCGGGCACTATAGACTAAACAAACACATGTACAAGACGCCTCTAAACGATACTAATGTTTGCAGGTTCTCCCACAAGGGTGAGGAAACACCTATACACATCCTATGTGGCTGCGAGGCAATTCACCACACTAGAAGCCAGCACCTCGGAGGGCGCTTAATCACACCTGACGACGTTAAGGCCACTCCACCAAGACTAGAACTTGGAAATATCCTTTAAAAAAGAATGAGGCGTTACAATAGATCTTTTAGGTCGCAGTGACTTCCGGGCTACACATCTTGGCCTCTATCAGATACAATACAAGAGTTGACGGCTTAACGTGCTCTTTGAAGCACGGAAGGTATGATATTTTTCGGAAATGATCACCCATATATGGAGCTACAGTGGCAACGTTGCTTAATCTTCGACAAATCATCAAGCAGGCGGAGTCGCAAACTCCAAAAGTTTTTTTTTTAAGATGACTCCCGCAGTAGGTTACAAGCCCTGTGTCGGGGGGACTTTACAAACATACAAGTCACGGACGCAAAGTACACCTAGACTCGGAACAATTTGTGGATCACACCAAGTGATTTCCCGTGTGGTAATCGAACCCATGACCTCTTGCGTAGCAGTCGGAAACACTGCCATCGCACCACAGAGGCAGGCCATTTACAGTTTTAAATAAATATTTGGTTTAACGAAATCATTTCAATATTATAATACAAAAATGTCTTCATATATTTTTTACATCATATTTCTTCAATATAATTTTCCCATATCCTTATTTTCATAACGCTGACGCAGCGAAACTATCTAGAAAAGTGTAAGTCAATGGACCAAAACCAATAGACCTTCCCTACTACCCACTTCTATTAAAAGCTTCGTATCAAAAAGCTAACGTAAGAAAGCTCATGGTTCAAATTGCGTTGGTCATATCAAAATACCCATGTTTTCAGATCACGTACGTTACATCTTTCTTTCAGTTGGTTTATAGCTTATATGTGGTTTCTTTGAACACAAAATAGTGTCCATGTTGACCAAAACTTTCTTAATAAAGCGACTAATAATAAGTTTTGTTTTCAGAAAAAGTTTTCTATATGAAAGAAGTAAGCTGTAGGATTCTCGTCCATTGAATTATAATAGTTTGTGGCAAACTGGTAGTTACGGCACAAGACAAAAGATAATGTCATAAGCTAGCTTACGATGGATGGATGAAGAAACCACGGGGCAATCATCTGTCATCACAGCGATCAAGTTTTGAGTCACTCGGATGACGTGGTAGGGTGCAATTATCAGTCAACACCTGCCAAATATATGAATGAATAATTTTGAAATTGGACAAAATAAAGTTGTTTTAGTCATGAGTCTTGGAAAGGCAAGTGCCTTATTTCAGTTTGATCCACTAATCAGATTCGTTTAAGGATCTGTTTCTAATCCATCGATAAATGATTCCATTCCATTGATGGATTTGATTCTACTTTCTTTTTTCAAACAAGCAATTTTATCTTTAATATCTTGGGGCAACTTACACAACGCTATCTGATACCAAACTATGTAGGGCTTGTAGTATGGATACCAGACAACTTATATATATTTCTAAATGTTAATAGATGAATAACACCCAGACACAGAATAAACTATTGTGCTCTTCATACAAAGTTTTATCCTGGGTGGGGAATAGAACCCACGACCTCCAAGGAACTACTGGGAATAATCCCAACTTAGCAGTCAGGTTAAGCAACCACTAGATCAACATCGGTTAAAACAAATGAACATCAGATACAGAAACAAGTGAGTTCTACAAAAAATACTTGGAAAATAAGTGGATAAATATAAATGGAAAATAATCCATTACAGAAGTGGATCAGAGTGGAATAAACAAAGTAATGGATTAAAGTGCAACAAAATGTGGAAAGAGATCCATTAGTGCATCTATTCAGTGAATCGAAGTGAAATCCTCTTTATTAACCCCCCTAGATACGCACCTGGACCAATTCCACAGGCACTTAAACTTTGTTGTATTCTATGTTTGATCACAAAATTGTGTTTACTAGATTCAAGTTGATGCAACATATTCGATATCAAGTTCCGTAAGTCTTCCTTTATTAAACTTTGGAACTGATGGCAAAGTTCGATAGAATTAAGGCTTCGCATTCTCTAAGATACTCTTAAGTACATCACGGCAACTAATCTTATCAAACTAGCCGGCTATATAGGAAATGTTACGGTGCATATTTGAGTGCGGAACACAACAAGCATTTGTGTGATCCACATATTGTTATTCCGGGTCTGGGTGTACTTTGTGTCTGTGACTTGTTTGTTTGTAAAGTCCCCACGACACAGAGATTGTAACCAACTGCGGGAGTCGTCTTTTAAAAAAAATACATATATTTGATAGAAAAGCACCCTTATGGTCCTATATCAGTCTTGCTTTCCCTGAACTGCTACATATGCTTTTATTTAAAATTCCTTGTTTGAAACCAGAGTACTTACACAAGTCATTATCATAATAAATTCCGGAAATCGTAAATCGTCAAATATCGGCCAATATTTTCGGAATCATCCATCAGTCATGCGAGTTTGCATAAATCTCGATACCGTCATAATATTGCCTCGTTAATAAAATGTTAAGCAATAAAAATGTCATAAAATATGGATGGGAATGGAATTTATGACAATTTAATGGCCGTTTCATTGAATCGTCGTAATTTTAATGGAACGGGTAACGTTTGTAATATATTGAGATGAGTTTAGCTCGATTTACTTACTACCATTTCACTTGATTTTAAAATATGTCTCTAATATGTATGTATTTATAAACTTGTCTGCATCTGTGGCGCGGTGGGAATGTGTGAGACGGTGCTACGCAGAGGTCGTGGGTCCGATACCCATACGAGACACCACTTTGTGGGATCCACAAATTGTTGTTCCGCGTCTGGGTGTACTTTGTGTCGGTGACTTGTATGTTTGTAAAGTCCCCCGCGACACAGGGCTTGTACATTCTTTTGGGCTTGTATATTCTCTTTTTTTAATAAAAAGACGACCTTCTCTAGGAGAAGGTCGTCTTTTTATTAAAAAAAGAATATATATATAATCTACTAGCTGACCTGTGCAACCCGTGCGCAAATTTTCCCAGTTTTTGCTACATTTCTCATTGCTGCTCCGTTCTTATTGGTCATAGCGTGATGTTATACAGCCTATAACCATTCTCGATAAATGAGCTATCTAACAGTAAAAGATTGTTTTAACCAGTAGGTCCTAAGAATATCGCATTCAAACAAACAAACAAACTCTTCAGCTTTTTAATATTATTAGTATTAGTTTAGATGTTTATCAGTTGAAAACTGAGGCATGACGTCATAACGCAGGATCATCTAATTTTTACATTTTATTTTAGGTAATATTAAAATTACGGATTGTGAAAGCCTTAGACACAATTTTGCCTGACCTGCTCCTGCTCTGGCATCATCATGACTTACGAACTAACATTTTCATGGAACTGAATCAAAATGGACAGTTGGTCTAGTGGTTAGTGACCCTGACTGCTAAGCCGGAGGTCGTGGGTTCGACCTCCACCCAGGATAAAACTTTGTGTGATGAGCACGATGGTTTATTCTTTGTCTGGTTGTTATTTATTATACTAATATTATAAAGTTGAAAAGTTTGTTTGTTTGAACGCGGTAATCTCAGGAACTACAGTTTCGAATTGAAAAATTATTTTATTGTTGGTCGTAGCGTGATGTTATATAGGCTATACAACATCACGCTACGACCAACAGGAGCGGAGCAGCAATGAGACAGCTTGCAAAAACGGGGATAATTTAGGCAGACGCAGTTGCGCGGGACAGCTAGTCTATAATATGTATGTACTTAGAAATATGTATTATGTTTATCAGTTGTCTGGTACAAGCTCTGCTTAGTTTGGTATCAGATAGCGTTGTGTGAGTTGTCCCAAGATATTATTATTATTATAAAATATGTTACTCTTAATATTTTGATTGAGGTCTCTATCTGCCTACCCCTTTACAGTAACAGGGATGCATAAACAAAGATGTCGGATTGAATCTAAATTCAAAGGGGAAATTGATATCTGAAGTCAACCAACTGTTAACAAGGGTTATCTAATATAGCTAATTGTAATAAACTTGAGGTTACATTGCCGTGCGGAGCGGAGTAGTTTAAGAAAACAGTACTCACAGACACACAGTACATCGAAAACCAACACACACACACGCCTTATCACACCACCATCATCCGTTGTAGCTTCCATAACTAACAAAGCATAATGACCTTTGCGACCTCTATAATTCTAAGGGTAAACTTGCACATGTTCTGGAGGTACTAAGAATCAACGGATACAGACGTAACCAAAGATGTCCAAGGAACAGGAAACCAGAAAGAAATACCGAGGGAGTGCCAGCATTTATGCCGTATACTAAAGGAGTGACGGACAAGATTGGAACAGAATTAAAGCGTAACTCCATTATGACTGTATAAAGTCCGCACTCTAATCTTCCTTATCTAATTCCGCTCCAAACACCTGGCGTATACGAGGTGGATTGCAGTTGCGGTAGTTCCTTTAGCGGACCGATCAAAAGAACGATCGCAAACAAGAGTCAAGGAATATATCGCGGCTGTAAATAACCGTTAAGTGTACAACACTGGATAGAATAGCATAAGCCACAGATACTTTCCAACGATCGCCACTATTATTCCAGGATAGTGGGTGAGGCGGTTGAGATCAAGGAGTACAAGAATTTAAACCGAGAAGATGGATATCCGCTCTCACCATCTTGGAACCCCATTTTCAACAAATGCAATCGTCGCAGTAAAGACATCACGCCACATGTAGATGTACCGACAGTAAAGATTATCAAAATTATCAAGACAAGGCGAGGGTAGTTGACAAACCTCGCGCAAACATCGCTAAGTGACCACGATAGGTGCATTTCGATCGAAACTTCGGGTAAATAAAAGGTTCACCTTTACATATTTCACGCCACGAGTTTTACAATATTATGTTTAGTATGACTTTTCACAAGTTTAGTATTTAGCTTCTCAAGTAAATAAAGATTTTTTATTATTGGTATAAACTTTTATTTTGTTCAAAATAACGCAATAGGTATTTCGTTTTATGTGTGTTTTGATTTTAAAGGTTCATTTCCGTGCATAGCGGCCGATCGGGAGCCGCGCGCGGCTTACGACAAGCGTGTGACGCGCGCGGCCGATGCGACAATAGTGAGTATGAGAATGTATGGCGCCATTTACGAAGTACGCGACAGACGCGCGCGGCCGACAACTGACGTAGGTTGCGCGCGCACTCTAACTATTGTCGTATCGGTCGCGCGCGTCAATCGCTTTTCGTAAGCCGCGCGCGGCTCGCATCGGCCGCGATGCACGGAAATGAACCTTTAATGTTAAACGTACGTCTGTTCTCTTTGCCCTCAAGATGAACCGGCGACATCAGGTAGTGAGCCAGAGTCTACTGGTGATAATCTGATACACCTAGACTAAGAACACGGGACAATACTTTGTGTGATTCACAACCTCACAGTTCTACCTTACCGTTGCGGAATTTAATACACAGTCGTGCACATTTCCACTGTAATCTTGTTGTTTTATTTCTACACCGCTAATCGCTTCGCTCAGTAATGTATACAAGGCCTAAATAAAGATATTAATAAATTAATATGTAGCTTCTACATGTATCTCCTTCTACTATATATATGCTGCTTCTATATGTATGTTCGTATACGGATGAATATTATCGACACGTTTATGGTAATTCAATTAAAATTAAACACAAAACGATTAAATCAACTAATAGTAAATTGTGGTAAAAGCACATTGATACTGGCCTGTTGGTCTAGTGGTTAGTGATTCTGACTGCAAGTGGTTTGGGATCAGATGACCGTGTGTGAGTTGTCCTAAGATATTATTGTTATAGTTCCTTGTTTCACTCTTCCTCCACCTTATTTATCTCACTTTGGGGGCACCCATTTACAAACATGTAGTATGGAATCACAGGATTGAACTACACAAATCACAGGTCCGATACAACAGTCAACATCGTAGAATCCCGTGATCAGCAAGTGTATACACCGCCAAACAAACATTACACGCTAGTGTGCAGATGTCCTTAGTGCTGTGTGTTGAAGTCCCGACAGTTCCGTAAAAGTGAGTGATAAAAATCAAGCGAGGGTAGTTTCCGAAACCCGTGCTTCACGGAGGTGACGCTGAGTTGAACTAGTCTATCCGTGACCATGACCGTGGCAATACGGTCGAAACATCGGGCAATAAACAAGGTATTTTACCTTAAATTGTTCACGCGATTAAGACCCGTAATATATATATTTTCATAAATAGCATCTCATTTATTTAATGTCAACTGAATTGACATTAGAAGCTGAAATCTCAAACGTAAACATTGACAATGCGTTTTTTTTATTTTTTTATTTTATTAGGATCGCCAACAAATGATACACAGATCTTATCTATCTATACATATAATAAAACTGTAAATTTCACGTGTCTGTACATGGCCGAACTTAGTGAAAAAAAATATTAGGAAATGTTCGAAAAGAGTATTTAAACACTTTGCTGCATTTTTAGAACTGTCTGTCTGTCTGTCTGTCTGTCTGTTTGTTTGAACACGCATCACGCAAAAACTACCGTACAGATTCGGTTGAAATTTTGCACGTGCAATCTAATAGATGCAGATTAACATTTAGGCTATAAATTATCACGCTTTTTCCCATAGGAGCTAAGCAGTAAGGGATAATGTCTGTAGCTATTTTTCGTTATAAAACAGTAACTACTTGACGGATCTTTATGAAAATTTGCAGTTTTATAGTAAATACTATAGGACATTATTTACACTATGAATCATTACGCTAACGTCTATGGAGAACGAGTAGCAACGTATTTTTTGTCGCACCATAATGGTTTATCACAAAAATTTCCACAATTAGACATTATCTATAATTGTAACCCGTGGAATGCATAACTTCACGCTAAAACTAAAAGGAGCTAAACACAACATTTTTAAGTTTCATAAGAACAGTTATTTTGACGTGTTAAGTAGCTAACAGTATAGCCTCGAAGCTATGCTAGGTGACTTTAACGACGAAGTCCCAGGCTCGAATCTGATGTCTGAATATGTTCTTTTTGTATTTATTTAAATTGTCTTTATCCTTTTTTAATATTTTTCTGAATGTTTTAGTTATTTTTTCGACCGTAGGTAACTTATTTACTTTGGTTATTATTTTTTATATTAAAAATCAAGTAAATTATGCAATTAATTATAGGTATTGCATGCACTGCTGAGAGTAATGAATTAATCGTAGTAGAAATGAAAAACAATATTACATTATAGTTAAAAAGCATTCGACATTTTCCAGAAATGATGTGTTCGTCTAAAAAAAAGACATTACACACGTAAAAAAAGTACATGTAGCGCCATCTATGAAATCAAATTGTGAACAACAAAACAACGGCAACATTCTTGAAAGTAGATGGCGTTGTATTCAATAATGTTCTATACTTAGTAAAAGAAGTTTTAAAAAGAAACACATTGCTATGATTTTTAGAAATGTTTGTCTGTCTGTCCGTTTGTTTGACCACGCATCACACAGGTGCATCGAGGATCATGTTTTGGAGTTATGGTTGGAGATTACGTGTTCATCAATTCAACGATAATGAATGGCTCAACATCGTTCAAGTGTGAGTAGTTCGGGTGACGGGAGGAGGGGGGTCGTTGTTTGTCAACCGTACCTTTAGGGATATCTGACATTTTCGCGGGCATGACACACATAACACGCTCTGTGTTTGCTTACTAAAGTGTTACAGCAGTTTTATTATTAGTATATCGTTGTAACACTATATGAAATACACCCCATTTTTAGCCAAAATGACAAAACAGAACCCTTATAGTTCCCTTATAGCCGTCCGTCCGCAGCTTAGCTCAGAGACTGTTAGTGCTAAGGTTGCAACTTTTGCATGAATAAATTACTAACGCCGATAAAGTGAAAGAACAAAATCTTAAAAAACATTATTTTTTTAAGGGTACCTCTCTTATATGTAAAGTGGGAATGTGATTTTTTTCTCACCTACCTACCCCATCGTGTGTGGTATCATTAGATAAGTCTTTTAAAAAGCGTTTAGGGTTTGTGAAGACTATTTTTAGATTTAAGGATTCCTTTGTGTATAATATTAGGCTTTATAGTGAACATTTTTGTTAGAGTCAAGTGTCCCCCTGCCAGCTAAATGGTTGATGTTGGGTATGTGAAAAAAATCAGGGTAGTAGTATAAATACTAAAATTATAAGGAAAACTATTACAGTTAAGTACTTAGGCTTTACAAGTTTACGATCACATGAGAAGTAACAACATTTTCGTACAAATTTTATTAAAAATTATTAGGTAATAAGTAGGTATAACGTTGAAAGAATGAAACAAAAACAACAGAAAACCCACTTCTTAAGCCGCACACCAAACTAACTATCTAAAAGAATAGAACAGATCAATTTTTATTTAGTAAGTATTTAGTCAACAGGACTGTTTCCAACATATTTACACAGAAGTTATTTCGTTACCTAAACTACCTTAATTTAAACCCGACTTTCACGCGAACGAAGTCGCGGGCACAACTATTATGAATATATATATATATTACGGGTCTTAATCGCGTTTAGGTTAAATACCTTGCTTACCTACGTTTAATATGCATGATAGTTTAAGTATAATTTAATTTAAAGTCATCAAGTATTAAAATAAACTTATCCAGTTTTGAAAATAGATGGCGTTTAAATACAAATGAAACAGAATCAGGTAAATTGATTTAAAAAATAAATCTGAAATTCTTACGATTATGTATTATATATATATTATTTACGGATATGAATTTATGATGATCTTAATTAACGACAGGTTCATCATCATCATCATCAGCCTATCGCAGTCCACTGCTGGACATAGGCCTCTCTAATTGCACACTTTGTTCTATCCTCGGCTACGACAGTAGTTTAGTATTTAAACTAAACGTTTCTAAAAGATATACTAATTCACTATATCTTTTAGAAACGTTTGAATGTTGTCTGTTTGTTTGAACACGCATCACAGTACCGCGGGAATGCAATGTTTTAAAACCAGGATATTTTTTTAAAAACTTATCTCACACTAGCCCTATTTCGCGCGAGTACTTGGGCGGTTTCGGGCTTCATTTAACCCGAAACCGATAATAGTAATATTTGATGTGATGCAAATCATTTTGGTAAAATACTATTATAATTTGTCTTCTAACCGTCTGGCGCTATAAACTTTGTCGCCCTTCATTTTGCTGCACTGGGCATTTGCTTGGCTTGCCTTGCCATAGGTCGGGCCCTGATTAGAGCTAGGCCCTAATATCCATAGATGCCACAGAGCATTGTGGAGCATGTTTCCAATATGCTTTACACAGAAGTTAAATTGTAACATAAACTACCTTAATATAAACCCAACTTCCACGCGAACGAAGTCGCGGGCACAGCTAGTACATATAATAAAACTGTAAATTTCACGTGTCTGTACATGGCCGAACTTAGTGAAAAAAAATATTAGGAGATGTTCGAAAAGAGTATTTAAACACTTTGCTGCATTTTTAGAAATGTCTGTCTGTCTGTCTGTCTGTTTGTTTGAACACGCATCACGCAAAAACTACCGTACAGATTCGGTTGAAATTTTGCACGTGCAATCTAATAGATGCAGATTAACATTTAGGCTATAAATTATCACGCTTTTTCCCATAGGAGCTAAGCAGTAAGGGATAATGTCTGTAGCTATTTTTCGTTATAAAACAGTAACTACTTGACGGATCTTTATGAAAATTTGCAGTTTTATAGTAAATACTATAGGACATTATTTACACTATGAATCATTACGCTAACGTCTATGGGGAACGAGTAGCAACGTATTTTTTGTCGCACCATAATGGTTTATCACAAAAAATTCCACAATTAGACATTATCTATAATTGTAACCCGTGGAATGCATAACTTCACGCTAAAACTAAAAGGAGCTAAACACAACATTTTTAAGTTTCATAGGAACAGTTATTTTGACGTGATAAGTAGCGAACAGTATAGCCTCGAAGCTATGCTAGCGGACTTTGACGACGAAGTCCTAGGCTCGAATCTGATGTCTGATTATGTTTTTTTTGTATTTATTTAAATTGTCTTTATCCTTTTTTAATATTTTTCTGAATGTTTTAGTTATTTTTTCGACCGTAGGTAACTTATTTACTTTGGTTATTACTTTTAATATTAAAAATCAAGTAAATTATGCAATTAATTATAGGTATTGTATGCACTGCTGAGAGTAATGAATTAATCGTAGTAGAAATAAAAAACAATATTACATTATAATTAAAAAGTATTCGACATTTTCGAGAAATGATGTGTTCGTCTAAAAAAAAAGACATTACACACGTAAAAAAAGTACATGTAGCGCCATCTATGAAATCAAATTGTGAACAACAAAACAACGGCAACATTCTTGAAAGTAGATGGCGTTGTATTCAATAATGTTCTATACTTAGTAAAAGAAGTTTTAAAAAGAAACACATTGCTATGATTTTTAGAAATGTTTGTCTGTCTGTCCGTTTGTTTGACCACGCATCACACAGGTGCATCGAGGATCATGTTTTGGGGTTATGGTTGGAGATTACGTGTTCATCAATTCAACGATAATGAATGGCTCAACATCGTTCAAGTGTGAGTAGTTCGGGTGACGGGAGGAGGGGGGTCGTTGTTTGTCAACCGTACCTTTAGGGATATCTGACATTTTCGCGGGCATGACACACATGACACGCTCTGTGTTTGCTTACTAAAGTGTTACAGCAGTTTTATTATTAGTATTGCGTTGTAACACTATATGAAATACACCCCATTTTTAGCCAAAATGACAAAACAGAACCCTTATAGTTCCCTTATGGCCGTCCGTCCGCAGCTTAGCTCAGAGACTGTTAGTGCTAGAAGGTTGCAACTTTTGCATGAATAAATTACTAACGCCGATAAAGTGAAAGAACAAAATCTTAAAAATCATTATTTTTTTTTATTGTACCTCTCTTATATGTAAAGTGGGGATGTGATTTTTTTCTCACCTACCTACCCCATCGTGTGTGGTATCATGAGATAGGTCTTTTAAAAAGCGTTTAGGGTTTGTGAAGACTATTTTTAGATTTAAGGATTCCTTTGTGTATAATATTAGGCTTTATAGTGAACATTTTTGTTAGAGTCAAGTGTCCCCCGCCAGCTAAATGGTTGATGTTGGGTATGTGAAAAAATTCAGGGTAGTAGTATAAATACTAAAATTATAAGGAAAACTATCACAGTTAAGTACTTAGGCTTTACAAGTTTACGATCACATGAGAAGTAACAACATTTTCGTACAAATTCTATTAAAAATTATTAGGTAATAAGTAGGTATAACGTTGAAAGAATGAAACAAAAACAACAGAAAACCCACTTCATACGCCGCACACCAAACTAACTATCTAAAAGAATAGAACAGATCGATTTTTATTTAGTAAGTATTTAGTCAACAGGACAGTTTCCAACATATTTACACAGAAGTTATTTCGTTACCTAAACTACCTTAATTTAAACCCGACTTTCACGCGAACGAAGTCGCGGGCACAGCTATTATGAATATATATATATATATATATATATATATATATATATATATATATATATATATATATTACGGGTCTTAATCGCGTGAATAATTTTAGGTTAAATACCTTGCTTACCTACGTTTAATATGCATGATAGTTTAAGTATAATTTAATTTAAAGTCATCAAGTATTAAAATAAACTTATCCAGTTTTGAAAATAGATGGCGTTTAAATACAAATGAAACAGAATCAGGTAAATTGATTTAAAAAATAAATCTGAAATTCTTACGATTATGTATTATATATATATTATTTACGGATATGAGTTTATGATGATCTTAATTAACGACAGGTTCATCATCATCATCATCAGCCTATCGCAGTCCACTGCTGGACATAGGCCTCTCTAATTGCACGCCACTTTGTTCTATCCTCGGCTACGACAGTAGTTTAGTATTTAAACTAAACGTTTCTAAAAGATATACTAATTCAGTATATCTTTTAGAAACGTTTGAATGTTGTCTGTTTGTTTGAACACGCATCACAGTACCGCGGGAATGCAATGTTTTAAAACCAGGATTTTTTTTTAAAAACTTATTTCACACTAGCCCTATTTCGCGCGAGTACTTGGGCGGTTTCGGGCTTCATTTAACCCGAAACCGATAATAGTAATATTTGATGTGATGCAAATCATTTTGGCAAAATACTATTATAATTTGTCTTCTAACCGTCTGGCGCCATAAACTTTGTCGCCCTTCATTTTGCTGCACTGGGCATTTGCTTGGCTTGCCTTGCCATAGGTCGGGCCCTGATTAGAGCTAGGCCCTAATATCCATAGATGCCACAGAGCATTGTGGAGCATGTTTCCAATATGTTTTACACAGAAGTTAAATTTTAACATAAACTACCTTAATATAAACCCAACTTCCACGCGAACGATGTCGCGGGCACAGCTAGTACAATAATAAAGCTACAAATACATGCCTTGTGCTTATTCAATTACAGGCAACCACAGCTAACATAGAAAGTACGTAGCTTTTAGATACGGATAAGCGATGTACTTATTTTTGTGGGCTGACAAACGAAGGAGGCGAAGACGTATGTGGACACCATAGCCTGTTATGCAGCAGGAGCACGGGTCGTACGAGTATCCCGCCACACAAGCATCTATGATCTAATCCGTTGGGTTCTTGTCACCGCTGGCGTGCCAGCTGTGATCAAACCAAACGGTTTGACGAGTAGCGATGGCAAAATGCCGAACGGTTTGTCTTTGTTGCTTTGAAAGATGGGATGACTTTGGTATGGGATGCAATTTGCGTCAATACCTTAGCGCCTACCCATCTTCCAAGCACGGCGAATTATGCTTAGGCTGGCCTTTTCTTTGTACAAAAAATTTGCATTGCCATCCAACGTGGCAATGCTGCCAGCCTTCTAAGAACGTCTTATCTTCTAATAACGGATCTATGGAGAGGATTTTTTTGACGCCTAAACGGTTTATCATAGATTATATAGATACTATTTAGAATAGTTTGGATTTAAATAAACAGTTTTTATCTTAAAACTAATATAAAACGTACATCCAAAATTAGCCGTATATCCGAAGCTTTTAGCATCTATCTGTTTGTGCTAAAGCGTTATAAGCCGAGAATACTCCCTATACCCTAACTACTAGTACTAAAATACACAAGCGACGGAATCTGATACCACTCAATCAATTTTCTCCAATAGGTACCTATCAGATGTAGTGAATATTGGATTTTATCGGAATACCATAGATTCAAGGTAATATCTATAGATTGATGCCTTCGTTTCTCATTGTAGATAGTGGAGTGACTCAAATGCGATAGAGCTTTTTGAAAGATCGGTAAAGTTAAGCAATATAACGAATATCAGGTCTATAGATGGATTACCATTTTCAAAAAAAGTTACATCTCCTCGTGCCTAGTAGACCACAATCATGTACCACTATCACTGAAACGCTATCCTCATTCTGAGGCTATAGTTCGTATCTCTCAACATACACTTCCAAGTAATTACACTTACCTGTTACAGTGCTCTTCAACCGAAACACAGTACAATAGTTGCTTTTTTTTAGAGTCCAAAACCGAATCAAACTCAAGACTTCTGTATGCTAAACCGGGGCCGAAATCGAACCATATATCGGGACTTTGTTACTATCCTAAACCTCGAATCCTAAACCGTGAATATATACAATAGTACAGGCAATATAGGATTTGTTTCTTGTTCATAATGATTCAAGTTGCAGAAGTTAGTTTTTGATATAAATAGGTTTAGCATGACGTGCTGAATGTAAATTCATAAAATACTTACAAATTAAAGGGGCGGAAGTTCCACCATTTTGGCGAAAACCCGTTTTGGCCTATATCTCCGTAACCGTGCACTTGAGGCCAAAAATGGTAATGGCCTTTATTGTAGTTATTAACTGACCCGTGCCCACTTCGTTGGATCTATGTTACTCACAAATAACGTGGCTTGCTATTGGTAAAAGAACTTTCAAAATCGGTTTAGTAGATCCAGAGATTAAGTGCTGGATACTTTCGATCTGTTGTTTTGGTCTCACATTACCAGCAATCGTGTTTCATAATTGTATGTTTGTAAAAATTTCCGTGACACGGGACTTGTAAATTAGGTAGTAAGTTAGTCCTTTGTCGCGGGAACTTTGATGCTGGGATAAGAAATATTCAAATCATATATTTTTTTAAAGATAACTAGCAATGTGTCCCAAGATATTATTATTATTAATGTGGGATTGAGTTCCAAATTACTAGCAATCTTGTTAACCCCTTCAGCTAAGCTCAAAGGCTTGTGTTAGGAGTGGGTTCACGGCAGTAGTATAACGGGTAGAATATGAACCCGATACGATTGCGAGACTGATGCCTTAGCCATTAGGCTACCGCCGCTTCTTAAACGAACATTTTTTCTAAAACTAGTATCCAAAACTAAAATTACCATCAATAAAAACTCAAAACCTAATTCCATCACTTAGTAAA
Source organism: Herminia tarsipennalis (assembly GCA_945859575.2). Taxonomy (NCBI): domain Eukaryota; kingdom Metazoa; phylum Arthropoda; class Insecta; order Lepidoptera; family Erebidae; genus Herminia; species Herminia tarsipennalis. Next base: position 6,149,203 of record OX243857.2, on the reverse strand, counting down.
CTCACTCAAAAGCTTAAAATTTCCAACCTTCCATAACAAATTTGTCGGCAATTTACATACTTCTTATCAAAACCCAAATCATATAAACTAGAACAAAGGTTAGAAAAACGAACAAATTTTTAAATTGCCCTCATTTCTCCAAATGAGATTTTTGCAAAACTTTTTTAAAATTTCCTTCGTATTTTTGGAGCTTAACGATAACGATTTAACTTCAGTAAGTTTCTTCAATCGTTGGAATCTTGTTTGTCAGAAAACGTATTTCTTTTAATTTTCTATCCGATTGAAAAGTATGAATGCAAAGATATTGAGACCAAATTATTTCTTGTAATTGTTCAGTGGGTTGAATTTTTCATTTGTAACACAGGCAATAGAGGATTTTTTCTTGCATTACATTGGAGGAGTTATTTTTTTGGTATAGATGGGTTCAGTATGACGTACTGAATACTTACACAAAATACTTAAAAATTAGGAAGTTGGAAGTGCTGCCATTTTACGAAAAAATTTTTTAGTCTATATCTCTTTAAAGATTTTGTAATATAATAATAATATCTTGGGACGACTCACACAACGTCATCTGGTTCCAAACCAAGCAGAACTTGTACTATGTTAACCAGACAACTAATAAATATACTTAGATATTTCTAAATACGTACATATTACAGATATATTACACCCAGATACAGATTAAACCATCGTGCTCATCACACAAAGTTTTATCCTGGGTGGGAATCGAACCCACGACCTCTTGCGTAGCAGTAGGACACACTCCCACCGCGCCATAGGTCAGTCAAAGATGATGCTTTAGAGTAAAAAAACTTTATGTTGAAACTATTATACTCTAATGCATCTGTCTGTTATAAATAAAAATAAATAAATAAAATCTCTGTGACCGTGCCCTTAAGGTCAAAAATGGTAATGACCTTTATTGTAGACTAAATGACCTGGAGGCTTAGACAAATACCACACGATACTTTTTCCGCACACGCTAACGCGGGAAAATGTACGCATTTGACATATAGTTGACAATACGTCACGTGACTGCTGCTGAATTGGTGGACCAAAAACAACAGTAGCGTGTGCCAAAAAAGAAGCGTGTGGGCAATTGTCTAAGCCCCCTGTGCCGACTTCGTTGGGCCTGTGGCACTCACAAATAATGCGGCTTTCTATTGGTAAAAGAACTTTCAAAATTGGTTAAGTAGATCCAGAGATTATCCCATAAAACCTCACAAACTTACTCCTTTATAATATCACTAGCTTTCGCCCGCGGCTCCGTCCGCATGGATGTCGGTTATCGCGATAAAAACTATCCTATGTCCTTCCTCGGGACTCAAACTATCTCCATACAAAATTTCATCTAAATCGGTTCAGCTGTTTGAGCGTGAAAGCGTAACAGACAGACAGACAGACAGACAGACAGACTGAGTTACTTTCACATTTATAATATTAGTATGGACTAGCTGACCCGCACAAATTTCCCCATTTTTGCAACATTCTCATTGCTCCTCCGCTCCTATTAATCGTAGCGTGATGTTATATAACCTATAGCCTTCCTCGAAAAATGGGGTATGCAATAGTGAATCATCAACGCCGACGATTTGCATGAGAGGAAAACCAGCCTAAGAGTTCCTAGTTTACTGAACCGTAAAAATTCCTCATGACCTCTGGGTTAGGAGTCGGGGTCACCTCGGGATCATTACGCCAGTCAAGTATTTAACTAATAATATCTTGTGACAACTCAACAACGCCATGTAATCCCAAACTAAGCAGAGCTTGGACTGTGGAAACCAGACAACTGAAAAACATACTTATATATTTCTAAATACATACATATTATAGATAAATAACATCCAGACACAGGATAAACTATGGTATTTATCATACAAAGTGTAGTAAAAAGTTGTATCCTGTGTGGGGATCGAAGCCACGATCTCTGGCTTAGCAGTCAGGGTCATTAACCACTAGACCCACAGGCCAGTCTAAAACATAGTTCCATCTTTTGAAGCATAGGTAATCTGCAAGGCCAAAACACAAAAAAAAAAAAAGAAAACGTAAAAAATATTAGCTGAATAAAGAAAAATCCGTTTATAGCCGCTGTAATCGAGAAGGCTGTACTATTAGGCTCTAAGCCGAGGTACGGTGAAGGCTTGACAATAAGCCTTTTATAATCTTTGAAGAACTCATGTTGCCTCCAACGACGGGAACATAGAGGCACAAAACAGTGAGAGTACAGAAGAAAAACTTTATACAGAGTGTAACAGAAAGGTGTGGTCAAATTTCAGCAGGGGATAGTGCATGTTGTCAGTATTGCACCTACCATGATGCCATAGCTGATTAAATTATTATTACATAGTTATAGCATAGGTATTCTTTTTGTAAAAATTCAGTAGTGAAAGGCGCATGGTATAAGAACTATACCTCCCCTGGTACAACTTTTTAATTAATAATTTTTTCACTCATAAATAAACGAATGAAAAAATAATACTTATTTTTTAGGGTACTCCGATTTAGATAAAATTAGGTATGTGCACTCAATATCACGGGCACATACCAACCCTTGAATATGACCACACCTTTCTGTTACATTCTGTATAACTGCACAAGCAACGTGCAAATAGGTATCATTCACTAGGCCTCAGAATCTCTATCTTTTTAATCGCCTCAAAAAAGTTGGTTCTCTGTTTGACCGGTATGTATGTTGTATGAATGTAAGTATGTTTATGTATGAGCCCCCCAAATACCCTATGTGCTCAAGCGCGCGTTGTGTATACTTTTCTTCTGTAGTTTCGATGTCTTGTGTGTTTTATAGTGGGCATGTATGTAGATGGTAGTGTAGGAATGTATGTTATTGTGTATTGTGAGATGAAAATAGGATGGTATGTGATGATAATATTCGTATTTCGTCCAAGATATTTACTATGTAGTTTCGTCAATCTTTGCCCAAATCACGCATAATTTAGAGTATGAAACAAGTTAATTGTCTCTGTAGCGCTGTGGGAGTGTATCCGACTGCTACGCAAGAGGTCGTGGGTTCGATCCCCACTCAGGATAAAACTTTGTGTGATGAGCACGGTGGTTTATTCTGTGTCTGGGTGTTATCTATCTATAATATGTATGTATTTAGAAATATATAAGTATGTTTATCAGTTGTCTGGTTGCCATAGTACAAGCTCTGCTTAGTTTGGGATCAGATAGCGTTGTGTGAGTTGTCCCAAGATATTATAAATATTATTTTGCAGCATTTTAATATACGAGAGGCTGATTTTGACAAAATATATATAATATATATATAATTTGCATCACTCCTCTAATATAGTGTAAATATAATGGTGGCAGCATCTTACCTGCATATACAGTTTATAAACAGAGAAACATTGTAAACATTGGCAATTTGAAAAGAGTGGCTGCGAGTTTTATTGCCTGTTCTTTTCTCCGGCTTTATATAGTTTGCAAACAGGCCTTACATGTAAATGTAGAATCGACTTTCCACAAGTGTAGTATTTAGCTTCCTAAATGAATAAAGATTTTTTATTTATTTATTTATAATACTTTCGCAAGGCTAAAAAGAGGTCCTGTGTTGTATTCGTTCATTACTGCCTCTGTGGCGCGGTGGGACTGTATCCGACTGCTACGCAAGAGGTCGTGGGTTTGATCCCCACCCAGGATAAAACTCTGTGTGATGAGCACGATGGTTTATTCTGTGTCTGGGTGTTATTTATCTATAATATGTATGTATTTAGAAATATATAAGTATGTTTATCAGTTGTTTGGTTTCCATAATACAAGCTATGCTTAGTTTGGGATCAGATAGCGTTGTGTGAGTTGTCCTAAGATATTATAGATATTATTTTGCAGCATTTTAATATACGAGAGGCTGATTTTGACAAAATATATATAATTTGCATCACTCCTCTAATATAGTGTAAATATAATGGTGCCAGCATCTTACCTGCATATACAGTATATAAACATAGAAACATTCATTTGAAAAGAGTGGCTGCGAGTTTTTATTGCCTGTTCTTTTCTCCGGCTTTACCTATAGTTTGCAAACAGGCATTACATGTAAATGTAGAATCGACTTTTCACAAGTGTAGTATTTTGCTTCTTAAATGAATAAAGAATTGTTATTTATTTATTTATAATACTTTCGCAAGGCTAAAGAGAGATCCTGTTTTGTATCCATTTATCATTTTAGGCTTCATATTTATTGGAATCACAATCACTCCCTAAGGCTATCTTCTTTACCGAGAAATAGGAACAAAATTAAGAAGAATGATACCGATGGGATACATGTTCATATCTAACATAATTATTGGGAGGCAAGAATGTCACTGTCGAATCTCAAGAGAGTGCTACGCTTTGTTTCTTGTATGACCTGGGGAGGAAGTGACACTTATAATTATAATCGATCGTGGAAGTAAACTGTCTCGTTTATACAGGTAGTGTGTAAGTGAGACGGAATACAGCTGAGCATAAGATCTCCTTTACTTTCTAAAGTAAGATTAGTTCTTTGTTTTGTATTAGAGGCCCAGGGTCCATGATTCTATGGTGTTTCACCAGGCAGCTGTAAAAGGTTTGAGAACTGAAATTATATGTAACTACTCGAAAGTATTGTAAGTGGAGGTCGCGGGCTCGAAACCTACCCATTAAACTACCGACGTGAAACTACTCCTAACACAAGCCTGGGTTAGCAGGATTGCTATATACTCAATCCCGCATTGCTAGTTATCTTTTTTTTAATATATATATATAAGAACAACAGACAATTTGTTACCAAATATGGAAGGAATATTTTGATAAAAAGTAGAGACCGACCGTAAATCACTCTCAAATTAATATTTTTTTTTTTAATAAAGACGACTCCCGACTAGGGTACAGGCCCGAGTCGCGGGGGACTTTACAAACATACAAGTCACGGACACAAAGTACACCCAAACTCGGAACAACAATTTGTGGATCACATAAAATGGTGTACTGTGTGGGAATCGAACCCACGACCTCTTGCGTAGCAGTCGGACACACTCCCACCGCGCCACAGAGGCATTCACCAAACTGCGGCAAAACTATTAACATACTACTTACCGTCACTATACTGGTATCAAATTGATGTTCTCGTTAATTTATCTGCACTAAATCAGGTTCAAATTATTGTTATATTTACCTGAAACAATACAAAACCACCTTTAGAATAATGTTATTCAAGTAACACCGTCATTTACAAAGCAAGGGTAAGTCCCTTATCGTTACATAATCTGTCAAAATTATGACTATAATAGCTCTCGCGTTTAGGGTAAAGCTTTGTGACAAACAAATAACCTATTGTATGTATTTTGAGTGGTTATGACAGTGATATAGTGAATTTATCATTAAGCGGGTTCAGAAGAGGTCGTTTTTGGGGTTCCGTAGCCAAAATGGTGAAACGGAAGCCTTATAGTTTTGCCATGTCGGTCCGTCCGTAGCTTAGCTCAGAGACTGTTAGTAATTTAGCATGGATACACATATTACTTACGTCGACAAAGTAAAAGAATACAATGTTGATAAACATTTTTTTGAGGATACCTCCCCTATATGTAAAGTGGGAATGTGATTTTTTTCTCACCTACCCATTGTGTGGGGTATCATATTAGTTGTGAAGATCATTTTTCGATTTACGAGTTCGTTTGTGAAATATTAAGCTTTAAAGTGTAAACTTTTGTTAGAGTCAATTGTGTCCCCCCCTGCTAGCTGTATGTTGGGAAATTGAAAGGAAAACTATGACAGATAAGTAGGCTTTACAACTAAACGGGTAACAAACCAACAGACCAAGTGAAAAGTAACAAAATTTTCATACAGAATCCATTAAAAAATGTTTAATAATAGTATGAAACAAAAACAACAGAAAACCCATTTCTTAAGCCGCATTATTCGGATCGGGGACTACGGAACCCTACATTGTGCGTGGCCCGACATGCACTTGCCCGGCTCGGCCAACTAACCGAAAACTAACATCTATACTATTATAAAATTGTAAAATAGCTGTGTCTAATGTACATTAGAGATATTTAAAAATGAATTTTAAAAATCAAAAAACCCGCCTGCTTAAAAATAGATGGAAACGGGGAGGCATTTAAGTAAGTTCACTGGGATTCATAACTGCCTTCGACTGCATGATTTAAGGATATCTTGTTTCCATCTTTTTTTAAGCCGGCAGATTTTTGTTTTTTAGATATATTTTTTTTATTTAATACGTTTCAGTGTTAACTTAATTGTAAGACGTAATTAATTATAACTTCCGAAAATTTAAGCAAAAATGGTTGGTAGCTTTAAATCACTACATATCCTAAACAGTAATTATAAGTCAAAAATTATTTAAGAAATTATCATTATAATCCACATGACATAGAGTATTGACTTTATTTTTTTATCGTGGGCTTTGAGCGCGGCGACCGAATCAAGAAATTCCGTAACGAAAATAAAACCTAAAACCCCCCACTCCGCCTACCATGTAGCTAGAAATGTAAAGAAAACAAAAAAAAATACTGCATACATAAAAAAATTAAAAAAACTTAAGAGGTGTCAAGGGACACCCGGATGGAACGAATTTCTTATCTTAATTTTTTTTTTTTATAATCTTCGCAACACCACACTGTCCAATGTGAAATAGAAAGACGAAACGAAAATAACTTACAAAAAGACAATGGTATACCGAAGGCTCGAACCCACAACTACGCAATTGTCACCAATACTGTGTACCGAATTTATGCCTCTAGACCAAATCGACAGGTGACTTCTTTGTCAAATTAGATGTTCATATCTTACGCGCACGCCGCACGGCGTGTGTGTGTCAAAAAGTGTCGTTACAACTTTTCGTGAGATTTTTTTCCGTCTAGCCCCCTTTCACAACGCGCAATAAGGAACTTCGTTCCAATAAATAATTATAATTGCATAAGTTGATAAAAAATGCTATGCAATAGCTTTACTGCGGCAGTCCCCGGGTGCCACACATTGTTTTTTTTCTATCACAATATGGCGTCTGGATGTCGCCATTTTAAATTTTGATTGCTGTCACCATTCACGTAGAGACCAGGACTGTGCCATAACCTCACAAAATTGACCACTATCTAGAAAGAGACAACGCTACTTTGAGGACAATACATGTCAAAGGACGCACGAGTTGTTTCTCTCTTTCATGCTTTGCAGTCAATATTGACTTTATAATTGAAAGGGATATGGCACGGTCAAGATTAATAAATCTATTGACGTATAAATCATCAATATTGGCTTACACGTTTGGTCTATATAGTGACTTAAAGGAACACACATACTAGTACATACATAGACTGATAAACACAACACCTGCCTTTGCGTCGGAAAAATGCATGATTCCAAAAAATAAAAAATGTTTTATTTGAGTAAAATTTGCTAACTTGAATATTTAGGTTACTTTACCTCCAGGGGGCATTGGTTTGGTCTAACCTGGGGGTCAATTCACGTATTTAAAGCAGTGCAATTGCAGTTAAGTTTCGATTAAGACAGCCATTTTTGTATTCTTCTAACTTTGGGATCGATCTCAAATACGCTTGCGTCAAGTATGCGTCTCAAGAGCGCAATAACGACATTCTAGTACGGTGCGCAAGCATTTTTAAGATCGATCCTAAAATTACAAGAATACGAAAATGGCCGTTTTAATCGAAACTTAACTGCAACTGCACTGTTTTAAATACGTGAATTGATCCGCTGATAGATAATTCCATAAAATGCTAACAATTACAGCAGAACTTTACCTGTCCATTAATTTAAAACTTACTAACAATTAACAGTAACTTCTAAGTAAATACTTAAGACACTGCCTTACAAAATAAGCCTTACAATACGGTAAGGACCTTTCCCTCACAACCTAATACACTTTGTACGGTTATTAACAAGGCAGATACTACATAAAGCTTATGTTAAATATTCTACTAATTTGCAAACATATACATCCTTGGGTGAAAGGATATTTAGGTTGTGTTTCCATTTATGCGAGATGGGATGAGATGTACGGTCTGCGGGAAACGTCATTCGCAGTGGCCGTGGATTGTGAGCAGAAAATTGATAGATGTCACAATGTTCTTGCGACCTGCGGGCCAATTTACGTTTCTGAAGCAGTGCAGTTGCAGTTAAGTTTCGATGAAAACGGCCATTTTCGTATTTTTATCACTTTGGGATCGATCTCAAATACGCTTGCGTCAAGTACGCGTCTCGAGAGCGCAATAGCGGCATTCTAGTACAGTGCGCAAACGTATTTGTCACCGATCCCATTTTCGTTAGGGAATTTCTTGATTCGGTCGCCGCGCTCAAAGCCAGCAAATAAGCTATGCAATAGCTTAAAAAAAATTATACTAACCATGTAAAAATATGTCAATAATTGTTCTGAAAACCTATGTTTGTCTATAATTTAACATGTTTATTTATTAATAATCATAAAAAGAAACACTAAAAGTAAGTAATTTGACCATTGAAAACGTGACGTCACATGCTTCCATTTCATTCAAATTTGAACGGAGCTGATAGTTTTTGACGTTTTATAAAAAGAGGCTGATTTAACTTCTCTTCTCTATTAAATTCTCTATTGATTCAATAAGGTGCAATTAATTTAAGTGGAAATCGCTAAAAATATGAGTTGTAGTCATTAGTCTGAGGGGCGGAGGCAATTTTCACAATTGACCCCTCCCCCCTTTAAAAAATAGGGTTCCTTTGGCACCCTTTAATTCGAAACCCAAGAAAGATGATTAAATTGGGAGTCACATCAGTGAAAACTATCAAACCCACCACCATCACTATTGATAGTGGCGAGAACAAACAGAACAGGGGGCTTAGACAAATGACACACGCTTCTCTTTCCACACACGCTAACGCGAAAAAATGTATGCATTTGACATCATACATACATATCAACCCATATGATGGCCCACTGCTGGGCACGGGTCTCCCCAGTAGAACCTACTAGTATGTAGATCCTGGGGGTAATTGCCATAATCACCACGCTTGGCGAGCGGGTTGGTGATCGCAGTAAGGCTTTAAGTACGCAGAGGTCGCTGCTGCCCGTCCTCCGGTGTGAAATCCCTGAGTCGCCTTGACGACACCCACGGGAAGAGATGGGGTGGTACTATTCTTAAGCCGGCACCACACGGCATTTGACATAAGGTTGACAAAACGTCACGCGACTGTTGCTGAATTTGTAAACAAAAACCTACAGTAGCGTGTGCGGAAAAAGAAGTGTGTGGCATTTGTCTAAGCCCCCAGGAGGTGGTTTGTAGTCAGTAGGCGGTCCATTCGAGTCTGATACTACCCAGGCCGCGCCGCCGACGTACGAGGTGGTCTGGGTGCCTATGATGGTTCTCCCTTACTTACTGTCTTTAAAAAAAAAAGACCCATCTTCTTGCTCGCTTCGCTTATTACTTTCTTAAGTAAAAATCTCAAAGGGAAGATTGTATTCGTGCGTAGATTTTAGTTTATAATGTTGACTTACAAATATGTTAGGTAAAACATATTATTAGACTGCCTCTGTGGCGCGGTGATAATGTGTCCGACTGCTACGCAAGAGGTCATGGATTCAATTCCCACCCAGGATAAAACTTTGTGTGATGAGCACGATGGTTTATTCTGTATCTGGGTGTAATTTATCTATAATATATATGTAATATATATATGTAATATATATGTAATGTATAATATATATGTATTTAGAAATATATAAGTATATTTATCAGTTGTCTGGTTACCATAGTACAAGCTCTGCTTAGTTTGGAATCAGATGACGTTGTGTAAGTTATCCCAAGATAATAAATTATTATTTTAATAGTGACTTTGTGGCTAAACTCCTAGTTGTTGTGTGTCAGATCCGAATATATTATGTCGTGTGTTCTTGTGGCACAACATTTTGTATAGAGCTGTTCACTCTTACAACGACACGATTGTTTGTCGTCTCTGACAAGAAACGTTTTGCTAACAGCGGTCGTCTGTATTAAATCGTGGCGGAATTGCCGTTCCCACTTGTCGGTATGTGATGGTGGTGGACCATCATCACATCGTTATAAGCCCCAGCATGCACATAATTAATCATCGTCAATGAAATTTGAAACCAAGACTACATAATACAAAAATAAATATAACTATGGTATAGAAAGAATTAAAACTTTAACCAACTTGTCATTTCAAGCAAAAAGAGAAATTGATTATTTTTCAGTAACTACATTTTTCATTACGACGGTAGAGCTAGCAACGGGCAGAGCAAGAGAGAGAGAGAGGACTGCTGCAGCCTGGTCTGACACACGACAAGTGGCGATGCCAAGCCCGGCACTATTTTATACAGACATTGGCAAAACGTTTCTTGTCGGAGACGACAAACAATCGTGTCGTTGTAAGTGTGAACAGCTCTATACAAAAAATAAATATGTAAAAAAAAACCGCTTAAATAAGGTAATGTTTTATTTTTTTATTTGTTTATTGTTTTTTGTTGGTTGTTGTTTTTTTGCATATTTTTAATTTTGGATTGCTTTAAGTAACAGGCCCTATTTTTGTTTTTGCTGCCGAGCAAAAACAAAAATAGGGCCTACGAGAATAATAGTATTGCAGTTTCCGGACTGGCATCAATAGCTGACGTAGGTCCTATTTGTCCGGCGCCGAATCACAAAAATGTTATTTATGTTATAAGGTTTTCTTTTTTTTTTCTGTGCGCTGTGACAAATAAAAAAATATTTTCTTTTTTTTCTTTCTTTTTCAAAATGATCGTATGTTTTCATATCCTCCCCCCCCCTTTCCCTTAAGAAGTGGGTTTTATGTTGGTTTTGTTTTATACTTACAACGAAAAAGTCAATGGAATTCGTACGAAAATTTTGTTAATTCTTATTTGATCATATGTTATTCGTAAACTTGTAAAGCGTTAGCTGTGATAGTTTTACTTTTAATTTCACTATTTAAACTACTATCGTGATTTTTTTCACATACTCAACACAAAACTTAGCTGGCAGGGGGGGGGGGGGGACACGCGACTCTAACAAAAATTTTAACTTTAAATCTTAATATTTCACAAACAGATCCCTAAATCTAAAAATGCTCAGTCCTACCTATAAACGTTTTTAAAAGACCTATCTGACGACACCCCACACGATGGGGTAGGTGAGAAAAAAAATCACATCCCCACTTCTACATATAGGGGGCCTAAAAAAATGTTTTTTTTAAAGATTTTATTCTTTAACTTTTTAGGCGTAGGTAATATGTGTATCCATGCAAAATTACAGCCTTCTAGCATTAACAGTCTCTGAGCTAAGCTGCGGACGGGACGGACGGACAGCTGGACGGATGGACATGGCGAAACTATTTCAGGTAGTTCCGTTTTGCCATTTTGGCTACGGAACCCAAAAAAATATTTTCTGTAAAGTCAGTTTACCTCGGACGATAGTTTTACGTGATAACGTCATAAGAAAACATTGATGACTTATCGCCATTCGCGTTGCTTAGTAACCAATCAATAACGTTAGGTCCAGTTAAACCAATCAATTACGTGTTATTTTAGGACACTTTTTCGTACGTGCACCCATTTATCGGTTTATAAGATGTCATCACGTCAACAAAAACAATAGTGTACATTTAATAAATAAAAAAAAATAAAAAACTGGCAACACCGCGGTTACGTTTTAGGCAGGGAAGTGTATGAGGAGTGTGATGAAAACCCCGCGAGTGGGTACCACTGACGTCCCGAATCTCCAAAACAAATATGGCTCCCGCGGTGTCCTACATAAATGTTTATTTATGTCGTTTATGGCTTAAACCTATAACAAGTTAATGTTTTTTTTTGTTGTGTGAGAAAGAAATCTCATAGGTGAGTGAAAATGACCTTCTGTAGGCAGTAGATGAGTACCTCCAACGATATTATTTGGTCAAATCTTTAATGTATCTAAGTACTTACTATGCCGTTAGTTCTAAGAAGGAGGCTTCGATTTTAATCCGATTAGGTTACACTTTGAAACCCGACTTCCGAAAACCTTTTAGGCTTAGTGATTATGGTATATATATTTTTTAAATATACTTCAAAAGAGATTTTTCTTAGAATGCCTAAAATGAACAAAGACCCTTTTAGATGGAATGAGAGCTGATCTGGGATCATTTTTGTCTTTCAAAAATTTGTAATTTTTTTTTTGTACATTTTTCACAGCAAATAATATCTATGTTTTTTGCTCTTAAACATGTTTGTGTTATTGATATTTTTAGTAAGTAATCTAATGGGTCATAATATTTTCATGTAGTCATCATTTCATTTTTTTTATGTTAGAAGTACTCACTCTAGGCCATCCCAATTTAGGTATAGTCTACACTATGACAACCCGTCAACTGATAAACATACTTTTAACCTCTCCAGTTAGTGTTAGGAGTGAGTTCGCGTAGGTTGTATAATAGGTAGGTTTCGAACCCGCAACCTCGCGATTGCGAATCCAATGCCTTAGCCATTGGGCTACCGCCGCTTATATTGGAGATTAGCTGACCTTGACCTTGACTAGCGCTACTTCGTATGTGTAAATTTTCCCCGTTTTTACAACATCGATAAATGGGCTACCCAACAGAAATATCTTTTTTCAATTCGTAATAATTTTACTGGAGATTACCGCGTTCAAACAAACAAACCAACTATTCAGCTTTATAATATTAGTATAGATTAATTACACCCAGACACAGAATAAACAATCGTGATCACACAAAGGTTAATACAAAGTTTAGCAGTCAGGGTTAATAACCACTAGACCAAAAGACCAATGACTCCAATGAGAATTGCTTTTTTTATAAGTAACTAGCTGTCCCGTGCAACTTCGTATGCGTAAATTTACCCCGTTTTTGCAACATTTCTCATTGCTGCTCCGCTCCTATTAGTCGTAGCGTGATGTTATATAGCCTATAGCCTTCATCGATAAATGAGCTATCCAACAGTGAAAGAATTTTTTAATTCGGATCTGTAGGTTCTGAGATTACCGCGTTTAATCAAACAAACAAACAAACTCTTCAGCTTTATAATATTAGTATAGATTCGAAAGATAGGAAATAATTCAAAATTGAAAGATAGCTTTATTTACCGATATCGGAATACCTATATATACAGTTAATATATAATATATTTGTTGAAAGCCTCTAGCACGTTCAACATTATAAATTCAACAATAAACACACATTTACAAAACATGGCCTCATAAAAAATCTAAGTACTACCGCACACTGAGCGACCAATAGTATCCACCACAATTTGCGGGTGACTATTTTTATATAATCTTAAGGGGCTTGTGTAGCAGTCGGATACACTCTCACCAAACTAAGCAGAGCTTGTACTATGGCAACCAGACAATTAATAAATATATTTACGTATTACTAAATTCATACATAGATAAATTACACCCGGACACAAAATAAAGCAACGTGCTCATCACACAAATAAATTTTGGGTGGAAATCGAATAGAACCCCGATTGATTTCATGTTTTGTCAGTTTTTTTTCTATTCGATGTATCGATATTTATAGTTAAACATCGATGCAGGGTTTCGGTGTTACACATCAAATAAAAACAAATTTTTAAAATTGACAACCCAAGAACACAGTATAGCCACTTCCTGCCTCTTTCTAAAAGCCCCAGATTAAATCTACTTGCCTTGTCATGTCTCTCTCCTATCCTATCTCACTCACTCAAACATGGTACCCGTTCTTCTTTCGATTATAACTGTGACCGTAATGACAGCATCGATGACTAGCCTATTGGTCTAGTGATTAATGACACTGACTGCTAAGCCAGAGGCCGTGTGTTTGATTCCCATCCAGTTATCAGTTATCTGGTTGCTATAGTACAGGCTCTGTCTAGTTCACGATCAGATGGCTTTGTGTAAGCTGTCCCAACATATATTTATCCAAAATTTTGGTAACAGTTGTGAAATGTGCGACAACCCTAAACGTTTATTCATACCTAATCGTTACTCACACATAACTTTCGATATTTAACCAACCAGCCATTACAGAACTCCGACACCTTCATATAAATAAGAGATTTATATAAATCCACAGATCTTTGTTAAGTGGTTGTTGGAATTTATTTTTATCTTTCTACGTTACTGAGTTTGGTTATTGGGTTTCATAAAGAATTTATTTGGATTCATAATATATATAAGTCTACTTTCATATTGATGATATGTTTTTTTAAAGCCAATTACGCACTAGTGAACAAGCCCTGCCCCCCCCCCCCATCTAGACAAGTGGTATAAACATTAATCGAATAGAATGACATTATTGCGCGTAAAAACCGCGAATGATCTTCAGCTATTTATTTATTTATTCATGGTATGGCACGTGCAACGACGTCATTCTATTTGATTAGTGTTTATGGCACTTGTCTAGGAACCAGGGTCGCGGGGGATTTTACAAACAAACAAATCACATACATAAAATTCACCCAGGCTTAAAAGAAAAAATGTAGATTTTTTATACTTACCACGATATTAAGAGACGTGCAAGTCGTGCGCCTAAAGATCTGAATGTCACCACACCGCACTTCTCATTTGAGACATTAATTTATAAGTCTAATTTTCCCAGTAATTTCACTTGTTCCTGTGGCCTTCAATTGGAACACAGTGCTGTGTTAACATCACTATTTTAAGGAAGAATAATGGAAAAAAATAAGACACTGTTACCAGTGGGTACCACACCCATTAAGACGGCTTATGGCTTAGATTTATCACAGGTTTATCGTTCGTTATTCTAATGTTTTAAAGAGGTTAAATATGTGAGGTTGTAGGGGGTAATATTTGATGGACTAAAACGATTAAAATGAAAAAAAAAACAATAGAATGCCACGTTATTCTTTGTATGTGTCATAGACTGTAACGAACGACGCAGACGAAGTTGCTCGGGTTAGCTAAGTTATACTAATAATAAAGCTGAAGAGTTTGTTTGATTGTTTCATTGTTTGAAAGCGGTAATCTCAGGAACTAAATGATCCGAATTGAAAAAATATTTCTCTGTTGGATAGCCCATTTATCAGTGAAGACTATAGGCTATATAACATCACGCTATAGGCTATATGACCAATAGAAGCGGAGCAGCAATGAGAAATGTTGCAAAAACGTAACAGAAGCTGAAAAAATGTTTTTCAGCAAACATCAACGTGTAGCACATCATTCCACAGGTATTTCAAAAACTTTTGGTTAAGGTAAAGTTTCTAATAAACTTTTTCGATTGAGTGAATATTTTTGGAAATAATCGATCCGAATCCTGCATAAATCGTGTCCCCTCCCTTAACTTACTATCATTGAGTTATTGCCAAAAAAATTCAAAAAGTGCACTGAACATACGCTCTTCTGCTGATGCAATTGTTCGAGCCTGCAGAACCCTACACTGACATGGTCCGACACGCTTTTGCCCGTTTTTTAAACCTATAATTGTTAGTACATTGATTTCGCGCGTTATCTTCGTATTCGAATCATAATTTTAACAATATTACGAAAAATGTACAAATTTCTGTACTCTCAACATTTTGTGTTATTATTTCGTTACCGAGTAACGGAAATTAAAATCCTTATATTGTTATATTTGTACAAAGAAATCACTGAATATTATATTCTTTTAATGAGTTTTATGACTTCTTTTTATTTGTGTTTAGTAGGTACATAACAGACTTGTGGTGAAAAATATAATATTGTTTTTAAACTTTCGCGACTTTTATACATATTAGATATATTTCGGAACTTAATTATATATGATATTATCAACCCGTGACCACGATCGGTGCAATCCGATCGAATCGGGTAAATAAAAGGTTCGTACCATTAAATAATTAACGCGATTTTGTCCCGAATTAAATCCAATAAATATAATATTGTGCTCAATTGGGTAGTTGACTACCATAAAAGTCGACTATTTTATACTAATCAGGTAATACTAGATCTTAAAATAGTCTGAAAATGTTGCTCTTTTACAATTTAACATGTTTTTGAATTTAAAAGTTTAAAAGGAATGCTAAAAATATAACTTATGTATAGTTAGTAATACATAAGTTATATTTTTAGTATTCATTTTAAACTTTTAAATAAAAATAGGAACTTATAACGTCATAGGTTGTTATTCCATACACATTTCTATAAACCTTGTCGTTTTGATATTTCATAAAAAGAGACTGATTTGACTTTACAGCCAACAATAATATTCTGCTCAATTATTTGTTATTTTTGAATTAAGAATGTAGGTACAGTTAGCAACAGAAGTCACTTTTTTATTTACCACCCCCATACGCTCCTCCTCATTGGCTGAACTTTCTTTTTCCAATGTTTTAAAGGCACCCAAAACCTCTTGTTAACATGTCTGTGTTTTAAATTCAGGCGTGCTTTGTTAATAAAATGGCTGCAATAATATGTACTGATAATTACATTGTCTTATTTTGTGATCATTTTTGTTTTTTTTACTCGACTGCACAAGAAGGAAAGAAATGTATATATTTTTAATGTAATTTGGAATAAGAAATCATAAAAAACCACGTACGTACATCAAATAACCTAACACCAAATTTCATCTTTCTAAGTCACTTCGTAGTTGTCAAACATTTTGATATCGAGTTAACTCAATTGGTCTAGTAGATTTGGAGCAAATTTGCTGTGACAGACACTCAGACGAAACACGACTGATCCCATAAGGGTTCCATTTTTTCCTTTTCAGGTACAGAACCCCGAAAAACAAAGGAGTAGGATCTGTCTAATGATTCATTTCACTGATCTTACAGGTCATTGTCGATAAAGCATTATACTACGGACTTGCGATCAAAGCAAACCGCTAGTTTATCCATCTGTATGTAATGCACAAATGAGAAGATTGACTCATAATCCTCCCTACAGCCTCCCGGAATGGATAGTACTGATTACAGCTAGGCAATTAACGGTAACCACTGTGAGGCAGAAACAGCGTTTCTATGGTACGAAAAGATTTCATAGAAACGCGGCCGAGCTACGCAGACATAGGTAAACATTATAAATTTTCGACTCGTGCAATTCACTCAAAACGTCGGGTAGAAGGGATGATATTCAAACACACATAAATATAGCTCGTGGAATCGGACATTTGAATGTCTAATCAATAAATGACTATCAATTAATATAATTTGTTTATCTATAATTTTTTCTATTATTTTTTTAATTACGCCACGAAATGCCGCTGTCCACATTTTAACAATGTTTAGTATCAAATATAAGAAAGGCTTAATAAGGTTTCTAAAAAAAAAAACACGACGGGTGTTGAAATTAAATATCAAAACCTCCCGACCCCCAACTACTTCAGTAACTATTATCTAAAAATTCTGAAATATACCCTTTGCTTAGAAGTAACTGTTTTATATATTGTTTTCCTCTCTTCAACATTTAGGAATTTTATTATATAATTTTGGACCCATACAAATTTACTTTACCTCGTTACTGTTCTCCTTGAGGACTGTTATTGTCTCGCCTACTTTAACTTACACAAAGTTTTTAGGAATTACTCTAGATTCTAAGCTTCAGTGGGGCCCACATATAAGTGAATTGTCTAATAGACTCAGTTCTGCAGCGTACGCAGTTAGAAAAATTCGTCAGCTAACAGACGTTGAAACAGCGCGATTAGTTTATTTTAGTTACTTTCATAGTTTAATGTCGTACGGTATTCTACTGTGGGGGAATGCTGCCGACATTCAAACCATTTTTGTTCTGCAGAAGAGGGCTATTCGATCGATTTACGATCTTAGTAGTAGACACTCACTTAGAGAAAAATTTAAGGAAATCAATATCATGACTGTTGCATGTCAGTATATCTATGAAAACCTTATATATGTTCACAAAAATATTGATAGTTTCTGTAAGAAATGTGATATACATAATATTAACACGCGGAACAAACATAAACTTGTTGTACCAGCGTCAAGGTTACAAAAAGTAAACAAATCATTTCGGGGCCAATGTATACGTTTCTACAATAAAATCCCTAGCGATATTCAAAAATTAAGTCGTAATAAATTTAAGTGTACCATTAACAAAAAATTGTGTATGAAAAGTTACTACTCAATAATTGATTATATGGAAGACAAAAACGCTTGGGATTGAACTGCTTTCTCTCACAGGCTATTAAAATGTACTTTAAGATTATATGTATATATACATATTTACTTTGTAAGAAGTGAAGTATTGTGTTTGCTGAATACGTTTATATATACTCAGTTTAGAGTTACTAATAGTATTATTATTTAGTTATCCTTATTTTATAAACTAAGTATTACACTCACCAAACACACTGGTTCATTCAGTAAAATTTATTTTTGTATAGAAAAACTTGATCATTTTAAAAGAGTGGCACATGAGTTTCTTGGCAGCTTCTTCTCATGAGCTTTACACTTGGAACTGCCACCTAACCTCATTTTGTTTTTTTTTCAAACATTCATAATTTTATAAAATTTTTAGTATGTTTTAATTTGACGTTTTCAAATAATCATTAACCTGATTTTACGAAATAAAGATATTTGACTTTGACTTTGACTTTACCGTATCTGACAATCGAGGAAATAGTTGAGAATTGTTTTTCCAAAACATAGCTACTCTGTCTACAGCTATCGGTAGGCTGCATAACATTGATCGAATGCACCGGTTTTGTATCTTAAGAGCTAATATTCAGTAGGAATACTCAACAGGGTACTAGGTATTCCTCTTATGTTAATCTGCCGCGCTCGAGTAAATCCAAGTTAGCTACTTGGGCTCCCCATCTATAAGGCTGCCTGTCTGTGCTGCTGAGCCAAGTAGCGAACATATTTTTTTTTAGGATTACTAGCAATGTGAGATTCTGGTCCCACATAACTAGCAATAAATGGGCTATCCAACAGTAAAATATTTTTTTCAATTCGGATTAGTAGTTCCTGAGATTATCGCGTTCAAACAAACAAACAAACTCTTCAGCTTTAATAATATAGATTTATGAAATAAATCTCTTATGATTTTCAATATACAACATTTTCAAAAGTTTTTTTGGATTTAAATTGTATTTTTCTACTTTATCAAAGGTATAATAAATTCAGTTAAATATGTATGAAAAAAAATAATTTCTCTTTGACCAAGCTTTTAGTAATAAAATCTGTTATTTAATTTACAAATGGCATATCAAAGGACTAGACAAAGTAAAAGGATCTATGTAGCATGGAATTTGTTAACAAAATATATCAGAATAGCTGACCCACTCCACTTCGTTTGCGTATTTTTCTGCGTTTCTTCAACATTTTTCATCGATGCTTCGCTTCCATCGGTCATAGCGTCGTATAAAGATTTTTTCAAACCAAATCAATAAGTTTAAACTTTCGCGTTGCATGATTATAACTATTTATTATACGGGAATTACCGCGCATTGTTTACCTTAAAATTGCTTGACGTTTCGACCAGGTTGCACCGGCCGTGGTCACAAGCGGACTGTCGCAGTGATGTTTTTTAACATCGCTACAACGCGAATGAAGCCGCAGGCATAATATGTATGTTTTTTTTTAATACGATTACTAGCAATGTGGGAGTTTTGTCCCACATTATTAGCAATCCTGTTAACCCCTCCAGCTAAGCTCAATGGCTTGTGTTAGGAGTAAGTTCACGTCGGTAGTATAATGGGTAGGATTCGAACCCGCGACCTCACGATTGCGAGACCGATGCATTAGATATTAGGCTACCGCCGCTTTGTTTGTAATATATAAAAATTACTTCAATATTCGGCCTGCGTCTTCATAATTTGTTGAAATGCTCTCTGTAACGAAGCAATAACAAAAAGCCGTAATAGTTCTTTAACTACCGACTAGATGGCGCTGCGGGGGCCTAACTCGCAAGCATTAAGAGATGAAAAAAATTGATATCTAGTAACATAGTCCAGATAGGTGGTTCGCTTCTGGCCCCGGTTTTGCTACGGAAGTCTCGGGTTCGATTCCTGAGTCCGGATATCAAATTTTTCTATCTTTCAAAAATGCAATTCAATAATTACTTCAATATTCGGCCTGCGTCATCATAATTTGTTTAAATGATCTCGGTAACGAAGCAATAACAAAAAGCCGTGATAGTTCTTTAACTACCGAGTAGATGGCGCTGCGGGGGCCTAACTCGCATGCATTAAGAGATGGAAAAATTTGATATCTAGTAACAAAGTCCAGATAGGTGGTTCGCTTCTGGCCCCGGTTTGGCTACGGAAGTCTCGGGTTCGATTACTGAGTCTGGATATCAAATTTTTCTATCTTTCAAAAATGCAATTATTGTATTTGTAAAGTAATTGGCAAGAAATGCCTATAAAAATTACTTCAATAAACATATGTATTTAGCCTGAAAATAAAATTAGGAGGTCCGTAGCTACTACGTGGGCCGGTACTGAAAGGGAACCAGTCTAATTCCTTGTCATCATCGTAAAATATAATGTCAAATATGTCAAGAAAAATATTTACGCGATTAAGACCCGTAGCTTATAAAATTCTTTAATTAGTGCTGTGCCTACGACAGCATGATATTTAGAATCGTGCTTGCATTATTTTTGCGTAGGCGGGTTGCTTTGATATTTATTTACTTTTTTTTACCTATAATTTTTTTTAGAGGTTGTAGGATGTAACCGATGTAACAACTGACTTATATCACAGCTATTGCCAAGTATAAAAAAATAATGGTTGCTAATGGATTTTTTATTAGATAACTAGCAATGAGGGATTGTGGTCCCATATTACTAGTAATCCTGTTAACCCCTCCAGCTAAGCTTAGTGGCTTGTGTTAGGAGTGGGTTCTCGTCGGTAGTATAATGGGTAGGATTAGAACCCGCAACCTCACGATTGCGAGACCGATGCTTTAGCCATTAGGCTACCGCTGTTTATAGTATTACAGTCATAATCATGTTATACTTTTTTGGAATGCTTACAATGAGCCCTTTAATTTGATATTCATATTGTGGTATTCGAAAAAACGTTATTTTCACACTTCTTGTTTTTGACATCTCACAGCTGCCATGTTTGTTTTTTTCAAACGTCACTTATTTATGAACATTAGGCCAATCAAGACAAATCTAACGACGGCGGCGTCTTAATTGTTTAAATCCGTCTTGTGGTTTGAAAGATATGAGGTAATAAAGAATATTACATACAAACAAGATACGCGCGAAAAACATAACCCTTCCTTGCAGTCGTGTAAAAAAGTAGTATATTTTAAAATATGGATATTACATGTACGATTTCATTGCACCTGTGTGTACTTTAAGAGTTTGGGTTGAATGGTGTTGATGACATTTTAAAGTTTCTTAAAAACAGCAATCAATTTCTTCCATTGTCCTTGGTCAAAAGTAAACTACGATAACCGACATGACAAGCAAAAGCTAGTATATTTTTTTGCCATAATACAAATGCAATTTTTTTTTATTTTTATTAATTAAAAGATAACTAGCTATGTGGGATTGAGACCCACATTACTAGCAATCTTGTTAACCCCTTCAGCTAAGCTCAAAGGCTTGTGTTAGGAGTGGGTTCATTCCTAAACGGAGGCCCTATTATTCCATGGGCCCCGTCGCGGTCCATCTGCTGGCGCCTCGATTGCCGTCGGCTCGGTCCTCGTACAGGTCCGGGCCCAGATGAAGTATCTGGGCCTAGTGGTAGACGGGCGGTGGCTCTTCGACGAGCACTTCCGCATTTTGGCGCCCAAGCTCGAGGCTACGGCGACCGCACTGGGGAGGCTGTTGCCGAACCTGGGCGGGCCTAGTGCCTCGAGTAGACGGTTGTACACGGGGGTGGTGCGGTCAATGGCTCTGTACGGCGCACCCGTGTGGGCGGCGTCCCTGACCGCCCAGAATAGGGTTCGCTTAGGGAGACCCCAGCGGACCATGGCGGTCAGGGCCATACGCGGATACCGCACGGTGTCTGCAGAGGCGGCGTGCGCATTGGCCGGCACACCCCTGTGGGATTTAGAGGCGGAAGTGCTCGCCGAAGTGTATCGGCGGGCGGTGGCTGTTCGGGCAGGGGGTTCGGTGCCTCTGCCCGAGGAGCTACGCGCTTGGCGCGGTGAGGCACACCGGGCAATCATGGCCCGGTGGCAGGGCCGGCTGGAGGCTCCACGGGCAGGTGTTCGAACCGTGGAGGCGCTCCAGCCGGTCCTGGAGGAGTGGGCGGGGCGGCAGCACGGGACCCTTTCCTTCCGGCTAGTGCAGGTCCTTTCCGGGCACGGCTGCTTCGGGAAGTACCTGCACACGGTCGCTAGGAGGGAACCGAGTCCCGCCTGCCACCACTGCGACTGCGGTGAGGACTCGGCGCAGCACACCCTCCAGCATTGTCCAGCTTGGGAGGGGCAACGTCGAGTTCTCACCGCAGTGGTCGGAAGTGACCTCTCGCTGCCGGCCGTGGTTCTGTCCATGGTCCGAAGCGAGGGGTCGTGGAATGCGGTCGCATCCTTCTGCGAGGACATCATCTCGCAGAAGGAGGCGGCGGAGCGCGTCAGGGAAGAGAGCTCCCTGGCGGATCCGCTCCGTCGCCGCCGAACCGGGCGGGCGTACGGGGTTATCTGCCTCGCCCGCGGCCTTCCGTGGAGGCGCGGCACCCTGTGTGTATCCAGGGGCCGCGTAGGTGTGAAATGCCCGGAACGCAACAACATCGCGTCCGGGCATTGCCACTGGGCGGGCCGCCGACGGCATAACAAATTCCGGCGGCCCGTTCGCGAAGGTGGCGGGCGATACACGGCGGGTTTTTTAGTGGGTGCAAACCCCACACTACCTCCACCGTCTTCCCCGGATGGTGGAGGTGTTCGTCAGGATTTTTTTACCGCCAAAAAAAAAAAAAAAAAAAAAAGGAGTGGGTTCATGTCAGTAGTATAATGAGTAGGATTCGAAGCCGCGACCTCAAGACTGCGAGACCGATGCCTTAGCCATCAGGCTACCGCCGCTTCAAAATTTTATAGGAAAACATATGAATATAACATAAAAAAATCCCTACAAAAGTTTTATTATATTTAAACGTTAAAGCGGACTGGAAAAGTTGTACACATCATTCAAGTTTGCATTGTATTAACATCAAACCTTGGACCCAATACTGGCGCCAATAAATTACCATATTATTATAAAACTTTCCACCAATCCCCAACGACCAACTATTTGCCGTTGACGGAGCATAAATGGGCTCGCTTTAGCATAAAAACTTTAATTTAAAATCTAATCAACTCTGACGTCACTTTTCATCAACGAGTTCTTATAGTATAGAATTAAAAAGATGTTTATCGACTCTTGTTTACACTGTGTACGTTGTTAAATAAAGAATATAGAATGCCTCTAGAATGCCACAGGTTCGGTTCCAACTCGAACACCACTTTGTGTGATCCACAACTCGTTGCTACGAGTCTGGGTGTACTTTGTATCCGTTATTTTTATTAAAAAAAACACGACTCCCGCAGTAGGGTACAAGCCCTGTGTCGCGGGGGACTTTACAAACATATAAGTCACGGACACAAAGTACACCCAGACTCGGAACAACAAAATGGTGTCCCGTGTGGGAATCGAACCCACGACCTATTGCGTAGCAGTCGGACACACTCCCACCGTGCCACAGAGGCAGTCAAATATTTAAAGTTGAATGTTATTAAAGTCCCCCACGACACACGGCGTGTACTCTACGCGGGAGTTGTAATAAAAAAAGAAAGTATGTTGTTGTAAAACTGTAGAATAACTATGAAAATGGCAGCAAAATCTGCCGACATCATTTTTACACTAACATTTAAACTTTTGCGTTGCATGATTATAACTATTTATTATACGGGGCATTCTGGGCAACCTGGTCCAAACGTCAAGCAATTTTAAGGTAAATAATGCGCGTTAATTCCCGTATAACAAATAATTATAATCATTTTGACTGCCTCTGTGGCGCGGTGGGAGTGTATCCGACTGCTACGCAAGAGGTCGTGGGTTCGATCCCCACCCAGGATAAAACTTTGTGTGATGAGCACGATGGTTTATTCTGTGTCTGGGTGTTATTTATCTATAATATGTATGTATTTAGAAATATATAAGTATGTTTATCAGTTGTCTGGTTTCCATAGTACAAGCTCTGCTTAGTTTGGGATCAGATAGCGTTGTGTGAGTTGTCCCAAGATATTATTATTATTATATTTTTTTTTTTTTTTGGGAAGAAAAAATATGCTTAGAATAATAAATACTGTAATGATCTATACTAATATTACAAAGCTTAGGAGGTTGTTTGTTTGTTTGAACGCGGTAATCTCAGGAACTACTGATCCGAATTGAAAAATTATTTCACTGTTAGATAGCCCATTTATCGAGGAAGGCTATAGGCTATATAACATCCCGCTACAATCAATAGGAGCGGAGCAGCAATGAGAAATGTTGCAAAAACGGGGAAAATTGACGCAGACGAAGTTACGCGGGATAGATATTGTAAAAATGTTTACTCACTTTCATGTTTACTATTACTTTAGTACTAGCTGTCCCGCGCAACTTCGTATGCGTAAATTTTCCCCGTTTTTGCAACATTTCACGTCGCTACTCCGCTCTTGTTAGTCGTAGCGCGATGTTATATAGCCTATAGCCTTCCTCGATAAATGGGCTATCCAACAAAAGATTTATTATTTTTTTAGAGAGATTAGCGCGTTTAAACAAACAAACAAACAATCAAACAAACAAACAAACTCTTCCGCTTTATAATATTAGTATACATTATAAAGTAAAGTAGCTTAAGCACCTACCTTACTCAGCTCCCTGCATCACCCTTAAGGTTGAATGGTAGATAATGCCTAAGGCATTAAGTCTGTCTTTGTACAAATGTTGTGTGCATTAACTAAACTAATATTATAAAGAGGAAAGATTTGATTGTTTGTTTGATTGTTTGTTTGTTTGTTTGTTTGATTGTTTGTTTGATTGTTTATTTGATTGTTTGTTTGATTGTTTGTTTAATTGTTTGTTTGATTGTTTGTTTGATTGTTTGTTTCATTGTTTGTTTGTTTGATTGTTTGTTTGATTGTTTGTTTGTTTGATTGTTTGTTTGTATTGAATAGGCTCCGAAACTACTGGACGGATTTGAATAATTCTTTCATCGTTGTGAAGCTACACTAACCTCGAGCGACATAGGCTAATTTTATCCCTGTATTCCCACGGGAACGGGAACTATGCGGATTAAACCTCGAGGCGGCCGAATAAATAAATACGTTCCAAGTTCGTAAAACCAAGTCTTTGTGCAGTTAGACTGTACAATAAATACTTGGCACTTGAAGTAATGGAGTGAAAAATTGTCTAGATTGCTCTCTACTCAAAAATAGGAGGGATGATATCTGTAGTATACTAGTTGCAGCTTGCAATTTCGTACCAGTGGGATTTAGGTAACTAAAGTTGCAATTTCTGTTTGGAAAATTAGTTAATAATAATAATATCTTGGGACAATTCACACATTGCTATCTGACCCCAAACTAAGCAGAGCTTGTACTATGGAAACCAGACAACTGATAAACATACTTTTATATTTCTAAATACATTACATATTATAGATAAATAACACCCAAACACAGAATAAACCATCGTGCTCATCACACAAAGTTTTATCCTGGGTGGGAATCGAACCCACGACCTCTTGCGTAGCAGTCGGATACACTCCCACCGCGCCATAGAGGCAATCAATTGAAAAATATGATGTGTTGTGTGCCGAGCTATAATAAAATCGACGACTTACTAATGAAAGTAAACGTACCTAATAAAGTAGTGCAGCTAACATAATTTTAATGAGCAATTAATCTGCCAGCATATCGTCGCGACTCGTGACAGAATCAACGCGTAGACACGACGGAATCGTCACGTTTTCGAGGCGGGGCGCCTGCGTTTGACAACACGCTCGTCGCGCTCTCGCAGCGAGAGCGCGACGTTCCACGGCGACCGCGCGGCAATACCATGACGTTTCTCTCGCACTCAGCGCCGCGATGATATCGCCGTGTGGAGACACGTTCTAAGAGAGTGTATAATATGTGGCATGACTATAATATCGCCGTGTAGAGACACGTTCTAAGAGAGTGTATAGAAATATGTGGCATGACTATAATATCGCCGCGTGGAGACACGTTCTAAAAGAGTGTATAGAAATATGTGGCACGACGATAATATTGCCGTGTATGTGATGTATCGGCTCCATGGCTGTTTTCAAAAAACGATTACGGTGCCATCTTTTGGATGCGCAACGTAAGCTGGCCCACGTGAATGCGAACATCTCTATCGTATGATGACGTAAAATTGGGATACATACATATATTATATAATATCTGAGCACGCACGCACATAAGTACACACACACGCACATAAGTACACACACACACACACACACACACACACACACACACACACACACACACACACATACACATGCTAACATACACGGGGTTGCAGTTGAAAACCAGCGCCAGGCTGTCAGCTTGGCAAAATGCTGAACTGGACACCCATTTGTTGCAGCCGCGAGGCACAGCTTTTGTTAATATGGTTTTCTTTTCCTTTTTTTTTTTCCAACCGAATTAATTATTATTACTATTTTTTAATTGATTTATTTTTTATTATATTCTGTTATTTCTTTTTGTTTAAATATTTTATGTAATTGTTTATTGCTGTGACTTATGTGGTTCAACAAATAAATGTTTCTTTTCTTTTCTTTTTTTCTTTTCTTTCCGTGTGGAGACACGTTCTAAGAGTGTCTAGAAATATGTGGCATGACTATAATATCGCCGCGTGGTGACACGTTCTAAGAGAGTGTATAGAAATATGTGGCACGACGATAATATCGCCGTGTGGAGACACGTTCTAAGAGAGTGTATAGAAATATGTGGCATGACTATAATATCGCCGTGTAGAGACACGTTCTAAGAGAGTGTATAGAAATATGTGGCATGACTATAATATCGCCGTGTGGAGACACGTTCTAAGAGAGTGTATAGAAATATGTGGCACGACGATAGTATCGCCGCAATTCTCTCGCCCGTGGAGACGGTCCCTGAGACTTTACAAACAGATTCATTTATTTTATTTACTTGTTTTGATTAAAATAAATCGTTTCTTGTAGAAATAAACTGTAAACAATATTGTGTTATAGAATGTGTAGCAAGGTTTTAAACGTCTAGACGAAGTGATTGATAGCATTGATCAGCTTTTAGCTCGCAGTTTTGTTCGCAATACCCATTAAAACTACATATAGTACGTTCAGATTCCAGACTCGGAACAAATATTAATGAATTATATTAAAAACAAGCGGACGCCTCGCGGTTTCACCCGCGTAGTTCCCGTTCCCGTGGGAATACAGGGATAAAAAATAGCCTATGTCACCCGGGGTTAGCGTAGCTTCACAACGATGAAAGAAGTTTTCAAATCCGTCCAGTAGTTTTTGACCCTATTCAATACAAACAAACGATCAAATCTATCCTCTTTATAATATTAGTTTTGAAGTATAGACTATAATATCGGAACTTTATCGCGTAAAATATTGAAATTATGCTTTTATCCAACTTTGAATTGAATTATCATTAGTCAACTTGATCAGTATGACTACGTGGTCACAGGTCCACTGATAGCAGCTTATTAAGTACTACCTGTCCAGCGCAACTTCGTCTGCATAAATTTCCCCCATTGCTGCCCCGCTTCTATTGGTCGTAGCGTGATATTATATAGCCTATAGCCTTCCTCGATAAATAGGCTATCTAACAGTAAAATATTTTTTCAATTTGGTCTAGTAGTTCCTAAGATTATCGCGAAAGTTAAAAAAAACAGAAGCAATAATGAAACATCTTATCACAAAACATTGAAATCCGATGGCCCATTTTAAAAATAAATACGTGTATAAGTGGGTAATTTCAATAAACTCATTTACGTTGGTAACGTAAAGGAATAAATTGAATTTGTTATTACAGGGGAATGAATGTATTTAATTTGGGCACGTCACTCGCTGTTATCGAAGAAATGTTACGTAGGAAGTTGCTGGAAATGTTGCATAATCTTAATAAATAGGTATGAAAATACGAATCACTTTTAAGGTTTAAAGAATCCATATGAATCGAACTACGCTTAAATAATCTGAGGCTATAAAAACGTATATCGAAGACTTCGCGAAATCTTCTTCTTTGTGGTAAATTTGATATTCTTATAGTACCTTAATCAGAAAAAAATACTCTATTTTTCTATCTAATCAACATCGTGATACGTCCATTAGTTTCTGAGATCGTGCGGTACATCTAGGACGAAATGGTGAGTTTTGATAAATATTATTGTGTAAATAAATATATGTGGTCATGTATCATTCGTAATATTCAAGTTATGAGATAAATATTTGTGTATAAAAATACATCTCAAGTCATATCATTAATAACATATATTTATCACCTTCTAATAAGGTGTCATATGATATATGTTTAATTATATCATTTGACACAAAGTTAATTCGTACACTGCATCGATACAACTAAAGTTGTATTATTGCTCGCATACATAGGAAACTAATATTTTTTGTGTAAACTAATTCAACTAAAATTATATCAATACTCACGAGCAGACTAAAACGGTTTTGTTCCAAAATATGTGCAAAGTAATACTTGTTGCGAACGCGACCGGTGCGCGGGGTGAAGGGGGCGCTACTGAGAGGGTATCGTCGCCCGCGCGGGGTCAGTGCCGCAAATACTACAAGACGAGGAGGTTGCGCGCGCTCTCTGAACATTTCAACATGGCGGACAATGTACGTATTAGATGTATCATTTTACACAAATTCTATTTTCTTATTCGTATATTCATAATAACAAGAACTAATAACAATTTACACAAAAGAATTACTCCATATATATCAGTATACACGAAATCTAATTATTATTGTGTAAAAGTAAAAAAACATTGTAATTCACATAAATGCGCCCCAGTATTACTCCTAACCACTTAATTATAAATAAAAATGTGCGAATGCTTCCATCACTATTTGAGTGTTATCGGTAAACCTAAAGGCCCTGCCACGAGTAGCTATAAATTTAGTAATGAATATCGTTATTATTTTATTTTGTTATCTATGTTCTATGATGGTCTATAATGTAAAATTTCATTGTTACAGCTTCGTTCTTGCCGTGCAAAACGCATGTTAGACATGTTAAACATAAACCAGAATGAAGTGTCCGTGGACGAAAACATTTCTTTTACTTCCAGTTCAAATAATAATAATACTCGTAGTATGTCAATTAGCGAGGAAGTGTTATTAGAGCAGAGTCCTTCTTCCTTGAATAATGAAATTTTACACAAAGATGACGAAGATAAATGTTCATCTTCTGATGGTGATTTCGGATCCTCGAGTAGTGACCAGTATATACCTGGTACAGAAGAAGACAGCAGTAACAGTTCTTATGATACTATAACTAGATCGGTATTGCAATCAAAAGGGAAGCCATCTAGAACAATTTCAAGTTCTGACAGTTCATGCAGTAGTACTTATGGCCAAGATGATAACAGTTGCCATATTTTACCCGAAGAAAGTAGGAATAGTAATCTACATCACTTGCCTGAAAATACAAATCCATGCAGTGATATAGCACCGTCTCATTCACCAAATTCTGTAGAAGGATATAATGAATCCAACATGTTACCCGAGAAAAATATAAATGATGATTCAAACACCAATCAGTGCAATGATGCGGGACCATCTTACTCGTTTTGGGATGATAAAACCGTAACTAGAGAGGGCCGTAAGAGAAAAAGAAGAGATGCTAATAAAGAAAGAAGATGTGAAAGAGAGGCGCGAAATATGTCTAGAAACAAAGGAGAAGAGTATTATACGAAAAAAGGCAAGTTAATAAAAAGCAGAGAGTTAAAAGATTTACCAGATTGTCGACAAAAATGTAAGGAAAAAATCCCTAAAGAGGTATTAGAAAATGTTTTTACAGAATACTGGCAGCTAGGTTCATATGAAAAGAGAGCTAATTATATAGGTAATTGTATAATTATTGGCAAAAAGAAAGTTGCTAAAATTGATCCAAAAAAAAGAAGAGAGTTTGCTAACAAATATGTTTTGAATTTCGATAATACTATCTATAATACATGCAAGAAATGTCTTTTAACAATTTTCGATGAAAGTAGCAGATTTATCCAAACTATTTGTGAGAAAAAAATTAAATGCGGTAACGTGATATCGAGTGAAAGGGGTCGTGCAGCAAGTTATAAAAAAATCAGCGATGATCGTTTGGAATTCGCAAGACAGCATATTTTGAAATTCCCCGCCTATGAAAGTCACTATGGGCGCAGCAAAACCAGCAAAACTTTCTTAAGTTCTGACTTATCTTTGGCTAAAATGTATGATCTATATAAAGAAACTACAACTGAACCTATTAGTAAAACAGTGTACAACCACGTGTTTAAGACTTTAAATTTATCGTTCAAACAGCCTTCCGTAGACACATGCCAGAAGTGTGATAGACTGAATAAGCAGTTGGAAATGGCAACGTCCGAAGAAATCAAAACTCAAATAAGAACCCAGTTGCAAGAACACCAAGCTTGCGCCGCGTTTGCATATGATCTGAAAGACAAAGATAAAAGTTATGCAAAAGAATCAACAGATACCCTTGTTTTCACATTCGATTTGCAACAATGCTTACCAACTCCTTATCTTAAAACGGGTATGGTATTCTACAAACGCCAACTTTGGACTTACAATCTTACGATACATGATTGTGTAGGTAATAAAGCCCATTGCTATATTTGGGATGAAAGTATTTCCGGTCGAGGAGCAAACCAAATAGCTTCACGTGTTTACGATTTTTTAAAAAATATAGTTCCTAATCTATGGCCCAACGTTTCAAAAATTATTTTGTACTCCGACACTTGCGCCGGACAAAATAAAAATTCCATAATGGCGGCTATGATGCTCTTAGCTGCTCATGATCTGCCGTATATCATTTCCATAGAACACAAGTTTTTAACTCCTGGTCATACGAGAATGGAAGTAGATAGTGACCATTCACTAATAGAAAAAACTAAAAAAAGAACGACTATGAATATTCATCATCCTCGAGATTGGGCTCAATTAATACGATCGGTAGGAAGACCTGGAAAATTTAATGTTATCGAGATGGCTAAATCTAACTTTTATGATTTTAGTGATATCTTGAAACAAAACTTTACTATGAAAAAATTTAATGAAGATAACATTAAGTTTGTTTGGGCTGATGTTAAACTTTTACGGTTTGACAAGATGTTGTTTCCGTGCTTCAAATATAAAACGGATTTACAAACTGATGATTTTAATACGATCTCTTTTGCAAAAAGGGGTAAAAATTACGGATTAGAATTACTTACCAATAATTTACTTAACTGTAAGGGATCAAATTTCATTTCGAACGAAAAGAAGACTGATTTAATTTCATTATTGCCATACATTGATAATAGTTGTCATGATTACTATAAAAATTTAAAAACTAAGGCTGATATAAGAGATATTGACCCTGATTTGATCTCAAGTGATGAAGACTGAAAACTATTTAATTTAAGAAGTTGTTGATTTATTTTGTTTTACATTTATTATTAATATTTAATTATGTTTAATTTGATATGGAAGTTGAATATTATTTTAGGTTTTTTGATAAATGTTATACATACCTAGTAAGTTGACAGTTTTGATTCATTCTTGAAGTTTGAATATTTGATAAGTATTGAATTTTAGTTGAGTTTGATATGAAAGTTTAAGTTAAGTTGTTTATAACTTTTAATACATAGATACCGAGATTTTGATTCTTAATTAGTTATTTTTAGTATTCAAAACTATTTTTCGTTTATGTTGTATTGTTGACTAGTGGCATTGATGTTTTTGTTTTCTTTTTGGCTAAATTACGATATTCCAACTTTCAAACCAATTATTGTTGGTCAATAATACATTAAAATAAAAGTGATTATGCAAGTTTTTTGTGTTTTTATTGCTCTATTTTTATACCGTTGTTTTAAGATTTTTTCTTGTATCATATTACACAAAACTGAGTAAAGATTTAAGTCAACTTATATCAAAATACATGAACTTTATTCTCGTGCAAAATGATATAAATAATAAAAAAACTACTTTTACGAGCTTTGTGCCTAAATTGCAGTTGCCGATTGAAAAATATTACTTGTTTGTTAGACAGCTTTGAACAGGAGATGATTAGTTTCATATAAAACTACATGATATTACAACAAATATCACCTTTCACCAAACCTTCCCATAGCGTGTAAATTGTTACAACTCATCTAGAATCATTATACACGAGAATGCATTTGGTGTGTTTTGATATAACAAACAGTTTTTTTTTAATATCTCTTCCTATATTGAACACTCTAGAGCAGGAACCTATTAGGTTGTAAACAATACCACATTAAAATTGAATATGTCACTAGTTTTGAAAACAAATGATTTATTCTAACAAATTTTATTTTTTAAACACAAAAACTCGTCTACTGAAAAGTTGACATTTTCGAGATATATCAGTTTTCACAGGACCCACAGAATTATACAATTACCTATATAATTAGCTCTCTTTTCTTATGAACCTAGCTGCCAGTATTCTGTAAAAACATTTTCTAATACCTCTTTAGGGATTTTTTCCTTACATTTTTGTCGACAATCTGGTAAATCTTTTAACTCTCTGCTTTTTATTAACTTGCCTTTTTTCGTATAATACTCTTCTCCTTTGTTTCTAGACATATTTCGCGCCTCTCTTTCACATCTTCTTTCTTTATTAGCATCTCTTCTTTTTCTCTTACGGCCCTCTCTAGTTACGGTTTTATCATCCCAAAACGAGTAAGATGGTCCCGCATCATTGCACTGATTGGTGTTTGAATCATCATTTATATTTTTCTCGGGTAACATGTTGGATTCATTATATCCTTCTACAGAATTTGGTGAATGAGACGGTGCTATATCACTGCATGGATTTGTATTTTCAGGCAAGTGATGTAGATTACTATTCCTACTTTCTTCGGGTAAAATATGGCAACTGTTATCATCTTGGCCATAAGTACTACTGCATGAACTGTCAGAACTTGAAATTGTTCTAGATGGCTTCCCTTTTGATTGCAATACCGATCTAGTTATAGTATCATAAGAACTGTTACTGCTGTCTTCTTCTGTACCAGGTATATACTGGTCACTACTCGAGGATCCGAAATCACCATCAGAAGATGAACATTTATCTTCGTCATCTTTGTGTAAAATTTCATTATTCAAGGAAGAAGGACTCTGCTCTAATAACACTTCCTCGCTAATTGACATACTACGAGTATTATTATTATTTGAACTGGAAGTAAAAGAAATGTTTTCGTCCACGGACACTTCATTCTGGTTTATGTTTAACATGTCTAACATGCGTTTTGCACGGCAAGAACGAAGCTGTAACAATGAAATTTTACATTATAGACCATCATAGAACATAGATAACAAAATAAAATAATAACGATATTCATTACTAAATTTATAGCTACTCGTGGCAGGGCCTTTAGGTTTACCGATAACACTCAAATAGTGATGGAAGCATTCGCACATTTTTATTTATAATTAAGTGGTTAGGAGTAATACTGGGGCGCATTTATGTGAATTACAATGTTTTTTTACTTTTACACAATAATAATTAGATTTCGTGTATACTGATATATATGGAGTAATTCTTTTGTGTAAATTGTTATTAGTTCTTGTTATTATGAATATACGAATAAGAAAATAGAATTTGTGTAAAATGATACATCTAATACGTACATTGTCCGCCATGTTGAAATGTTCAGAGAGCGCGCGCAACCTCCTCGTCTTGTAGTATTTGCGGCACTGACCCCGCGCGGGCGACGATACCCTCTCAGTAGCGCCCCCTTCACCCCGCGCACCGGTCGCGTTCGCAACAAGTATTACTTTGCACATATTTTGGAACAAAACCGTTTTAGTCTGCTCGTGAGTATTGATATAATTTTAGTTGAATTAGTTTACACAAAAAATATTAGTTTCCTATGTATGCGAGCAATAATACAACTTTAGTTGTATCGATGCAGTGTACGAATTAACTTTGTGTCAAATGATATAATTAAACATATATCATATGACACCTTATTAGAAGGTGATAAATATATGTTATTAATGATATGACTTGAGATGTATTTTTATACACAAATATTTATCTCATAACTTGAATATTACGAATGATACATGACCACATATATTTATTTACACAATAATATTTATCAAAACTCACCATTTCGTCCTAGATGTACCGCACGATCTCAGAAACTAATGGACGTATCACGATGTTGATTAGATAGAAAAATAGAGTATTTTTTTCTGATTAAGGTACTATAAGAATATCAAATTCGCTATAAGTTGACTTGTATCACTTTTCACAGGACGCACAGAATTATTGGCAAAAAGAAAGTTGCTAAAATTGATCCAAAAAAAAGAAGAGAGTTTGCTAACAAATATGTTTTGAATTTCGATAATACTATCTATAATACATGCAAGAAATGTCTTTTAACAATTTTCGATGAAAGTAGCAGATTTATCCAAACTATTTGTGAGAAAAAAATTAAATGCGGTAACGTGATATCGAGTGAAAGGGGTCGTGCAGCAAGTTATAAAAAAATCAGCGATGATCGTTTGGAATTCGCAAGACAGCATATTTTGAAATTCCCCGCCTATGAAAGTCACTATGGGCGCAGCAAAACCAGCAAAACTTTCTTAAGTTCTGACTTATCTTTGGCTAAAATGTATGATCTATATAAAGAAACTACAACTGAACCTATTAGTAAAACAGTGTACAACCACGTGTTTAAGACTTTAAATTTATCGTTCAAACAGCCTTCCGTAGACACATGCCAGAAGTGTGATAGACTGAATAAGCAGTTGGAAATGGCAACGTCCGAAGAAATCAAAACTCAAATAAGAACCCAGTTGCAAGAACACCAAGCTTGCGCCGCGTTTGCATATGATCTGAAAGACAAAGATAAAAGTTATGCAAAAGAATCAACAGATACCCTTGTTTTCACATTCGATTTGCAACAATGCTTACCAACTCCTTATCTTAAAACGGGTATGGTATTCTACAAACGCCAACTTTGGACTTACAATCTTACGATACATGATTGTGTAGGTAATAAAGCCCATTGCTATATTTGGGATGAAAGTATTTCCGGTCGAGGAGCAAACCAAATAGCTTCACGTGTTTACGATTTTTTAAAAAATATAGTTCCTAATCTATGGCCCAACGTTTCAAAAATTATTTTGTACTCCGACACTTGCGCCGGACAAAATAAAAATTCCATAATGGCGGCTATGATGCTCTTAGCTGCTCATGATCTGCCGTATATCATTTCCATAGAACACAAGTTTTTAACTCCTGGTCATACGAGAATGGAAGTAGATAGTGACCATTCACTAATAGAAAAAACTAAAAAAAGAACGACTATGAATATTCATCATCCTCGAGATTGGGCTCAATTAATACGATCGGTAGGAAGACCTGGAAAATTTAATGTTATCGAGATGGCTAAATCTAACTTTTATGATTTTAGTGATATCTTGAAACAAAACTTTACTATGAAAAAATTTAATGAAGATAACATTAAGTTTGTTTGGGCTGATGTTAAACTTTTACGGTTTGACAAGATGTTGTTTCCGTGCTTCAAATATAAAACGGATTTACAAACTGATGATTTTAATACGATCTCTTTTGCAAAAAGGGGTAAAAATTACGGATTAGAATTACTTACCAATAATTTACTTAACTGTAAGGGATCAAATTTCATTTCGAACGAAAAGAAGACTGATTTAATTTCATTATTGCCATACATTGATAATAGTTGTCATGATTACTATAAAAATTTAAAAACTAAGGCTGATATAAGAGATATTGACCCTGATTTGATCTCAAGTGATGAAGACTGAAAACTATTTAATTTAAGAAGTTGTTGATTTATTTTGTTTTACATTTATTATTAATATTTAATTATGTTTAATTTGATATGGAAGTTGAATATTATTTTAGGTTTTTTGATAAATGTTATACATACCTAGTAAGTTGACAGTTTTGATTCATTCTTGAAGTTTGAATATTTGATAAGTATTGAATTTTAGTTGAGTTTGATATGAAAGTTTAAGTTAAGTTGTTTATAACTTTTAATACATAGATACCGAGATTTTGATTCTTAATTAGTTATTTTTAGTATTCAAAACTATTTTTCGTTTATGTTGTATTGTTGACTAGTGGCATTGATGTTTTTGTTTTCTTTTTGGCTAAATTACGATATTCCAACTTTCAAACCAATTATTGTTGGTCAATAATACATTAAAATAAAAGTGATTATGCAAGTTTTTTGTGTTTTTATTGCTCTATTTTTATACCGTTGTTTTAAGATTTTTTCTTGTATCATATTACACAAAACTGAGTAAAGATTTAAGTCAACTTATATCAAAATACATGAACTTTATTCTCGTGCAAAATGATATAAATAATAAAAAAACTACTTTTACGAGCTTTGTGCCTAAATTGCAGTTGCCGATTGAAAAATATTACTTGTTTGTTAGACAGCTTTGAACAGGAGATGATTAGTTTCATATAAAACTACATGATATTACAACAAATATCACCTTTCACCAAACCTTCCCATAGCGTGTAAATTGTTACAACTCATCTAGAATCATTATACACGAGAATGCATTTGGTGTGTTTTGATATAACAAACAGTTTTTTTTTAATATCTCTTCCTATATTGAACACTCTAGAGCAGGAACCTATTAGGTTGTAAACAATACCACATTAAAATTGAATATGTCACTAGTTTTGAAAACAAATGATTTATTCTAACAAATTTTATTTTTTAAACACAAAAACTCGTCTACTGAAAAGTTGACATTTTCGAGATATATCAGTTTTCACAGGACCCACAGATTTCTCCAGCGTAGTCAATCTTTTGTTATGTCACCCAGAAAAACATAATAAATCAACCGTAAAAATCGAGTCACACAATCTATTTATGGATTGAATTCGACGACAATCCTGAGTAACACAAATTCACAACAAAAGCCTTCATTTATAACTATCATCAAACAACAATGAAGCATTAACTAACCAAGTGTCCCTTTACCGATCAATGTTGGTCACGAAATGGAACCATTCAAGAAATAATTTTACTAACAAAATAGTTTTGGTTAGAAAAAATAATTATTAAGGTAATATTTTTTTAGTAAAATAACTTTTTACCTGACTGCAAGAAAGGGTTATGTGTTTATGAATAATAAACTACTTTATTGAAAGTAAAAAATATTGTAAAAGCCAGGGAAAATTTTCATGACGTATACTACCGATTATTGGAAATTACACTAATATACTCTTATGTTTAAGTCTTTAGCTCTCGTGCCTTATAACCTAGAATAAAATGGTGTACACCAAAATCCTTCTAAAAAAAATGTGCGAACGAATAGAGAAAAGTCCACATTGAATTTATAGCTTTTGAGAAAATCAGGAACATACATACAACTGGTTATTTTTGAGGTGACAACGTCTTATAAATCGATGACCGGTTGCACTCACGAAAAAGTGTCTAATAGGTGTATTTAATGACTAGTTGCTAAGCAACGCAAATGGTGATGTCGCATGCTTATAGGGTGAAGTATTATGGCCGTCGGACGCATGTCTCGGGGTCCACTAAAGCTGTCACAGGCATGCTTGTTTATTACAATGTCGTCAATACTTTCATATGAGCTTAACACGTAAAATTATCGCCCGTAAACTGACTTAACAGATAACAATTCTTTAAATTCATTTAAGATTGAATTAATATTTAGAGGAAAAGCTAGGTAACAAAATGGAGTCATTTCTTGCAGACTAGTTTGTAACATAACTACCACTTTATGAGAACGTCTGTTTCTACTGTTTATCCTTATTTTATATTTGAAAGATTTGCTTTTTACGTTATTAAAGCTGTTTCTTTTATCTTGCACTGACAGGACTGTTTATTGCTTTTGTATATTTGAGATGGCTCATATCATAAACGTGAACTATTTTTAAATTTCAACATAAAAGATAAATAAAGAGTTTTTCACACGATACGAGTTTCTGTTAATCTTAATTCTGTTCAATCTGCAAATTGTTTGCTAGGTTTAAACGACACGTTGGTATCGTGTAAATAAGCCTTGTTTTTTTAAAGTTAACTAGCAATGCGGGTTTGTGTGTCGCACATTACTAACAATATTGTTAACCCCTCCAGTTAAGCTAAATTGCTTGTGTTAAAAGTGGGTTCACGTCAGTAGTTTAAGGCACCTGTCCTCCCAATGGCGATGAGCGAGAAGCAGGTAGCTATGTTATCGCTAAAGAAACCTACAATTTCCCGTTCGTATAAACAAAACAGAAGCAGTATAAAGCGAGTAGTAGCCGGCAGTGGAACCGGTGAGCGTTCAACTATAAATATCTGTATCTCTTTTGTTTACACGGGATCTACATAAGTATGTACGTTTCTTGAGCGATAAACTCACAACTCGTTTTCTCGTTGTTGGTGGGACAGGTGCCTAATGGCTAGAATTCGAACCCGCTTCTTCCCGAACCTTGCAAACCCAAAGCCTCTACCGCCAGTTTTATATTTTATTATTTTCTCATTAATTGACTGCTCTTGAATGTATGAGAAAATGGGCCTGAACAGCGCAGCGTACTTTAAATGATTAAAGCTTATAGAAATATCAGTGAAACCGAATACCGTCGAGTCACTCGCATTACGAGTTGGGAGGAGATTGGGGAGTGCAATTCACTCAACGCCAACCAAGTGCAATTGACTTTGACTTCTTACCTATTACGATTTCGGAAGGAGGCCGAGTGGAGTCAGCTTTAAAACGGTAACCCCTGAAATTCTCGCCAGCATTACTGTTTTTTTTTTTATTATTTGTTACGGACAAGTAAACTTCATCGAAACTTTTTCTAATGTAACCTACTAAGATATTAGGCAAAGAAAGCTTATATAATATAAGTAAGTGATGCTTATAACCTTAAGGATCCTTAAGGTAATTTCTAACACTTTGTTCAGAAATAAAACCAATAAGAATTGATTTTATAGTATTTTTATAGGCATTTCTTGCCAATTAATTTATAAGTACCTGGATGACCGAGCTTCGCTCGTTATTTTTTTTAAACGATGTTTTCCAAAAATGAAACCTAGCTAGATCGATTTATCTCCCCCGAAAGCCCCTGCATACTAAATTTCATGAAAATCGCTGGAGCCATTGCCGAGATTCAGATTATATATATAGGTATATATATACAAGAATTGCTCGTTTAAAGGTATAAGAATAGGTATATATATACAAGAATTACTCGTTTAAAGGTATAAGATACTATAATTGCATTTTTGAAAGATAGAAGTATTGAAGTCCAGACTCAGGAATCGAACCCGAGACTTCCGTATGCCAAACCGAGGCCGGAATTAAAGCATCTAAACGGGACTATGTTACTAAACCTCCAATTCTTCTATCCTTCCTGCGCGCGAGTCAGGCCCTCGCTTGCGCCATCTAGCCGATAGTTAGAAAACTATTACGGCCTTTGTAATTGCTTGACCGCGAAGTGGGAATTTGAGGTTTATGAACATAGTTCCCGGTTTGGAATATGAAAGTCTCGGGTTCGATTCCTAGATCTGGATTTTAAACTTTTCTCTCTTTCAAAAATGCAATTATTGTATTATAATAAAATTGATATATCGTATTAGAACAATCTCGCTTGATTATAGTGAGAGCTGCATTGTCTTTTACTATTACAAGTTAATTGAATCAGTCCAATTATCAAAGCTACCAATATATCAATCATATTAAGAGAGCACTAACATATAATTGGATAATAAGAAATTAGTACAATCCTCGATTCACAATCAGATTGTCCATTACCATTTGCTGCAGTGTTCAGGCTTTCAGCTTTATCGGTTTCGGTATCAATGATAATACAATCAGGTCCGTTTGTAATTTCTCTGCTAATGTTACGATTATTGTTGTTCCGACTATAGTCGATCTGTTTCTCGGATGTTCAACGTTCATATTTAGCCCGCGTCTCAATCGACACAAGAGGCCGTGGGTTCGATCCCTACCCAAGATAAAACTTTGTGTGATGAGCACGATAGTTTATTATGTGTCTGGGTGTTATTTATCTATAATATGTATGTATTTAGAAATATATAAGTATGTTTATCAGTTGTCCGGTTTTAGTAAGATATTATTATTATTAAGCTAGATTAAATTATTCAAAATAAAGAGTACAGCAGGAACGCTTATGTATGTAATGCCATCAACATGCGATGATCTAAAACTCGCAAATACTAAATCATGATAGAAATTTTAAAGTAACATATTGGAGTAGTAGGTAACAAAAGAATATACCACAGAACTTTGTTACCTACTACTCCAATAAGTTACTTTAAAAATAATTGCTGTCATATTTCGTTACCATAAACTTTCGTCAAATTTATCTATACTAATATTATAAAGTTGAAGAGTTTGTTTGAACACGGTGATCTCAGGAACTACTGGTCCAAATTAAAAATAATATATAAATGTTGAATAGTCCAGTAATTGAGAAAGGCTATAGGCTATTTATTATCACGCTACGACCAATAGGAGCGGAGCAGCAATAAAAAATATTGCAAAAACGGGGAAAAATTACGCAGACAAAGTTGCGCGGTCAGTTAGTTTTAAATAAACAGACTTAATGCGGGCGAAGCCACAAGTACTCTCTAGTTGTCTATAAACACTCAGCCCAACTTCCTAATTTCCCCATAAAATCCAAACACCCTTGATCTACTAACACCATGAACCATCTATGATCCCAGCTCGCGCCATTTTAAAACCCATTCGCACACAGACTATAAAGAAATCTTTCTGTATATGCGAAACTAAAATAAACGTTACTTTATGAGTTAAGGTCGCCGAACACTTATCAACTCGGTACATCACGTCGTCTTTTTCTTCAGACACTTACACGTTAAACCTAATTACGGTTACGTCCATGAGCAGATCCAGGATTTTATTCTGGGGAGAACAAATGGAAAATGTGTTGAAAAAAAACTTTTGAGGTGGTAGTTGGGGGGAGGGATGTTCCAAAAACATACAATACAAAAACATCATCATACAAAACAATCTTCGGAATCCGCCTACGGCTACACCTTATTTAAGACTAGGACCAAATACTAGTATTTGGTCCAGTGCAAATCATTTTAGTAATTAAAGTACTCGATGAGCGATGTTTGATGAGCTTATTAAAACATTCGAAGCCAAACTAGTCTTTAAGTTATTTTCAAACGTAATATACGGCGCGATGCTTTCTATAGAAATTAAGATTACTTTGTGCTTTACTTTACGCCCTGATTTCGGACATAATATCATCCCCTACGTATTCACTCTGAGTGCTGTGGTCGTGGTTTCATGATGACCCATCTGCTCTAGATCATGCAGTCCTCGCGATGTGCCAACGAGAACTTTAAAATATTGAGGTGACTACATCAAATTAATTTTTCTTGTTATTTATTTATTATTTTACATATTTATATTATAGAACTGTTTGGTTATATTGATAATGTTATGGCGATATTCTCAGGTACTACTAGTTCAAAATGAAAAATATATTAGTGTTGGATAGCCCATTTATCGAGACAGGCTGTAGACTACATAAAATAACGC
Organism: Herminia tarsipennalis; assembly: GCA_945859575.2. Taxonomy (NCBI): domain Eukaryota; kingdom Metazoa; phylum Arthropoda; class Insecta; order Lepidoptera; family Erebidae; genus Herminia; species Herminia tarsipennalis. The sequence goes on along the minus strand of OX243857.2, from coordinate 6,107,526 downwards.
TACGACTAATAGGAGCTGAAATAAATTAAAACTATTTAAAAAAATAAGCAAAAAATGATTTAGACGGAGTTTAGCAGGCGCGGCAGTACCCACTTCGCGGTCAAGTAATTTTTTATCAAAAATCTTAAAAAAATACAAACAGTGATACACATTTCATAAACAGATAATAATTTAAAATCTTTGCAATTGACCACAAAATATAGTTATAGTGAAATACTCGTAGACCGAACGGGGCGGCGGCGGCTGGCGGTCGGTTGATATAGACGCGAGTAAATGAGTGTGCGTAAACCTTTAGAAGATTTTTCATTAAACTGGTGTATATTTATCCAAAGCGAATGACTGTTAAACGTTTCTGTAAATACTACGTTACCTAGTTACTCACAAGTAAATAAAATGCAGTAGTAATAATCTTAATTGCGATACGGGGAATTTAGAGTTACGATTTCTTGCTCAAGGTGAAAAAATGTTGATGTTTCTTCGTTTTTTTTATATTTTTAGGCTTTTTAAGCTACTTTTGGGTCAATTTACGTATTTCAAGCAGTGCAGTAGTAGTTCAGTCGCAGTTAAGTTTCGATTAAAACGGCCATTTTCGTATTCTTATAACTTTGGGATCGATCATAAAAACGCTTGCGCACCGTACTAGAATGTCGTTATTGCGCTCTCGAGACGCATACTTGACGCAAGCGTATTTGAGATCGATCTCAAAGTTACAAGAATACAAAAATGGAATATTATTCGAAACTTATCTGCAACTGCACTGCTTTAAATACGTGAATCAACCCCCTTATGTGGGTTTCAAATATTTGATCATACTAGTCATTTCGCACGGATCTAGACGCATGCTTACCATAAAAATACTGACCCCATTTTGTATGGAATCCCTTAACGACACAAGCCAGCCTTGACGACACCAGAGGCGAAGAGTTAAAACTTACAGAGGTCCCCGATCCAAAAATATATCTTGGTGGACATAGTTCTTTGTACCTATAATACTAAGTAACTACAATCCAAAGGGAAGGCGAAAGGAATGGTGTTTTAAGTACCCTCCGCCACTGGACGACACCCCTTAATGTTTTGATTTATACCATTTGTACACTGTACAATCTCTATCTGTATTCAGTTTTTTTTTGGAACGTATTTCCTTATCGCGCGTTGTGATCGGGGCTAAACGGATAAAATTCTCACGAAAAGTTGTAACGACACTTTTTGACACACACAAGCCGTGCGGCGTGCGCGTAAGATATGAACATCTAATTTGACGTAGAAGTCACCTGTCGATTTGGTCTAGAGGCATAAATTCGGTACACAGTATTGGAGAAAATTGTGTAGTTGTGGATTCGTGCCTTCGGTATACAATCGTCTTTTTGTAAGATATTTTCGTTTCGTCTTTCTATTTCGCATTGAACAGTGTGGTGTTGCGAAGATTTAAAAAAAAAAAATAAGATAAGAATTTTGTTCCATCCGGGTGTCCCTTGACACCTCTCAAGTTTTTTTTTAAAGACGACTCCCGCATTAGGGTACAAGCCCTGTGTCGCGGGAGACTTTACAAACATACAAGTCACGGACACAAAGTACACCCAGACTCGGAACAACAATTTGTGGATCACACAAAGTGGTGTTCCGTGTGGGAATCGAACCCACGACCGCTTGCGTAGCAGTCGGACACATACCCACCGCGTCACAGAGGCAGTCAAGTTTGGGATCAGATGGCGTTGTGTGAGTTGTCCCAAGATATTATTATTATTTGACGCCACTTGTTTAGGGACTCTGATACTACTAAATAATCGACCATCCATCATAAGTCGTTGGTACTTATTGCGCATCTTGAAACATACATAAAATTCAGTTGAGCTATTTATGAGTTAAAAATAGCAGATTATTTAACACATACTCCCGCGCAGATTTATAGCGTTATATTAGATCAATAGACGTTACAAATGTTATGATAAAGTGTAAAAATATTCGGACATGACTCAGGAATCGAACCTTGAAAGATCATACTAATACACAACTGAAGTTTGTTTAATAATTTATTTTTGTACTGAAGGGATACGTCCGTTTACTTTGATTTTTCATCCGATTGCGCAAAGACAAAGAGGGTAATTTGTTAATGTACCAGCCTTGGCTTGATTATTTTTTCTTAATATATTGTATTCGTAAACGAACGCCACGTATTGCCATGCCATAAATACCACGATTTCATGATATGGCTGGTCACATCATGAAATTATCAATTCTACGATTTGACCACGACACATAGATATACTTGAAAAAAAAAATACTTTCTCTCTTACGATGTCAAGCATTGAAAAGTCGAAAGTACGTATATAGAAAATACCAGTACTATTAATGATAATAATAATAATAATAATATCTTGGGACAACTCACACAACGCTATCTGATCCCAAACTAAGCAGAGCTTGTACTTTGGAAACCAGACCACTGATAAACATATTTATATAATTATAAATATTGTACATACATATTATAGATAAATAACACCCAGACACAGAATAAACCATCGTGCTTATCACACAAAGTTTTATTCTGGGTGGGGATCGAACCCACGACCTCTTGCGTAGCAGTCGGATACACTCCCACCGCGCCACAGAGGCAGTGATATTTAAGTTTAAACATCATTGAGTACCTACTATCATGACAATTTAGAATGATAGCGTGCGTGTAATTTTTCATTGAAAACAAAACGCTACTATAATAGAGACCCATTTCAAATTGATGTCTCCATTACTTTAAATGTCAAATAAAATTGATGTTAGCCATCGGAGCTTCATGTGAAATTGATTTAGAAAAGGATAGAATTATATGTTTTGAAAGAGAAGCATTTTTAGCAAGTTTTATAGCTATCGCCAGCGACTTTGTTTGCGTATTTATTAATCCATCCAATCCAAATTTTGTATGGATGGATGGATGTTTGTTGGTACTTATTCACATAAAAAAAATATCACAACTATCTTAAAAAAACAATGTTTGTGTGTTTCTCCTGTATACGTTCCGAAACTTTTAATCATATTATGATGAAATCTTAAGGGTAGATTACGCGAAACAGGGTTGGGCTCTCTCAAAAATTTATATAAAAAACCTGAATATTAGGACACGAAAAAAATCGTATTACTAGTCAAAGAGTTTTTCTAGTAGATGAAATAAAGAAATTTAAGGATTTGTCTTAATATGATCCCGCAAATAAATCTTGAATGTCATATGTCATAGTCATGGCATTCGTAATCTAACATATGTACGAACGAATATTCTATTTTATTTTGACCTGCGCTCCTGCGCACTGTGAAGTAATGCTTGTGTGCAGAAGAGCGAGGCCGGCGAACGTGTCGCTGCATATGTAGCGCCAAATAAATAATTCTCCTAGTGTAATGCCCCCTTAATAGGGTGTTTTAGGCACGCCCGCAAAATTTCGGGGTCCCAAAACCACAGCCAAGCGTGGCCGGGTTTACCTTGTACCTACCTAAGTTATAAAATTAAACTTAATGCAAAGGAAAATTCAATAAAATATAAAACGTTTAAAATTCCCAAAACAAGTAAGCACTGTAAAAGCTCTGCTTAGTTTGTAATTATAAAGCGTTGTGTGAGCTGTCCTAAAATATTTTTATTATTATGTACATAAACCATAGCTAATATGATTGAAGATAAATTTACGATAAATAAATTTTATTACTAAATATAACATTAAAACATCAAACCATTATTATGTAAAACATTGTTATTTGGAACAAAAGAATTTTATGGAACATAATTTATTTCCAAAACACATAAACTGCTCAAACTTTTGATCTAAAACATAATGGTCTATTCGATATTATCACGTTGTAAAATGTTTTAAACGTCTGACGTGCTAACTGTGTAAATATACGGGCTTGGAATTTGTGTGCGGGCGCAGCACAATGCAGAAGTTACAAACAATTGTAAAATAAGTATTTTTATGTAAGTATTTTGTTTTTTAATTTCATAGGCCCTTTTTTGTATAATAGATTAAATTGAATTGTAAATATATACCACCTAAATCATTTTAATTGTAAAAAATCTGTAAGTTCCCAATTACAATATATGTCATACGAACAGACGGAGTACTACTACTTATTACTTGTACTAAAATAAATAAGACCAATTTTTGTAAAATCTCTTTTAATTAACTATTTTTTGTATATGTTAATTTATTAGTCTACTAGCTGTGCCCGCGACTTCGTTCGCGTGGAAGTTGGGTTTATATTAAGGTAGTTTATATTACAATTTAACTTATGTGTAAAACATATTGGAAACATGCTCCACAATGCTCTGTGGCATCTATGGATATTAGGGCCTAGCTTTAATCAGGGCCCAACCTATGGCAGGGCAAGCCAAGCAAATGCCCAGTGCAGCAAAATGAAGGGCGACAAAGTTTATGGCGCCAGACGGTTAGAAGACAAATTATAAAAAATACCATGCCTTCAGCACCTCGACAAAAAAGTATTTCACCAAAATGATTTGCATCACATCAAATATTATTAATATTGAAAAATTCCCCCCCTACCCGAAACCGCCTAAGTTGACGGGGGGTCAACTTAGGCGGTTTCGGGTTAAATGAAGCCCGAAACCGCCCAAGTACTCGCGCGAAATGTTGTGTTAAGGAGCTTCGATTCTGACTCCGAAAGGTCGAAAATTCCGATTGATTTTAAACGTCCGACTCCAACTTCGGCTCCGACACTTTAAATCGGACGTTTTAATCGGAGGTACCTAGCCGTTCCTTCAAGATAATTTATACATACATAGGTAATAAAGGTATGATGGAAAAAACTCTCACAGATTCCCTATGATCGCGGGTTATGTCCTGCCCGAGCGATCTTTTCCGAGTCTAAAGTACACCCACTTTGTGTCCGTGTTGTAAAGTCCCCCGCGAAATAGGGCTGGTTATGGTTTTAAAAAAAATCCTGTTTTTAAAACATTGCATTCCCGCGGTGCTGTGATGCGTGTTCAAACAAACAGACAACATTCAAACGTTTTTAAAAGATATACTCAGATATATTTTTGTGTTTATATACTATTTCTAAACTTATTTCAATATTTTTTTTCACTCACTTTAGAAGATTAAAATATTATTTTATAATGTCTACATTGGTGAATTAAAAAATAGGTGCGTCAACCTGTCGCAAATTAAGATCATCATATATTCATAGGAATATGAATATATGATGATCTTAATTTGTTATGTAAGAATTTCAGTTTTTTTTTTAAATCAATTTTCCTGATTCTTTTTAATATGTATTTAAACGCCATCTATTTTCAAAACTGAATAAGTTTCTTAAAAGAAACTTATCCAGTTTTGAAAATAGATGGCGTATAAAATCATCAAGTATTAAAATACTTGAAGATTTTATATTAAATTATACTTAAACTTTCATGCTTATTAAACATAGGTAAGCAAGGTATTTAACCTTAAATTATTCACGCGATTAAGATCCGTAATAGATATATTTTCATAATGTGTACAAATCGCGAAAGTAAGGTTGTAATTGTAGGTAAGCAATTTTGGCACTCAGAAGAAATCGAATCACTGATGACGCCACGTGTTTTATTTTAATATAACACTAACATTTATAAATTCTAGAAAATAATTATCAAGTAGTTATCGTTTATTTGTAATGTAATATTGTTTTTCATTTCTACATTCATAACATAATCACGATTCACGCAAAACAATGATAAAGGTGCCTATTGAAAGTTATTGATTGATATGAAAATTTGTTATACAAAGTAAACATGTATACATTTGGAAAAATACTTAAAAAAAGAATAAAAAGAATTATACAACAACACAAAAAGAGACTCGCACACTTGAGACTCGATCCTCCGACTTCGCTCGTTTTATACCGCCACTTGTGCCATTAGACCACCTCAACCGATACCAATGCGATTAAAATAGCTGATCTTAAGAAAATTGAAAATGTTGTGTTTAGCTCCTTATAGTTTTAGCGTGAAGTTACTGTTTCCATGGGTTACAATTGTAAATAATGTCTTATTGTGGAAAAAATGTGAAAAACCAGAATGGTTCGACCAAACATACGTTGCTGCTCGCTCCCCATAGACGATAGCGTAATGATTCATAGTGTAAATAATGACCTATAGTATTTACAATAAAACTGCAAATTTTCATGAAGATCCGTTAAGTAGTTATTGTTTTATGACGATAAATAGCTACAGACATTATCCGTTATTGCTTAGCTCCTATGGGAAATAGCGTGATAAATTATAGCCTATATGTTAATCCAGACTTATTAGAATACACATACAAAATTTCAACCGAATCTGTCTGGTAGTTTTTGCGTGATGCGTGTTCAAACAAACAGACAGACAGACAGACAGACATTTCTAAAAATGTAGGAATGTGTTTTTCGAGCATTTCCCAATATTTTTTTTACTATGTTCGGCCATGTACAGACACGTGAAATTTACAATTTTATTTTATGTATATACAGTTACAGTACAGTTCTTATTTTTGGTTATTAAGTATAGTTTTAGTTTCGGAAAGTATTTATTAAAATACTTTTTACTTTCTAGCCTGAAACACAGGTTTCAACCTAGTTCAGGCAAATACTTAACTGTGCTATTTGCTATTATACCTTTGTATAAGTTTATTGTACCTTTACTTTCATGAATAAATTATTATTATTAATTTTTAACCCTTCAAGTTTGGTAACATTTTAGCTCTTAAACGTGTAAACCAGGTTTAGTGCATTTTTTAAATAATCGAAGGCTGATTTTCTTGAAATGATTTTCTTGAATCGATTTAGCTAATTTCTTTTCTCACGAATTAATGTTTTTTAATGAGCAAATATTTAAATGACCTGTTTGTCTAGAGGTTAGTGACCCTGACTGCTAAACCAGAGGTCGTGGGTTCAATTCCCCATTTATCAAGGAAAGCTATAGGCTATATAACATAACGCGGCCAATAGAAGCGAAGATATTAAATATATTCGGATAATAGGAGCTAATTTATACATAACTAGCTGTCCCGCGCAACTTCGTCTGCGTAAATTTTCCCCGTTTTTGAAACATTTCTCATTGCTGCTCCGCTTCTATTGGCCGCGTGATGTTATATAGCCTATATAGCCTTCCTTGATAAATGGGCTATCCAACAGTAAAATATTTTTTCAATTATTTTTCTTCGAGATTACCGCGTTCAAACAAACAAACAAACTCTTCAGCTTTTTAATATTAGTATAGATAAATGTAAGAAAATTTTAGAAGCTCCGTAATATCCTTGATGACAGATTCACTTGTCCAAAACTTTTTTTTTATTTACTTTTAGGATTTAAAATAAAAACCGGGCAAGTGTACGTCGACCCACACACAATGTAGGGTTCCGTAGTCTCCCAACCGCATAATGCGGCTTAAGAAGTGGGTTTTCTGTTGTTTTGTGTGTATGATAGAGTATGTGTTTCATACTCTAATCTATACGAAAATTTTGTTACTTCTCACTTGGTATGCTTGCTATGCTAACGAGTAACTCGTTAAGTTGTACAGCCTACTTAGCTGTGATAGTTTTCCTTTTAATTTCACTATGTATACTACTAACGTGATTTTTTTCACATACCCAACATCAACCATTTAGCTGGCAGGGGGGGGACACTTGACTCTAACAAAAATTTGCACTTTAAAGCCTAATATTTGACAAAAGGACCCCCAAATCGAAAAATGGTCTTTAGAAACCCTAAATGTTTTTAAAAGCCCTATCTAATCATAAATAATATCCTTCACGATGGGGTCAACAGAGAAAAAAAATAACATCACTACTTTACATACCTATAGAGTAGGTACTGTAAACAATTTTTTTTTTCAACATTTTATTCTTTCAATTTGTCAACGTAAGTAATATGCGTGCAAAATTACAGCCTTCCAGCACTAGTCACGCTAGGCACTAGCAATAGTCTTTAAGCTAACGGACGGACGGACATGACGAAACTATAGGGGTTCCCTTTTGGCATTTTAGCTACGGAACCCGAAAATCTACGAAAAAAAATATAGTGAGAGGTGTTTGTGTGAGTGTCTATTACTATTTTTCTTGACCGATTTCAAAACGGATTTTTGCGTTGGATAAGGCTCATTCCCGGGCATGTTTATAACTAACTTTAATACTCTAGATGCCAGTGGGGCTGCAGTACTCATGTTTCTCTAAAACGGTTTTTTTTCTTGGTGATGGCTTGGAGGATTTGGAAACGGTTTTTTGGTCTGTATAAGTCTCATTCCTGAACATGTACTCAGCTAAGTTTTAATATTACTGACCGCCAGGGGGTGCTACAGTACACGGGTTTTTTCTGAAAAAGGGTCAAGTTTATCTTTACTATTTTTTTATTAATTGGATTTATATTAATAAGGGATTATATATTAGTTCCGTTACAATGAAATGTTTACTCTCAACACGAATAAGACCTAGAATATATAGTTAAAATCTCTAAAAAGTTTGAAATAAATACATTTTTTTTTTCAAATAACATTTTAAAACCCTGCCTCTAACAGGAGGTAAGTAACCGAAGAAAAATCTGCCATTCGCTGACCTGTCAGATACTCAAAAATATTTAACTTCAATTCAGGATCCTCACTTGTTTTTTGATTCACTATGTTTTTTTTTCGATTTTCGAGTGCGCTCATGATCGCGCGCATGCGCGATGCATTTTAAGCGCAGCTTTTTTTATACTATTATGTCAAGATTTTGACAGTTAAAAGCGCGGGCTTGACGCGAAAACAAATGAGCGAATCAAAAAGATAGTGATTAAGGACCCAGAGCAGTAAATATCAGACCCCGACGGGTTTTAAAATTTTAGTTGATTCTTTTTTACATCCCTCGTTGGTCTTATAAACATTTTTCATTTTATTTTTTATTGATTCTGTTTGCAGCTAAATTTATGTGTTTTATAAAATAGAAATAAAATTGATGTCTCAGAATTATGACGAACGTTTATAGCTTGGAATGCAATAACTTCGTGTGAAATGAAAACGATTTAGACATGCATCAAACACTTAACGATGTTTCTAGCCACGCTTTCAGCTTCCCACATCATAACCACGATACATACCTATTACTCGCATTATAGGGAGGGGAGGACAAATAGTTGTTCCGAGTCTGGGTGTACTTTGTGTCCGAAGTCCTCCGCGCATGTTTTTTTTTTTAACCAGAAACAAAAAGCTTTTTTATTTTTATTTATTTTAAAGTCCTTCGCGACACAAGGCTTGTACCCTACTATGGGAGTTATCGTTTATAAATTTTTGCTCTTATAATTAAAATAAAAAATAACAATCATTCGAAGTAACTATATGAGGCAAGTCAAATATTAAACTATTATACTATCGACGTGAACCCACTCTTAACACAAGCCTTTGAGGTTAGCAGAAGGGGTTAACAAGATTGCTAGTAATGTTGGACTCAATCCCACATTGCTAGTTATCTTTTTTATATAAAAAAAAATGCAACCTGTAACGAACAAGAATATTTCATTATTACTACTATTTGTTTATTAGTTGATAAAAAAATCCAAGTGTTTATAACGTAAAATCAGTTTACGGACGACATCTTTAGAAAATATTGATAACTTTGTAATAAACAACCATGTCCGACAGATTTGTTTGCAGCAATTATATCGCATGTCCCTGCAATCGCCATTCGCTGATAGGCTGATAGCTTTATTTCCAATTGTATCGTATGTTGCTGCGATCGCCATTCGCTGATGGGCTCATACTTCAGCTTATCAACGAAAGCATAACGTGACACTTTTCCGTGCGTGCAGCCGGTCATCGATTTATAAGACGTTATTACGTCAAAACGTAACAACAAAGTGGGTGTCGTCAAGGCGACTAAGGGATTTTACAACGGAGGACGGGCAGCAGCGTCCTCTGCGTATTTAAAGCCTTACTGCGATCGCCAACCCGCTCGCCAAGCGTGGCGATTATGGGAATTACCCCCAGGATCTACATACTAGTAGGTTCTACTGGGGAGACCCGTGCCCAGCAGTGGGCCATCATATGGGTTGATATGTAACAACAAATCTTTCATAGAAAGAAGGCGAAAATACGCAACTCTAATACGAGTACAATCACCAATAATTATCAGTTTACATCACACGCCAGACAATTAATCACCCCTATATTTCCGTCTCAACAAGACAATAAGTTTTGAAAGCTCGCCATTAAACTCGGTTGTATAACGAAATTCAACCATCCTACTAAAATGTAGCTTAAAGGCTAAGGCTAAGGCATCAGTCTCGCAAACGTGAGGTCGCCTGTTCGAATCCTACCCATTATACTACCGATGCACGTGAACCCACTCATAACCTTTGAGCTTAGCTGGAGGGGTTCACAAGATTGCTAGTAATGAGGGACTCAATACCACATTGCTAGTTATCTTTCTAAAAAAAAAATGGGTTTTACTAACGGCCGGTCTCAAATTTATTTATCGTTGGATTTGGCTACTATAGGTAGAATTTTGATATATTTTGTATGCAGCTTACGTCTGAAGGGGCGTCGAAACGGGCGAATTTTACGGCAATTTGTGACGGCACTATTAGCAACTAATTGCTCAGACAATTCAAATTCAAATTCTTTATTGTACACATAGAAAAAAATATACAGACAATAAGTACAAAATAAAAGTAATTATGTACAAAGGCGAGCTTAACTCAAAATTGAGTTTTCTACCAGCAAACCTTTGAGCTCTAGAGTAGAAAGATATATTTATAAAAGTAGTCGGAAGTGTAACAATAAAAGAAAAATAGAAATTAAACCATTTAAATAAATAAACAGTAAGTACATACTTACATACATAAACGTATGTCAATTCAAAATCATATAATATACCTAAATAAATACATTTATTATATATACCTAGTCTGGCCATAAATACTGTTACAATTAAAAATAAGAAAGATATTACATTTGAATTTGGAATCTGTCATTTTTATACGATTGTTCATTGTATTTTCTAATTTTGGCGCCAATACATTGTACAATATTTTGCTATATTAAAATGGAGTGGGGTGATAAAGAAAACCGAATCGCTGTGATTGCATTACACAAAGTTGGTATGGAGCCGAATGTAATTTTTAAAACTCTCCATACGCTTGGTATTAGTCAAATGTTTGTGTACCGGGCTATTAATAGGTACAATGAGACCTTCTCTGTATGTGACAGAAAAAGATCTGGCCGTCCACGTAGTGTTCGTACGAAAATGGTGGTCAAAGCAGTAAGGGAAAGAATTCGAAGAAATCCTGTCCGAAAGCAAAAGATTTTATCTCGGGAGATGAAGATAGCACCCAGAACCATGTCACGCATTTTAAAAGATGACTTAGGACTTGCAGCCTATAAGAGACGCACTGGTCATTTTTTAACTGATAATTTAAAAAAGAATAGGGTGGTAAAATCGAAGCAACTACTGAAGCGGTACGCAAAGGGAGGTCACAGAAAAATTTTGTTTACGGATGAGAAAATCTTTACAGTTGAGCAACATTTTAACAAACAAAATGACCGTATTTATGCTCAAAGCTCTAAGGAAGCTTCCCAATTAGTCGACAGAGTGCAACGTGGGCATTATCCGACTTCAGTGATGGTTTGGTGGGGTGTTAGCTATGAAGGAGTGACTGAGCCATATTTTTGTGAAAAAGGTATCAAAACATCGGCACAAGTGTATCAAGATACCATTCTTGAGAAGGTAGTTAAACCCCTTAACAACACCATGTTCAATAACCAAGTATGGTCCTTCCAACAAGACTCAGCGCCGGGTCATAAAGCTCGGTCCACGCAGTCTTGGTTGGAAGTGAACGTTTCGGACTTCATCAGAGCTGAAGACTGGCCGTCGTCTAGTCCCGATCTTAATCCGCTGGATTATGATTTATGGTCAGTTTTAGAGAGTATGGCTTGCTCTAAACGCCATGATAATTTGGAGTCCCTAAAACAATCCATACGATTGGCAGTGAAGAATTTTCCCATGGAAAGAGTGCGTGCTTCTATTGATAACTGGCCTCAACGTTTAAAGGACTGTGTTGCAGCCAATGGAGACCACTTCGAATAAGCTTTTTATATTTTGAATTGTTTTTTATTTATGTATTAAACTAACACACTGTAAAAGTAATAAATATTATTTGCAATAAAAAAAAATGTTTTTTCTTCGTAACAATATTTATGGCTAGACTAGGTATACATACCAGATAATACATACACTTATACATACTAATATTACATTAATAAAATATTATAATACATACTTAATTAGATAGAGTGAAAATATTCTTTTGTCCTTTTTTTAAAAATGTTAAGAGAGAGGCTAGCACGTAAAGGGTGAGGAAGAGAATTCCAAAGCCTCACTGCTTTTATGGTGAAAGAGCTATCGTAACAGCTCGAGCTGTGAGCGGGAGTACTCAATAGAAGAGAGGAGGCGGAACGACAGGGTTTGCCCCTGGGAACAAGAAAATTGAAGCGCTCACGTAGATAGGAAGGAGAATTAGGATTGTGAATAATAGTATAGAGAAGAGAAAGAATGTGTGAGTTGCGACGCTGCCGAATCGGTAGCCACTTTAGATTTCTCCGAGATTCGGAGACATGGTCGTATTTACGTAATCCGAAAATAAAGCGGATACACAAATTCTGCAGACGTTCGAGTTTGTCAACGAGTTCCTCCCTAGCATCCAGAAAACAAACATCGGCATAGTCTATGTGTGGAAGTAGAAGAGATTGAGCAAGAGTAACTTTAGTTTGGAACGGTAAGAACTTCTGAAGACGTTTGAGAGATTGAAATGAGGAAAATAATTTCCTACTTAATTCCGTAATGTGGACATCCCATGAAAGATTTGAGTCTATAAAGACACCACGATTTTTTACACTTTTTGTAAACCGGATATTAACTCCATCAAAAAACACTTGAGGAAGATTCTGGTGATCCAACAAATTTAACATATATCTGCCACCAATAATAATTGCTTGAGACTTATCTGGGTTGACTAGAAGTCCAAATTTTTTAGCCCATAAACTTACTTCTACAAGGTCATTATTAATTGTAGTAACAGCACCAGTAATTTCATCAGCTTTAAAGTGACGATACAGTTGCAGATCGTCTGCATAGAGATGATACTTTGAAGATAAAACATTTGTAATAGCATTTATAAAAATGGCGAAGAGAAGAGGAGAGAGAACACCACCTTGGGGTACGCCAGTGGTTAAATCTCGCCATTCAGAGAAAAGATCATCACAGCGAACAGTCTGTGAGCGACCCCGAAGATAGGAATTAAACCAGGACACTGCAGAAGAAGAAATATTCAGAGAAGCTAGGATGCCTAAGAGAAAGTCAAAGTCAACTGAATTGAAGGCACTGCTAAAATCCAAAAGAACCATAATGGTCAGTTGTTTGTTTTCTATGGCCAGTCTTATATCATCAGTTATTTTAATAAGGGCAGTTACAGTGCTGTGACCACGTCGAAAACCAGACTGAAATGGGCTTAACAGGCCGTTAGAGGAGATATAGAAAGACAGTTGGCTATAGACAATACTCTCAAGAACCTTAGATATTATGGGAAGAATAGAAATAGGGCGAAACTGAGATGGTATGGATGGATTCGATACTTTAGGCAACGGAATAACGTGAGCCTTTTTCCATGATGTAGGGAAAGTGTTTGAATACAGAGAAAAGTTTATAATGTGAGAAATAATTGGTGTAATATATTCTAAAATGGGAAGAAGCATTTGCAGTTGAATGCCATGCTCGCCTGCTGCTTTAGTTGATATGGATTGGATAGATTTCTGAATTTCTTCTTCTGAGACTGGATGAAAAGAGAAAGAAGTACTTGTCGGCAATGGAAGACTGGAAAGATATAATAAAGTAGCGCATTTAATATCATTTGGAATGGTAGTAGGAGAGCTAGAAAAATAAGTATTAAGTGCACTACGGTCTATATAGCTCCCACTGTTGGGTGAGGTTTGACGAATGCCAAGGGATCTAAGAAATTGCCATACTTGTTTTGTATTGAGATTTTGAATGGATTCATGAATGTGGCGTCTCTTTGCATCTCTACACATACGACCGCACCGGTTACGCAGTTTTTTATAAAGCAGCCAGTTATCTTCCGTTGGGAACTTTTTATTCTTACGTTTGGCTTTATCCCTTTTAGCCATAAATGCTTTTATGTTTTCAGACAGCCATGGAGCAGGTAAATGTCAAACTCTTACTACTCTTTTTGGTGCATGCTTGTTGTAAATGGCCGTTACGGTGTTAGTAAAAATAAGCACCTTATCATCAAGGTCGTTGGAGTTATAGACAGGAGTCCAGTCAATGTTATTTACATCAGCTCCCAAACGTTCCAGATCCAAGCTGTTAAAGCTGCGAAGCAGGAGAATTTTACTCTTGCGCTTGGGAGGACGAATCTTATACGAGAGATATATAAGGTCATGATAAGAAAAAGAAGCGGGAAACTGTCCATATGTAGCTACCTTACTGGGGTTAGAAACAAGAACAAGATCTAGAAGTGAAGGAGTACAGTGAGGAGCTCTGTGAGTAGCATTTAAAGGAAGAATTTGCATATTGACAGAAGAGACAACAGAACAGAGTTTGTGACTGCATAGATCATCCTTCAAAAGACACGTGTTAAAGTCTCCGAGGATTATAAAGTGATCATAAAGCGAAGAAAAATATTCGAGTTTGGTTTCAAGAGTAGAAAAGTAATCTATGTGACAGTTAGGGCTGTAGAACACACCTAGCAATACCTTTGAATGTTTAAGGTCGAGCTCGATAAACAGATGTTCAGCAGATTGTGAATATTCACTCGGTGACTGGTCAACACATTTTTATGGTATGTCACCTCTTAGGTAGACGGCAACGCCCCCACCCCTCTTGCCTGTTCTGTCATTACGCACCAGTTTATATCCCGGCAGAGAATATTGAGTTGAAGGAAGGACAGGTTTAAGAAAAGTTTCAGAAACAAGGACAGCATGGACTAGCTCGGAGTCAAAAGACGACAATAAATCCGAATAACGCGCGTGAAGGCTTTGAGCATTAATGTGAACAGCGTTAAAATATTTGGGACAACACGAAAAGATAGGAGATAATTGGTCACGGAGGAGTACTGAATAATTGTCACTAAAAGCACTAGCGAAGCTCTTATCACTTGAACAAGAAGAAGAAGAACAACAGGACGCAAAACTATCTTCAACATCGTCTAACATAGTATAAATCACACTAATATTATAAAGGTGAAAGTTTGTGAGTATGTGAGTGTGTATGTTTGTTACTTCTTCACGTCTAAACGGCTGGAGCGATTTTAACAAAATTTGGTATGGAGTTAGCTGACACCCTGGATTAACACATAAGCTAATAAAATGCGGGTAACACCGCGGGGCACAGCTAGTATATAATAAATATATATATATATATATATATATATATATATATATATATATATATATATATATATAAATATATATCTCTTTAAATAATAAAAAATAAAAATATTTAACCTAAACCTAAACCTATTTAAAATAAGTTACACACATTGGATAAAAAGGCCGATAGTCAAAGTTACACTATTGCTTTTACACTAATAAACTGTTTCTAAACGACAAATAAAACATAAACAAAACGTCAAATAACAATTGTCGAACTAAAATTAATGTAACCTACAAATAAAAATAAATTTATAATTAAAATATTAATAATACTGAATCATTTCGCCGGCCTCCGAGGACGGGAGATTGTACTCGATGCTCGATCTTGCGTCGATTCTGTTGCTGGGAATTTGAGCAGAAGTTGTTTAACCTCACCTGCAGACTCGATCTTTTGTCTGGAGTTGTCCGACACTTGTACCACGATCTTACCATCAGATGTCCAGCAGCGACGTACTCCATAGAGTTTCCGAGCGCTCATGAAAACTTCATGCCTCGGCTTTGTAAGAAACTCCGAAATAGTGATACCAGTGTCTTTCAATGTAGACTTACTGCGCCAGACTTCGGTCCGCAGGGCTCGACTTTCAAACCTCACCAATGTTGGACGCGGTTTTGTGGTGTTACTCCCCAAACGATGACAGGTTGCTATGTCCTTCAGCGAAACCTTGTCCAAGTTCATCTTGTCCGCGAAGATCTTAATTACCTTTGGTATAAGGTCACCACTGCTCTCTTCAGACAGACCATGAAGCAGAAGAACCTTGCCACGGGATGCCATTTCATGCCGATCCAGTCCTACCACCAGCAACTCCATTTGAGACCTCAGCGCACTCAAAGTCTTCCAAATGAGGCATTTTAAGTCTGTGAACTCCAGGGATAAACTTGCTATACTCTTATGGACAGCCGGTTCACTGCTGGCATTCTTTAGGTCCTCCTCATATTGGGTCATTCTTGTTGTGAATGTTGATGATAGTTCGTCCATATGCTTGAACAATTTTGTGTAGAGGTCCATGATGACAGATGGTGTAGTGATTGTGCAGTTTTGTGATAGAAGAAGGAGAAATGTTAAAAAAAATAGTTGTGCAAAAGAGGATAGATAAGACTTAATGTTCAAGTAACATTTATATATGTTTTAATATATTTAATTATTTAAAATACTGCAGAGCTCTTTTATTATGTGTAGACACCTCGACTACCCACTAAACGGGCTACACAACCCGGCAACAATAAAATAGAGAGCGACTAAAACAACAACAAAATTGGCCGGGCAACATTGCGGAAAATCGATCGCTCAGTGAACATCCGGCAACGAAATCAAATCACTGAGAGTAGAGCCATGTTGCCGGCCACAGCATTATCGCCACAAATTGCCGTAAAAAATGGCCCGTTTAGACGTCCGTTAAAATAGACAGGCGCGGATTCAAGGTGATGTTATATAGCCCATAACCTACCTCGATAAATGGGCTATCCAACAGTGAAAGAACTCAACTCGGACCAGTTGTTTCTGAGATTACCGTGTTCAAACAAACAAAGAAACGAACAAACTCTTCAGCTTATAGATCTATACACATAAATATACATGTATGAGTATCGGACTGAAAAGTTGCCAAAAGTGAGTTACCATGATTTTCATTGCAGGTGTCGAATTTATGATGAACGTTTGTATTATGACAGCTAAAAATAATAATCCAGCCGTTTGAGCTGTAAAGTTTCTGAAAGGAGTTGCTTTCTTTGGATTTTGTGAAATGTTGTTTGAAGGAAACGAGCGGGTTTAACGGGGTTGCGAAAAAGGAATTGTACTACGGTGGAAGATGGAACATAAAATAATACTTGTATTTTTAGATGACATGATAACGTTGAGCAGAATTATTTTTAACCGCTTTAAAGTGGCGCAAATAAAGTGGTTTAATTCAATTCAAAAATTCTTTATTCACTTAAGATGCGAAATAACTCATGTGATACGTCGGGATTCTACATGTACATGTAATGCAAAGTTCGCAAACAATAGGTAAAGCCGGAGAAAAGAACCTGGCAATAAAAACTCGCGGCCACTCTTTCCAAATTGCCAATTTTACAACGTTTTTAAACTTGATATGGGGGTAAGGTGCTGCGACTAATATACTATACACCACGTTAAAAGACTGATGCAAATTGTATTATCAAAAAGTTGAATCATGAGATAAACCAAAATCAGCCTTAGTGGGTACAAGTAGGAGCATCTACTTACAACAAAGGTAAAAACTTCAAGTATATGTGCTTAAATATTCTGGTTCTCTGTTTGACCCGTATGTATGGTCGCGATTTTCTCGAAAGTTAGTGATCCGATTTAAGTGGAGTTTTATCTATTCGACTGCATATTTTTCTGGGAAGGTTTTAGTGTATAAAACGTTTTCCTGACTTATGAAACTCCAGAGATATAAACTTAACATAAGATTGAGTCAGCGAAATTTGCATTCGATGATGGGTCACGTTATTTTTTTCCGTTTTCGCGGCAAGCCTGAAACTGTCAAAATCTTGTCGTAATGGTAAATAGAGAGCCGCGCGTAGAAATGCATTAACGCGCATGCGTGGCAGACATCTTTAAGCGCACCGCGCAGGCGCCAGTTTCGTGCGAAAACAGCCGCGAAATCGGAAAAAAGGAACGTCAATAAGGACCCTGCTTGATATTTATTTTCTTGAAGGCACTTCATTTTTCTTAAAAAAGTTATAGTAGGTATAGGTAAAGAACTTACGATTATTACACGAGTTTTTCTACTTTCATCGCAGACATTCAATTAGAACTTAATCTTAGAACTAATAGAAACAGCTCTTTAGAGCGACTTCGCCCGCATTGTACGATTGGCGCGCAAAAGGTTGTTGTGTTGACCCACACGGGCACCATTTTTTGATGATTTACAAATTGTTGTTCCGAGTCTGGGTGTACTTTGTTTTTGTGAATATGTGCAACACAAGGCTTGAACCGTAGCGTGGCAGTTATCTTTAAAAAAATCGTTATCATGAATGTAGGCGAGGCAGTCATCTTTAAAAAAAATCGTTATCATGAAAGTAGACTCTTTACATAAAATAAAAGTACCTGGATGACCGAGCTTTGCTCAGTATTGTTTCGTTTTGGTAAATGAAACATATCGAGATTGATTTATCGCCCCCAAAACGCTTCATGAAAATCGTTGGTTGAAAATCGCCGTTTCCAAGAATTATTTAAAGGCATTAAAATAATATAAATATAGTCGCTCCCGCTGTCTGTACGCTTACATCTTTTGAACTACGCAACGAATTTTAATGCAGTATTAGCAATAGATAGAGTGATATTCAAGAGGCATTTGTATGTATAATACAACGGTATCCAGGCGTACTAAGTCGCGGGTGTCCGCTAGTATATTATAAATCCAAACAAATTCTTAAACAGCGACGTAGAAAGACAAAAATATAAACATACTAGCTGTGCCCCGCTTTGTTACCCGCGGTTTATTAGCCTATGTGTTAATCCAGGGTGTCAGCTAACTCCATACCAAATTTTATTAAAATCTCTCCTGTTTAGACGTGAAGAAGTAACAAACATACTACTACACACTCACAAACTTTCGCATTTATAATATTAGTGTGATATTCGAACAACCACATAACAAAGATCAGTGGATTTAACTAGGTATACAATATTAAACAACGTCCTAACTAAGTTCGTCTGCTACTTTAGTTTATGTAAAGCCTACAGGTCAATAAAACAGTCTATATATGACTTAATACTATTCTAGATAAATTCTTTCCACTTCTAGAAGGGTGCAAGTCGAGATCACAATAAATTACTCGTCGAGTCCCATCCACTATTTATATTCGAGATACACTACAAGAAAAATGTAGCTTAGTTCTCGTTCCTGAGTTATTTTTGTGTTCGACGTTATTGGCCTCGATCTGAAGAATACTTTCTGAGAAAATATTGCAGTAAAAGTATTATTAAAGCTGTTTATTTCATAATTCACATTTACATTACAAATTGTGTTTGTTAAATGTTTGTTTACTAGCTGTTGGTATTAATTGTATATTGTTTGTCTTTATTAATTGAAATATAGACCCCTTTTTGGGTAAAGGCCTCCTCCTGCTTCTGTTCCATGATCTCTGTCCTTGGCTAACTTAATTCAATCGTTCCCACAGTAGTAACGTGTTCATCAGCCCACCATCTTGTTGGACTACCAGCATTTCTTTCTTTTTAGCATTTTTTTTATTTCCGTTTGTAAAATATAAGCTTTAAAGTTTTTTTTGTTAGAGTCAAGTGTCCCCCCCCCCTGTCAGCTAAATGGTTGATGTTGGATATGGCGTCTCGCTGGCACTGTAGAGGGGCGAGATGGTGAAGGTGTTACTTTAGGTTTTAGTGGAGTTAAGGGGTGTCCATTAATTACGTGAGTCGTTTAGGGATAGGAGAGAGGGGAGGTCTAGCCGAAACTCACCAAATCTCACGCGGGGGAGTAGGCCCAAGCATTTGGGTTTTAGAAAGTATCCCGTAATGTTTTATTCGTAAGAAATCGTTTAAGACTAATAATAATATCTTAGACAACTTACACAGCGCACCGCGCATGCGTCAATTCGCACGGACATGTCACGACAACGAAATAAAGATAGTGAATAAGGACAGAGAGCTTGTACTATGGAAGTTAGACAACTGATAAATATACTTATGTAATTCTAAATACAGAGATATTATAGATAACCCTACCTAACACCCATTAAAAACTCGATTAAATTTAGTAAACTTCATTACTTTTTTCAAAATTTTGAACCGGTTTTGATATTCGTTGCTACCCCAGTCAAATTTGAAATCTCATGTTAGATTAGGGAGGTGGGGATGGCGTTGAGCTGAAATCTCACGACATCCCACTAGGGGCTGGTAAGGAGTCACCTCATGTCACTTATGTACCCCCCTTTAGTCTGTGAGAAGAGGTTGTGGGTTCAATTCCCTCACGTGTCTCGTGCTTAGTATCATCTACAAATGATTATTCTAAGACTAGATATACTTCGTATTAGTGATATCTATGTTTGTAAAGTACCCACACAGAACTTGAACACTCTCATTAGAGTGGGACTTAACAAACAATTATATTATAGTTTTAATATTCATTGTCTTAAAACAAACATGGCGCACTGTAAAACAAATTCATTTTCATTGTTTGTACATATTTTCGTTATTAAACTGCTGAATTTCTATCAACGAAATACAAATGCAGAGTCCCTTGTGTATAACAAATGTGTACAGTTATACATCAATAATACAAAGGCATACAATATCGAGAAACCAGTAGGTAAATTCTTTAAACTTTTTGCTCGAATAAGAAAAGAAAGAAAATACGTTTATTTCAGCCTGGGGCCTACGCAATTGAAAATTGAATAAAAAATTAAAAAGGGATACAAAAACAGTCAAAATGAACACACAAATGTAAGTAAACTATATAGTAGGTATAATAATAACTAAACAGAGCTTGTACTATGAAAACCAGACCACTGATAAACATACTTATTTAATATAGTATTTTTATAGACATTTCTTGAAAGATAGAAAAATTTGAAGTCCAGATCAATGAATCGAACCCGAGACTACCCTATGCCAAACCAGGTCGAATCGAACCACCTATCTGGACTATGTTACTAATCGTCAAATTTTTCTATTAGAGTTGGGCCCTCGCATGCGCCATCTAGCAGATAATTAAAGAACTATCACGGCTTTTGTTATTGCTATTATAGCGAGCATTTTAACAAATTATGATGTCGCAGGCCGAATATTATAGTAATTTTTACAGACATTTCTTGCCAATTACTTTAAAGATTCAATTATTTTCTTATTTATTTTTTTAATTATTATAGATAAATTACACCCTAAGGTACGCTGCTCAGCCAAGCCCATACCGAAAAGGTCGCCACCTCAGCATAAGCTAGCCTGAATTTCAGTTAGCAACCTTGGCTAAGTGACACACTAACAAACGTACAGATTCAATAATAATGGATATATAAATAAACTATAGGGAGAAAAATCTCACACCACTTCAGAGTTTCAGACCACTCCGTTGAGATGGCGTTCCCAAATTGCACTGTGCGCAGACACGAGTGCCCTCACAAAGCCCGGTGGGACGGCCATCTGTCACGACCGGAGAGAGGTCGGTCAGTCGGAAAACGGTCATTCATTTATAGATAGACAGTGGTAATGTTACAAATTCGACCGTATTGCAACGGCCGTGATCACGGGTAGACCGTCTACGTCAGACAATAAAACAAAGGTATTTAGCCTAAAAATAATAATAATAATAATCTTGGGACAACTCACACAACGCTACTTGGACTATGAAAACCAGACAGCTAATAAACATACTTATATATTTTTAAATACATACATATTATAGATAAATAACACCCAGACGCAGAATAAACCATCGTGCTCATCTCACACAAAGTTTTATCCTGGGTGGGGATCGAACCCACGACCTCTTGCGTAGCAGTTGGATACACTCCCACCGCCCCACCGCGTCACAGAAGTAGTCTAACATAACATAATATAATATAGCATTTATAAACTACGAGGTTTGTACTTAATGTTACACTTAATCTACGTCGATAACACAATCAATACGGTTAAATCGTGTTGCAAAGTAAATAAATACTAATTAATCTATGTCTACAGACATTTTAATACTGGGAACTAGTAAACACATTTCCAGGTAATGAATTATCATTTCATGTTCATCAGAAAGTAGGACTTGAATTTACGCGATTAAGACCCGTAGCTTATAAAATTCTATAATGTTACCTACTTAACTTGTCTCAAATTGTTTCTTCGCCACAGTGTTAAGGGGCGTACCTAAAATGGTTTTTCGGAGGAGATTTCGTTATATCGGGTTAGAGGGGAGGGAGGGGGTTTACAATTGGCTAAACACTGGCTAAATATGTACTGCCCCCATATCTCTCGCCTTGGGTACGGCCATGCAAGGTTCCCTCATCGCATTTCATTAAAGTTATATTCTGTACTTTCTCTATTTTGTGACACAAGGGACTCTGTATACTACAAGTATCAAAACAGTATAAAATTAATTGCAGCATAAGAAAGGGTTGGATTAAGAGATACGGGGTCGGTTTAAGTAATATTAAGTTTGTTTTGATTAAGGTTGGCGACGTACTATAAATGATACAAGCTTTTACGAGCAGCTTCGTCTGGGTTAAGTTTGGCATTGATTGAAATTAACCCTTTTTAGGGGTTAAATTTAAATAAAAATACTCTTTTAATGTTCTAGTACGTCTGATCGAAGATGCGTGCGGTGTATCTGTTTATCTCTCAACCTATATTTTGTTCCACTGCTGGGTACTGCCCCCCTCCCCCCCAATAGAAACTACTTATTAAAGGTCCTGTTGGTAATTGCTATAATCACCTCACTTGGCGATCGCAGTAACGCTTTAAAATATAGGACCATGCTCAGTATAGGGTACCGCAGCCTTGAATAATTGCATTAGCAGAAGAGCGTATGTTAATGGCACTTACGCCCTTTTGTTGAGAAACGCAGTTTTTTGGCCATAACACGATGACATTATATCCGATCATGTCCAAAATAATTTAAGTTTAATGTTTTTATTAAGCGCTACCTATGTGATGTTTTTTGTTTCATATTTATTGGGCACATGGTTCAAAAGATAAAGGGGGGGGGGGCACAATTATGCAACTTTCGGAGCGATTATTTTGAAAAATATTTACTTTATCAAAAATGTTTATTAGAAACCTAAAAATGTTTTTGCAAAACCTTTCGAATGATGTACCACACGAAAAAAAAACTGCATCTGTTACATGTCAAAATATTTATTTTTATTATTAAGCTATGAAACTAAGTAGCGGCTATTACAAGACACCTTTTCACTAAATTTCATCAATATTCATCGAGTAGTCTTTGAGTAAAATGCCTGTGACATACGGACAGAGAGACAGACAGACGGACATGACGAAACTATAAGGGCTACGTTTTTGCCATTTTGGCTACGGAACCCAAAAAAGCAGAGGACGTCGTCCAATGGGAAATCCCTTAGTCACCTTGACGACACCCACGGCAATACATAGGGTATCTATTTAGTATGGTCAAAGTGCTGACGCATCATCAATGGAGGGTATAACGTCACAGTGGATAAATGAGTAATAAAGTAAACACTTTATTACTCACTAGCTGACCCGCGCAACTTCGTCTGCGTAAATTTTCCCCGTTTTTGCAACATTTCTTATTGCTGCTCCGCTGCTTATTTCTCCACTATTTAATGGATGTTATTACACATATAAACCTTTCTCTTCATACTCTATCTATTAAAAAAAACCGCATCAAAATCCGTCGCGTAGTTTTAAAGATTTAAGCATACATAGGGATAAAGGGACAGAGAAAGCGACTTTGTTTTATACTATGTAGTGATTTGTCCACTGTGACGTTACGCAACTGACGATACGCGTCATTATCTGTCAGATATGCTAGAACCCTTTATCAAAACTACTTTACTAGCGTTTGCTAACTTCATAATAACAATCGTGCCAAATTTCGAAAATGAGTCAGTCAGATATGTATATTACAAAGTAACAAAAATAAAAAAGCTAGCAAATTTTAGCAACATAGTTTTACAAATGAAAATACGGCATTAATTGCCTGCCATGGGTACGTGGGATCGGAGCTTGTACTATGGAAACCAGACAACTGATAAATGTACTTATATATTTCTAAATACATAAATATTATAGATAAATTACATCCTGACATAGAATAAACCATCGTGCTCATCACACAAAATCGGGCAGCAAAGCAATCAGGGTCACTAACCACTAGACCAACAGGTCAGTCGATCAGATATGGGATTTTACTATGGAGTAACTCGACTGAAATAAGCAAAGTTATTATCAGCCCTAAAGAAATGTACTTGAGCCATTTGCGGCGTTGCTCTATTACTTTCTTGTAGACTTCTATTCAAAAGGCTAAAGCTTCTCTCCATAACTTGCTTATATATTATGGAAATTGGATTATTCGTTAAAAACACCCGGATCTGTTTCAATAGGCCAATGAAAATAAGAAATTCTTATCAAAGGATCATACTAAACATGCACTACCTCAAATATCAACGACCCTTTATAAAATAAATAGTAATTGCCAAATAGCAATGCCTATTATAGAACTACCAGTACCACAATTTACATGTCTGTTGAAAAAAAGGCTTATTGGCAAATGTTTATAAACAACATAAAAGTTTCTAACTTTCCAAAGATAAACAATTGTAATAATTAAAAAAAATAACAATTAATAAACAGTGTTAATAAGTATAATTAATAAACAATTTTATATAGGTACTAGCTGACCCGCGCAACTTCGTCTGCGTAAAGTTTCCCCGTTTTAGCAACATTTTTCATTGCTGCTCCGCTCCTATTAGTCGTAGCGTGATGTTATATAGCCTATAGCCTTCCTTGATAAATGGGATTTCTTCAGAATCCTATCATCGGTCCGATCTTCGTGCAATCGGTGAACAAACACACAAAAAAAAACATACCGTCGAATTGAGAACCACCTCTTTTTTTTTAAATCGGTTGAAAAGGACATTAAACAGCGTCTTACGTCAGACATATTATATTATACTAGCTTTCACCCGCGGCTCCGCCTGCGTGGATGTCGATTATCGCGGTAAAAACTATCCTATGTCCTTCCCCAGGACTCAAACTATCTCCATACCAAATTTCATCTAAATCGGTTAAGCCGTTTGAGCGAAAAGCATAACAGACAGACAAACAGAGTTACTTTCACATTTATAATATTAGTATGGAAGTATGGATTGTAAAAAATATCGATTTGAAAAGAGTGGCCGAGTTTTTATTGTCATGTTATTTTATTGTTTGCGAACTTGGCATTACATGTACATGTAGAATTCCGAAGTAGCTATCAAAAGAGTTGTTTTACATCCTAAATGAATAAAAAAAAAAAATAGATTTATGAACCGTAAGGTGATGCAGAAGAAAAGAATAAGGTAGGTGCTTATTTGATATTTACTTAGCATATTTTCAAAATGCAATTGTTTGTTTGTATTGAATAGGCTCCGAAACTACTGGACGGATTTGAAAAATTCTTTCATCGTTGTGAAGCTACACTAACCCCGGGTGACATAGGCTATTTTTTATCCCTGTATTCCTACGGGAACAGGAACTACGCGGGTGAAACCGCGAGGCGTCCGCTAGTTATTAATATTAGTATGGTAGTATGGATAAAGCCTATACCTAACTAGCTAGCAGGCGTATTTGAGCCGTATGGTCTTTACGCTAGCATACGCTATAAGGCCATGAAATACGCCGAATCTGTAAATCCAAAGACATTAAGTATAAGCAGTCGTAAACTGAGGAACGACTTATGGACTAGCTTAACTGTAACTTGGCTTGATCCCTTAGATCAGCGGTCATTGACCTTATGGTGCGGAGGCGAATGTTTCTGAAGGAAGCCCTCTTTAATTGTTAGAGTTTCAGTGAAGTTTGGGGTTGGTATGTCAGACCGGCATGAGTCATTCACTAACTTATCAATGACGTCATGCGTACCATAGGGAGAAAATAGGATTTTTTTAACGTAGTTCGTAATCCCACGACATCATCAGATTCTGTTTGCGGGCTGAGAGGTCAGAAGAAAAAAGCCTATGGTTGGCAGACGAGCCAGCGGCCCACCTAATGGTAAGCGGTAACCGCCGCTCATGGACTACAAGAATGTCACGGACACACCCAAGCCGCTGTCTACCGTGGAGTGAAAACTCTCTATAAACCTCGTTTGAAGAAAGACATGTCATGTAGCGCTCGGGAAACACCACTGCAGGTAGTTCATTCCAGAGTCTACACGTACGTAGAAGAAAAGAATGCCGGAATCGATCCGTACAGGACCGCATTGTTTCCAGGTGGAATGGATGAACCCTACTACGATGTCGACTGGTGTGGTGGTAGAAAGGTGACGGTGGGACCACGAACGCGCTGTCAAACGCAGGAGGCGATACGATGACGTTTCTGTTGCGCTCAGCCACTCGTCGCAACGCCGCGATAACATTGCCGTTTAGAGACACGTTCTAAGAGGGTGTATAAAGATAGGTTGTACGACGATAATATCGCCGTGATTCTCTTGTCCGTGGAGATGGTTCCTAAGTTTATTAGAAATCTTTTATATAAAACCTTTTTGACAAGGAAACTTTGTTTAACAAACCAACCGACCCAAAAAACCGACTTTAAAACCCGAAACTCATTGTCAGATCTTCAAGAACTTTAAATGGGACTATTTTGGAATAATCCTCTTTCAAACAACAACAAAAAGGAATTTTGCGAATTCGTCTTTATATATTATGGCGAAGTTATTCTTACATAAAATAAATTCGAACATAAAATACATTAAAATACACACATTACTGTATTGATAACCAGAGAAACTATTTTTGAAGTCAGTTAAAATGCTAATGACGAATGCAAGGGAAACATAAAATTAGAACAGGAAGCTATCAATTGGGTAGTTGACTACAATAAAAGTAAATTATTTAATACTAATCAGGTAATAGTAGATCTTAAAATGCTTTAAAAATAAGTTTTCTTTTACATTTGAACATGTTTCTCAATTTAAAAGCATTAAAATAAATACCAAAAGTAATGATTTGACAATAGGAACTAATGACGTCATAGATTCCTATTCCATACATATTTCTATAGAGCTTGTAGTTTTGACATTTCATAAAAAGAGACTGATTTGACTTGACAGTCAACATCCCTATTATATTGATGAATATATACATATCAGCAGCGAAGGGTTTAAATCATCCTAAGGTAACTCGATAATAGTTGGACACGGTTCTTCATATGTATATTAAGTAGGTAGGTATCTAGAATTCAAAGGAAAGCCGAAAAGAATGGTACATATACTTGGGACAGATAATTTCGATAAAAGATCAATTTTAAAAGGAAATAGATAGAAGAATAAGTAATACTTGGAAACTCGTCGCTTAAAGAAAATAATAAGAATGACACAATGAAAAAAAATGTCGGTGAAAATCAAACTGTCCATTCTCCCTTGTCTTACGTATGGATGTCAAAATATTATAGTAACTTTATAGGCATTTCTTGCCAATTACTTTATAAATGCTTACGTAAGCTAAAGGGTTTGGCTTATAGAAGTCTCGGGTTCGATTGCTGGGTCTCGACTTCAAACGTTTCTATCTTCCTAAAATGATAATATTGTTTTACAAATAATTTGAAACTGTACCTTTTAGTCAGTAAATAAAGGCTTTAATTATTATTATTATAAAATGCTTAGCTCGCTTATGGCTCAGTGTCAGAGCTGTTGAATACAGGGTGAGTCGCTCTGGCTTCTTTATATTATACCAAATAACATCGTTATATATATTTTTCGAAAAAAATATAAACAACTTAACCCTTCACCACCTGCTACAATCCACTTTTCTCACACAACCACTTACCACCCATCTGAGAGACCCCAGAGTAAAATCGATGTTTCTTTGTCAGGTTGAAGGCCCAAACCTCACAATAAAGAACGATTTTACTCCAGTAAAATAATCTGCAGTGAAAATGAATCTCGATGAATTTAGTAAAGTGCCTCCGACTGCCTGAAATGATATAATTATATAGGGGATCTTGTTTCCATCTTTTTTGTGCAGGCGGGGGTTCTTTTTTTTTATTTAATACTTTTTAGTGTCTGTAGAATATATATATATAGTGGCTGTAGAATATAACCGATGTAACAACTATTGTCAAGTATTGAAAATTGAAAGGTTGCTAACTAACTATTTTAGTAGTATGTCATAATCATGTTATACCTTTTTGATAAACCCTTTAATTTGATACCCATATTGCAGTATTCAAAACATTTTTTTTTCACACCTCTTTATTTTGTCATAATGGGTAGTATTCGAAACCGCGACCTAACGATTGCGAGACCTATGCCTTAGCCATTTTTTTGCTTTATTATTAGTGTACTATAAATCAACCTGTACACTATCAAAATACCAAACAGTTGTATACAAGTCCTGACCATTATGAATGGCTATTACCATTACAATAGGAAGTTATGAGCCAGACTGAATGTACATGAAGTTTTGAAAGCTAGTGGATGCACCAGATTCCATTGTTAAGGCCTAAATAGCTGGTTTTCTGTATTCCTAGATTTCTAGCTGCATTACCTATGTAAATTTATGTTGAATCATATTTAAATATATGATATAAATTATTAAATTTTAAATAATTTTTCTTATTTTTCTTTTTATAATATTCATATTAAATACTAAATCATTAATCAAACAATTATAATTAATTCAAATAACAATATATTTATATAATTAATATTAATAATGCATGATAGACAATTAGACTGCCTCTGTGGCGCTATGGGAATGTATCCGACTGTTGCGCAAGAAGGTCGTGGGTTCGATCCCCACCCAGGATAAAACTTTGTGTGATGAGCATGATGGTTTATTCTGTGTTTGGGTGTAGTATAATATGTATGTATTCAGAAATGTATGAGTATGTTTATCAGTTGTCTGGTTGCCATAGTACAAGCTCAGCTTAGTATGGAATCAGATGGCGTTTTGTAAATTGTTCCAAGATATTATAATTATTATATTTGTTCAATATGTTTTTTTCGAGAAAGAAAAAGTTCTAACTCATTCATTCACTCACCAACGCCCATTCAAGCTCTTGGACTGAGAGAGCGTAATTTTTTTCTCTAGGGCCTAGTAGAAAATGTTTTTCTATTGAAGGAATTTTATAATTATAATATCATCACACAACGCCATCTGATCCCAAACTAGGCAGATTCTGTACTATGGCAACCAGACAACTAATACACATACTTATATATTTTGAAATACATACACATATTACAGATAAGCTTGCTTGAGGCTTAGTGCCAGAGCTGTTGTATACAGGGTGAGTCGCTCTGGCTTCTTTATATTATACCAAATAACTTCGTTATATATTTTTTGAAAAAAGTAAAAACAAATTAACCCTACACCACCTACAATCCACTTTTGTCACACAACCACTTACCACCCATCTGAAAGACCCCAGAATAAAATCGATGTTTCTTTGTCAGGTTGAAGGCTTGAAATACATACACATATCTATACTAATATTATAAAGCGGAAGAGTTTGTTTGTTTGTTTAAACGCGCTAATCTCAGGAAATACTGGTCCGATTTAAAAAAATCTATATATTTTATTGGATAGCCCATTTATCGAGGAAGTCTATAGGCTATATAACATCGACTAATAGGAGCGGAGCAGCAATGAGAAATGTTTCAAAAACGGGTAAAATTTACGCAGACGAAATTGCGCGGGACAGCTAGTTATAGATAAATTTCATCCAAACATAGAATAAACCATCATGCTCATCACACAAAGTTTTATCTTGGGTGGGGATCGAACCTATGACCTCTAGCATAGCAGACAGGGCCATTAATCACTCGACCGGCCAGTTAAATAAAGCTTTGTAACTATGATTTTAAACGTTACGAATTCCCAATTTATCACAAATTGCTGTCTCAAATTTACGGTGAAAAATGATAACTGAAATAATCCCAAAATATGAAACTAAAAGGTAAATTAAAATTTATATTTCGTTTTATTTCATTTTATTCAAGCGATTTCTAATTTGAAGCCCATTTCATGTTTATTCAGATTTTCATTTTCTTAGATTGAAGTTGCTGTTATTACATAATATAGGTTTAATAACGTTCTACTATAAATAATTATGTTTTAGACTTCGTTTAGACAGGCGTCTTACCATTTGTTTACTTCAAAAATGTTTTTGAAGCAGGGTATAAAAACGACGAAAAAACTTTTTTTTTTAAGCTATTGCATAGCTTTTATCGCGGGCTCGGGCTTTGAGCGTGGCGACCGAGTCAAGAAATTCCATAACGAAAATAAAACCTAACACCCCCCACTCCACCTACCATGTAGCTCGCCCGAGCGTTCGCTTGACGTATATGTACTATATAACGTATATGCTGCTCCGAAAGGTAATGATTTTTTTTTCAATTGCTTAAATTGATAAAAAAAATTTATTAACCATCTTCAAAAAGAAGGAGTTTCCAGATGTTTATACATTTTTTTTGTATGTTCGGGTAAAACTCCGTCATAAATATATACACGGCTCTGTAGGTCTTTTTTTGTTCGAATGTGCTTTATTACGAACTGGTCCCTTTTATTTATTTATTTATTTATTTAAAACTTTATGCATAAAGTTGTACAAAGGTGGACTTAATGCTAAAAGCATTTTCTGCCAGTCTACCTTAGGGTGATGTAGAAATGGAATGTGGGAAAGGTGCAGTAACCTAATTGTAAAATAAGAACTTCCTTATTATTCTTACATAATACACAAATAAAACAATATAACTATACAATACTATACATACTTACAAAAATACATACATACATATATACCTACATACATAACTATACAATAGTATACATACTTACAGCAATACATACATACATACATAAATAAATACATAGATACAGACTAATAATTATGTTACTAATGTTGTGATGATTCAGCTGATCCATCAAGGAATAAAGTGCGTACCTTCCATTTAAAATTAAGGCGATTGGGTGCCATCCTAATTTCGGGGGGCAGGGCATTCCAGAGAGAAACAGATTGAACTATAAAAGAGCATCCGACGAATCCAGAAGAATGAGCAGGGCATAAAAGAAGTAGATTGTCGGAAGATCGAAGATCTCTACTATGATTTGAGTGCAGGTACTGAAAGTAGGAAGTCAAGTAAGAAGGGGCAGCAGGAGAATTAAGAATAGAATAGAGTGTAGTGAGAGCGCGCAAACTATGTCGCTGGCGAATAGGGAGCCATTTAAGTTCGGAACGGTAGGAAGAAACATGGTCAAACTTACGAAGATTGAAAATGAATCGAATGCAGTTATTTAGAAGTCGGTCAAGTTTATTAAGGAGCTCTGCATTCAGGTCAAGATAGCATACATCACCATAATCAATCAGGGGGAATATTAGCGTTTGGACGAGCATTACTTTAGTTTTATAAGGAAGAAAGTTCTTGAGACGATATAACGCCCGCAAAGTACCCGTAACCTTTTGACTTACATTTGTTATTTGAGTATGCCAGTTGAGGGTGGTATCAAGGAAAATCCCGAGATTCTTAACCGAAGAATGTAACGCGATAATGGAGCCGTTAAATATGACAGGTGGTAATGTGTCGGTGTTCAATCGAGTTAAAAGGCGTTGACTCCCTATCACAATGGCCTGACACTTAGACGGATTTATAGTCAAACCAAACTTGTCTGACCAGGTCTTGACAGCGTTAAGGTCCCCATTAAGCTTAGTGATGGCCTCGGATATGTTATTCACATTGGCCTGGGCATATAACTGCAAGTCATCTGCGTAAAGATGGAACGCACACTGAAGGACATTAGTAATGAGATCGATAAAAATAGAAAATAATAGAGGAGAAAGAATACCGCCTTGAGGAACACCAGCGTCAAGATCGCGCCAACTCGATAAAGTATCACCCACGCGCACGGATTGCTGGCGTCCCCGAAGATAAGATGAGAACCAGTTTAAAGAACCTGCCGAGAACATCAGATGAGATAGGATAGAGAGTAAGATATCATGGGTGACAGAATTGAAAGCATTAGAAAAATCAACTAAAACTAAAACCGTAACTTTGGTATCATCCATGCCAGTTCTAATGTCGCCAGTTACTTTGAGAAGAGCAGTGGTGGTGCTATGTCCTGGCCTGAAGCCTGATTGAAACTGGCTCAACAAATTATTTCGATGCACAAAATGTGTCATTTGTTTATGCACGCAAGCCTCCAGCACTTTAGATAAAAACGGAAGAATAGAGATAGGTCGAAAATTATTAGGAAGAGTGGGATTTGTAATTTTAGGCAGAGGAATAACAAAAGCATAACGCCACGAAGACGGGTAAGTCCCTGAATCTAAAGAAAAATTGATGATGTGTGTTAAAGCAGGAAGAAGATGATCAAGAATGGGTATAATCATGCGACGGCTAATACCATCATTACCAACAGCATTCGATTTGATAGAAATAATTATCTTATTGATCTCGCCAGGTTCAACTGAAGAAAAGTGAAAGAAGTCTACGTTGGGGCGAGGAAGGTTAGCTAAGTACTCACAGGTACGACGCTTGGTTAGATGATCAATAGGTACGAAGGAGGTGAAATGAGTATTGATTTCATCTATACCAACCGCCAACGAAGGATCGACACTTCCATGTTTGCCAATTCCTAGAGTCCCCAAGAACTGCCAAATACCCTTGGGAGAAGATGAATTAATATGAAAAAGAATATGGCGGCGTTTAGCGTTGCGAATCATCTGATTACACCGATTCCTTGCAGTTTTATAAAGGGCCCAGTTATCATCATCCCGGTCTTTCTTAAATTTGCGAAAAGCTCGGTCTCTGCGCCGCATAGCCATCCTGATTCCATTCGTCATCCAGGGAGCTGGAGGCCGCTTAATTTTAATTTTTTTAACAGGCGCATGAATGTCATACAACCCCACGACCAAATCATTGAAAACGTAAATTTTATCATTTACCGTAGGGGCCTCAAATACCGGTTCCCAATCCAATCCCGACGCATCCTCACGGAGTTTATCTTCATTCATCCGACCAAAGCAACGCACGTACGTAACTTTAGGACAAGGTTTTGGTGGTTTTAGCTTGTAGGAGAGAAAAATTAAATCATGATGAGAAAACCCCGAAGCTAAAGATTGCCCATGATGACGGACTAGAGAAGGAGCCGAGGTAAGAATGATGTCTAACCAAGTATCCATTCCATCCAAGTTGTGATGAGTAGCTTGCAGTGGTAAGACATGAAAGCTAGTGGACTCAACGATCTGGAGTAACTTACGGGAACGGAGGGAGTTACTCGAGAGGAGATCGGTATTAAAATCGCCCATGATGATATGGTGAGTATACTCTGACCCTATAGATTCCAGAATCATTTCGAAACTGGAGAAATAATCCGCTGCTGGAGGAGAATAAACAACACCTAGAATGGCCCTAGCCCCCTTGAAACACACCTCTAGGAAAATAAATTCCGCAGTAGTACCGTTACTGGAAGTAGGAAATGTTAATATTTTGTAAGAAAAGTTACTACGCAGATAAATAGCGACTCCACCTCCTCTCCTATCGACTCGATCGTTCCTAATGAGAACGAAGCCAGGGAGAGCGTATGAAGTAGAAAGAAGGTGAGGCTTGAGCCAAGTCTCCGAAACTAAGATGGCATGTACGTTGGAATTAGCGAAAGCATCAACCAAGTCGCTGTAGTGACTAGGAATACTTTGAGCGTTGATGTGACAGACATTAAATAAACATTTGTGTTGCTCATTAAATGTTTTTCGCAAAAAATCACCAAGTGAATCTGAAACCGAGCTGAAGCTATCATTATTCGATGAATAAACAGATTCGTTTGCTGAATAAAATGAATCATTATCAGACATTAGTACTAATAATTAATATTTCTCTAAATAAATATTAGTTATGTAAATATATGAATTTACTACTACTACTAAACTCTACTCTGAATACTTTTCTGCACCACCCGCCAGCCGACACTCACAAAATATTAATATTTAGAAATAACTGTAACAATAAAAAAATACAATACATTTTAAACAATCAATAAACTAAACGCAACAAACTAAATGAACAAGGCATTTCTAACCGCAACAAATTGGACAATTGGACTGACATCAGCTGACAACCAAATGTTGTTGTGTCATGTCAAATTGAATTTCGTTAAGATCTGATGATGAATTTCGAAGACAGACAACGGAACTCCTTAAGCAAATCCATCGTTATTGAAGTCGGTTACATTTTTATTAGACAATTCCCGCAATACCTGTGCCGCGGGGGTCTTTACAAACACTTAATTCACGGACACAAAATACACCCACACTTGGAACAACAATTTGTACAAAATGGAGTCCCGCGTGGGAATCGAACCGACGACCTCTTGCGTAGGAGTTGTACACACTCCCACCACGTCACCGAGGCAGTCAAACATTTATACGTATTTCCCATGAGAAATGGCGCGCTTACGGCGGTCAACCTCATGAGAGACTGGCCAACTACACAGAAAATATTATAGTACACAAGTGTATGCGCAGACACAAGTGCATTCTCTATTCCCTCACTCTCATAGTCCCTTGGGACGGAAATCCGACCCGACTGGAAAGAGATTAGGCGCAGGACCGGCAGCTTATCGTGCTCTTTGAGGCACAATGTCACACATTGTTCGAAAACGGGTACCTACTCATTATTAGATGTATTCATTTTTAATTATTGGTATTTGAATTATATTATTTTCGCATGATTACAAATTGTTTTTAAAAAAAAATGCTAAATGACTTTATTTGAATGATTTTGATATTTAATTTTGTACGCCATTTATATATATATATATTTTTTTTTTATTTTTTTTTTTTTTAAGGTAACTAGCAATGTGGGATTGAGTCCCACATTACTAGCAATCTTGTTAACCCCTCCAGCTAAGCTCAAAAGCTTGTGTTAGAAGTGAGTTCACGTCGATAGTATAATGCGTAGGATTCGAACCCGCGACCTCACGATTGCGAGACCGATGCCTTAGCTTAAAATGTTGAAACTTATCATACATTTAACACCACTGTAACTGTACTACTACACATGTTTAAACAAATAAATGATTATATTATGATAAAAAAAAAAGACCGAGTGTGTGTGTAGTGGTAAGATTGCTTAACCTCGTATATATCTCAAACTGCTGAGTCACAGTAGATACTTAGTATCATAATTACCAACTTCTGAATTTGACAACTACTTTCATATAATATATTGTAAAAGAAATTCAGGCGTAGCGAGCTTATGTGAGAACTGAAGAAAAACGTGGACAAATTTAAAATCGCCTCAAAAAAAAAAACATCTTGTGGCAACCCTAAATTGCCTT
Organism: Herminia tarsipennalis; assembly: GCA_945859575.2. Lineage (NCBI taxonomy): Eukaryota > Metazoa > Arthropoda > Insecta > Lepidoptera > Erebidae > Herminia > Herminia tarsipennalis. Next base: position 6,072,128 of record OX243857.2, on the reverse strand, counting down.
AAAAAGAACATCTTGGGGCAACCTTAGCACAATAGATAGTTAATCTTCCATCCCATTTGCATGAGGTTTGTCTATCAAAACTTAATAAATCGAAGTTTCTAGAATCCATCATACAAGTTCAATATGAATTTTGTATTGCCCATTACAGTAAATGGGGCAAAGGGAACGCTGAGTATAACGCTTCGAGATGGGGTAAACATAATGAACTGTTTGTAGCAATTACTATAGTTGCCCATAAATTTTATGTTATTGTTGCTCAGGGGTATAAGCATGAGTAATTTTCGATATAAATCAATTGCCACATGTATGATGGAGATTCACTTAACATCGGGATGACGAAATTTAGCCGAGTCTGATATAGGCCTCATTAGTGCGTCGCGCCGTCGCAGCGTCAACGCTGCGTCGTTTTTCATATATTTTTAGTGATATGCCTTATATGATATAATAAACCGTCGTCACCCGACATTTAGCGGTACGACGAAGGAGAAACAAAGTGCGAAGTGTCTGTTAAAAACATTTTATGGTTTCTTATAAACTTTCTTGATTGAGTAAATATTTTTGGAAATAACCCCCCCCCCCCCTTAACTTTTGAACCATGTGACGAAAAGATATGAAAGAGAAATTACAAAGGTAGTGGGTAATTAAAAAGTATTAGGTAATTAACAAATACTTTAAACTAAAATAATTTCGGACATGATCGGTTACACCATCATTGAGTTAAAACCGAAAAACTGCTTTTCTTAACAAAAGGGCGTAAGTGCCATGAACATATGCTCTTCTGCTGATGCAATTATTTAAGGATGCGGAACCCCACACTGAGCATGGGCCGACAAGGTCTTTCCCGGGTTAAAATTGTTGGAACAGGGCTCATATAGATTTTAATCTATTGGTAATATAGAATTCAAAATGGTCCATTCGTTTAGTTAATATGAAGTCATATAAACATACAGAGGTACAGATACCCAGACTAAACTTAAAATACCCCTCTGTTTGTGTCGGGTTTGTAATATAGAGCTACACAAACATATTCAATACACGACAAGTTATCGGTGAAATAAAATAAAGACGAAAAAGAATGAAATCTAGGAACTTGGGAGGCTACATTGTTTTTACTCGTTTTTTTCAGTCAAAAAAAAACCTCCTCCTAATAAACACTGCTTTTACATTATGTTTTATGTTAAATCGCTTGTAATAAGGATTAATGAACGAACAAGTAAAACTTTTTAAATTTAATAACAGCAGCTCTATACATTTCTGATTGATTACTTACTAATGAAGCATCGTGAATATTGTATTGGTAAATGGAATATTAAACTTTTATTGCCTTTATGTACTTAAAAGTTAAATATTTAGCTTAAAACTTATTAGCGACGTTATTATTGTTTTAGGAAGGTAAATCTATCGTTGGTGGTAATGCTTTTGTTTTCATGGAAGTGAAATTGAACTTAATATTTAAATCACTTGAACGAATCAGGTAGCTTAAAAAGTCATAAAAAACATTAAGACTTTGAATTTTTATGGTTACCAACACAGAACTACGGGAATTGACATAATCATTCATTTTTTCCTTTTAAGATGTATATGCTCGCGGACTACTATTTGCTGAACATAAATAATCTTGAGTGAGTCCACGTGAATGCGTAAGCAGTCAAATCAAAGTGATATTGTATCGCTAAAATTAAAAATAATTATTGTTTTGTAAATAAAATAATTAAATTATTAAATTTTAAATATTTTTTCTTATTTTTCTTTTATAATATTCATATTAAATACGACGTATCATAAACGTTATCTTACATCCCAAGTAAATAAAGATTTTTGATTTTTTTAAATCATTTTTCAGGCTTCGCAGCAAACTATACCTGAAGTTTGTTAAATAAGGTCATGCCAAAAGACTGATAGCTACAGGAGCAAACAAATTTTAGACAGTACAGGAGCAAACAAGTCCTAGACAGTAGGTATACCGCGACTTGGTGAAAGTAAAATATTCGTTTAGATTATTTTAATTTCCCATTATAGTTTTTTTTCTCGTTTCATGTGTTATGTGAGCATTGTAATGTGACTTAGCAATTCATACGCCTTCTTTGGCAGATTTTGGTGATACAAAATAACAACTGTAAACATATAATAGCCAAAATGTGATGAATTAATAAACGATTTATGGAATAAAATAAGACGACCTCCAGCCAGATGGACTGATGACCAGAATTAGGTCGCTAGATGCGGATGGCAGAGGACCGAGTGCTGTGAAAATAGAAAGAGACCTATATATCCAACAGTATAACTATTTATTATACGGGAATTAACGCGCATTGTTTACCTTAAAAATTGCTTGACGTTTCGACCAGGTTGCACCGGCCGTGCAAATAGTTATAATCATGCAACGCGAAAGTTTAAATGTTAGTATCCAACAGTAGACCGAAAAGACTACAACGATGGTGAGCACTTTGTAAATAAATGTTTTATAGGTCAGTACATCATTATTTATTCTTTACCCCATCCAAAATTGACTTTACCCCAACTCCTAACAAAATAAAATAAACATAAATAAGCAATTTCAAACACCAAGTCTTTTGCTTTTGCGAACTTTTCAGTTTCTGTCATTAAAACGTTTCAAATAAAATACAAGGAAACATGGTTTTATTTCCGAAATTCTGGATTCCCATCGTATTTTATGGGTTTTTGTGGAACATAAAATAACATTTTATGTTATTGTCCAACGTTGTTTTGGCAGTGTTCCAGAACACCTGTATTGATATCCGTTATGGTGAGGTTAGATAAGCGGAGCGTAGCTGAGTGAAACGGGAAATGTGATATCAATTTATCAATTTGGCAGAAAAATACTAATCTTAAGTAAAGAATACAATAATTACATTTGAAAGAATAACTCAAAGTTTAGACCCAAGAATCGAACTCGTGACTTCCAACCGCCTTACCCGAGCACGAAAGGCGAACTATCTAACCTGGTCTATGTCACTAAACTTCATTTTTTTTCTTCCCTTGTCTTGAAAAAGTAAATTGGCAAGAAATGCCTATAAAAATTACAATAAAGTAAAGAAGTTGGACAAAGCCAAAATAAATGATACTATTATATCTATCCCTACTAATATATAAATGTGAATGTAAGTTTGTTTGTTACGCTTTCACGCGAAAACTACTCAACCGATCATTATGAAACTTTGTACACATATTCTTGGAGGTATTAGAAGTAGCATAGGATTATAAAAAAAGGGGAAAATTAACGCAGACGAAGTTGCGCGGGCCAGCTAGTACTTTATATTATGAAGCTGAAGAGTTTGTTTTGTTTGTCTGTTTGAACGCGGTAATCTCAGGAACTACTGATCTGAATGAAAAAAATATTTTACTGTTGGATAGCCCATTTATCGAGGAAGGCTATAGGCTATTATAACATCACGCTATGACCAATAGGAGCGGAGCAGCAATGAGGAATGTTGCAAAAACGAGGAAAATTTACGCAGATGAAGTTGCGCGTGACAGCTAGTCGTTGATAGTTCTGGACTTATCAGATTACCGTTTAATTAATCGGAAAATTACAAATGACAGTGACGAAGTAGAAAGTGCACTTGTAATATATGTTCGTAAACTTTCGCGATTTGTACACATTATAGAAATAAACAAAGGTATTTAGCCTTAAAATAAAATATTTACGCGATTAAGACCCGTAGCTTATAAAATTCTATAAAGTGCACTTGTGTTTTAACAAACACTTGTAGGTATATCCTTATTTGACTATTCTGTTGGTCAAGTGCAGTGGTTCTCAACTTTTTCTTGAACAGAGACCACTTTTGGTTCTTTGTTGTTCGCAGGTACCACCATGTACCTACTTTTATTATTAGAGAGAACTCTCTACACTAAATCAATCCGAAATGATTTTTTATTAAAAACTCAAAATAACTTGCTAGCTACGTTATTTCAATAGAAAACATATTTTTTGAAGTAATTTTTATAGGCATTTCTTGCCAAAGACTTTACAAATACAATAATTGCATTTTTGAATCCAGACTCAGGAATCGAACCTGAGACTTCCGTAGCCAAACCGGGGCCAGAAGTGCAGAAGCTTCTGGCCTCTGGAAGTCTAGTCTAAGTCAATTATTGTATTTGTAAACATATTTTTTGTTTAAAAATGAATTACATTTTGTATTAATGTGATTTTAACGTTTGTGTATGCGAAGTTTGAAATCATTCGCTAACCATTTTCTGATTTCTGCGGATATCTGAGCTCCGCAGACCAATGGTTGTGAACCACTGGTCTAGTGATTAGTGACCCAGACTGCTAAGCCAAAGGTCATGGGTTCGATCCCCACACATGATAAAACTTTGTGTGATGAGTACGATGGTTCTGTGTCTAGGTGTAATTTATCTATAATATATATAAATTTAGTAAAATATAAGTATGTTTATCAGTTGTCTGGTTGCCATAGTACAAGCTCTGTCTAGTTAGGGATCAGATGGCGTTATGTGAGTTGTCCCAAGATATGATTTACTAGCTGTCCCGCGCAACTTCGTCTGCGTAAATTTTCCCCGTTTTTGCAACATTTATCATTGCTGCTCGGCCCTTATTGGTTGTAGCGTAATGTTATATAGCCTATAGCCTTCCTCGATGGATGGGCTATCCAACAGTGAAATAATTTTTCAATTCGGACCAGTAGTTCCTGAGATTATCGCGTTCAAACAAACAAAAAACTCTTCAGCTTTATATTAGTATAGATCATTATTATTATCCACTATAATATCCCCTGCGTCGTTGGATAGTTTATCATGAGCAACTATCTACTGACGTAAACGAAGGGTGTTAAAAAAATTCGAATCTATGTGTCGATCTGTAACAATGTAGCTCCAAAACTAATAAATCGATTTTGATGCAAAGGAACTCTAATAGAAATGGTTTCTAGTTTTGTTTGACAAAAATTGTGCAATCAATATGAAGATAATCAATTTTGAATTACATGTAAGAAAGTGAATACTTAATTAACTGTAAGTGTAAAACAGAAAAAAAACTAAGATATATGCTACAGAAATACATTGTTATTCTAAGCTGAAATTTGATTTCGATTGTCTAGAATTGATTCAATTTACATTGAAATTCTTATACGCAATATTCACACTCAGTATTGAAAATGTTAGAAATTAGCCTTAGATAAAAAAAATATCTGAAAATGAATCTAAAAGAGTTATTGGATTAAATCTTGAAACATGCGATCTAATATTGAATCCATATATTATTGAATCGTATGAAAAAATCTGTCATTTGAATCTGCTATCTATCGTTTTGCCCTATCATCAATTATTTGCATAAAATAATACATAAAAAATGTACAGTCAATATTTTCAAATACACTCATATAACATTTTGCAACCACATGTTACCTTTTTAAACTATGTGTCACAATAGACAGTCGTATACTCGTATGTTGTAAATTGTGCTCAATTTTTTTTTTTCGGCAACTCACAACGCTGTCTGATCCCAAACTAAGCAGAGCTTGTACTATGGAAACCAGTACCAGGTTCTAAATACATACATATTATAGATAAATAACACCCAGGCACAGAATAAACCATCGTGCTCATCACACAAAGTTTTATCCTGGGTGGGCATCGAACCTACGACCGTGGCGTAGGTTGCGTAGCAGTCGGATACAGTCCTACCGCGCCACAGAGGCAGTCTAATATATAATAGTCTAATTGTTTGACAACAGAGTTTAAATTCATTCAGACCAATATTCTTTGATTATGAATAGTTGAACTAAAACCGTCATACTTGCATAGTAAGCTCGATTGGGTGACTAGCAGAAGGGAATGTGAGAGTCGACAATGTTAACAACAGTTAGCAATACCACCAAACAAATCAGCTTTCGTTACGCCGCATCCAAAATATGGAATAATATCCCACCACCGCTGAGAGGACTATCTTTTGGACGCGCAGCGAGAACTGGGTTAAATATAAAATGACTTAAATTTATTAATTTATGAGTTCTGTATATATAAATACATCTATGACGATAATACACACACACACACGCACGCACACAGACAGACACACACACACACACACACACACACACACACACACACACACACACACACACACACACACACACACACACGCACACGAACACGTTTCGCCGGGTTCCATTGTTAGTTAGCGCCAGGCTGCTAACTAATACAATGCAACGAATAAATACATATTTTCTTTTCTTTTCTTTTCTGTTCTATTAACATGCTGGCGTTACTGATCTTTGATCCGGTTCAAGCAAAAGTGGACTTTAAGGTGACACACCTTTTCATTCCGCGACTATACACAATTTGAAGCGGCGGTAGCGTAATGGCTAAGGCATCGGTCTCGCAATCGTAAGGTTGCGGGTTCGAATCCTACCCAGTAATACTACCGACGTGAACCCACTCCTAACACAAGCCATCGAGCTTAGCTGGAGGGGTTAACAGGATTGCTAGTAATGTGGGACCAAAATCCCACATTGCTAGTTATCTTTAAAAAAAAAAAAAAAAAAAAACAATCAAAATTGGCGCACCACGGTATATGACGTAAAAATAAGATGAGCAGTTTTGTTTTGGCACTTGCTGACCCACGCAACTTGGTCTGCATTAAAATTCCTAGTTTTTGCTAAATTTTTCACCTGTGCTCCGTTCCTATTGGTTGTAGCGTAATATTATATAGCCTATATCCTTCCCCTATAAATGGGCTATGCAACACTTAAATAAGTTTTCAATTCAAACCAGTAGTTCCCGAGATTAGTACGTTCAACCAAACAGACTATATTATAATAGCTGATCCGCGCAACTTCGTCTGCGTCAATTATCCCCGTTTTTGTAACATTTTTAATTGCTGCTACTGCTACTGCTCCTATTGGTCGTAGCGTGAAGTTAAATAGTCTATAGCCTTCCTCGATAAGTGGGCTGTCCAACAGCTAACAGTAGTTCTTAAGATTATCGCGTTTAAACAAACAAACAAAAATTCATCAGCTTCATAATCTTCTAGCTGACCCGCACAACTTAGTCTGCGTAAATTTTCCCCGTTTTTGCAACATTTTTTATTGCTGCTCCGTTCCTATTGGTCGTAGCGTGATGTTATAAAGCCTTCCTCGATAAATGACCTATCCAACAGTAAAAGATTTTTTTTTAATTTAAACCAGTAGTTTCTGAGATTATCGCGTTCAAAAAAACAAACAAACTCTTCAGCTTTCTAATATAAATATAGATAGGTACTAAAAATACTTATATTATAAAGCAAAAGAGTTTGTTTGTTTATTTGAACGCGATAATCTCAGGAACTATTAGTGTGAATTGAAAAATTCTTATACTATTGGATAGCCCATTTATCGAGGAAGGCTATAGGCTATATAACATTACACTGCAACTAATAGGAGCGGAGCAGCAATGAAAAATGTTGCAAAAACGGGGGAAATTTACACAGACAAAGTTTCTAGGGTCAGTCAGCACTTAATAGGTAGTATAAATTAAGATATAGATAAGGTATAGTCGACGATTTTTGTCTCCGAACCTAATTTGGGGTTTTTTTCTAGTATGCCTAAAACGTACAATACTTAGAACTTAACTCTTATAATCTGGGTTAAAAATACATGACAACAAGTCAACCCTCTCACGGGATTGAACCCGCATCTTAACATTTCCAACATTTCAGACGAGAAAGGATAACTTCATCCCAAACTTTTGACACTTTAATGCTGATGTCGTGTTGTAGAAAGTTATGTCGGAAATTACGGTCCGTTTTTGAGATTATCGCAGACAGACAGACGTATAAAATAGTGCATATTATATAAACTAATGTTATAAAGCTGAAGAGTTTGTTTGTTTGTTTGCACGCGATAATCTCAGGAACTATGGGTCCTAATTGAAAAATTATTTTACTGTTGGATAGCCCATTTATCGAGGGACGCTTTAGGCTATATAATATCACGCTATGACCAATAGGAGCGGAACAGCAATGAAAACTACACGAAGTTGCGCGGGTCAGCTAGTTGTTATATATTTGGTTTTCGATGTCAAGTTAAAAATATTGGGTAAAACGTAAATAATGTTTGTTCAAATTCGTATCCACGAGCGATAATGGTCTCCTAACTGGTATTAGTCATGGCAGTTAATCTCTGCCAATTGAGACACAAGAGATAATAAAATAATGCCCAAATATACACGAAAACACAACTGCGTTCTCTATTGTTATCTTCATTCTGGGGAGAGATTAGGTGTAGGCCCTTTTTAGGGTTCCGTAGCCAAAATGGCAAAAAACGGAGGTTATAGTTTCGTCATGTCCGTCTGTCTGTCTGTATGTCCGTCCGTATGTCACAGGCATTTTACTCAGAGACTACTCAATGAATATTAATGAAATTTTGTGAAAAGGTGTCTTCTAGTGGCCGCTACTTAGTTTAATAGCTAAATAATAAAAATAAATATTTTTACGGGGGGGCGCTCCATAGGTACTCGTACATGTAACAGAAGCTGATTTTTTTTTTCGAATAACAACAACGAGTAGCACATCATTCGACAGGTATTTTAAAAATATTATAAAGTTCCTAATAAACTTTTTTGATTGAGTGAATATTTTTGGAAATAATCGATCCGAAAGTTGCATAAATTGTGTCCACACATGGTTCAACAGTTAAGGGTTAAACCCTTAACTGTTGAACCGTGTGACCAAAAAAGATGAAAAAACCACAAAGGTAGCGCTTCTTAAATACTTTAAACCTAAATATACCGTCATTATGTTATAGCCGAAAAACTGCTTTTCTCAACAAAAGGGTGTAAGTGCCATGAACATACACTCTTCTGCTGATGCAATTATTTAAGGCTGCGGAACCCTACACTGAGCATGGTCCGACATGCTCTTACCCGGTTTTTAATATTTTCTATAGTTGCGTTTTACAGTACCTACTGTGGTAAATGTGTCCAGGAAACAAAGGAAATTCGATCCTGTTTTGCAAACCTGATACCTCCTCTTGAACACTGGTATCGGTGTTACTGTACCCACATTTAATTAATATTTTATCTTTCTCAATTCTAGTTATAATCTGTAAAAAATAATCAGGTTTTGGAAAAAACAAATTACCCTGTACAAAATATCAAAAATATCGATATTTTTTTCTAGTCGTTTAGTTATGAACCGTTTAAAAAGATCAAAAACCTTTCAACTCCCAGAATTCAGAAACAGAACACTTTGTAAAGGCAATTTCGTTACCTTCATAAATAAACAAATATTGTGTGTAAGAGGTCGACGTGTTTCGCAAACACCCTGTATATTCCAACTATGTTAAACATTTATTTCAAAGGATATTGTACTCTATTTTTATTAGCTTATGATTTGTTTTTGTTTGTGTTGTTGTAGAAAAACAAGTCTCATTTTGGTCCGATACAGTAACTCGATAACATTTTAATATTTTAATGCTCATATTAGGGATGTAATGTGTTTGTTTTTATTAAATTTATGAAGTACTAGCTTTGACCTGTGGTCGCATTCATTATCCGATGGATAAAAGGAGACAGATCGAGTAATATCGTAAATATCGTATTTATTAAATACTCGTATTTGTAATTATAGTATTGTGTAGTTTGGTATTTTTGCCGAATTAAAAATGTAGACTAGGTATAGTTAGCTACGTAGTCGCTTAACATTTGAAAATAATCAAACCAACTCAGCATAAATATGTTTTACCGTAGGTATAGTTAAAAACATTAGATTAGAACCAGGTCACATTATAAATTATAATATACGACGGGTCTTAATCGCGTGAATAATTTAAGGTAAAATACTGTGGCAGGTGCGGCGGAAACTCGACCAGCCACTCGCATAAAGCCTCATTAATTGTTAACGTTCCAAAAGTTTGAAATAATGACGAAGAAGAAAACGAAAAACAATCGAGAGAATTGAAGGAAGCGTCAAGACGAATGATCTAAAAAACTATTAAAATGTAAATGAATAAGATTACAGATTGTTAAATATATAGTATCGTTTCTGGGCAAGTGAAATAGCGTTTGATTCCTCATCCCTTGGAGAAATAATCCCGGCTACGCACCCCAAAGCTAGCAAACTCACGTCACAATACCTTCTTTATTATTACCTATACATTTATTATTACCTACCTATACATATTTTACTTGATAAATATTGATAAAAATTATAGTTCACAACAAGTGCCCTTAACGCCTGTGGCACAGGTTTACCCTAGTACAGGCACCCTATTATTATCCCTATATAAGTTATTTTTTTATGAACTAAATATAATATATACATTTGTAATTATTAAAATTTTAATATGTTTAACAGTTGTCTGATTGCCATAGTACAGGCTCTGCCTAGTTTGGGATCAGATGACCATGTGTGTTGTATCAAAATATTAGATTTTATTATGTATCTGCTGTCTAATTCGTATTTTTTTAAGTTATATATGTTATTTTTACTTTTAATTTATAATTATTATAGATCGAACGACCACTAGAGATCTTCTATAACATCAAAGTAATGTGCATGATGTGTTCACTATTTTAGAACGCACACCAATGTTGTGTTTATAAACTGCCTTGTTTCCCACTAAGTTTTAAGTGTGCTTTTAGTTTGTGAATCTTTTATTAAAAAAAATACGTCCGTATGTAATTCTTTTACAGACCTGGCGTCTACAAAGTGGATTGCAGCTGTGGTAGTTCCTACATCGTACAAACCAAACGCACAATAGTGGAAAAGGTAAAAAAGGGACAACAAGTCAACAATAGCGAAACACTTGCTGGATGTGAGATCCAATCACTGGATTGAACTACACAAACCCCAGTTACTCTTTACTGACCGTCACTATTACTCAAGTAAGTCTAAAGAACAACATCGTCAACATATATTGTTTTTACAGTGTTCAAATATTTACATTTAAAATAAAGTTTTTAAAATAATGTACCTTTTATTTGTTTGCTGGGGTTACTTTCGTAGAAAACAAAACCTGCAACAAAAAAAGACAATATTAAAACACTTATACTTTCTATAACAATATAGTTACATAATATAAATCTTCCACAATAAATTATCTAAATGATAACCAAAACCTACAACAAATCTAGTCGCGTATTGGCCAGACTCCATAAATAGACTACACTGTTCTGTTACACGTTGTATTATTACAACGCAAGTGAGAATGAGTCTATAGCGGAATCCATTAATCACTTTACAAAATAAAAATACCGATAATCTCTCTAATCCGCGGAATTGAAACAAGTATAAATTGAATACGGCATAACGATCACAAAGTACCTAGAGCGCAGAAGGTTATCTCTATACAACGCGCGCTCGAGCAACGCGGACATTGACATTGCTCACGGACACGGAATCTGAGAACGCTTTCCTAGCAAACGTTATCTCAGAACACCTTCCTAATCACTGTAATTCAGAATTCTTTATCAGATAGGCGTTATCCAACGTCTTCTGTTGGTTAGATTCCCACCCAAGAAAAATCTTTGTGTAATGAGCACAATGGTTTAATACGTGTTCTTTTTTATTATATGGTAGTTATATTTAAAAAAATAAATATAGGTAAATTAATAATCAAAAAAAATTTCAATAACAAACACATAAAATTATGAGGAGAAAAAAAAATACAATATCAAATAATTTAAATGTCAAAGCTAAATAAAAATCATTTAAAAAAATATATAACCATGTCACCTACCAATTTTATTATAAACTAGCTGTGCCCGCGACTTCGTTCGCGTGGAAGTTGGGTTTATATTAAGGTAGTTTATATTACAATTCAACTTCTGTGTAAAACATATTGTAAACATGCTCCACAATGCTCTGTGGCATCTATGGATATTTGGGCCTAGCTTTAATCAGGGCCCAACATATGGCAGGGCAAGCCAAGCAAATGCCCAGTGCAGCAAAATGAAGGGCGACAAAGTTTATGGCGCCAGACGGTTAGAAGACAAATTATTAAAATTCCCACGACCACACCTCGACAAAAAAGTGATTTGCATCACATCAAATACTATTAATATTGAAAAATTCCCCCACCACGCGAGTACTGGGGCGGTTTCGAGTTAAATGAAGCTCGAAACCGCCCAATTACTCGTGCGAAATTTTGAGTTAAGGAGCTTCGATTCTGACTCCGATAGGTCGAAAATTCCGATTGATTTTAAACCTCCGACTCCAACTTCGGCTCCGACACTTTTAAATCGGAGGTACCTAGCCGCTCCTTCAAGATAATTTATACATAGGTAATAAAGGTATGATGGAAAAAACTCACAGATTCCCTATGATCGCAGGTTATGTCCTGCCCGAGCGATCTTTTCCGAGTCTAAAGTACACCTACTTTGTGTCCGTGTTTGTACCGCGGGAATGCAATGTTTTAAAACTATTTTGCGGGGGCAAAATAGTTTTAAAACATTGCATTCCCGCGGTACTGTGATGCGTGTTTAAACAAACAAACAACATTCAAACGTTTCTAAAAGATATACTCAGATATCTTTTTTTGTGTTTAAATACTATTTCTAAACTTATTTCAATTTTTTTTTTCACTCACTTTAGAAGATTAAAATATTATTTTATAATGTCTACATTGGTGAATTTAAAAATAGGTGTGTCAACCTGTCGCAAATTAAGATCATCATATATTCATATCCCTCTACGTAAGAATTTCAGTTTTTTTTTAAATCAATTTTCCTGATTCTTTTTAATTTGTATTTAAACGCCATCTATTTTCAAAACTGGATAAGTTTATTTTTATACTTGATGATTTTATATTAAACTATCATGCATATTAAACGTAGGTAAGCAAGGTATTTAACCTTAAATTATTCACGCGATCAAGACCCGTAATACATACAAAAAAAAAAAAAAAAAAAAAAAATAAAAAAAAAAAAAATTTCATAATGTGTACAAATCGCGAAAGTTTATTAACATTTGTAGGTAAGCAATTTTGGCACTCAGAAGAAATCGAATCACAGATGGCGCCACGTGTTTTATTTTGATGTAACGCGGACTTAATCTTTCATTTTTTTTAAGCAATTAACATTTATAAATTCTAGAAAATATCAAGTAATAACTGTTTATTTGTAATGTAATATTGTTTTTCATTTCTACATTTATAACATAATCACTATTCATGCAAAACAATGATAAAGGTGCCTATTGGAAGTGATTATAATTATTAATATGAAAATTTGTTAAACAAAGTAAACATGTTAAAGTCGAAAATAAAAGCTTGTATAAATAAGTATACATTTAGAAAAATACTTAAAAAAAAGAATAAAAATAATTTTAACACATCACAAAAAGAGACTCGCAATTAGGGAGTCGATCCTCCGACCTCGCTCGTTTAATACCGCTACTTGTGCCAATAGACCACCTCAGCTGATGAAAACACGGTTAAAATAGCTGATCTTAAGAAAATTGAAAATGTTGTGTTTAGCTCCTAATAGTTTTAGCGTGAAGTTATTGTTTCCATGGGTTACAATTGTAAATAATGTCTTATTGTGGAAAAAATTGTGAAAAACCATAATGGTTCGACAAAACATACGTTGCTGCTCACTCCCCATAGACGATAGCATAATGATTTATAGTGCAAGTAATGACCTATAGTATTTACAATAAAACTGCAAATTTTCATGAAGATCCGTCAAGTAGTTATTGTTTTATAACGATAAATAGCTACAGACATTATCCGTCATTGCTTAGCTCCTATGGGAAATAGCGTGATAAATTATAGCCTATATGTATGTTAATCCAGACTACACATACAAAATTTCAACCGAATCTGTCCAATAGTTATTGCGTGATGCGTGTTCAAACAAACAGACAGACAGACAGACAGACATTTCTAAAAATGTAGGAATGTGTTTAAATACTCTTTTCGAACATTTCCCAATATTTTTTTTCACTATGTTCGGCCATGTACAGACACGTGAAATTTACAATTTTATTAAATGTATAGATATAGATAGATAGCATGATTCAGTATTCACGCGCGATGGCTTATTATTAGCGTATTTCATGTATAACTTTGGTGTTTCTATACCGATTTCTATTAGTATTTTTTATGGAATAGTTAATTATGTTAATTTTTTTAATTAGGGATGACTGAGAGTGTTATAAACGTAAGAGTAGACAAATATAATCAGAAAGCTTCGAACTGCTGAGCTATCGGGAGTTACACGTGATATTGTGAGTCAACCATAAAAGATAGACATATGCTGTCGTGGGATATTTTTTATATAATTTTAAGGAGAACATTTCCGTCATACATGATTTCTGTGTAGCTTTAACCATTACGGTTGCACACGCGACGAAAGCTTAAAAAATGGAGTAACTTCTCCCGTTTTCCTTCACTGCTCTGCTCCTATTGATTGTAGCGTGATGAAAAATATACTATAACCTACTCAGGAGTATGAAAAATAATTGTACCAAGTTTCGTTAAAATCCGTAGAGTAGTTTTTGTTTCTATAACGGTTATACAGACAGACAGACAGACAGACAAAAATTTTTACTGATTGCATTTTTGGCATCAGTATCGATCCCTAATCACCCCCTGATAGTTATTTTGGAAATATATTTCATGTACAGAATTTACCTCTCTACAGATTTATTATAAGTATAGATGTCTATTATTAAAGTCACCATTAGAGTAGAAACATCCATCAACTAGAAAAGCTTTAAGTTCGGGCTCAAAATCTCTTTGATAGACAGCGCTTTTGATATCGAGTGGAAGCCTATTAAATAGTCTGACTGAATTGTAACGCGAATCATGTTTTTAATTGAGAGAAGGTGCAATCATAGATTGCATATCTATCCATCTTGTACTTTCGCGTTTCATTCTTTCCTAATTTTATACCGCTAAATGAAGAGACAAGCTAGGGGTCAATTCACGTATATAAAGCAGTGCAGTTGCAGTTCAGTTGCAGTTAAGTTTCGATTAAAACAGCCATTTTTGTATTCTTGTAACTTTGGGATCGATCTCAAATACACTTGAGTCAAATTGACTGTCTCTGTGGCGCTGTGAGATTGTTGTTTCGGGCCTGGGTGTACTTTGTGTCCGTGACTTGTATGTTTGTAAAGTCCCCTGTGACACAGTGGATGTACACTACTGAGAGAGTCGTCTTTAAAAAAAAATGCGTCTCGAGAGCGCAATAACGACATTCTAGTACGGTGCACAAGCGTTTTAAATATCGAACCCAAAGTTACAAGAATACGAAAATGGCCGTTTTAATCGAAACTTAACTACAGCTGAATTGCAACTGCACTGCTTTAAATACGTGAATTGACCCGCAGCGCAGGTCGTAAGATGGAAAGCGTCACGCTAACCCATAACAGTATGAGTGTCACCCAAATCCTTGTTTGATTAATGATTATCACCACCGCGCTCCTCATTTGATACATTAGTTCGTAAATCTCAAGACTAGTAATTTCACTTGCAACAGTTCCTAGTTACCTTTTGTACTCTCGGTATTGTGTGGTGCAACGATTACAATTACTTTTTAAATAATCTCTAGGGGTGAAGTCTGGTGAAGGTCGTTCGTTACAAATTCGCGTAGGTTCAATTTATTTGTACGAGAGAAAAATATATTAAAAAATGTGAGAACATATGGTCCCATGTTAGATGATTGTTCGTATCTTAACATTATATGGCAGAAAATAAAAAAAAATAATGATATTGTATCGAGTATTGATAATATCATTTGATATCAGTATTTTTTTTTTTTTCTCCGCTTCGCTGCAGTAAAAAATCCTATTAGTTAATATTTCTTCGTTTTTCTGCTCCGAAGCATCGTACCGCTTCAATGGGCAGTTTACTAACAATCGTATAATAAGTATTATGTTATTACTAACATTATAGACCTAACCTAACTTTTTGACTGCCTCTGTGGCGCGGTGACGCAAGAGGTCGTGGGTTCGATTCCCACAAGGGACACCACTTTGTGTGATTTACAAAGTGTTGTTCCGGGTCTGGGTGTACTTTGTGTCTGTGACTTGTATGTTTGTAAAGTCGCGACACAGGGCTTGTACCCTACTGCGGGATTCGTCTTTTAAAAAGAAAAAATGCTGGCATTAATTGAGGATTTTCGCTGTCTGTCCCCGAAACTTATATGTGACCATTTCGAGACAAACCTCATTCAAGCAAATAAATTGAAAATCCGTCTATACCTAGTCTGGCCATAAATACTGTTACAATTAAAAATAAGAAAGATATTACATTTGAATTTGGAATCTGTGATTTTTATACGATTGTTCATTGTATTTTCTAATTTTGGCGCCAATACATTGTACAATATTTTGCTATATTAAAATGGAGTGGGGTGATAAAGAAAACCGAATCGCTGTGATTGCATTACACAAAGTTGGTATGGAGCCGAATGTAATTTTTAAAACTATCCATACGCTTGGTATTAGTCAAATGTTTGTGTACCGGGCTATTAATAGGTACAATGAGACCTTCTCTGTTTGTGACAGAAAAAGATCTGGCCGTCCACGTAGTGTTCGTACGAAAATGGTGGTCAAAGCAGTAAGGGAAAGAATTCGAAGAAATCCTGCCCGAAAGCAAAAGATTTTATCTCGGGAGATGAAGATAGCACCCAGAACCATGTCACGCATTTTAAAAGATGACTTAGGACTTGCAGCCTATAAGAGACGCACTGGTCATTTTTTAACTGATAATTTAAAAAAGAATAGGGTGGTAAAATCGAAGCAACTACTGAAGCGGTACGCAAAGGGAGGTCACAGAAAAAATTTGTTTACGGATGAGAAAATCTTTACAGTTGAGCAACATTTTAACAAACAAAATGACCGTATTTATGCTCAAAGCTCTAAGGAAGCTTCCCAATTAGTCGACAGAGTGCAACGTGGGCATTATCCGACTTCAGTGATGGTTTGGTGGGGTGTTAGCTATGAAGGAGTGACTGAGCCATATTTTTGTGAAAAAGGTATCAAAACATCGGCACAAGTGTATCAAGATACCATTCTTGAGAAGGTAGTTAAACCCCTTAACAACACCATGTTCAATAACCAAGTATGGTCCTTCCAACAAGACTCAGCGCCGAGTCATAAAGCTCGGTCCACGCAGTCTTGGTTGGAAGTGAACGTTTCGGACTTCATCAGAGCTGAAGACTGGCCGTCGTCTAGTCCCGATCTTAATCCGCTGGATTATGATTTATGGTCAGTTTTAGAGAGTATGGCTTGCTCTAAACGCCATGATAATTTGGAGTCCCTAAAACAATCCATACGATTGGCAGTGAAGAATTTTCCCATGGAAAGAGTGCGTGCTTCTATTGATAACTGGCCTCAACGTTTAAAGGACTGTGTTGCAGCCAATGGAGACCACTTCGAATAAGCTTTTTATATTTTGAATTGTTTTTTATTTATGTATTAAACTAACACACTGTAAAAGTAATAAATATTATTTGCAATAAAAAAAAATGTTTTTTCTTCGTAACAATATTTATGGCTAGACTAGGTATATGACGAAGTTATATCCGAACATAGGCACATGAAAAAGATGTTCTCCTTTTAGAAGTCGTTTAATTTTTTTAGTAGGATTTTGTTATAAATTGATAAATACGATATGTTATGCAATATCTGGTTTATTTACGATAGTTTTACTCTGATGGAACGATAACTATCAAGCTAAATGATGGAAAACTATTTGAAGTAATGAATCGGTAACAAGAAATGGGAAATAAATAATGGCAACTCCAAATTGTGGGAAAGTTTCACTTTTAAGATAGCTCGGATGTTTGTAATATATACATGTTTCACTAATACTATATTGACGACACGGGCAAAATATAAGTTAAAAAATAAGTTAAGGGTGCAATTACCTCTATTGCCCTCCTCTCTCGTTAGAACCGCGCCTGAATAGGTTACTAAAGCTACCATGGAGTGGAGTGGAGAAACGAATAAATATCAAGCATGTTAGACTCAATATTATTCCAATACGGCGGTAGCCTAATGGCTAAGGCATTGGTCTCGCAATCGTGAGGTCGTGGGTTCGAATCCTGGCCATTATACTACCGACGTAAACCCACTCCTAACTCAAGCAATTGAGCTTAGCTGGAGGGGTTAACAGGATTGCTAGTAATGTGGGACAACAATCCCACATAGCTAGTTATCTTTAAAAAAAAAAGAGAAATATACGAATACGAATACGTTATTTAATATTGTTCATTCTATTTTTATCAGAGTTTAACTCGTTACTACTTAAAAACGTTATTGAGATTTTGTTTAGACGGTTGACATTCAAAATGTAAATGTCGGTAGTGACATCACATGACTGGATCTGACTGATCCGACTGATCACTGACTGGAATGTCACTCCGACATGGAGAGGGGATCGAAAGATGGCAGACAGATTGTATTCGCGTGTTGAACAGTGCGGTCCTTTGGAATAGCTCAAATAAATCCGTTTATTTCTTTGTAATCGTACGCATTTTTATTGAAGTTCGAGTTGATCCTTCAAGCAATAGAATTGCATCACAGGAACAGAGCACAGATTTTATGCAATCCTGTTTCTCCGTTTCACCACTTTGCAGCCTCACTGCCCTTCAATGTTCCGGTATCCTTAATAACCTATTCAAGCACGGTTTTAACGGCGGGGGGAAGGGCGATGGGGGTAATTGCCCCCTTAAATTCAATTTTAACTTATATTTGGCCAATGCTAATAGTCAATTTTGCTGTAGTAGTATTAGTGTACACATTTACATACAGCGGTCAAAACTATCCTTTAAGTGGAACTTTCCCATAATTAGGAATTTCCATCACTCACTTACCATCTCTTGTCACTGATTCATTTTCCAAATAGTTTCTGCAATAGTTAATAAGACAGTACTTAAGTATTGCAGAAACTATTTGGCGAACATCTTAAGATGTTGGTGATTAAAAGGGTAGGATAGTTCACGAAATCAATTTAAACTAAGACTTCCCAATTCGTTGGAATATTGGTCAATAGTTTGATCAAAACTTGGTTCCCATTAGTAACCTAAATATTAAGGTGTATAGTAGTAATACTCAAGTTTCAATCCATACTATCCATACTAATATTATAAATGTGAAAGTAACTCTGTCTGTCTGTTACGCTTTCACGCTTAGAGAGCTAAACCGATTTAGATGAAATTTGGTATATAGATAGTTTGAGTCCCGGGGAAGGACATAGGATAGTTTTTATTGCGATAACCGACATCCACGCGGGAGCCACGTTTAATATATAAATGGCAATAAGATATTTCAACAAAATTATTAGGTACATGACTCACATTTCAATCCGCCTAAATACATCGACAGATTTAGATGCCTTTATTATATTATTTTCAGTCATTGAATAGATGAAGAGCGCTGACTTTTATTTCTTTGAGGTACTAGTATAGTATTATATTATCTGTGCTTTGAGGTGATGATATATTTATCTTTGGACAGATATCTTATCACCAAAAAATAAAGACCTTAAAATCATATTTTATTCATAAAACCAGCTATTATGATGACAAAATGTTTGTGTTTTTTTTTTATTGCAATTTTGTACCTATATTTAAATACCAACAAAGATTATACGCATTAGTCTACATTTTGTTTGTAAAATTACAAATATTTCCGAATGTTAAGAGGGTTAAGATACCGGATTCATAAAAGAGAAATCCCGGATTCCGGAATGCCAAAATACGGGATAACGACACTTGAGAGTGCGATATGCCCATATTTTAAGGTTCTGTAAGCAGGTTCTTACAAAATTCTTATGAGGATTTTATTCTTCATCTATATCTATACTAATATTATAAAGAGGAAAGATTTGATTGTTTGTTTGTATTGAATAGGCTCCGAAAGTACTGGACGGATTTGAAAAATTCTTTCATCGTTGTGAAGCTACACTAACCTCGGGTGACATAGGCTATTGTTTATCCCTATATTCCCACGGGAACGGGAACTATGTGGGTGAATCCGCAAGGCGTCCGCTAGTCTATATTAATATTACAAAGAGGAAAGATTTATATTTTTGTATGTAACGAATAAACTTAAAAACTACTGGACCGATCTCAAATATTCTTTCACCATTGGGAAGCTACACTATTCCCGGGTGACATAGGTTACTTTTTATCCATGTATTTCCACGGGAACGGGAACTATGTAGATGAAACCGCGAGGCGTCCGCAAGTCCTTCATAAAATTGTGGTTGACTTACCTATCTATGGGAACGCATTGCGATGAAATTTGGTACACAGATGGGTATTACGACATAGGTATCCGATAAAAAATGTTTTTTAGGGTTCCTTAGCCAAAATGGCAAAAACGGAACCCTTATAGTTTCGTCACGTCCGTCTCTCTGTCTATCCGTCCGTATGTCACAGGCATTTTACTTAAAAGCTACCCAATGAATGGTGAAAAGGTGTCTTGTAGTAGCCGCTACTAAGTTTAAGAGCAAAATAATAGAAATAAATATATTTTGGGGGCACTCCATACATGTAACAGAAGCTGATAAAAAATTTTTGAGCATACATCAACGTGTGGCACATTCGACAGGTCTTTTAAAAACATTTTTTTTTTAAAAGGTGAATATGTTTGGAAATAATCGCTCCGAAAGTTGCATAAATTGTTTGCCCTTTATATTTTGAACCGTGTCACCAAAAAATATGAAAAAAAAAAACAAAAAAGTAGCGCTTAACCAACACTTAAAATTAAAACTATTTCAAAAATGATCGGACATACTGTCAGTCCGAGTTATTGCCGAAAAACTGCGTTTCTTAACAAAAGGGTATAAGTGTCATGAACATACGCTCTTCTGTTGGTGCAATGTTTCTCTCTGGAATCCTACACTGAGCATGATCCGTCATGCTCTTGCCTGGAATTATGATCATTTATTTTGCAACAATTTTTTTTTTTTTCATTAAATGCGATTTTTTTTTTCATTACAAGCCCTGTGTCGCGGGGGACTTTACAAACATACAAGTCACGGGCACAAAGTACACCCAGACTCGGAACAACAATTTGTGGATCACACAAAGTGGTGTCCCGTGTGGGAATCGAACCCTCCACTCTTGCGTAGCAGTCGGATACACTCCCACTGCGCCATAGAGGCAGTCAAAAAGTTAGGTTAGGTCTATAATGTTAGTAATTACATAATATTTATTAAAGGATTGTGAGTAAACTGCCCATTGAAGCAGTACGATGCTTCGGAGCAGAAAAACGAAGAAATATTAACTAATAGGATTGTCTACTGCAGCGAAGCGGAGATTTCATGCAATTCTTTTGCATTCGCTGCCTCGTTCCGCTTTAAGGCATCTGTCCCACCAACGGCGATAAAGCGAGTAGCGATTTTATCGCTTACATATGTAGATCTCGTGTAAACAATAGATATATAGATTATTCATAGTTGATCGCTGACCGTTTACACTGCCGGCGAGTACTCCCTCTATACTGCATTTTTAGTTTTAGTTTTGTTTAAAGATAACTAGTAATGTGGGATTGAGTCCCACATTACTAGCAATCTTGTTAACCCCTCCAGCTAAGTTCAAAGGCTTGTGTTAGGAGTGGGTTCACGCCGGTAGTATAATGGGTAGGATACATCTATTGTAAGTTTCTTGAGCCATAAAATCGCTACTCACTTCTCGCTCATCGCCGACAGTGGCACAGGTCCCAATGAGGCAGCCTCATTAGCAAACATCGGATAACTGTTTAAAAACATATTTCCAGTAGACAAAGTCGCGGGCTACATCCAGTTAAAAAAATATGTATATTAGTTGAATTGTATAAGTCATAAAATTCCATGTCCAAAAACATAACAACATCAACATACAAAATAAATTATTAATCCTGTCCAACTCCCAAACGTCACGTCGTGATGTTGAAACGGTCTAAGTAAAATTAAACCTATCTATTGCTGAGGGTAGCCAATTTGCTTGTGTTTAAGGGTTGTCACTAAATTTTTTATCAATTTCACACTTTTTTAAATATTTATTATTTATTTATTAAAACTTTATGCACAGAATTGTACAGAGGCGGACTTAATGCTAATCACATTCTCTGCCAGTCTACCTTGGGGCGATGTTGAAATGAAGTATGTAGGTGTAGTAAACCTTGACAACCCCTGACATTATATATAATCAAACAAATAAAACTTATAGAATAGTTTAACAAACTAATTAAAATACTTAGATAAATACACAATATACCTACATAAATACATACCATAAATACATATATACCTACATAATTTACATATAAGTTACAAATGTAGAGGTGATTAAACTTCACAAGGAATTTAAAATATTTTACTTTTAATAATTATTACTTATTGCCGCAGGCACCTACCGTTGCGGTTAGGTTCTGTTAAAACATGCCAATAAAACGCTGTCTTGATGATCCGATAATTTCATGAGGAAGTGGGAGGAGAAAGCTCCAAACTGGACATTAAGGAAGCCTATGTTGAAGACTAAGTAGACTTATAAGTTTAGTGACTAATACCGGTTAATAAATTTTGCCGATGATATAGCTAGTTCCGGCGACTTATCTCTGAAAGCAGCGAATTCAGAGGTCAGGTCCCGCATTACCCCAGCATCTGCCCCGGGCACTGGGGTTGGGAAACAAAACAGAAATATAATTTATAATAAATTATGTAAGAAACATAAAAATCTTGCTTGAATCTAGAAAAAAGTTAATGTATTCACTTTTAAAAATATCAAAACGCATAAGAATTATCTAAATACATTTACTAGAAACGAAGCTAATAAAAGCTACAGTTCTTATAACTGCAACCAAATCCATTTATTCGTTTTGACGCTATAATGTGACAAACATATACAGATTTACAGACACATATGTTAAAGTTATAATATCTATATTTGCAGTGGGCATTAATGAAAACTCTAATCGTTATGTCCTTATATTTTATGTTAATCGTTAAACAAACAATATAATATATGTTCGTAAACTTTCGCGATTTGTACCCATTATAGAATTTTATAAGCTACGGGTCTTAATCGCGTAACGACGCCCGACGTTTCGACCGTATTGCAACGGCCGTGGTCACTAAAGGTATTTAGCCTTAAAATAAAATATTTACGCGATTAAGACCCGTAGCTTATAAAATTCTAAAACAATATACTTACTATTATTTTGTACATAAATGGTAAATCACTAACGTACACAAGAAACAAAAACTTCCTTGAGGAACTTCACAATCATTTAATTTTGGTAAGGTTCTCCTAACTGTAAGATATTTTACTATAACATCATTTAGTTAAACATACCTATCCAATACATTTCAATTTACTCAAATGTAACACAAAAGTGATTGGGCAGTTGCGCCACGTGATTCATACCTACGTATGTGTTCAATCGAATGTAAACAGAGATAGGACGTATCTGTCACTTTGAACAGACCACTGGGCGTAAATCGCATAACAGATATGATCATCGTGTATATTTCCACAGAGAAATTGGCATTGTTTCAATATTCTATCTCTCGGATAGCTCATTGGAGAGTTGCTTAACTGCTAATAGGCTATTACATATTGGTGTTTAGCAAATATATAGTTTTCTTTTCTTTTTAACAGCTTTTTTAAGCTATTGTATAGCTTTTATCGCGAACTTTGAGCGCGGCGACCGAATCAAGAAATTCCGTAACGAAAATAAAACCTAACACACCCTACTCCGTCTACCATGTAGCTCAGCCGAGCGTTTGCTTAACGTATATGTATATGGTACGACTGTACGAAGCGAGCGCGGGTCGAGACGAGCTGCTCCGAAATGTTATGAAAAGAAAATAAAAATACTGCATAAATAAAAAATAAATAAATAATTATAATTTCATAAGTTGATAAAAAATGCTATACAATAGCTTTACCGCGGCAGTCCCCGAGTGCCACACATTTTTTTTTAACTTCACGTGTGTGTGTGTGGTCAAACCTTGGACGCTAAATTAGTACTAATAAATGCCAAATTATGCAATAATATGGTACCATAGAGCTGGTGTGATGATGAAGTCTTGTTTAGTTTTGGGGTGAGACAAGTTTGATTTGTCTGCAGTAAACCAATGATTGTACACAAAGTTTTAAATAAATATATTGTTTCTTGTTATAAAAGCATACATAATTATAAAAGATTGACGTTAAAACGTAGTACATAATAAATTTGTATGTATTTTGAGAAAAAATATCAGCGTTAAAAATTAAAGTTTGGTTTATTGTGTTTAAGATTTAATTCAATTACTGATATTAGCCGCAAGCTCCAAAAAGAAAATAATATAAACCACAATAAAGTTCCATAAAGAAAATATTAATTTTTGTTTTAAATAAAAACAAATGTTCATATGACATCCAACGTGACCCTATCCTCGATTTTATAATTTTAGTTGGATATTTGTGCGTGACAACCCTAGTTACCGTCACGGGTCACGGGGTCAATTCCGCAATTTACTTATTTTAATAAAAACCTCGGCAGATGTGCAAATTTCCCGTTATTAGCAATGCTGTCGGTTTCTTATTATTTTTGTACGAATTCTAATGAAACGTAAACAAATAAAAATATAAATAATTATTTTTACTTAATGTTTTTTAGATTTTGAAATTTTATCTCTTTTGGTATATTCATTAGGTATCTACGTGGAATTACGATGTTAAAAGGAAATTAAATACATCTAGTATTGCCTTGACTGTTCTTTGACTTTCGACTGCCTCTTTGGCGCGGAGGGAGTGTATCCGACTGCTACGCAAAGGTCGTGGGTTCGATCCCCACCCAGGATAAAACTTTGTGTGATAAACACGATGGTTTACTCTGTGTCTGGGTGTTATTTATCTATAATATGTATGTATTTAGAAATATATAAGTATGTTTATCGGTTGTCTGGTTTCCATAGGACAAGCTCTGCTTAGTTTGGGATCAGATTGCTTTGTGTGAGTTGTCCCAAGATATTATTATTATAAAAAAAAAGATTTTATAATTTGATTATGGTGCAGGTATCCGGATGGCCGAAAACCGTTCCGTATGTAGAACTCTGGTGGACAAAGCAAAGACCTCATGTGGTCACGACTCTTAGCCATGAGGAAATAAAGAAGATATATATTTTTAATGATAACTTTTTTCTTTTGTACACATTAAAACATTTGAAACTCCAAGTTATAGATAGTGTTATATTGTGTTTAGGAAATTGATTTCTGCGGCTTTCGTATCAAAGTGGACCATTTGCGGTCTATTAATGCGGACTGATAACACTGCGGCCAAAAACCCATATAGGGTGAAATATTCACTAATGAGATTTTAATGTGAGTAACTTTGTTTACGTGACAACCCTATGTCACACAAAATTATTACTTTTAGGAGATAATGAGGTTTATTTAGAAAAGTATACAGCATTTACTTTGTGGTTAAAGACGAGATTCAAAGGTATTTTAAAAATGTTGTATATTCGGACTAAATAGATACTTTATAGTCGTAAATTTTGTGTCATAATTGTCAAAGAACAATAAAAACCGGGCAAATGCGAGTCAGACTCGCGTACGAAGGGTTCCGTACCATTATATATACAACATTAGACACTGTTTTATAATATCGAGCGAAAACACGGCAAAAAGCCGCCCCCTTAAATATTTATTTTGTTATGTTTTTAGTAATTCTTGATAACAGAAACCGTTTTACCCTATGGGTACCGAACTCTAAAAATAGCACAATATTTACGGTTCTTAGAAATATAAATCCCCTTTATTTTATAATTTATTTTGCAATAATATACAATAATTCAAATGGACTAAATACCTACCCTATAGATTACCTTACGAATTCGCTTTAATAGTGCACAAATTGAACAGTAGAATCTATACTAATATTATAAAGGTGAAGAGTTTGTTTGTTTGTTCTTTTTGTTATCTTTAACTGTTTAAAAGCCTATTTATCGAGAAAGGCTATAGGCTATATAACATCACGCTACCACCAATAGGAGCGGAGCAGCAATGAGAAATGTTGCAAAAACGCGAAAATTTACACACACAAAGTTGCGCGGGACAGCTAGTGCAGTATAAACCAGGGTCCTTATTCACTTTGTTTTTTTTCGTTTCCGCGGCAAGCCCGCGCGAACTTGATTGATAAAGATATCCGCAGGCATTCGCGATTCTAAAAGCAGCTCTTTAATAATCATTATGACAAGATTTGACAGTTAAAAGCGCGGGCTTGCCGCGAATACGAAAAAAGTTAGTGAATCAGGATCCAGAGCTAGCAGGGCGATTTCTTTTCGCCCCCCTAAAAATATCAACAAATGAATGAAGGAAAAAAACTTTAACGAAGTTTTCTAAATTAAAAATATAATTTACTAGCTGACCCGCGCAACTTCGTCTGCGTAAATTTTTCCCATTTTTGCAACATTTGTTATTGCTGCTCCGCTCCTTACTTCTCCACTATTTAATTGAAGTTATTATACATATAAACCTTCCTCTTCAATCACTCTATCTATTAAAAAAAACGCATCAAAATCCGTTGCGTAGTTTTAAAGATTTAAGCATACATAGGGATATAGGGACAGAGAAAGCGACTTTGTTTTATACTAAATAGTGATTTTGCAATTATATACCCTACGAATTCGCTCTATTAGTGCACAAACCGTACAGTAGAATGCAGTATAAACCAGGGTCCTTATTCACTATGTTTTTTTTTCGTTTTCAGGCAAGCCCGCGCAATCTAGTGCATGCGCGATGCATTTCTAAGAGCAGCTTTTCTAACACAAGACTTTGACAGTTCAAAGCGCGAGCTTGCCGCGAACACGAAAAAAACATAGTGAATAAAGACCCAGAGCTACCAGGGCGATTTCTGTACCCTAAAAATATCAACAAATGAATGAAGGAAAAAACTTTAACGAAGTTTTTTAAATTAAAAATATAATTGATTACTTGCTAAATATAGAAAGAAACTTGTCCAATAAGTGGTCTGTACCAATCCATCATAAGAGCAAAAGTTTACTTCAGTATTAATAACTGACTGACATTTCCAATAACCATTCAATTTCCCTCACACCCATTGAATGAGTGAATGAATGAGCGATGAAGTTCTCTGTTCATTCAGCAAGTTTGCGGAACAGTATTCGACGTATAATGGAGTGTTCGATATTTGATTAGTGAACGAATTGAATGAGGAATGAGTTCCAATTTTGAATCGACATGATTTTGGGGTAGGCTTTCATTTTTTTAAATCAATTCGAATATTGAAAAGGAAGCAAGATTAATAAATTTGTTACGAACGAATGTGTGAATGGATTTAATATTGTGAAATAATATTTTTACGGCGACTTCGCCCACGTTAATATCTGTTACCGGGTGCTTTATAATAATCCTGGATTATAATTTAGGTACCTACCTATGTGTGATAAATTTCATCAACCTATACTTGGGTGATTTGTAAAATACTAATAAGTTCTTACTCTGACTTGACTGCCTCTGTGGCGCAGTGGGAGTGTATCCGACTGCTATGCAAGAGGTCGTGGGTTCGATCCCCACCCAGGATAAAACTTTGTGTGATGAGCACGATGATTTATTCGGTGTTATTTATCTATAATATATATGTATTTATATTTTACTAGCTGTGCCCCGCGGTGTTACTTGCGGTTTATTAGCCTATGTGTTAATCCAGGGTATCAGCTAACTCCATACCAAATTTTATTAAAAACACTCCACCCGTTTAGACGTGAAGAAGTAACAAACATACACACTCACATACTCACAAACTTTCGCCATTTTCGCCATTGACTTCTTTACATTATGCCTGGTTTACACGTATGAAGTGGTTAAGTCGTCAACTAAATTTTAAATGACTTACTGTTAAGTAACTGTTTACACGTGTGAAGCTTATCCGTACCTACTCTTTAGTTCATAAAATCATAATGGACGATCTACCGTGTTATAGTTCTAAATTCATATAAAAGAGTAAAGATTTGTATTTTTGTATGTATAGAATAATCTTAAAAGTATGTGCATCTTTCATCGAGTATGTGCACTTATTCAATGGGATGATGAAAAACAATAAAAATGTGATTGTTTATTACAATGTCATCAATGTTTTGACATGCGATATCATAGGGATGTTGACTGTCAAGTCAAATCAGTCTCCTTTTATAAAATGTCAAAACGACAAGCTCTATAGCAATGTGTATGGAATAACAACCTATAACGCGTTTTCACGTGCACTTAAAAACATGTTAAATTGTAAAATTATACTTATTTTGAGAGCATTATAAGATTGATAGTATAAAATAATTTACTTTTATTGTAGTCAACTACACAATTGAGTTACTGACATAGTTACCACAACTATCTGTATAGATATTAATTTGCCAATACTCAAGAAAGACTTTAATTAATACACACAATGATTTCATCAAACCTTGCACAAAAATACGACATCGAAGCATCCAAGAAACAAAATTTCGTATTCTTCCTTCGTACAGCCAATCAAGGGTCGAAGGGTCAACGTACCATCCATTAGAACCTTTTTCAGAACATGCCCTGACATGTCCCAAAAAATCTTGACGAATAGTATGCTTAGTCACGCACAAAAGTGGTTTCCGATACACATACGAATTATCTTTTTATATTTTATCCTTGAAATCTCCCCTTGGGTATTTTAGGGTTGCAATGTACGGATAGAGTAAAGCTGGGTCTCCACTGCAAAATGGTTAATATAAAAATCACACCGCTCTATGTAACTGGCATGGACGGATTCAGGATTTTATCCTGTGACAAGACGTAATAAATAGGCAAAGAAAGAGGCGGTAGCCTAATGGTTCAGGCATCGGACTCGCAATAGTGAGGTCGCAGTTTCGAATCCTGCCTATTATACTACCGACGTGAACCTACTCCTGCAAGCCATTGAGCTTAACTGGAGGGGTTAACAGGATTGCTATTAATGTGGGACCACAAATGCACATTGCTAGTTATTTGTTTTAAAAAATAAACATAATAATTCACCCCTTAACCTATACATATATACTGTGGCGCGGTGGGAGTGTATCCGACTGCTACGCAAGAGGTCGTGGGTTCGATCCCCACTCAGGATTAAACTTTGTGTGATGAGCACGATGGTTTATTCTGTGTCTCAGTGTTTTCTATCTATAATATGTATGTATTTAGAAATATATAAGTATGTTTATCAGTTGTCTGGTTGCCATAGTACAAGCTCTGCTTAGTTTGGGATCAGATAGCGTTGTGTGAGTTCTCCCAAGATATTATTATTGTTATATATAGGATACAGGCCTCCTTTCTGAGTCTGGGTTATAATTCACTACGCGGGTTTATTCTTGTATTTTTGGTTTAGGTTCTAAATAAAATTCCAAAAGTCCTCATTGATCAGGGTACCGCTAAATATGTCACTTGGGGTCAAAGGTTTAAAAATACGGTTTCTCACGTATCAACGAAGACGAAAACATAGTGGTGATCAAATTTGTAGCTATTTCTGATCACTAGTATTTTTTCTTTAAACTTTTTTAAGATAATTTGATTCTAAAGGCAGATACTTCATGATTCTAATGAAGTACACGCCTTTTCACACCACCTGTGATCTAGAGTACCAGATGCGTTTCTTTAGGCGTCGTAATCTACGTCTATCTGTGACTGAAAACAAAAACTTTTATAGTTTTGTCTCGTGCAGGAATTGAATCAGCAGTCGAACGCATTCTTCATACGAGACGACTACATCTTGGTGAGTAAAATAGAGTGCGTTTGCAGTCCGTTCCGCTCGCAGTGATGACTTGACGTAAGGGCTGGTCATCAAAGATACTTATTAGTTATATTTCGGGACTTAATCGCGTGAATTATTTAAAGGTACGAACCTTTTATTTACCCGACGTTTCGATCGAATTGCACCGATCGTGGTCACGGGTCGACTCTAAACGTGAGGGTTAGTCGAAAGTATCAAAGATACTTTCGACTAACCCTCACGTTTCGATGGTGAAGTTAACTCTGGGATAAATTATTTGTATTATGATACTTTTCTGGTCAATTTTTGAATATGAGTATGTTGCGACTTTATGGAAACTAGAAGATGACAACGATAAAAAATGTCCATATTAAAATACCAATATTTTAATAGATTCGATTTGATTTGTACACATTATGATAATACTACCGACGTAAACCCACTCCTAACACAAGCCACAGAGCTTAGCTGGAGGGGTTAACAGGATTGCTAGTAACGTGGGACGACAATTCCACATCACCTCTGCACACTGGCGTGTAATGTTTGTTTGGCGGTGTAAGACCCGTAATATATATTTTAATATTTTTTAAAGTTAGGTACACGAATAACACTTTGCCTTGGTGCCAACATTTGTGGATATCGCAAAGTTTTTAAAAATTAAGAGTATGATTTGAATTTTGTAAGTAAAGATTCTACTTGACGACTTAAGGCTATTCTTTTCTTCTATTGATATCATAATTTATATTTTATATTTAATCGTTCGTTACCAGTACTTTGATCAATATTTAAGCACATATATAGTTTTTACCTTTGTTGTAAGTTGATCCTCTTGTAAGAGTCTTGTTGCTCCTATTATGTTGTTCCCACTAAGACTACTTAACATTGTGTATAGTATATTAGTGGCAGCACCTTACCCCAATATAAAGTTTATAAACATTCAAACATTGCAAAATTGGCGATTCGAAAAGAGGGGCCGCGAGTTTTTATAGCCATGTTCTTTTCTCCGGCTTTACCTATTGATTGCAAACTTGGCATTACATATAATCAATCCCGACGTATCTCAAGTGTTGTTTTGCATCCTAAGTAAATAAAGAATTTTGAATTTTTGACGTCAAAACTTCTTTAGCGGCGGTGTGCACTTTTTTGGGATGGATAAAAAATGTTAAACTCGCGTCAGGACACGTGACCTAATCGAAAATTCGTAAGCGCTTTCTGATAGATACATTTTTTAATGTAAAATAATTGTAATAGTTCTGAAGTGTTACATTTATAATAGCGCAATAAAGAAATATTGTATACAATCACATGAACGATAGTTTTTATACTAATAAAAAAAGCTATTCGAGTGAAATTATTCCTTAATCATTGCAAAATATTCAACGTTAATGTTCAAGGTTTCACTTCAGCCGGCACTCCCGGGGTGCAACCCATTGTTTGTTTTTTAATTATTCGGCTTAATTTCGTTACACATAATGATTGAAAAGCATTAAGGTATACACGCATAACGTTGTTTAAGCATAATATTCTTCTCTAAGGGGATCCCAAAAATATAAAAATCACAGGCAAAATAAAATTGAAGTCCCTCTTTGTAATGTCAAACCAACATTTTTCTAACTAAATACTTATGAAAGTATATACGGCACTTAAAACAAAAACACAGTTTTATTTTTTTGTATGTCCTCCTGTCTGTTTGTTCCTGATAATCTCAGAAACGACTAGACAGATTTTGACAGTAGTTTCACAATCAGACAACCGAAGTTATAAGGAGTAACTTGGGCTACTTTTATCATAGCGCTAACGTATATACAAGAAAGAATAACAAAGAAAAGGTATCAGTTTAAATCGTCAAAATCTACAACTGCTAAATAATTCTAAATCTATTGACAAGCAATAATCTCTCGACAAGCTATGAAAGACATGCTTCATAACATGACAGACGTTGATAAATCAACGGAAGCTTACTGAAACGAAATTTCTATGAGTAAACGAAAATTGAAATTTTCCACTTGTCTGAAGATAAATTAGTGAATTGTCGGTCAAATATATAACACAGAATATTGAAAAAACTGGGGCCTTATTCGCTATATTTATTTCGCTGTCGGGAAAAGCCGTGCGAACGCACGCGGTGCGCTCAAATATGTCCACCGCGCAGGCGCGGTATTAAAATAATTGCATCAGCAGAAGACCGTATGTTCACGGCACTTACGCCCTTTTGTTGAGAAACGCAATTTTTCGCCAATTATTCAATGGTCAAAAAAATATTCACTCAATCAAAAAAGGTTATTAGAAACCTTACAATGTTTTTTAAAGACCTGTCGAATAATGTGCCACGCGTTGATGTTTACATGTATGGAGTGCCCCCCCCCCCCCCGCCCTCCTGAAAATATTTATTATTATTATCTAGCACCTTTTCACCAAATCTCATCAATATTTATTAAGTAATCTTTGAAAAAAATACCTGTGACATAAAGGCGGATCGACATACAAACAAACAGACAGACAGACGGACATGACGAAACTATATGGATTCCGTATTTGTCATTTTGGCTACGCAACCCTAAAAAGTACAATAATAATTGAACATGAAGGTTAAAAAAATGTACAAAAATTTTACTTTCACCACACTTAACCACGAAAAGGAAGTCTTGCATGGCATTAAAGGGTTAAATGTCTCAGGTCAATGTAGTTAACCCTTATCATGCCGTAATTAAAAGTGTCATTTAACCACTTTCAGGGGTCCCGATGACTACGTTAGCAGAAATGAGTTACCCAATTAAAAGATTTCGATTTAATTCTGTGGTTACAGAAAAGTAAATAAGGAAAGTTGATTTTGTTTAATAAAATTCGCAAATTAGAAGGACTAATAACTGCTAAAGCAAACGAGTCCTAGAGTGGAGATCGCGACTTGATAAACGTAAGGTATGATTATAGTTTTTTATAAGCTACGGGTCTTAATCGCGTAAATATTTTATTTTAAGACTAAATACCTGTGACCACGACCGTTGCAATACGGTCGAAACGTCGGGAAATAAATAAAGGTAAAATATTTACGCGATTAAGACCCGTAGCTTATAGCATTATGGTGATGTATGCTATCATGACCTCAATGCAGACCTCCTCAATAAATACGATCGACTTCTAAATAATTGCATTCGATTTATTTTCAATCTCCGAAAGTTTGACCATGTGTCTTCTTATCGTTCTGAACTGAAATGGCTTCCTATTCGTCAGCGCCGTAGTTTGCGCGTTCTCACTACTCTCTATTCTATTCTTAATTCTCCTACTAGCCCCTCTTACTTATCTTCTAATTTTCAATACTTGTGCTCCAGCCATGGTAGGAAGCTTCGTTCTCCCAACAATATGCTTCTTTTATGTCTTGCTCATTCTTCTGGATTCGGCGGATCCTCCTTCCTTGTACAGTCTGTTCTACTCTGGAATGCATTGCCCCCCGAAATCAGAATGGCTTCAAATCGCTTTAATTTCAAGCTGAAAGTTCGTACACTGTTACTCGATGGTTTAGCTGAATCTCAACGTTAGCCACATAAACTGTTACGTATGTCTGTATGTTATAAATTTAAGTATATATGTTTATTTGTATGTATGTAATGTATTTAAGTTGGTACATGTATTTTTATGTAAGTAATGTATTTGAGTATAGTTATGTATATTTGTATGTATGTTATGTTTTTAAGTATACGTATGTGTATATATATATATATATATATATATATATATATATATATATATATATATATATATATATATATATATATATATATATTATTCTATTGTATTCATCTGGAATAACTAGCATTAGCTGTCAACAATCTGCACCTATATAATTTTATATTACATCACCCAAAGGTTGGCTGGTAGAGAATGCTTTTAGCATTAAGTCCGCCTTTGTACAATATTTTTGTGCATAAAGTTAATAAATAAATAAATGTTTACAAATCGCGAAAATTTACGAACATATATTGTAAGGTATGATGACCCATAGCTAGGTGGACCGATGACCTAAAGAAGGTCGCTGGAATGGACAGGATGCTATAAGCGGAGGACCTGGGGGTCTAGATAAAGTCATATTCGAATAGCGAGATCGTGAATGGAAAAGAATAAAGTATAGAATTTGACGTTTGCGGTGGAGACCATAGACAATTTTTTATTTTTTTGCCAATGATTAGTACCGCGTTATCGAATTCGCCATGACGAATGTACCTTGTCTAAACTCCCTGGTGTTGTGGCGTAAGTTAGGAGAGGCCTATGTCCAGCAGTGGACCAATACAGACAGTATGATAACGACATATGATTCTGTGTTTATCTAGCGAAGGTTTTTACTGGATTGAAGTTTTGCGACTTGGTTCATGGTTGAGACTGGTGTCTTTCGTGGCCTAGATTGTCGATCGGAACTCTTAGGTTTGATTCCAGCAAGAGGTGGTAGCTTTATCAGAGGTGTAATATTTATAAAATAATGTTGATGCTGGATCTGGGTTTCTTAGTTGTATGTTTGTAAAGACCCCCACGATACGAAACTAGAAAGTTTGTATGTTACCTTTCAAACATTTCAAAAATGCCTATGAAAGAATGCCTATAAAAAATACTACTAGTCATTCTTATCCCTAACGTTATACTATATTAAAAACTGACTGAAACCCAAGTTTTTCAACAAAAACATCATATTAAAGTGGTTAACCCTACTACAGACCAACCCGGTTCAATAAATTTAGATTTCATTAAGTTATACAAAGACGCGTAAAGGTACTTAGAATCTAGAAGAATAAGAATCAGATAATTGTTCAAATATGGGTGTACAATGTTTTTTTTTTTTTTTTTTTAAATAAAGATAACTAGCAATGTGGGATTGAGTCCTACATTACTAGCAATCTTGTTAACCCCTCCAGCTAAGCTCAATGCCTTGTGTTAGGAGTGGGTTCACGTCAGTAGTATAATGGGTAGGATTCGAACCCGTGACCTCACGATTGCGAGACCGATGCCTTAGCCATTAGGCTACCGCCGCTTTAAATTAATGTTGTTGTTGTTGTTACATCAAGTGCTAGCCATATTTTACCATAGCAGACGTACAAATATTTGTTTATAATTAAAATTATAATTATGGATACAATTAATAAAAAATATAATTATTACATTTGAATTCATAACTATCGTAACTATATTTTTGTTAAAATTATTAATATTTTTAAATTATTATTATTAATAAATGGAAAATAAATAAAAATAAGTAAAAATGTCACAAAATAATTCAAAAAATCTAAAATAATAAAAATAATAACAGTCCAAAATCTACGGGTGATGATTTTCATTAAACTAATAACCTTCCGCTCTAGGGTTCTTTTCATTATTCCAAATAACTTCTTAATATAATAATCATTAAAAAAAAAATTACAAATAAACCCTTCACTACCTACCACCTACTTTTGTCACACAACCATTTACCAAACATCTGAGAGACCGCGGAGTAAAATCGATGTTTCTTTGTCAGGTTTAGGGCCGAAACTTCACAATAAACAACGATTTTACACCAGTAAAATAGTCTGTAGGTGGTTAAGGCCATAACTACAAAAACAAGTGGTAGGTGATTAAGGGTTAATGTATTAAATATTTTCCAAAACTAATATTACTAAGTTATTAAGTGTTATGTAAAGAAGCCAGGAGAGTTTATTAGTATATTACAAATCATTCTCTATATCTATACTAACATTAAAAAGCTAAAGAGTTTTTTGTTTGTTTGTTTGAACGCAATAATCTCAGTAACTAAGGGTCCGAATAAAAAATATATTTAATATATTACTTTTAGATAGCCCAATTATCTAGAAATGAATTACGCTATATAACATCACGCTACGACCAACAGGACCGGAGCAGCAATGAAAAATGTTACAAAAACGGGGAAAATTTTCATAGACAAAGTTGCGCAGGTCAGTTAGTTAGTAATACCACAGATAATATAATACTATACTAGTAGTAATACGAAGAGACTTGGTCCATTTCACATACAGTGCTTCATTGCACCGGCACATCGATATTATGTGAAATGGACCAAGCCTCTTCGTATTACTACTAGTATAGTATTATATTATCTGTGATATTACTAACTAACTGACCTTTACTTATCTGTGTGACTTTAATTATCTGTGTATCTTGCATTTGTAGTGATAAATAGCTCAAAGGCAGAGTAACTTCTCACCATTAACCCGTCAAGTTCACAACCAAAACCTGAAACATCGCGATGTTAAAGTGGTTAACCCTACAACAGACTAACTAAACACCAAACCAGTTCCCGGACATGACAATTACATTTGACAGTAAGACAAATACAACAGCAATAAACGCTCAACTGCCTGAAACTATGTAAACTAAAATTTCTCCGCGAATTAATAACCGCAGACATTGTAGGGTAGCCATATTGGTTAAATATGCCCAAGTATTGTACAGATAAGAATTAAATCAAATAAGAAATTTTATTTGCTCAAATAACATGGTTACCTATGAGTAGGTACTAGGTCTCATAATTATGTTTGTAATTTTCATGCATATCTTCACATATAGTGGCACATAGTGGCATATTTCATACTAGCTGACCAGCGCAACTAATTGTTGCGCGTGTTTTCGCTCTGCTCCTATGGGTCGTAGCGTGATGTTTTATAACCTATGACACCTACAAATAATGTGGCTTTCTATTGGTAAAAGAGTTTTTTAAAATCAGTTCCGTAGATCTAGAGATTACCCCGAACAACTCATAAACTCACAAATTCACAAATTTTACCTCATTATAATAGTATATGGTATAGTATTATAGTAATAATAATAATAATATCTTGGGACAACTCACACAACGCTATCTGATCCCAAACTAAGCAGAGCTTGTACTATGGAAACATACTTATATATTTCTAAACACATACATATTATAGATAAATAACACCCAGACACAGAATAAACCATCGTGCTCATACACAAAGTTTTGTCCTGGGTGGGAATCGAACCCACGACCGCTCACGAGCAGTCGGATTCACTCCCACCGCGCCACAGGTAGTTGATAGTATATATAGTATTGATAATACACCCAGACATAGAATAAACCATCGCGCTCATAACACAAAGTTTTATCCTGGGTACGGATCGAACCCACGACCTCCGGCTTAGCATTCAGTGTCACTAACCACTACACCAACAGGCCGATCAAAGATTTCGGAAATGACTGTTACCCTACCGTCATATTACATAACATTTCAGTAATAACTATAATGAAGTATATAGTACGTACAAATACAACCGCGAACATGTATTACAACTTGTAAATACGACGTAATTGCTGTAGTTTCTAAGATATCAGGGTTTGAGGTAAGGTAGAACTTGTTGAAGTATGGTACCTACTGGGAATTTTGTCTTTTTGGTAAATATTGAGAATTTCTCTAAGCAATATGTGTGGTTACAAGAAACTGTATTTATAATAATCCAAAAACTTAAGAATAATATTGTTTTTAGTCCATTATTATTAGAATAATTCAATTTTTATACTACGAAATAAGGAGACGAGCAGGAGGCTAATTCACGTATTTAAAGCAATACAGTTGTAGTGTAGTTGCAGTAAAGTTTAGATTAAAACGGCCATTTTTGTATTCTTGTAAATTTGGGGTCGATCACAAATATGCAAGCGTATTTGAGATCGACCCTAAAGTTACAAGTATGCGTCTCCAGAGCGCAATATATCAACAATTATCGATCCCAAAGTTACAAGAATACAAAAATGGCCGTTTTAATCGAATTTAACTGCAACTGCACTGCTTTAAATATGTGAATTGACCCCCAGGTCGTACGCCTGATGGTAAACGTCACGCTAACCCATAACAGTGTCAATGTCTCACAAATCCTTGTCTGGCAAAGATCTGAATGTCACCGTACCACGCATCTCATTTGAGACATTAGTTCATATGTCTCATTTGCCTATTTGTATTGCACTTGCTACAGTGCCCTTCAGAAGAATTGAATCAGACATTGTTGTGGTACCCACCAAGACTCGAGTTAAGTTGTTCTTAGTGTCCGTTAATTGGGTATTTGAATGTCAAGTCAAATCAGTATCTTTTTTATAAAATGTCAAAACGATTCGTTCTGTAGAGATTTGTATGCAATTTAACATTGTGACGTCATTATGTTCTGGTTTCAAATTATTTACTTTTAGTATTTATTTTGATGATTATAAATACTACAACATATTTAATTATGCACGAATATATATTTTTAAGATCATTTAAAAGCATATTATTACTTGGTAAGTGTAAAATAATTTATTGTTATTGATTGATTTGACATTCAAATACCTAATTGTATGTTTATAAGGTCCCCTAGAACAGGATTTGATCATTTACAATAAAAAATCCCGGCTTAAACAGAGAGGGTGTTATAATCAATCGTTAGGTCGCGGGTTTGAATCCTACATAATATACTACCGACGTGAACCGACTCCTAACACAAGATACAGAGCTTAGCTGGAGGGGTTAACAGGACTGTTCAACACAGTCCTACATTGCTAGTTATCTTAAAAAAAAGCAAAGTAACTATAGACGTAAAAACAGACAAATATGTTACCACTGACAAACCATTCCGTCTCGTTTCTGACACGGTTAATATACTACTAAGAAACTATGAACTAATACCCACAATATTTATTACACATTGCGTAGGTTCAATCAGCGTCCCTAAAGATATTAATATCGAAAGCATTTTGATGCCAATTTGGCCCTAATTATCTTGGGCCACGAAGCAACCCCAATATTATTGGGTCTTATGAAAGAAAGGCAATAGGTGGCCTTATAAAGGGCAAAAAATGTGGCTTAAAGGCGGGAATATACTGGCGTTTCTCTCACATAAAATAGGGTATGTGAGTTATCTTTTAATATGTACGTAGTATCTAAGAAACTAATAACTTCTATGGTATCTGGGCATAAATGTTACATTTTCTTAGTGAGTTGAGTAAATAATTTCAAGTTGATTTTATTTTAATGCATATTTCTATGCGTTTCATGCTTTTATTCCCGTGTCGAATTGTTTAACTCTCCAAGCAACTATCACAGGTTTTTGTTTGACCAATTAGTTAATTGTAAGTGCTTTTTACCCGACTGTAAAGAAGGGTTATGTTTTTCGCGCGTATCTTGTATGTATATATGTATATATGATAGTAATATTCTTTATGACCTGATATCTCACAATCCACTGAACGGATTTATACAATTCATACGTCGCTAGATTCGTCTTAATCGCCCAAGTGTTCTTAGACAGGTGACGTTTTTAAAAAACAAACATGGCGGCTATGAGATGTCAAAATAAAGTGGTGTGTAAAAAAAAGTTGTTTCGAATACTGCAATATGG
Organism: Herminia tarsipennalis; assembly: GCA_945859575.2. NCBI lineage: Eukaryota > Metazoa > Arthropoda > Insecta > Lepidoptera > Erebidae > Herminia > Herminia tarsipennalis. The sequence continues at coordinate 6,033,067 of OX243857.2, read as the reverse complement.
GTATCAAATTATAGAGCTCATCTTAAGCATTTCAAAAAGGTATAACTTGATTATGACTGTTTTACTAAAAAAGTTAGTTAGCAACTATTGTTTTTTCAATTTTCAATACTTGACAACAGCTGTGATAAAAGTAAGTTGCTACATCAGTTACATCCTACAACTAACTTTTAACGCAGCTATTTTAAGTTTTTAATACTTGGCAATAGCTGCGTTAAAAGTTAGTTGTTACATAAGTGCTATGTACCTACAATTACTACAAAGAATGAAATAAAAAATATAAATTTAGAAAGATCCCCGTACATAATCATATCATATCATGCTGTTTTTTTTTCAATTTAATTTGCTTATGCATTACTTATTTTAATTATTTTGCTGACATTTAAATTGAATTAATTGAATTGACTATGTATAATCTCATTAACAAAATTTACTGAAACTATTGATTACTATATACTGTTATATGTCTACTAAATATACTATTAGGCACATAGACTTAAAATTTTTATTACTATTAATTAGATTGTTATAAGAATAATAGTAAGTAACTATAATGATGTAAAGATGTGATACCGTCCTGATTGTAACACCTAACATACTAACCTATGTTTACAAATAAACGATTCTGATTTTGGAGGCACTTTACTAAGTTCATCGAGATTCATCAATGCCACCGACTGCATAATATTATGCGCGTAGGGGATCTTGTTTTCATCTCTTTTGAGCAGGCGGATTTGTCTTTTTTTTTTAAAATAAGGTACTAGCAGACCCTGGCCTCGCTTCGTTGTGGTATTTTGGGCCAGGAACTCTCACACGCGTCCTCAGAACACCTAACCAAAGTTTTGTTATAATCTGATCAATCGTTTGGTAACGTATATAGAACAAACATCACAATAAACCATATGTTGTCCCAATGCTGGGCACGGGTCTACCCAGTAGAATCTACTAATTGTAGAACCTAGGGGTAACTGCCGTAATCGCCACGCGTCGCCGAGAGGGTTGGCGATCGCAGTAAGGCTTTAAAGTACTCCGAGGACGCTGCTGATCATCCTCCGGTGTGACATCCCTTAGTCGCCTTGACGATACCCACGGGAAGAGATGGGGTGGTACTATTCTTAAGCCGGACAATGATTTTAATTTATGTGGAAGACTAGCGCTTGCTGGTGTCTTCACCCCCATGAGTCGGCTTGATTAACATTTACCTATAACCAGTCATTGCGGTTAGGTAGAAACCATATCGAGGACGAGGTGAACAGGAGAATTCGGTTGGGTTGGGCAGCGTTTGCCAAGTTACGTCAAGTCTTCTCATCGTCGATCCCAGAATGCCTACAAGACTAAAGTCTTAAACCAGTGCGACCTACCCGTCATTACATACGGAGCCGAAACGTGGACACTGACGGTACGGCTGGTCCACAAGCTCAATGTCGCTCAGGGGGCTATGGAAAGGGGTATGCTCGGAGTTTCTCTTCAGAAATGAGGTGATTCGCCAGAGAAAAAAGTTATCGACATAGCTCACCGGATTAGCAAGCTGAAGTGTCAGTGGGCTGGCCATATTAGCCGAAGAACCGACAACCGTTGGGGTAAACAAGTTCTTGAATGTAGACCGCATAGTGTAGGACGCTCTTAGGCCAGGTGGAGTGATGATTTACGCAAAACGGCTGGCAGGAGCTGGATGCGAGAAACCGAAGATAGAACAAAGTGGCGTGCAATTGGAGAGGCCTATGTCTCTGGCCTGCGATAGGCTGATGACGATAACCTTGAATGAAAATAACGTGTTTTTTTAGTATTGTTTTAAATAAGTAAATGTTTGGAATATTACGTCTGTACTCGTCTTTATAAATAGGCGATAGAAACCCGGTCGACTTTAACCGATATTTCTACAGGGATAGGTATAATTCAGGGTAGCGTTTTTGTCATGATGAAACGATTTGATAGTGATGTACGGTTTAGGGGAAGATTGTGGCCTTGATACTTTAATAGTACTTTTTGTTTAATGGAAGGTTCGGTTGAAGTTAAAAAACGTGGATCAATTTGAAAGGTCCTTGTATAACAAAGGACACACATTAGGGGCTTAATACTTCAACCATGAACCGTCTGCTGGCACAATTTAATTACACCTTCCAGTAACACGTTGTAAAAGTATATTTACGATATTATCGTAAAAATAATTAATCGTGAAAAAAGTATATGAGTAGTAGGGTACCTACCGTTTCAGTTTTGCACGGAGCTTTCTTTACTATTATTACATATAATAATCATTATAAGGAACCTTAACAACCCCATATCTTCTCATGGTGTCTCCAAGGCGACTATGGGATGTCACACTGGAGGACGGGCAGCAGCTTCCTTTGCGTACTTCAAAGCCTTATTGCGATCGCCAATCCGCTCGCCAAGCGTGGCGATTATGGCAAATATCCCCAGGATCTATAATAAGTGCTACTTGGAAGACTCGTGCCCAAAAGTGGGTCATCAAATGGGTTGATATGAATAAAAGTCGCTTTCTCTGTCCCTATATCCCTATGTATGCTTAAATCTTTAAAACTACGCAAAGGATTTTGATGCGGTTTTTTTTAATAGATAGAGTGATTGAAGATGAAGGTTTAAATGTATAATAACATCTATTATATCGTGGAGAAATAAGGAGCGGAGCAGCAATAAGAAATGTTGCAAAGACGGGGAATATTTACGCAGACGAAGTTGCGCTGGTCAGCTAGTATCGTATAAATGCTTTAACCATTTTAACAAAACATCTACATAACCAACTACTTTTCGGGTGACTGTACGCAAATAAAAATAAAACACAAACACAATTATAGCCAATAAAACACAGCAGAGGTAATTACACAGTGATCAAATCGGCGCTAAAGAACCCTTAGTAGACTGAGAGAGACCAGGGGGCTTAGAAAAGGTACATTCGCTCCATGGCAAATTTGCTAGCGCCTACAAGACGTCAATTCCAAAAGATCGTTCGCAAAAAAATAAAATATGTCTATGGTCTCCACCGAAAACTTCAAATTCATCTATACTAATATTATAAAGCTGAAGAGTTTGTTTGTTAGAACTCGATAATCTCAGAAACTACTGATCCGAATTAAAAAAAATATTTCACTGTTGGATAGCCCATTTATCGAGGAAGGCTTTAGGTTATATAGCATCACGCTACGACTTATAGGAGCGGAGCAGCAATGAGACATGTTGCGAAAACGGGAAAAATTTAAGTTGCACGGGACAGCTAGTCTAAAATAATAATAAAAAGTTGAAACAGAGAAAATTTACGCAAACGAAGTTGCGTGGGATAGCTAGTATATATTAATAATAAAAAGCTCAAGAGTTTGTTTGTTTGTTTGAACGCGATAATCGCGAACGCGAATTGAAAAAACCTTTACTGTTGGATAGCCCAATTATCGAGGAAGGCTTTATGCTCTATTACATAACGCTATATGTATGTATAATGTGTATGTATTTAGAAATATATAAGTATGTTTATCGGTTGTCTGGTTTCCATAGTACAAGCTCTGCTTAGTTTAGGATCAGATAGCGTTGTGTGAGTTGTCCCAAGATATTTTTTTTTTTTTAACATCTCTTTATTTTGACATCTCTTAGCCGCCATGTTTGTTTTTTCAAACGTTACTTATTTAAGAACACTTGGGCGGTCAAGACGAATCTAACGACGTCTTATTGAATAAATCCGTTTAGTGGTTTTTGAGATATGAGGTAATAAAGAATATTACATACATAAAAATACGCGCGAAAAACATAACCCTTCCTTACAGTTGGGTAAAATTAAGTTTTTATTTAAGAGACAAGGCCATAGGCCGTCTTGGTCAGTACCATAACTGTGTCAGTTATTCTTCAGTATTTTTTTATTTTTTTTATTTTGTACACCTGCGATCAGTCGCTTAGACTATAATCAGGTAAGTTGCAAGAGGTTGTTGTCTTCAGTAAAATGGTACTGTTTTACTGTGTTTCGGTTGAAGGGCACTGTAGTAAGTGGAATTACTGGACAAATTAACGTATAAACTAATGTCTCAAATGAGAAGCGCCGTGCGGTGATATTTAGATATTTGCCCAACAAGGATTTAGGTGGCACTAATACTGTTATAGGCTAACGTCTTTTGAAGGTTCCGTAGTTAAAATGGCAAAACGAAATCCTTATAATTTCACCGTCCGTCCGCAACTTAGCTCTTTTAGTGCTACATGACTGTAATTTTGCGTGGATACATATTATTACTTACGCTGACAAATTAAAAGAATAAAATCTTGAAAAATATATTTTTTGAGGGTATCTCCCCTATATGTATATAGTGATGTTGCCGTTTTTTTCTTACCTACCCCATTGTATAGGGTATCATTAGATAGGTCTTTAGAAACGTACTTTACTACTTTAGAAATAAAAAAATCCGTATGTGAAATATTAAGCTTAAAAATGCAAAATTTTGTTAGAGTCAAGTGTCTCCCCACCTGCCGGCTATGAATAAATAGTTTATGTTGGATATGTGAAAAAAATTATAGTATAAATAGTGAAATTAAAAGAAATACTATCACAGCTAAGTAGGCTTTACAAGTTTACAAGTAACAGCTGATCAAATGAAAAGTAACAAAGTTTTCGTTAAAATTCCTTTGAAAATTATTATTAAGTAGGTATAACGTTGTAAGTATGAAGCAAAAACCAACAAAAAACCCACTTCTTAAGGGGAATTATTCGCATGGGACAACGGAACCCCTTCATTTACGTGGCCCGACATTTTTTTTTTTAAAGTCGACTCCCGCAATAGTGTACAAGCCCTGTGTCGCGGGGGACTTTACGAACATACAAGTCACGGACACAAAGTACACCCAAACACAATTTGTGGATCACACAAAGTGGTGTTCCGTGTGGGAATCGAACCTACGACCTCTTGCGTAGCAGTCGGACACACCCCCTTCGCGCCACACATGCATTTGCCCGGTTTTTTTGTACGATGAAATGCTGAGACAAGCAAGTCGATCGCCTGATGTATCACGCTAGCCCATATCAGAATCAGTGCCACCCAAATCCTTGTTTGGCAAAGATCTGAATATCGCACAGCACTCCTCATTTAAGAGATTAGTTGTAATGTCTCATTTGCCCAGTAATTACACATGCTACAATATCCTTCGACCGAAACATAGTAATGTGTTCGCATCACTAATTCTCGGTGGAATAACTAACACTGAAAAAGATAAAGAAAAGAAAAGAAGCATTTATTTGTTGCACCACAACTTTACAGAAGATAATTACAGTTAAAACACTATAATGATAAAAGTTGTGCCTCGCGGTTGCAACAAATGGTGTCCAGGTTGACAAACTGGCGCTGGTTTTCAACTGGAACTCAGTGTGTGTGTGCGTGCGTGCGTGCGTGCGTGTGTGTGTGTGTGTGTGCATACATATGTGCCTGAGTGCTACATAATGTATAACCTTAGAATTGTAAGTAGCATATATATATATATAAATATTATATCATATTAAACTTCGGTGTTTTGACACTATATTAAGGAGATTTTCATATTAATACCAGTACTGCAGAACCAACTATTTTCGTCTCTTAATTAGCATTTTAAATTAAGCCTCAAAACTTGGGCTGCGTTTTGTTGTAAGTGCTTTTAACTTAAATTGAATTCAAATTTAAATAATTTTGCGAGGCCACGTTGAAACTTGAAATCTCTTAAAACGATAATTGTATAAATGAGACGTGGTCGCTAAATAACCCGCCATTTTATAAATTCAAACTAAATTATCGGATACTTGGCGCTGTTTAGAGATTTATACTTTTAAATAATATTTACATAGATAAAATAGTACAACTATTTTTTTAAATATAAAATGAATGTTACTTAAACTTTTAAAATCTTTTACTCTGTAAAGGCGGAAACAAACCTAAAGTGTTGTGGTGTGTCACGACGCGTTAAAGCGTCTGAGCGGGTGTGCACACTAATTACGCGTGGGACCGCGCGTTTTGACGCTTTTTCTGTACAGTTTCATTCGAAATAATGCACCGATTGAACGTTTCTATGAGGACTTTTTTTGGTACCACATTTAACTAGGCCAGTTGTTACCAGACCAAAGCAGCATCAACGCTGAATGGTATACCACAAAATGCCTGACAAATCCTTTTCATCCGCAGCTTCACATGCGTTAGGTTTGATTTTAATTGAAATTTGAAAACTCACATTTTACCCATTCGGAGACAGTTTTCAAAAATCCGCTCTCAGTGTATGCTTAAGTTATAATAACGATGTGTGTACCAAAATTAAACCCAATCCATTCAGTGATTCGAGCAGTATGGTCAAGGTTTTCTTTAAAATACTATGGGTAAGTTTTGTTTGCAATGAGCAACAAGCGACCGAACATCGGGCTCTGCGGGGTACTACTTCACCATGACAACGCGCCCGCGCACTCAGCGCTCAAAACGAGGAACTTCCTAGACCCACTGGTCAGAGTCTTGTGTCTTTTTATTCCCTAAAATAATGCTGAAAGGGATACAGTTTTCATCGCTGGAAGACGGGCTAGCAGCGTTCGAGAAGACCGTGGAAGAGGTGTCTGCTGAAAAAATGTTACAGCAAAAAGAAAAAGCGCGCGGAATAATTTTTACTTGTTCACAAGTTATCGATGCGCGCGTATCTGCGCTTTTTTTCTTATGGCCAAGGCACTAAAACGGTCATTATTACTAATAAAGTAAATTAAAATTTTTGTGTTTTGTTACAGATAAATCGTTGTACTTTATGGTTAACATTAATTCAATTGAAGAATAAAATGTTTATTTATTATATTTTATCTCCCAAAGTTAATTTTATTCATAAAATGTCGATCACATTTCTGACATAAAAACTCTTTGCTAAGATTTAAATAGTACCGTTCGTTTAAGACGGAGCATCTTGATAAACCGTGCGTTTTACATTATAATAACGCACAAGTACGTAAAGAGATACATTACGATATTAAAATTGGTGAAATAAGAGACCCTTTACGAGTAAATGTGTTATGAAAAGTTTTATACACCTAGCACTTACCTTACAGTGATATTTATTACACGCTAAAAGCTTACCGAATCGTCCAGATTAGTAAGATTTATCCTACATACCATTTTAGCCCTGAGAGAAAGAAAAAATATAAGTATTTTACGAATGACAAAAAACCCGGGACACAAATTCACAAAAGGATTTATATCGGACCGTTTCGAAAGAAATATCGTTAAAAACGGTTTCGGAAAACCGCTATTTTACTTTTTAATTTAAATTCTGTAAACGCCACGATTTGAATTAAGAACGCGAGGGATATTTTAACGGTCGAATAATTATTGGCCAGTCATTTTTAGGTAATTACTTTTTGAAATTAATATTAGTATTCTTTGCTTAAATAGATTAATTTATTGGAGGATATTATTATTTAGTCTAGCTAAAAACAGATAATTAATTATTATAAATTAAAAAAATGAATAAAATAGTTCATTTAATTATGAACAAGAAATTATGTACAGGGTAATTTTTAATTAACTAAGAAGCAACGAGATCCCGCTCGTGAAGAAAACTACTCATTGAATATTAATGAAATTTGGCTTATAGTAACCGCAACTTAGTTTGATAGCTAAAGAATAAAAATAAATATTTTTAGTTAACATAAAAGAAACTAAAAAAATGTGGATAACAAAATTGTATAATCAAGGGCTATGCTCGGAGTTTCTCTTAGGGGGAAAATCAGAAATGAGGTGATTCGGCAGAGAACCAAAGTCATCGACATAGTCTACCGGATTAGCAAGTTGAAGTGGCAGTGGGCTGGCCATATTAGCCGAAGAATAGTCAACCGTTGGGGTAAACGAGTTCTTGAGTGGAGACCGCGTTTCGGCAAACGTAGTGTATTACGCCCTTAGGCCAGGTGGAGTGATGATCTACGCAAAACGGTTGGCAGGAGCTGGATGCGAGAAACCGAAGATAGAACAAAGTGGCGTGCAATTGGAGAGGCCTATGTCCAGCAGTGGACTGCGATAGGCTGATGATTTTATAAATGGTTAACAATGCGTACATAGTTTTTGGCGCGGTGGGAGTGTGTGCGACTGCTACGCAAGAGGTCGTGGGTTCTTTACCACACGGTACACCACTTTGTGTGATCTACAAATTGTTGTTCCGAGTCTGGGTGTGCTTTGTGTCATTGACTTGCATGTTTGTAAAGTCCTCCGCAACACAGGGCCCTTACATACTGCGGGAGTCGTCTTTTAAAAAAAAAATTAGTTTTTTTATGAAATTAAATGAAATTATTTAATTCACACAGAATAGAGTACATAGTAGATGGTCAGGTACATTAATGGTCCTTCTATTTTACTATAAGCTGCATGTGAAAGTACTTATAATTTAAGAATTCAAATAGAAAGAAAGAGATTATTGTTACACGAGATCACTGAATAAACTCACTGACTCAATAACAATAAATAATGAATAATAAAATGGAATAATGGTAATTATATAATTAACAACTATTAGTGTAATAAATTTTCTTTATATCACAAGAAAATGGGCGTCTCGGGGCTGCACCAAAAATAGGTACCCAGTTCAGCTTGATGCCAGGCGCATGTATGCACCTAGCGCTGGTTTTAATAAATAGTTAAACATATTGACCTACTATCACATTTCTACTGAGATAATTTACACGTAACACTATCCTATGATATAATCAATGACAAGACGTGTCACCAAGGTGCTAACTACACAACTAATCATATAAAGCCAGTGAGTTGAGCGTGACAATCAAATGTAACAAGATTATTCGCTATTGAGTTATACGGGTCTTGTGTGGACTTAACTATTTGGTTGTTCTATAACTTGGGCAGCAAGGCAAAATTACCTATGTACTATGTACAAAATTACGTAATACAAAGCAGACCTAAATTAACTATTCCAGACTTTGTTCCTAGTATTATCCAGTGTAGTGGGCAAAGCAGATAACATTAGAAGTAAAACTCAGTCAAAATATGTCGTGCACCCATTTTGTTTTATCTCTGAAACGACACATAACAATCACAACACGACACGTTTATTTTCGTCACGTATTTATATGATTACCAGTTTTTTGGAACAGTGATTTTTATAAGACATCTTGACGGGAATAACAATGATTCTTTAGTAGGTAAATTGTAGATAGCTATTGTACTAAAGTTAGGTATCGTGATGAAATAAATCAGTATTCATCTTCACCAAAATATCAACCTTATCTAAACCGTCTTAAGATTTATTTTACAACAATCATCATTAGGAGACCAGCTTATACAGGGTGATTTTTAATATACTAATAAACCCCCGCTCTTGGTTTCTTTACATTACATCAAATAGCTTAGTAATATATATATATTTTTAAATTAATATTAACCCTTAAGCACCTACCACCTACTTTTGTCAGACAACCAATTACCACACATCTGAAAGACCCCGGAGTAAAATCGATATTTCTTTAACAGGTTTAGGGCCTAAAACTCACAATAAACACGACTTTACATCGATTTTAAGATTCCTACTCCAAAAACAAGTAGTAGGTGATTAAGTTTAATATTTTAAATAGTTTCCAAAACTGATATTACAAAGTTATTTAGTGTATTACAAATAACTCTGGAGCCAAAAAAATGATTTAAGAGTGTAAAAATATCTCTAAAGTCTTCATCTAATCGGACGCTTAAAGGCGACAACGGCAACGCGCATTAACATCAACATGCACTGTTTTGTTCAGTACAACATAACGCAGTCCATAAGGTCGCAATAACCCAGTACCACCAGATACCCTGCCTGAAAATTTTACTTACGAATTATGGACTGCGTGTGTTATCCATAATGCGGAATCACAGAACGCCTTCTGTCAGAAATGGTTTTAAACCATGGAGATAGAGTAAATAATGGAGGCTACATGCTGGCCTAATAATAAAAGTGAAACGATATGACCTTGATACTGTTTCTAACTCTTGGCGTGAAACCGGGGCCAGAAGCAAGAAGAATTTTTCTATCTCTTGTTGCTCGCGAAATTAGGCCTATAGAAAAATTCGAAATCTAATAACATAGTCCAGATAGGTGGTTCGCTTCTGGCCCCGGTTTGGCTACGGAAGTCTCGGGTTCGATTCCTGAGTCTGGATTTCAAATTTTTCTATCTTTCAAAAATGCATTTATTATATTTGTGAAGAGAGTTCACATTCCGGGTACCACTCACTCTTACAATCATGCACTATGCAAACATGCACCATTCTTGAATAAATGTTGCACAATTACTTTTAGATAATAAAATAAAAAAAATACAAAATAAAAACTTTTCAAACTCATTAGCCAGGGTTGTCATCATATACCTATATAAAACTCATTGATAAAAAAAATTGTTTAAATAAATTATGTATTAAGTAATTGAATATTAAACTATAGACAAATGCCAAATATATATTTAACAACATAATTAATTATTTTATTACTAAATATTAGTTACACTGTCAGATTCGTGTACAATCAATATCAAAGCGGCGGTAGCGTAATGGCTAAGGCATCGGTCTCGCAATCGTGAGGTCGCGGGTTCGAATCCTACCCATTATACTACCGACGTGAACCCACTCCTAACACAAGCCTTTGAGCTTAGCTGGAGGGGTTAACAAGATTGCTAGTAATGTGGGATTCAATCCCACATTGCTAGTTATCTTTATTTAAAAAAAAAAAAAAAAAATATACAAAGTGATTTATAAGGAACTTTTATCTTGTGATGGGTAACATTTTGGGACACTTCGAAGAAGACGAAAAATCCAACTTTTCTCCCCGAAATTGCTCAGCTGGTGCACTCCATAGTTAATCTATCTATATGTTTTAAACGTTCTGAAACGCACGTTGACTGCGCTTGTTAATTGAAAGGCTTTGAAGTATTCATTGAGAATCCAGATGGTGAGGTTGTAAAAACGAGACGAAACACCTTACAGTAGACGCTACGAATAACAATATTTTAACAAAAACCTTCCACTGCACCATCAACTATAATTTAAATCACAAAATATAGTTTACCAACAGTCCCCTGAGATCAACCCGGTTAACTGAAATTCCCGTATTTCATACACCGTTACAAAATGCAAACAAACCCTGAAGCGACGAATAAATATTTGTAGGGTTAACAAATATTTGGTCTGTGTACAACTAGCTACTGACCTGGCACTAAAGGGTTATGTGCAAATGCGACCCGAGTGGGAAAGGGATAGAACATAAAAGTACTCCAAATCTGTGTAAATATATATAAAAAAACGTTGACTAACTGATTTGACGCAGCTCCAATCGCTGAATAGATTAATAATAATATCTTGGGACAACTTACACAACGCCATCTGATCCCAAACTAAGCAGAGCAACCAGACAACTGATAAACATACTTATATATTCCTAAACACATTCATATTATAGATAAATTACACCCAGACACAGAATAAACCATCGTGCTCATCCCACATAGTTTTATCCTGGGTGTGGATCGGACCCACGAACCCTAGCTTAGCAGTCAGGGTTACTAACCACAAGACCAACGGCCCAGTCAAAGCAATTGTATTGAAATTGTTGAAATTGTCAAATTGAATTTGACTGTTTTTGTGGCGCGGTGGGAGTGTGTCTGACTGCTACGCAAGAGGTCGTGGGTTCGATTCCCACACGGGACACCACTTTGTGTGATCCACAAATTGTTGTTCCGAGTCTGTATGTTTGTCAAGTCCCCCGCGATACAGGGCTTACTGCAGGAGTATATGTTTAATCTCCTCACCGAAATGTGAAATAATTATTGATAAAATGCATCTCCTCGTAAAGTACCATTTTCTTTGATTTGATACTTACACTAATGGATAGGCAATTTAATAAAAAACATTATGCTAGATTTTTTTTTTCAAATGACCAAAATTTTATTTTATAAAGAATTGATTCCAAAAACTGAGCGCATTCGCTACGGTGCGGCGAAGAGGGAACGAATGTTCAAGGTTAAATAGTGGAGTAATAAGGAGCGGAGCAGCAATAAGAAATGTTGCAAAAACGGGGAAAATTTACGCAGACGAAGTTGCGCGGGTCAGCTAGTTATTATTATAATATGCGTTTTACATTAAGTCCCTTTCAGCAGTTGTGTTTCTACCAGTAAAAACTGTCGCTAGAATTCAACCTTGAATTTTCATATTAATGCTACAAGAAAAATTACCTAAATGCTGTCCATTACATCTAATTGTTAATAAACTACTTTATTGTGTGACCAAAGTAATAAAGAAAATATGTATCTTTACAAAGCTGATCCGCGCAATTCGCCTGCGTCAATTTCCTCCGTTTTTGTAACATTTTTCATTGCTGCTCCGCTCCTATTTGTCGTAGCGTGATGTTATATAGCCTGTAGCCTTCATCGATAATTGAGTTATCCAATAGTAAAATAATTTTTCATTTCGAACTAGTAGTTCCTGTGATTATCGCGTTCAAACAAACAAACTCTTCAGCTTTATAATATAAAAGTATTATGTATAGATTTTATCATACGATTATAGTAATGGCTTTTTTTATATAGGAAAATAATGGATAATTAAATAGAATTTTATGTTGGATGACATGGAAAACCGTTTGTTTGATGTTTATCGAAGTGAATTTTATTGTTTGTTATTAGTGTTCCGTAGTCATAATGGCAAAACGAAACCCTTATAGTTATGCCATATCCATCTATCCGTCCGTCCGTTCGTCCGTCCACCCTCCCATCCGCAGTTCAGCTCAGAGACTGTTAGTTCTAGGAGGCTGTAATTTTGTATTACTTACTCCGACAAAGTGAATTAATAAAATCTTGAAAAACACTTTTTGGGAGTACCTCCCCTATATGAAAAGTGGGGATGTGATTTTTTCCTCACCTACCCCATCGTGTGGGATATCGTTAGATAGGTCTTTAAAAAATGTTTAGGGGTTGGAAAGAACATTTTTAGATTTAGGGATAGTTTGTGAAATATGAAAATTTAAAGCGCAATTTTTTGTTAGAATCCAGTGTCCCCCCCCCCTGTCAGCTAAATGGTTGATGTTGAGTTTGTGAAAAAGTCACAGTAGTAGTATATTTAGCGAAATTAAAAGGAAAACTATTATAGCTTAATAGGCTTTACAAGTTTACGAGTAGGTAACAGCTGATCAAATGAGAAATAACAAAATTTTCGTACAAATTCCATTAAAAAATATAATTAAGCAGATTTTAACGTACGTCGTAACAGATGTGTTTAACGCTGAAGCTGTAGAGCGAGAGAAAATAAAGCTGAAAAGTGTGTTTGTTTGATTAAACGCGATAATCTCAAGAACTACGTGTCCGAATTGAAAAAAATTTTTTACTTTTTGTATTTGATAGCCCATTTATCGAGGAAGGTTGGGTATATAACATCACGCTATGACCAATAGAAGTGGAGCAGTAATGAAAAATGTTGCAAAAACGGGGAAAATTTACGTTGACGAAGTTGCGCGGCTCAGCTAGTTAAACAATTAAACTCTTTGTTTATGGTTTACTTTGGAGTTTTGCAGTAGAAGCGAAGTGAAACTTGCTAAACACTGTCCAACCATACAGAATTTTCCTTTCGACTTGTTTCTCGAACTTACCTTTAAGTAGACACACACACACACACTCATAAACACTCGCACGCACGCACACACACACGAAACTAATTAACCCTGCAAATATAAACACCATTGTCGTCCCAACCCTTAAAAGTGACGTAAGCTTACTCGTAAATACGGAAGGCTTCAACCTTCTTACAAGCCCAATTAACGTATTTACGCGAATTCAAATTGTTTACAAAACACAAAATATTTACTTTGAATCTTGACAGAGAAACCCTTTCACCTTCATGTGCCTACCATCTCATTACCATACGGGATTTATACGGCGTGGGCTCAAGCAAGACCCTTATTAATTATTAAAATATTTAAACAATGCATTAATGTCTTAAAACATCATAAAGAAATGGGTACATGGGGGCAACATGGATATCAAACAAGATTTTCAAAATGTTATGTCTTTATATTCTCGTGATTATGTCTTTTCATGTTGCACGACATTTAAAGTAAGTCTTTTCGTTATTAAAATGTAGAATAAAGACATTTTTGTGACACACTACTATACGTAGTCAACGTAGTAGGAGAATTTAATTGGAAGCCATGTTAAAATAAATTACAATACGCGTTGACGTAGGTGTAGTTTAAAAACCCTCTTTAAATTGATGCTTGTCTTTAATTTAAAACATTTTATTCTTCAAATTAAACATTACTTAATTTTTTATACAAATATGTCAATTGTAGCTCTTACATGTGTATTTTGTATAGAAGAAACAAAAATGACAGTTCTATCTTCTCAAATTAAGTACAAATTTACAAATTGCGTTTGATGACGTGCCACACGTTGATGTTTGCTGAAAAAAATACTTTTACATGTATGGAGAAGTTTTACATGTATGGAGTATCCCCCCAAAACATATTTATTAAGCTGTTGCATAGCTTTTATCGCGGGCTTTGAGCGCAGCGACCGAATCAAGAAATTCCGTAACTAAAATAAAACCTAACACCCCCAACCAGTTCGATCTTCTCAAATTAAGTACAGTTTGCCTCTGTGACGCGGTGGGAGTTTGTCCGACTGCTGCACAAGTCATGTATTCAATTCCCACACGGACACCATTCTGTGTGATCCACAAATTGTTGTTCCGATTCTAGGTGTACTTTGTGTCCATGACTTGTATGTTTGTAAAGTCCCCCGTGATACAGGGCTTGTACTGTACTGAGAGAGTCATTTAAAAAAAAGTTCTTTCTTCGTGTATCACTTACAAACAGAAATATTATGATGCATTTTTGCAACAAGTTATTTACGGCAATTACACGCAACACTCACATTGCATGCACGCTCGACAGACGCTTGTGTTAACGAGATTCTCAAAGACCAACCAACTGGGTATGTTTGATCGAGTAAACCAATCATTCGCTTTTGCAGCGATGTTTGCGGAGGCTAAGGTAAGCTTTACAGCTATACTGTGCAAAAAAACCACGTCAATGATGTGCAGAAGGCGAAACATAACTAATAGATACCTCTGAAAAATTGCTACGAAATTAGAAAACCGTATATAGTGACTTTGCAGTATTATGTTGTTCATCGATGTTAAACAATGTTCGGCAAAAATTAAAAACGTAGCATTGCATAGCATTTTTAATCAACTTAAGCAATTAAAATATATATATATATAAAAATGCGTTTTTTTTAATTAATTAATTTAAAAAACAAAAAAAAAAGTTTTTTTTATTACATTTCGGAGCAGCTCGTCTCGGTCCGTGCGAGCTTCGTACAGTCGCCCAAATATACATATACGTTAAGCGAACGCTCGGCCGAGCTACATGGTAGGCGGAGTGGGTGGTGTTAGGTTTTATTTTCGTTACGGAATTACTTGATTCGGTCGCCGCGCTCAATGCCCGAGCCCGCGATAAAAGCTATGCAATAGCTTAAAAAATATCTATTGTGTCTACACCATTATTTTACATTAACAAAATCACTATTTAAATGTGACTTAGTCAAGGCCCGTTGCTCCCACACCATGCTTCTTCAGTGTAAAAGCAATTCTAGCATCAGTTAAATGTAAGCGCTTTCAGTAAATCAACCCTTCTATATAAATAAAATCAAAGCTTAAAGCGAAAACAATCTAAAAATTAAACAATGTTCAACGAAAATATTCGGCGAAATTAATCCCAAACATCTTGGAGCAACGTAAGCCTTCAAATTAAATCAGTATCAATATCATTATTAATGTCTTCCGCTAACGGAAGGCTACGGAAGGCTTTACAGGCGCTTGAGCAAATCTAAATTTAAATATCAAATCACGTAGTGACGTTGCCGTTACACCAAATAAATTGAGCTCTTGATAAGGCAGCGGAATGACACTTCTAGGGATGGGATGGAACGAAACAATACCGACATCGATATGAATATTCAAAGATAGGATCTGAATTGAATATACAATAACCCGGAATTGAATACACAAATGACTGTATTGAGTATTGGTAAAAGGAAATAAATGTAGGACATGAATATTGAATAAGACAATAATATTGTAGTTATTCAAAGTAGATGGCTGCTACAAGTTTATTTGGAATGACGAAAAATGTGAGTCGTCATTTTTGACGCGATCTTATAAATCGATGACCGGGTGCCCGCACGAAAAAAAATCACATTATTAACTGGTTGCTAAGCCACGCGAAATTTACTGGTTGCTAAGCAACGCGAATGGTTATATGTCATCAAAGTTTTCGTAAGATGTAATCACGTAAAATTATCGTCCGAGACAACCATTTTTTTTAAGAATATTTTGAAGAGATTTCAACTGTTATGAAGACAGTTTTCTAATTTGGCCATGAAGTTTCAATGGTAGTTAAAAAAAAAACATTAAATGTATCTTAAAAAAGTGGATAGCTCATCAGCTGGTACCCTCTATGACCTTACAATATGCATGAAAAGTATTTTTAATTACAACTAAAATACTACTAACTAAATTGATAGCGCTCAAAAGATCAAAGTTCATCTACTTTCAGATATTTGATTTATTACTTTTTTATTGTAATATATGTTCGTAAACTTTCGCGATTTGTACATATTATAGAATTTTATAAGCTACGGGTCTTAATCGCGTAAACATTTTATTTTAAGGCTAAATACCTTTGTTTATTGCCCGACGTTTCGACCGTATAGCAACGGCCGTAGTCACGGGTAGACTGATTCAGCTCAGCGTCGACTCCGAGAAGCGCGGGTTTCGAAAACTACCCTCGCTTGATTTTTATCACTCACTATTAGGAAACCGTCAGTACTTCGACACACAACACTAATGACATCTGTACACTGGCGTGTAATGTTTGTTCTGCGGTGTGTACGCTTGCTGATCACGGAATTTCACGATGTTGACAAACGATATTTATCTTTTCGGTTGAAATAGACGTGTTTTTTATTTCAACCGCTTCCTGCGTCATCCTGGAGTAGTAGTGACGGTCACGGTCAGAGAATCTGTGGTTTGTAACGCAGGGCAATAAACAAAGGTATATAACCTTAAAATACAATATTTACGCGATTAAGGCCCGTAGCTTATAAAATTCCATAATTTTGTATAGTATTACCAAAACTAATTTGATCAATTATCAATTTACCATAAATTCACCAAATTGTTATTATTTATCGACATTTTGCCATCTC
The DNA here is from genome assembly GCA_945859575.2 of Herminia tarsipennalis. Taxonomy (NCBI): domain Eukaryota; kingdom Metazoa; phylum Arthropoda; class Insecta; order Lepidoptera; family Erebidae; genus Herminia; species Herminia tarsipennalis. The sequence continues at coordinate 6,015,852 of OX243857.2, read as the reverse complement.
TACGACAACACTCCATCCTTCCTTGATCCTAGCATTACAGGTACTTGTAAGCAATAACTTATTCTAGCTTCATTGAGTGAAATATTAGTCTAATACTCAGACTGTATGTGCCTAAATTATAGGACTTACGTATGATAAAGTGAGAAAGCGAGGCTCATTTCTCGGCTTAGATATATTCGGCATTCGGAAGACTAATGATAGTCTCTGTTCATTCTGATATAACATCATCATTTCCTTGGTGTTAAGAGAAGCGGTGCGGTGTCATGTATTATTTTCTCATTCATTAGTCATTATTACGGCTATCATTTATTTTCTACTTTGTCATTTTTCATACTCTTGATCTACTTTAGTCAGTTGCACTTCAGAAAATGAGAACGTTCTCAATTTGGGTGTATTATTCTATATTGTATGTTTTTTTTATTAATTTTAGTATTATTATAATTTTTATTTCTTGACATACATGTGATAAATGGACCTACCAATTTGTAATTTTATAGAACAATTATTCATATTATGTAATTAATTCTAAAAAAATAATGTATTTTTTTCGCATTATGCATAAGGTAATAAGAAACAAATTCAGCAAATATCTTATTTATACGAAACAATATTTGCATGTCTATTGACTGAAGTTGTAAGAACTAAACAATTTATAAGACCACAGATGTACCAACTTTTGTGCAAATAAAGAATTTATTTTTATTATTTATTATTATTTTTTGGGTATTTAATTGTTATTTTTTATATATGTATAAATAAATAAAAACCGGGCAAGAGCATGTCAGACCATACTCAGTGTAGAGTGGCTTGATATATAAATTAAGGTTTGTTAATTTTATAGGCTTCTAACATCAATAAAACGTATGTACACGTGTACTTTAATATCAAACTACCCTAATCCATACTAATATTATAAATGTGAAAGTAACTCTGTCTGTCTGTCTGTCTTTCTGTTACGCTTTCACGCTCAAACAGCTAAACCGATTTAGATGAAATTTGGTATGGAGATAGTTTGAATCCCGGGGAAGGACATAGGATAGTTTTTATCGCGATAACCGACATCCACGCGGGCGGAGCCGCGGGCGAAAGCTAGTTAAATTATAATTCCAAAAGCTTGTGAATGTTGTGATGGTCGGATGTTTCTTGCTATGTCACGCAAATACTACTAAGCGAATTTTGATAAAACTTTACAGTAATGTAGTAAAAACATCCGAATTTAATTTGTTGTTTGTTTTTTAATGTCTATAGGCTATATACACTGTGATTTTGTAGTCGTTTTGGAGCGGAAATTTTGAACTCCATATCGATAACCTAGTCTATAAAAAAATATTAGTTTAATAACATATGGAGTATATAAAAATCAATGTTTTTATGTTTGGCCTTTAAGCGTGCTTGCCACACGCCTCTCACAGAATACTACACCAAAGATTCCTGGCCTAAGTAAGCCTCAGGGGGTTTACCAAGTAGGCTATAAAAAATATACAGGGGAGAGCTAGTATTTTATATATTTTGATTTTATAGTTTCTATATCGATAAAAATAATGCATGCACATTATAAAACCCTCAGTACGTAAGGCATATTCTTATCTCAAAAGCGGCAGCACTAATTTTCATCAAATCAAGTTTTACCACCCAAAAAGAACAATTTGGATTAAACAAACCAGTCCACACTTCAAGGTAGCTAATCACTTGCGTACTCCTAAGGATGTAATTCCTCTACAGACATCTGGCGTCTACAAAGTGGATTTGCAGCTGTGGTTGTTCCTACATCGGACAAACCAAGCGCACAATAGCGGAAAGGGTTAAGGAACATATCGTGGCTGTAAAAAACCGTCAGACAAACCGTTAGCAATAGCAGAACACTTGCTGGATGTGAGATCCTATCACTGGATTGACCTACACAAACTACAGGTCCTCTCCACTGACCGTCACTATTACTCCAAACACGACAATTTCAACCGAGAAGATGGATATCGTTTGTCAACATAGTGGAATGTCATGATCAGCAAGTGTACACATCGCCGAACAAACATTACACGCCAGTGTGCAGATGTCGCTAGTGATGTGTGTCAAAGTACCGACAGTTCCGTAATAGTGATAAAAATCAAGCGAAGTTAGTTTCCGAAACCCACGCTACACGGAGGCGACGCTGAGTTGAACCATTCTACCGACGACCGTTGCAATACGGTCGAAATGTCGGGAAATAAAACAAAGACATTTAGCCTTAAAATTATATATTTACGTAGTTAAGACCCGTAGCTTATAAAACTCTATAACGTAAATAAGCTTTCAATAAAAACATTTTTTATATACGACGACGGTGGCAAACAGGCATGCCCGCCTGATGATAAGCAGTTACAGTAGCCTACAGATACCTGCAACATTAGGGGTGTCACGGACGCGTTGCCAATCCATCAAAAACCTATTCACATCAATCCAAGTTTGAGATTCTTGCCCGTGAAAGGTATCTGTGTGTGCTTTGCCCGAGCATACGTATGAAGGTTCCTTCAAAATAGCGACTAGAGGCTACACACATAATCCAGTCGACACATTCGGTGTTTGCCGAACAACAAAGCCGACACGAAGTAACTATTACGCGTTTAACGTGCGGATCTAGAAATAAAAAAGCGCCAACGTTGGAACGAGCGTTATTCAAGATCCACCCGTTGGATGTGTGGCGTTGGGGCCAGCGTGTGGAGCCTGCGTTACACATGTCCGGCTTTATTAACAAGTGCCGATCGGGTGGTTTATTCGGGTCGGCACATCATTGGTTTTACCGCCCCGCTGCGCTGTGCCGATTAATGCCGGCCCGCTGTCGCCCGATCTAGTGAAAGTGTTTAACAAAACCACAGAGGCGAAACCGAGCGCCTTGCAATGTATATTTAATCCCTGTCCCATCCGTTAATGTGTTGTTATGTATCATGTTGTCATTTTTAAAAATTTAATGATGAAACAAAAATATCCAATTTTTCTTCTTGACGAAGTCTTAAAGGAAAATATGCGGAGGCGGAAAAGATTGCTTTTATTGTAAAGAGGCCTTAAAAAAAACAATGTTAATAAAAAAAATTAAAAATATACACATTTCGATGAAATTGGGTACTAAAATTTTATATAAAATAATGCGGCGGTAGGTAGCCTAACGGCTAAGGCATCGGTCTCCCAATCGTGAGGTCGTGGGTTCGAATCCTACCCTCCTGTGTTAGGACACAGACACAAGTCTTTGAGCTTAGTAGGAGGGGTTAACAAGCTTGCTAGTAATGTGGGATCCAATCCCACATTACTAGTAATTTAAAAAATATATATATTCAATAAAAAAAAATAGGGTATATTTTATTTCTATTTTTTTAGCATTGTTAACAGAATTCCTACACATCCCGTTTTGGGTCGGACAGGATATTCGATTTTACCGCCAGGCCTGTGACGAATGATGCCCGTTTATTTGTATAGCAACTCTAACAGCAAGTAGGTATTATAAATTGATAAATGTCTACACTTGCTCCGACTGTTGAAGGCCAAATGACTTTCCAAAACATCGCTCAGTGAAGTTTGGATGTTTGTTCAAAAACTTGCGAGCGTTCCTCTTAATGGTTTCAACTTTGAATTTGTTTATGCGTAACTGGAAATTAACTAATCGGGTTTGGAAAACAATTGTCTTTTCTTTAAAATTTTGAGGTAGCGTTACGGGTTCTTCATTCAGATTATGCAATACCACTGAAGAAGTATAGGGTAAGAAGTAATTTCTGTCTGTTTTTGTTTTGGCTTTTAAAAGCAAAGTCAAAGTACTTTGTACATTATTGTTACAAAATACAGCTTTTACGAAGGTCTGGAATAGGCCAGTTTCCTAGGTAAACAAAAAAAAAACAAAAGACTAATTATAGTCCAAGAGGGAAATAAATAATAACTGAATCTCTCTAGAATTATTAACTGTATCTCTTCAAAAATGTTAATTTTTGGAGATATGTAGTTAATATTATAAATCGCCCGAACAATCGGAGCAAATTTTAAAAGATTCGTGGAGGCTGTTGGTACCTTAAATAATCTGTTTCTAGACGCCTGTCGTAGTCTGGTGATAGGAACAAACAATCTCATCGATACCAGAATTTGGGGATTATTCAAATTTCCACGGAGTACCAAGAATACGTACATGACTAGAGTTAAACTGCGTCTTACCTCCAGCTTATAATATCCCACCATCCCTATAACGAAGAGGGTGGGATACATAAGTGGGTAAAATGGATATACCCCATATGGTTTGAGGTAGAGATAGCGAGTAAACTTAATTTGCAACTTCTCCAGCATCAGAGTTATGTGTTAAACAGGATTTGTTATCATCCATCATCATTGGCCTATACCATCTTGTTTAAATGATTAAAACAGCGTCACAAGAGCCTTAGCATTTATAGCTTAGTAGCTGTGCCCGCGGTGTTACCCGCGGTTTATTAGCCTATGTGTTAATCCAGGGTGTCAGCTAACTCCATACCAAATTTTATTAAAATTGCTCCAGCCGTTTAGATGTGAAGATGTAACAAATATACACACTCACATACACACAAACTTTCGCCTTTATAATATTAGTGTGATGTGATAGTGTGATAAGCGGCGATAGCCTAATGGGTAAGGCATCGATCTCGCAATCGTGAGGTCGCGGGTTCGAATCCTACCCATTATACTACTGACGTGAACCCACTCCTAACAAAAGCCATTGAGCTTAGCTAGAGGGGTTAACAGGATTGCTAGTAATGTGGGACCAAAATTCCACATTGCTAGTTATCTTTTTAAAAAAATTAAAGCATTTGCGCTGGTGATTACTCTCTCCACGGACGCTGTATCGCCTAGGATGCGATTTAGGTGGCGCAAGAATGCCCAGAACTTGCGTCACCCTGTCGATCTAACTGACAGAACCCACATGCATGACTAATACGTACGGCGCAAGATCGGTTGCAGGACCTGACTCGTGTCTTACGGAAGTTAACATACTGGGTTTTGTTTCGGGTTTCCCTCTCTTCGCACTGTTTATGTTTGCGGTGGATTTCCCTCAGTCGCCTCTTATACGCCCTTAGGATGAGATGGGGTGTTGACATTTTGTAATTGTGTTATGTTATTAAAAGAAGTGAAAAAAATCTCACCTTACCTGCATGTACAGTTTATAAACAGAGAAACATTGTAAACATTGGCAATTTGAAAAGAGTGGCTGTGAATTTGTATTGCCTGTTCTTTTCTCCGGCTTTACCTATTATTTGCGAACAGGGATTACATGTAAATGTAGAATCGACTTTTCACAAGTGTAGTATTTTTTTTTTTTTTTTTGGCAAAGACAGCTAGCAATGTAGGATTGAGTCCCACATTACTAGCAATCTTGTTAACCCCTCCAGCTAAGCTCAAAGGCTTGTGTTAGGAGTGAGTTCACGTCGATTCGAACCCGCGACCTCACGTTTGCCAGACCGATGCCTTAGCCATTAGGCTATCGGCGCTATATTTTGCTTGCTAAGTGAATAAAGAATAATTAATTTTATTATTATTAAGTTTTTAAGACGTACACAAACCTACTAAACATTTTAAAAACATAAATCCATTTACGTACCCTGAACATACCATTTTTTATTCACTCCTTTCTAGATTATACTTTTTATTCAACCGTTTTACAAAACAGGCACGTATCAAAACCTAACACAACAGCACGTACACTACAATACAAGATGTAACTCTACATAGATCCTTTACTACACTGTGAAACCTTTACCCGAATGGGTTTTATTTGTGTTTCGCTACCTTCAATCGGGTTCCCCATCAACACGTGTTTGCAACTTACTTTTGATACACTATACAGTCACAATATAGTGAGAGTACAAAAGGTAACGGGTAGACTTTCTATACTAATATGAAGATACAGAGAAATTATTAATTGTACTCAAATAAATATGGTTTTTATTATATTAATATTAATTAAGAAACTAATTATTTACAGCTTTTGTTTCATTGATTTATACAGTGTTGTCTAAATATTATATCTTTATTCTATTTATCTCACTCACAGTTAATTTTTACTTTTAAATGTTTTAAAATGTGATTATCGTTGTTTTTATGCACTATTTGCCTGAAACACAGGTTTTCCTAGTTCAGGCATAAGTAATAAGCTAGAAATTTAAGTAAATTTGTAATAATTGTAAATTTATAAATTTGTAATAATTGTAATATCTTGTTATCTTCTGTATATGGAATAAATAAATTGAAATTGAATTGAAATTAATATAAAAAGCTGAAGAATTTGTTTGTTTGATCGCGGTTATCTCAGGAACTATTGGTTCGAATTCAAAAAATATTGTACTGTTGGATAGCCCATTTATCGAAGAAGGCTATCAGCTATATAACATCACGCCACGACCAATAGAAGCGGAGCAGCAATGAAAAAAATTGCAAAAACTGGGGAAATTTACGCATACGAAGAACTCGAGTTCTCTGTCCCGCGCACCCCGCTCACCCACCCGTTAACATCACCCCGCGCTCCCTTCTCACCGCGCAGGCGATATACGAGTTAAGCGGTCGGCCTATAGTAATATTATAAAGCTGAAAAGTTTGTTTGTTTGAACGCGATGATCTCAGGAACTATTGGTCCGAATTGAAAAATTATTTTACTGTTGGACAGCCCATTTATCAAGGAAGGCTATCAGCTATATAACATCACGCCACGACCAATAGAAGCGGAGCAGCAATGAAAAAAATTGCAAAAACTGGGGAAATTTACGCATACGAAGTTGTGCGGGACAGCTAGTAATATTATAAAGCTGAAGAGTTTGTCTGTTTAAACGCGATGATCTCAGGAACTACTGGTCCGAATAGAAAAATCTTTTACTGTTTGATAGCCCATTTATCGAGGAAGGCTATAGGCTATATAACATCACGCCACGACCAATGGGAGCGGAGCAGCAATGAAAATAATTGCAAAAATTACGCAGACGAAGTTGCTCGGATCAGCTAGCACTACAATATGAAGAGACGAAGCATGTCGTGCACCTGATGGTAAGCGTCACGCGTCGCCCATAACAGTATCAGTGCCACCCAAATCCTTGTTTGGCAAAGATCTGAATGTCACCGCACCGCGCTCCTCATTTGAGACATTAGTGACTACTTCTGTGGCGCGGTGGGAGTGTGTCCGACTGCTACGCAAGAGGTCGTGAGTTCGATTCACACGGGACACCACTTTGTGTGCTCCACAAATTGTTGTTCCGAGTCTGATTGTATTTTGTGTCCGTGACTTGTATATTTGTAAAGTCCCCCGCGACGCAGGGCTTGCACGCTACTGCTGGAGACGTCTTTAAAAAAATCTCATTTATCCAGTATATAACGTAACAACACCACGCCCTTCCTGTTCACCAGCTCCGGCCGGTTTTTCTCAATGGCTTCTTTTAACCTCATCAGTTGCTGACAGTAGAGGTCACAATCGATAGTTTCACCTCATAGTGGATGATTCCTTTGCAATCCCACCATATAAACAGCATCACTTTGTTCCGAGTCAGGCCGGTCTTTGCCACAGTCTGTGAGGCTTGTCCATGCTTCGACCACGATATTTTTCGGACATTCCTATCCTTAATGACCCATTTTTCAACACCCGTTATCGACCGTTTAAGAATTGTTGGGTCGGAATTGTTACGTTTCAACAAAGAATCGCAAATGGAAACACGTTGCATTAAGTTTCTCTCAGTGAGATAATGTGGTAACTATATATCAAGTCTTTTCAAAGTATTACAAATGACGTTAATCTGTTTTGTGATCAACATCTAGTTCTTCAGCAATATCGTTACGACTAATATGTCGATCTTGCTTAACTTTTTCAAACATGGCACCGATTTTAGCCGTGACAGGGCGTCCTGCTCTGGACGCCCTGCCTCATCATCTATACTAATATTATAAAGCGGAAGAGTTTGTTTGTTTGTTTAAGCGCGCTAATCTCAGGAACTACTGGTCCGATTTGAAAAAATCTTATTTTTTTTGGATATGCTATTTATCGAGGAAGGCTATAAGCTATATAACATCGCGCTACGCCTAACAGGAGCGGAGTAGCGACGAGAAATGTTGCAAAAACGGGGAAAATTTACGCATACGAATTTGCGCGGTACAGCTAGTTCACACTAAAATTTCTAGACTTGAAACGCTTGAACCACATTTGTGGTACTCGTATTGATACGGTATTAGGTTTTATTCGCGGCGTACGTCGCATTTTTTACTTTTTTTCCTGTATAACTTTAAAATGTACCGAATTTCTTCGTCCCGTACGGTCATTTTGCTTGCTTGAAATTGGGACAGCACATTTACAGGAGCAATGTGGCATCATATGCTGCGTTCACATGCATTTTGTTCAACGGGCACGTTTACAGGCTACTTGGTGTGCTGGTATTGATTAATTTCATTTATTTCACGTAATGTTAAACACTCTTTCATCGGTTTTATGTATCTATACTAATATTATAAAGCGGAAGAGTTTGTTTGTTTGTTTGTTTGTTTGTTTAAACGCGCTAATCTCAGGAACTACGGGTCCGATTTGAAAAATTCTTTTTTTGTTGGATAGCCCATTTATCGAGGAAGGCTATAGGCTATATAACATCGCGCTACGACTAATAGGAGCGGAGCAGCGACGAGAAATGTTGCAAAAACGGGGAAAATTTACGCATGCGAAGTTGCGCGGGACAGCTAGTTAGTTATAAAGTTTTTGCTCGTGATTGTGAAAAAATAAAATTAAAATGATTGTGTAAAATAATATAATAATTTTATTGATCAATGAAAATACTTTTTTTTTTTTAAATTAGTGCTCGGGGTCCTCTTTTAAGTAATCAATGTCTGTGTTAGAGGACACCGCTCTTATGTAGTACTAGCTGTCCCGCGCAACTTCGTATGCGTACATTTTCCCCGTTTTTGCAACATTTTTCTTTACTGCTCCGCTCCTATTAGTCGTAGCGTGATGTTATATAACCTACAGCCTTCCTCGATAAATGGGATAGGTACATAACAGAAAAATATTTTTTCAATTCAGTTGCAGTAGTTCCACAAACAAATAAGCGCTTCAGTTTTATAATATTAGTATAGATGACTGATACATTACGGTCTGATTAAATTTATGTGTGTGTGTGTGTGTGTGTGTGTGTGTGTGTGTGTGTATGTGTGTGTGTGTGTGTGTGAGTGTGTGTGAGTGTGTGCGTGTCTGTGTGCGTGCGTGCGTGTGTAAGATATCATATCATATCATTTTATATGTGCTAGCAGGCTTCTGTCTCATAGTGGTTTCAATCACTTGCCACGCATCTGAACGCATTATGTAGTTTACCTTCTGTAAGCTCGATACCTTGTACTAAAGTGGTAGAGTTCTTAAAAGATAAAGATAAAAGTTGTACCTAAAGATAAAACAAAAGATAGATGAGGGATTGTGTTTATCTTTTTGTATTAACTCGTTAACAAGGTTTGAGATAAAGGATGTTGATTTATGGAATCTGTACATATAGCTTAATAAAACGCACACGTAGATTTAAAGACAACTTTCAGAAACCTTTGACTGGCATGTTGGTCTAGTGGTTAGTGACCATGACTGCTAAGTCAGATGTCGTAGGTTCGACCACAAACACCGTGACACGAGATTTTAATAAATTCGAAAGAATATAACACCCAGACACAGAATGAACACTCGTGAAACCGAGCCAGTGCATGTCGGACCACGAACAATGCAGGGTTCCGTAGTCAAACTCCCATCTGAATAATGCGGCTTTAGAAGTTGGTTACTTTGTTTTTATTTCATTCTTGCAACGTTATACCTACTTATTAATAATTGTCAATGGAATTTGTACTAAAATTTTGTTACTTCTCATTTGATCAGCTGTTACTCGTAAACTTGTAAAGCCTGCTTAGCTGTAATAGTTTTCCTTTTAATTTTACTATATATACTACTATAGTATTTTTGTCAGATACCTAACATCAACCATTTAGCTGGCAGGGAGGGGGACACTTGACCCTAACAAAAAATTGCACTTTAAAACTTAATATTTTACATATGAATCCCTAAATATAAAAATGGTCTTCATAACCCCTAAACGTTTTTAAAATACCTATTTAATAATACATCATATGATCGGGTAGGTAGTAAAAAAAATCACATCCCTACCCTACATGTCCCCTACATGTACCATGTTGGTACCCTCAAAAAAAAAGGATTTTCAAGATTTTATTCTTTCACTTTGACCATGCAAAATTGCAACCTTCTAGCACTAATAGTCTCTGAGCTTAGCTGCGGACGGACGGACGGACGACTATGGCGAAACTAAAAAGGTTCCGTTTTGCTATTTTGTCTACGAAACCCTAAAAAATATCCTGGGTGGTAATCGAACCCACGAACTCTGACTTAGCAGTCATGGTCACTAACCACTATACTAACAGGCCTGTGTATGAAGGTTATTTTCTGTACTCGTAGTTTTTTGTGGTAGCAGCTTAAGTCCATATTATGGATATGTTCTAAAAGGATACGCAATTATTGTTTAGGAGATAAAACGAAGAGGCAATTAAAGATGTTTAATTTGGGTTAGTAAGAGGTTTTTGGGGTTCGAAATACTTAGGGTTGGCAATTGTGGTTTGTTTATAAATTCCCAGGTAATATGGGGAAGTCTTCAAGTAATTTTCTGCCTCTGTGGCGCGGTGGGAATGTCCGACCGCTACGCAAGAGGTCGTGGGTTCGATCCCCACCCAGGATAAAACTTTGTGTGATGAGCACGATGGTTTATTCTGTGTCTGGGTGTTATTTATCTATAATATGTATGTATTTAGAAATATATAAGTATGTTTATCAGTTGTCTGGTTGCCATAGTACAAGCTCTGCTTAGTTTGGGATCAGATAGCGTTGTGTAAGTTATCCCAAGATATTATTTTAAAGATATTATTATTATTTAAAGAAGGATATTTTTATATAGAATGCGGTGCTAACTTCGAGAAGGGTATACACAAAATATGTTAGATAGCCGCTACCCAGTCCCAACCCAAAATGGCGCTAATACCATGGCCGTCACCGTACATCTGTCAAATTGACGTCAAACGTCGGCCGGGAAGGATACGAACGATATATCTTTAGAATTATGTATTAAACCTATTTAAATATATATATATAATTGTTTGTTGATAAATAAGCTATGAGAAAAAATATAACTTTGCACATACCACCTTGTAGAATTTTATCAATTGGAAGTTAAAGGCGCGTCACGTGATTTTTTCTCCTTTTATTTATAAAAAAAATCATAAATAATAATAAAAGCCATTAATTCAAATACTAAATAATTTATACGCAATAATATAAACCACTAAACAATAATCAATCATAAAAACAACCCACCTCATACATTTTTTTTACACCACCAGCCCACTTAAGTACCTGATAAGAACGACCCGAAACGTAAACAAAAAAAATATTGTTTACTTTAAACTTCAATTGTAGCGTGCCTCGAGGTTCGAGTGGCTATAAATCTTATCTTAATAGCTTCAGTCGGTCTTTGTTCGTAACATAAACAGTTCCAAGTGCTATAATATTTATTATGTAAACAAACGAGTTCCAGCTAACTCGATATAGCGATAAGAGTCTTGTAATATGATACCAAAATGGAGGGTCTCACACTATTGCGTATTTATCGTAATTTATACAATTTTATTTTGCATGTTAATGTATATTCTTTAATTAAATGTTATTTACTAATTAAAAAATACAAAAATAGAGATGTTTTATACGAAAATATTAGAAAAATCACTGGTATTGCCTCGGCCCCTCGGACCCCCGGGGGTCCCTGAATTTCGTTTTTTTTTTATTTTTAAGTTTACGAAATATCTAATCGGAGTAATTCAAATGAAATGAGTGATAAGTCTAAAGATATGTATGTTATCGGTAATAGTAACAACAGTTTCCAGCCACAAGAATGTTTTTGTTATAAAAACAATAAAACAATACGATTTTTTTTTTTTTGTTCAAAATGGCGGCCAATTTACGATAAAATGTAAAATTTGTATCCAAATCGTTATTTGAGACGTTGTGTTTGTATTAAAAAGTGTTTATGACTTACCTGTCGATGTTTTTATCACAGTATAACACTAAAACAACACAGTTTCACACTGACTACACCCTTCACAAACAACACAACAACACACAATACCATGTATAAAAGCGCGCCAACGGCAACTAAATACAGACGAAATAAACAGGTTTAATATGAAATTATGGTGTAACTGTGGTATTATTATGCATCTTTATCCAACGATCTAACATTCTGCCAAGTTTGAAAAGGATAGGTGCAGGTTTAGTAGGTTTGTTTGAACTTTAAAATATAGTCGTACCATAGCAAGAATTATCATGCATTGCCTAGTGTTATATCCAGTTTAGAGAACCATAGATTAAAAAAAAAAATAGTGAACTGTTCAGTTTGTTATGTTAAGTAGTTACAGCTTTAAAAGATACCAGGGATGATATAGAGCTAGAAATAAAAAAACTATAATCGTAATCGAATTCGATATCAAAATTTTGGATAATATCGGATATGGGCGGAGTATAAAATATATAGGTACTCGTCAACGACCAATGGTCGTTGGTACTCGTCATCAAAAACCTGTTATAATATTATTCTTATATCCGTATCCGTATCCCGATCCAAAATGTCACAACCGTAATATACCTAAAAGATACCATATAGTTTTATAAGCTACAGGGTTATTGTTAACACTATTTTTTTTTCGTTTTCGCGATAAGCCCGTGCGAATTGGGGCATGCGCGGTGCGATAAACATGTCCGCCGCGCATACGCGTTGATAAATTTCTAAGCGCAGCTCTCAATTATCCGTGTCGTTCACTTTTACGTGATTAAATAGATACAATACAATTATTTATGTAAATTGTATTAGTAAGTGCCGTGTGGTGCCGGCTTAAGAATAGTACCACCCCATCTCTACCCGTGGGTGTCGTCAAGGCGACTAAGGGATTTCACCCCGGAGGACGGGCAGCAGCGTCCTCTGCGTACTTAAAGCCTTACTGCGATCGCCAACCCGCTCGCCAAGCGTGGCGATTATGGCAATTACCCCCAGGATCTACCTACCAGTGGGTTCTACTGGGGAGACCCGTGCCCAGCAGTGGGCCATCATATGGGTTGATATGTATATGTATTAGTAAGTACATGTAACGTTTGTTTTATATGTACTTCCTTATAATTACACAAATAATTAAACCCCAGCTATTTTTACAATGTAATTCCTGTATTATTATTTAGTAGATACTAGCCGACCCGCGCTACTTCATCAGCGTCATTTTCCCTCGTCGAAGCACTTTAAATTCAATTTTCACCATTTTCCAGAGATGTCTGCGGGATATGGTGTGATTGTGATAGTTTTACTAGTTCTTTGTTATAAAACAAACTCGACAGCTCAGTAGTTAAAGGCTTTTCAGATGTTATTTTATATATAAGTTGACTACCTCCTATTAGATATAAGGGAAAGTCTCCACGGGAAAGAGAATCGCGACGATTCCGCTTTCCCGTGGCACCGTACTATCGTCGGATAGTCTCCACGAACGAGCGATTATTCCGCCAGCGTATAGTCGAGACTCGTAACGGAATCGCCGCTTGTCTGTGACGGAATCGTCACGTTTTAGAGGCATGCATGAGCTCGACAGCGAGAGCGCCACGTTGCGTGGCGAGCGCGCGGCGGTAACATGACGTATCTCTCGCACCCAGCCACTCGTCACAACGCCGCGATAATATCGCCGTGTGGAGACACGTTCTAAGAGAATGTATAGAAATAGGCGGCACGACAATAATATTGCCGCGATTCTCTCGCCCGTGGAAACCGTCCCACAACTAAAAACAGTCTCAATTGCTTATTATATAACAATTAATAATATCTGTACTAATATTATAAACGTGAAAGTAACTCTGCCTTTCGGTCTGTCAGTCTGTCTGTCTTTGACCTTTTTTACGCTTAAACTGCTGAATCGATTTAAATGAAATTTGGTATGGAGATAGTTTGAGTCTCGGAGGATAATTTTTATCGCGATAACCGATATCCACGCGGGCGGAGCCGCGTGCGAAAGCTAGTTTATCATAAATTCAACAAAAACGTGCATCAGACAGTTCACACGTAACTCAACTCACTCATTCAAAATTAATTTCAAAACAAATTAATTAATTTCGTCCTAAAAGTTACTTTATAATTTTAATTCAACAAATAAACTTTTCGCTCAACCCTGCATTTAAGCTGTTGAAATATTTTCACTTCATTAATTCTTTTAACTAATGCACCCTTAGACAATCATCCCTCACATAATTTGATTCCTAGACCACTTTAGGCTCTTGTATCAAAAGCCAAAGTACTTTATTCACTTAGGCTACAAAATGCAACGCTTATTAACTTCAGACAAAATTTGGAATAGATTGATTCTACATTTAGTGCCATGTTCGCAAGAGTAAAGCCGTGAGAAAAGAACTTAGCAAAAAAACTCATTGCCATTTTTTTTAAATGCAAATTTTCACAATATCTTTATATATATCGTCGGTCGAAACACGAAAAGGCGTATCTGTGTTTTGCAAAATTTTACAGGAGAGCCATTTTTATGAAATTGTACCCTTATGTATTGTCATAACTTTATGTCTAATACTTTTATGTGTTTGGTACGATACTTATTTAAAGAAGTACCTAACACTGTTTATATATTTAATTATAGTTTTTGTGTACTATAGTTCATTATAGAGATATAAACTTTTTTTTGAAAAAAGTTTCACTTACGCCCCTTCGCGATGTACCACCAATATTAGTAATTTCATATACGCCCGAGTATTATTGCTTTAAATGAAATAAAAATCAGTATTTATTTAGATTAGGCTTTATTTAAAAATACTTTCGTACCTCGTTGATGATGATGAAACCTGAAAATAACAAAAAAAGAACTAGTAACTAATATTAATACAGAAATTAAACAAATTTTTTTTACAATATTCACCACTTATATTGTTTTTTACCAATTTAGTCGCGGGGAAGGTTTTGGTAGTAAGAAACATGTTTTCGATTCCTTATTATCGGTGTATCTCCGCTACACATTTTCATAGGTCTTCATATTTCTCATTGGATATTTTATTAAAATATTGGTTTAATTTTTCGACATTTGTTCTCAGCCATTGCGTATTTGCTCGCATATGTGATATGGATCTGCATTGCGTTTCCAAGTGGCTCAATTTAAAAAAAACAATACAGTTGGATTGCTTCTCAATACTTGGAATTCCATAACGTCTGTCCACTTAAATGGGTCACCACTGTTTTCCTTTTTTACTTTTACTGATTTTTCTCCTTTTCTAGGGGCGCCATCTACTACAAAGTCTTCGGGGCTAAATTATCCTCTAATTGCTTTTGCGCGTGCATCAGATAACGTTACGGTTGCATCAGAATCGTAGTAAATATTCTCTGTATTATGGATATCAAAAGCAGATAACGAATGATTCAACAGATTGTATATCTTATAGCATGATCAGCACATGATTGGACATCAAGCAGCGACTCAAAATGAGCATCGCACAATAAACAGGCACATTCAAAGCAGGTAGTCTAAAGAGGATTAGTGAAGTCGGCAAATTCACAAGTCTGGTATTATGGTTATTTTCAAATAAAGCTGGGTTTGTTAGGGCAGCTTCATAGGTTTGATGATTTTACAGGTAGAGCAATCGTTGTCAAAATGGTCATAGCAAAGAAAACACGAATAACGCTGACAAGCACTAAACACCTCGTCCGTACAAATAAAAACATCTCAGTAGAGTGTGTGTTAAAAATATTATATTCCATGTCATTCAAAATTGTCACATAGCGGTAGTGCTATTTTCTAGTAGGTACCTAAATATAGTTTTAATACCGAAATTATTAAAACAGGGAGCTTCATCTTCATAATGTACAGTGCACAAGAAAAAGCACATTTGATACAAGTGGTCAAAATAGGATAATGACAATTACTGTACTAGCAGCAATTTTTTGCATTCTTCATACTTTTTTTAGAGGCATGAAACGAAAGTGGTGGTTCATCTTCAGACGAAGAGGATTCTAATTCTCCTATAACACTTAATGTACCATACCACCAGTACCAACCGTAATCTTCTGAACTTTTCGAACGGGAAATAATTATCGTGTATTGACAACATTTTGAGTTCCGTCTTTCACCTTTCCTTTTCTTTAGCACCACATCCATTATTTACGAAATTGGCCCTCCAGTAAATAACGCAGTAGCAGCAGGATCGCAGTATCTAAAGATAACAATAATTATTACAAAAATATCATATTTATTCATACAGACTGATTAAACACAACCTCTAAGTAGTTATACTATCACTAGAACCATCGCTTTTATTTAGTCTAGTCAATAAAATAATCTAGTAATAAGAAAGTTAAGTTTTGAAAAAATGCTAACGTAACTTTGCAGTTTTAGGTAAATTCCCCATAAAATAAAAAAACACACTTTACTTTACCTTGTAACTTGTATAAAGCACGCACGTAATTATCACTTTAATTGGGTATTTATTCACATTTAACAAAATAAATTAGTTATTTTTAACTCTCGTAAATAAACTTTACAGTTTAGTATTTGCACAGTGATGAATGACAAAAACAAGTTTCGATTCGTCTTATTTTCACTCTCATAAAATTGCATACGCCTCTTCGTGAAGAAAAAATATAACGCATGATAAGGCGTAACTACCGCTATGGCTCTTCGTGATTTT
This sequence comes from Herminia tarsipennalis, assembly GCA_945859575.2. Classification (NCBI taxonomy): domain Eukaryota; kingdom Metazoa; phylum Arthropoda; class Insecta; order Lepidoptera; family Erebidae; genus Herminia; species Herminia tarsipennalis. The sequence goes on along the minus strand of OX243857.2, from coordinate 5,999,102 downwards.
TTAAATTATAAGGAGTAGTAGATAGGGCTCTTCGCAACGGTCTATAAGTCCGTTTCCACTGGAGTTTTGGATACGTCTTTTCGTGACATACTAAAACTTGATATATAGATTTCGATGGTGCTAATATCTTAAAATCCAAAATTTTGTTGGATACGCCCTTTCGTGATTTGACCGACGATATATTTCTTGTGTACGTGTGAATGTCACTGAACTCCACCTAGACGGCTGGACCGATTTTGGTGATTTTTTTTGTGTGAGTTTAAGGGGATTCGAGGATGGTTTAGATTCACAATTGAACCCGATTTACAAAAAAAAAAAGAGTCGAGACGAAGTTCGCCGGGACAGCAAGTATTTATATGTATACAGATAGGCCAGTAAGGTGGTGCAATACTCTTAATCTGCTTTTTACGTCCACCAAAGAGTATATTTGTAATCGCAACTATTATTGTGTCCATTTTTTGGACTATAGTTTTAACATTTTGACTGATCACTGCCTCTGTGGTAAGGAGTGTGTCTGACTGCTACGCAAGAGGTCGTGGGTTCGAGTCCCACACGGGACACCACTTTGTGTGAGCCACAAATTGTTGTTTCGAGTCTGCGCGTACTTTGTGTCCGTGACTTGTATATTTGTAAAATTTTTCGCGACACAGGGCTTGTACCTTTATGCGGGAGTAGCCTTTTATCCAGTCGGTATAATACCTAGTAGATTGGTAGGATTGTACATTTTCATGGCGTAGCATAAACATATTTTATAAAAAAAAATGGTTGTCTGTTAAGTCGGTTTACGGACGATAATTTTACGTGACAACGTCATAAGAAAACATCAGGTGACAGATTTTATCCCCAATTGTATTGCATGTCGCTGCAATCGCCAAAATATTAATGACATTGTAATAAACAACCATGCCTGTGACAGCTTTAGTGGACCCGAGAGCCACTATACTTCAGCCTATCAGCCAGCGGAATCGCCATTCGCGTCGCTTAGCAACCAGTCAATAACGTGACCTTTTTGTAGCCATTTATTTTTGAGTGCAGTCATCGAATTTTAAGATTTGACGCGATTACTTCAAAACAAATAAATCAATGACGTGAAATACTTGTTTTAAAAAATAAAGCAATAATACATAATAGTAGAGTCAGTCTTTTAAAACAAATGAAACTGCGTGACAAGAATCTAGTGGCCTACGATTCAATTTGACCTGCAGTACTTACATAATAAAATCAGCTCCATAAAAACAGCAATAAAAACCAGAGAGCGTTAAATTCAGAAGAAAAAACAAGGAAAACACCATTTAAGGGCACCGTAATAGCTCGAAACTGCAATTGTTGTTCAAAAACTTGGGTTTTCCAAAGAAATAAACATTTATTTGTTAAAAGTTAGAAAAAAATATGATATTATATAGTTTCGCATTGTTTTAGGTGATAATATTATAAAGCTGAAGAGTTTGTTTGTTTGAATGCGGTTATCTCAGGAACTACTAGTCCTAATTGAAAAATTATTCATTTGTTGGGTAGCCCATTTACCGAGGAAGGCTATAGGCTTTATAACATCACGCTACGACCAATATAAATTGTACGAAGTTGCGCGGGACAGCTAGTAAGTGATAATATTATAAAGCTGAAGAGTTTGTTTGTTTGTTTGTTTGTTTGAACGCGGTAATCTCAGAAACTACTGATTCGAAATGAAATTCTTTCACTGTTAGATAGCCCATTTATCGAGGAAGGCTATAGGCTATATAACATCACGCAACGATTAACAGAAGCGGAGCAGAACTGAGAAATGTTGCAAAAACGGGGAAAAATTACGTAGACGAAGTTGCGCGGGACAGCTAGTAACATAGTAGCTTTTAAAGTAACCTCAAATTAATGAAAATTGGAACGCAAACTTTTTTTAAACAAATTATCTGACATCTACTGCTTAAATCATGACTTTTTATAAGTATTTTGCTTTTTTAATGAATAAAAAAATGGTTGTCCGAAAAGTCGGTTTACGGTCGATAATTTTACGTATAACATCATAAGAAAACGTTTTTGCCATTTTTTTACGTTTTATTAAACAACAAAAGCATACCTGTGACAGTTTTTTTCTATTATTATTATTTTCGCATGTCGCTGCCATCGCCAAAACATTGATGACATTGTAATAAACAACTATGACTGTGACAGCTTCAGTGAACCCCGGCCACAATTCATCAGCCTATCAGCAGGCGGAATCGCCATTCGCGTTTAGCAACCAGTCAATAATGTGACCGTTGCTACGTGACTGCTTAGCAACCAATCAATAACATGACCGTTGCTACGTGTCACTTTTTTGTGCGTGCACCCCGTCATAGATTAAAATATAAAAATATTGATTTTTATTTAGCAAAGAGAGAAATCACCAAGAATAATCACACTAATATTATAAAGGCGAAAGTTTGTGAGTATGTGAGTGTGTATGTTTGTTACTTCTTCACGTCTAAACGGCTGGAGCGATTTTCATAAAATTTGGTATGGAGTTAGCTGACACCCTGGATTAACATATAGGCTAATAAACCGCGGGTAAAACCGCGGAGCACAGCTAGTATAATCTAATCTCAAGTAAAACTAGAGCCGATAGCTTAGCCAGTATAATAAATATTTACTCCACGTAATAACCAATTAAAGTTAAACGATCAAATATAATTTATTAATTTAATCTGACGGCAAGGAAATTGCTATTTGGATATTGGAAATAAATTATGTTTAACAAGCTAAAATTAATTTAATTTAATGACTGAAACTAATTAACAAACTGTTTTATCGATATTTAGGTTATTAAAAATGCAAAAATGGAGACACCAGCTGTGATTAGAACCTCGTAATCACAGATGGTGTCTCCATTTTTGCATTAAACTAAATTCGCCAACGACGAAATGACGTGAATATGGGAACACATGGGAACTAGGTGTTGATTTTTCAAAAACGCTGAAACACGTATTTCTTTATTTCAATACTGACGGAGTTTCATACAAAATTGCAACCTCTATTTAACCCCCTTAGGGGTAGATTTTCATAAAACGCTGATACATGTGTTTCCTTATTTTAAACCAAAAATTCAAATGCAAAATTTCACAAACCTAACTTTAAAACTGACGGAGTTTGATACTATCTTGCGACAGAGTTTCACACAAACAACCCCTAGTTTACCCTCTTTGGGGTAGACTTTCAAAATACGCTGAATTAAATGTTTCCTTATATTAAACGAAAAAGCTAAATACAAAATTTCACCGTTCTAACTTCAAAAGTGACGGAGTTTCATACAAACTTGCAAACCCTATTTTACCCTTTTTAGGAGACGAATTTCTAAAAATAACCTTTCTTAGTTAATGCCTACAATATAAGAGGTATCAACAGCCAAAATTTTAGGTTTGTAATCCTAGTAATTTAGGCTCTGCGTTGATGAAACAGTCAGTCAGTCGGTTAGTTAGGACTAGCGATTATATATATATGTTTATATTAGTAGGTATATATAGGAAATAGAACATTGTTAATCGGTTAAATACCTGTCGTTATTACCAATCACGTTCGCCCTGACCTTGTTCATGGCAGCTACTGTAGATTAAATTTAACGAGGTTTAATCTGCAAACAGAATGACCGCTAAACAAATACTACTACTGTTATTATACAAACGTAGTGAACTTTAATCAGTATACATTTAAAATTGCGGTAAGATATAGTCAGGCCCGTACAATAATGATTTTATATCTTACTAGCTGTACTGCGCAACTTCGTCTGCGTAGATTTTCCCCGTTTTTGCAACATTTCTCATTGCTGCTCCGCTCGTATTGGTCGTAGCGTGATGTTATATAGCCTATAGCCTTCCTCGATAAATGGGCTATCCAACAGTGAAGGATTTTTTCAATTCGGATCAGTAGTTCCTGATATTACCGCGTTCAAACAAACAAACTCTTCAGCTTTTTAATAATACTAGCTGTCCCGCGCAACTTCGTATCTTCTCGTCGCTGCTCCGCTCCTATTAGTCGTAGATATATAGCCTGTAGCCTTCCTCAATAAATGGGTTATCCAACAAAAAAAGATTTTTTCAAATCGGACCAGTAGTTCCTGAGATTAGCGCGTTTAAACAAACAAACAATCAAACTCTTCCGCTTTATAATATTAGTATAGATTATAGATTTCATTCTAATAAATATTATTTTATTATTCGCCACAAAAAAATACAACTGTAAGGTTCTTTTTACACGCTCCCAGTGCCCGGCGCGAATGTATGATGATGTACGGTACCTAGCTTTCATACGTTCCGGCGTCCGTCCGTTCCGGTCGTTATACATTAGAAACCGGAAGGTGTGAAATAATAATAATATCTTAGGACAACTCACACAACGTCATCTGATTCCAAACTAAGCAGAGCTTGTACTATGGCAACCAGACAACTGATAAATATACTTATACATTTCTTAATATATATATATTATAGATAAATAACACCCAGACATAGAATAAACCATCGTGTTCATCACACGAAGTTTTATCCTGGGTGGGGATCGAACCCACGACCTCTTAACAGTCGGACACACTCCCACCGCGCCACAGAGGCAGTCGAAATGGACCTAAAAATTATATAAACTGAAAGTGAACACATATATGTATATACTTACAAATTAATTACTTAACTGCTCATTAAGTAATTGATTTGAAGTGAGCTCAAACCTAAACTAGGAAGGCTCTGTATTTCAGGGCGGGAACTTCATTTTATTTTATTTTTTTCACACTAATATTATAAAGGCGAAAGTTTGTGAGTATGTGAGTGTGTATGTTTGTTACTTCTTCACGTCTAAACGGCTGGAGCGATTTTCATAAAATTTGGTATGGAGTTAGCTGACACCCTGGATTAACATATAGGCTAATAAACCGCGGGTAAAACCGCGGAGCACAGCTAGTATAATCTAATCTCAAGTAAAACTAGAGCCGATAGCTTAGCCAGTATAATAAATATTTACTCCACGTAATAACCAATTAAAGTTAAACGATCAAATATAATTTATTAATTTAATCTGACGGCAAGGAAATTGCTATTTGGATATTGGAAATAAATTATGTTTAACAAGCTAAAATTAATTTAATTTAATGACTGAAACTAATTAACAAACTGTTTTATCGATATTTAGGTTATTAAAAATGCAAAAATGGAGACACCAGCTGTGATTAGAACCTCGTAATCACAGATGGTGTCTCCATTTTTGCATTAAACTAAATTCGCCAACGACGAAATGACGTGAATATGGGAACACATGGGAACTAGGTGTTGATTTTTCAAAAACGCTGAAACACGTATTTCTTTATTTCAATACTGACGGAGTTTCATACAAAATTGCAACCTCTATTTAACCCCCTTAGGGGTAGATTTTCATAAAACGCTGATACATGTGTTTCCTTATTTTAAACCAAAAATTCAAATGCAAAATTTCACAAACCTAACTTTAAAACTGACGGAGTTTGATACTATCTTGCGACAGAGTTTCACACAAACAACCCCTAGTTTACCCTCTTTGGGGTAGACTTTCAAAATACGCTGAATTAAATGTTTCCTTATATTAAACGAAAAAGCTAAATACAAAATTTCACCGTTCTAACTTCAAAAGTGACGGAGTTTCATACAAACTTGCAAACCCTATTTTACCCTTTTTAGGAGACGAATTTCTAAAAATAACCTTTCTTAGTTAATGCCTACAATATAAGAGGTATCAACAGCCAAAATTTTAGGTTTGTAATCCTAGTAATTTAGGCTCTGCGTTGATGAAACAGTCAGTCAGTCGGTTAGTTAGGACTAGCGATTATATATATATGTTTATATTAGTAGGTATATATAGGAAATAGAACATTGTTAATCGGTTAAATACCTGTCGTTATTACCAATCACGTTCGCCCTGACCTTGTTCATGGCAGCTACTGTAGATTAAATTTAACGAGGTTTAATCTGCAAACAGAATGACCGCTAAACAAATACTACTACTGTTATTATACAAACGTAGTGAACTTTAATCAGTATACATTTAAAATTGCGGTAAGATATAGTCAGGCCCGTACAATAATGATTTTATATCTTACTAGCTGTACTGCGCAACTTCGTCTGCGTAGATTTTCCCCGTTTTTGCAACATTTCTCATTGCTGCTCCGCTCGTATTGGTCGTAGCGTGATGTTATATAGCCTATAGCCTTCCTCGATAAATGGGCTATCCAACAGTGAAGGATTTTTTCAATTCGGATCAGTAGTTCCTGATATTACCGCGTTCAAACAAACAAACTCTTCAGCTTTTTAATAATACTAGCTGTCCCGCGCAACTTCGTATCTTCTCGTCGCTGCTCCGCTCCTATTAGTCGTAGATATATAGCCTGTAGCCTTCCTCAATAAATGGGTTATCCAACAAAAAAAGATTTTTTCAAATCGGACCAGTAGTTCCTGAGATTAGCGCGTTTAAACAAACAAACAATCAAACTCTTCCGCTTTATAATATTAGTATAGATTATAGATTTCATTCTAATAAATATTATTTTATTATTCGCCACAAAAAAATACAACTGTAAGGTTCTTTTTACACGCTCCCAGTGCCCGGCGCGAATGTATGATGATGTACGGTACCTAGCTTTCATACGTTCCGGCGTCCGTCCGTTCCGGTCGTTATACATTAGAAACCGGAAGGTGTGAAATAATAATAATATCTTAGGACAACTCACACAACGTCATCTGATTCCAAACTAAGCAGAGCTTGTACTATGGCAACCAGACAACTGATAAATATACTTATACATTTCTTAATATATATATATTATAGATAAATAACACCCAGACATAGAATAAACCATCGTGTTCATCACACGAAGTTTTATCCTGGGTGGGGATCGAACCCACGACCTCTTAACAGTCGGACACACTCCCACCGCGCCACAGAGGCAGTCGAAATGGACCTAAAAATTATATAAACTGAAAGTGAACACATATATGTATATACTTACAAATTAATTACTTAACTGCTCATTAAGTAATTGATTTGAAGTGAGCTCAAACCTAAACTAGGAAGGCTCTGTATTTCAGGGCGGGAACTTCATTTTATTTTATTTTTTAAACTATATTAATATTAAAAATAAACACTCATTTAAAATTAAAAAAAAATAAAATTCTTTATTCACTTAGGATGCAAAACAACTCTTGTAATACGTCGCGATTCTACATGTACATGTAATGCCAAGTTCGCAAACAATAGGTAAAGCCGTAGAAAAAAACCTGGCAATAAAAACTCACGTCCACTCTTTTTTTAAATTGCCAATTTTACAATGTTTGAATGTTTATAAACTTGATATGGGGGTAAGGTGCTGCGACTTTGTTTCTATTGTTGACATAGCGGATGGTAATAAAAAAGGCGTCTGCATGAAAAATTTAACTGCCTAACTATTATTACCAATCTGTATACCAGATTGGTATACAAATTGTAGAAAACGATAGCCATCTACAAATCTGACTGTGATAAACATACTTAACTTCATTTAACTCTATCTCACTTTAAAAGAAAAAAAGTAAAGTTTCTTTATTGCCACGAATATGACTTACAGACCACCTTATCTTTATACAAAGGTGTAATACCCAGCTGTAAGGCACTAGTCCTACCAACGGCGAGAAAGCTTGCGACCATAAACTGTTTTTTCGCTCAAGACACGTACAATACTAAGATGATCCCATGTGAACAAAACAGATATATACCTACAGGATAATTTAATATACTATTAACCTCCTAAACTAGGTAATATTTTTTTTGAGGAAAAATTACAAATGAACCAGTTATCTACTATCTATTTTTGTCACACAACCATCTACCACGTATATGTGAGTAAAATCGATATTTTTGGTCAGGTTTAAAACTAAATCTCACAATAAACAATGGTTTTACAGTTTTTAAAACTGCCTGTAGGTGGTTAAGGTCATAACTCCAAAAACAAATGGTAGTTGATTATGGGTTAATTTAATAAATTTAATATTTTCAAAACTGATATTATAAAGTTAAGTAATGTTATGTAAAGAAGTCAAGACCAGGAGGTTATTATTGTTTTAAAAATCACATTATATTTTTTTTTAACGACAACTAGCCATGTGGGATTGAGTCCTACATTACTATTAATCTTGTTAAGCCCTCCAGCTATGCTCAAAGGCTTGTGTTAGGAATGGGTTCACGTCGTTAGTATAATGGGTAGGATTCGAACCTGCGCCTCACGATTGCGAAACCGATGCCCTATACTGTATCTCTTTTGTTTACACAGTATATAGTTTTTAGTATTGTAGTGTACATAGTAGTAGGTAGGTGTCTATTAAACGTTTCCTGACCGAGAAAATAGTCGATAGTTGCTCGCTACTCGCCGGCGGTGAGACAAGTGCCTAAAGCTATTTATTTTAGTAATAAACACAGTAGACATAGTACACGGTACACTGCAGTACACTTCAGTTGGCCAGTACTTTATAATGTCCCTCTAGAGATATATTGCGTTGCACAACTTCACGTCTTGTATGTAAGACCGAGTTTGTATTGCATCTTAGTCTATATCAACATACTAGATATTACTTAGGACTATGTTATGTCTTAAATGTATTTGTCGGACAAATGATTAAATCGCTAAAATTAATTTCCGTTGACCTAAAATCCTTTTTTGATTAAATAGCAAATGTATTGACTCATCTATACTAATATAATATTATAAAGCTGAAGAGTTTGTTTGTTTGTTTGAATCTCAGGATATAGTGATCCGAAATGAAAAAATATTTTACTGTTGGATAGCCCATTTAGCGAGTAAGGCTATAGGCAGTATAACATCACGCTACAACCATAGGAGCGGAGCAGCAATGAGAAATATTGCAAAACGGGGAAAATTTACGCAGACGAAGTTGCACGGGACAGCTAGTTTGAATATAACCGCGGTTGGGTGGTGTGACAATCGTTTGACGTTTACGTTTTGAAATGCCTAGAGTGGGGCAGTCAGTCTTAATCGAACGGTCGAAGAGATAGCACCTCTCTGGTGTTCTTGTCGCTAATTAAAGTCGTGTGTGCAAATTGTTAGCGTTGTTATAGTAAGTAATGTAATGTAACCTGCTGATTGCTCCAGCAAGGTAAAGTCCGTTATAGTTATTATCATTTTACCCTGAGATAGCTGCATATGCCGTTATGATCGATTACCATTTTTTACTTAGCCGCTAATATTCCATTATCTCTTTTAGAAAAGAGTGTTTTTTTAAAAACGACTTCCGCATTATGTTACAAACCCTGTATCACGGGGGACTTTACAAAGATAATAGTTCCGGACATAAGGTATACCCTGACTCGGAACTATAATTTGTGGATCACACAATGTGGTGTTCCGTCTGAGAATCGAACTCACGACCTCTTGCGTAGCAGTCGGACACACTCCCACCGTGCCACAGAGGCAGTCAAATAATTAAGTCCAAAGATTTAATCAGAAAAACTAGCTATAGCACAGAGAGCAATGGGGAGGATTATGACCTAACTGTTGGTAGGACAGGTACAAGGTTAAGTAACAAAAAAAAAAAATGTGTGGCACTCGGGGACTGTCGCGGTAAAGCTATTGCATAGCATTTTTATCAACTTATGCAATATAATTAAAAAAATTATAATTTATAATTATAAATATATATATATATATATATATATATATATATATATATATATATATATATATCCATACTAATATTATAAATGTGAAAGTAACTCTGTCTGTCTGTTACGCTTTCACGCTCAAACAGCTTAACCGATTTAGATGAAATTTTGTATGGAGATAGTTTGAGTCCCGAGGAAGGACATAGGATAGTTTTTATCGCGATAACCGACATCCACGCGGGCGGAGCCGCGGGTGAAAGCTAGTATATATATATATATCTATATATATATATATATATATATATATATATATATATATATATATATATATATATATATATATATATATATATATATATATATATCCATTTCGGAGCAGCTCGTCTCGATCCGTGCGAGCTTCGTACAGTCGTACCATTTATATATACTCGTATATACGTTATGCGAACGCTCGGCCGCTTCATGTTAGGCGGAGTGGGGGGTGTTAGGTTTTATTTTCGTTACATAATTTCTTGCTTCGGTCGCCGCGCTCAAAGCCCAAGCCCCGAGCCCCGAGCCCCGAAAGTTAAAAGACTTCATTTAATTCAAGATTTATCTACGTCATGTTATTATGAGTTAATTAATCCTGGTACTTAATAATATAAGTAGTAATATAAATAAGAGATTATTATTATTTTAATGGACAGGGAAAAGTGTAGAGAGAGAGAGGGAGAGAGGCTTTTGCCCTTTAGTGGGACAGTACAGGCTAGTAATACGTTTAAAAAAAAAAGTATTTTAAGAAAGAAGAGAAAGAAGAAAGAAGAGGCCGTAGCCATTAGGCTACCGTAAATATATAACCTACCCATTATATTACCCACGTGAACCCACTCCTAACACAAGTCGTTGATCTTAGCTGGAGGGTTAACAAGATTGGTAGTAATATTTTTTTTCCTGCCTCTGTGGCGCAGTGGGAGGGTTTGATTCCCACGCGGGACACCATTTTGTGTGATCTACAAATTATTATTCCTAGTCTGGATGTACTTTGTGTCCGTGACTTGTATGTTTGTAAAGTCATCCGTGACACAGGGCTTGTACACTACTGCGCAGTCGACTTTTATTTAAAAAAAAAAATGTGGGTCTCAATCCCACATTGCTAGTTATCTATTTAAAAAAAATGCATTTATCCTACTGGAGGGTACCTCGGTCCCCATAAGTATATGTATTAATCAATAATATGGGGGTGTATCCAACTACTACGCAAGAGGTCTTGGGTTCGATCCCCACCCAGGATAAAACTTTGTGTGATGAGCACGATGGTTTATTCTGTGTCTGGGTGTTATTTATCTATAATAATGTATGTATTTAGAAATATATAAGTATGTTTATCAGTTGTCTGGTTTCCATAGTACAAGCTCTGCTTAGTTTGGGATCAGATGGCGTTGTGTGAGTTGTCCCAAGATATATTATTATATTAATATGATCTATCCACATACATACATTTATTCAAATCAATTCAGCGGTATATACATGAGCGATACATAACGTCAAATCATGAAATTTCGCGCATACATATATCTGTAAGTTGGAAGTAAAATAACAAAAACCCTTTACACATATATTTGACAAATGGCACCCTTTCTAACGTTCACTTCACTTCCTTCATATCAGCGGACGCGATAGGCCTCATCATAGTGATGCGCCATATCACACGATATATCGAAATATCGATATTTAATTCGGCACGTATCGATATATAGTAACCCTGAAATAGTTTCGCATTCATTTAATGTAGGTACATGTTCAAAATATTCAAATTTATAATTGTAGCAAAATATATCAATTTTCATTATTAGATGCGGTTATAAAAGATGAGGAGCCTCTTTTTCCTTGCACTTACGTTAAATGTTTGTAACAGTTCACTATGCTATAAATATTTCTTTGTAGTTATTACTTTGTGAATAACGATGCTCGTTGCGTGATTAGTTAAATAATGTGATAATTAGAAATAAGAAAATTGTTAACTATTATTACGCAATTATTTGTTATCCCGCATAAAATAAAATAAAATTGCCGAATATTTTTACAGGTCGCCTTTGTAGGTATAGGTACCTACATATTTAAATATAAATATATAGAAATTTCTGACGCTGTCTGTACCGAAGCAATAGCAGTACCGTAATTATTTTATTTTTTTAAGATACTGCAGATATCGTTAGCTCTTTTGATCTTTAAACAAATTTATCAAATATACAGAAGTCTAATATCGTTAAAACACCTTTTCACAGTGAAAATAAATTTCACTTTTGTTGGTAAACGTATGCAGAGGGTTATATAATCCATTATAATCCTCCTAACAATACAATTATGATACAAAAAGGTAAGGTATATAAACACAAAAGGTGCTTTAATATCGGGTATCGATACAAACGTATTTAATATAGTTTTACCTATTGCTGAGTACCTAAATCGTTACTGTACAAGGTATAACAGAAAGGTGTGGTCATATTCAAGGGTTGGTATATGCCCATGATAACACGCACAATGGCCCAATTGGGAGGCTTAGTGCGGTTTTCTTGTTCGCCCAGGTAAAACTAATTAGTGCCCATGATACTGAGTGAACATACCAAATTTTATCAAAATCGGATTACCCTAAAAAACTATTAATTATTTTTTCATTCGTTTATTTATGAGTAAAAAGTTATTAATTTAGAAAAGTATGACTTAAATCGTTTTATATCTTATTAATCCAATCGAATTTTGTACCAAGGGAGGTATAATTCTTATGCCATACGCCTTTCACTACTGAATTTTGACAAAAAGAATATGCTATAACTATGTAATAATAATGCAACCAGCTATGGCACCATGGTAGGTGTAATACTGATAACAAACCCTATCCGCTGTTGTTATTTGACCACACCTTTCTGTTACACCCTGTATATCATCACAAGTCTTGCATTTTGGATCCTAACTTAATCATATTCGAATTTATCGATACAACCGCATTCGATACAGTTACAATGACATACATCGATACAATTTTGGACAACTCTACCTCAAGATAAAGATATAAAGTGCTTTTAAGGGCTCAGAGCTAGGCGTTCATAACTGTGTTCATTTGTTTCACTCGTGTTACTACTTGAGAGATTCGCTTGTTAAATAGCGGTTCATGTTCGTGAGCTTAGGATTAAGTGTGTTATTATGATGGCTTATTAGAAGTAGAAATATTATACGATTAAAAATATATATACAGGATGATTTGTAACATACGTTGACTGGCATGTTGGTCTAGTGATCAGTGACCCCGACTGCTAAGCCGGAGGTCGTGGGTTAGATCCCCATCAAGGATAAAACTTTAAGTGATGAGCACGATGGTTTATTCTGTGTCTGGGTGTTGTTCTTGGATCTTTATTAAGTTTATATAAGTATGTTTAACATCATTATTGTCTGGTTCAAGTAACAAGCTCTGCTTAGTTTGGGATGTGATAGCGTTGTGTGAGTTACTTGTCCCAAGGTATTTATTATTATTATCATACTAATAATTTGTGCTCGTAGCTTCTTAACACTACCCTTAATAATGTTGTAATATCAGTTTTGAAAAATGTTAATATTGGAGTTATGACCTTAATAACCTACAGACTATTTTACTGAAGTAAAATCGTTGTTTATTATGATTTTACTTCGGGGTCTCACAGACGTCGGCATAAAATAATTGTGACGATAGTAATTGGTAGGTTAAGGGTTGACAAGTATTATTTTTTTCAGAAAACTGATATTTTACAATTATTTGGTGTAATGTAAAGAAGCAACATGCAGGAGGTTATTAGTATACTAGCTGACCCGCGCAACTGTGTATGCACCAATATTCCCCGTTATTGTAACATTTTTCATTGCTGCTCTGCTCCTATTGGTCGTAGCATGATGTTATATGATGTCCTTCCTCGATAAATGGGCTACCAGAAAAATATTTTTTCAATTCGGACCCGTAGTTCCTGAGATTGCCAAGTTGAAACAAACAAACAAACTCTTTAGCTTTATAATATTAGTATATATTACATTATCCTGTATAGTATAATTCCAGTAAGAAAGTTTCTTATATGCTTGGAGTTGACACGCTTCGTAAAGAGCTTCTTGCCCCCAGGCAAGACCGAATTGCGACCTAATTACAGTAGCAGGGAGCTGTTAGATCCAGACCCCTCAAATCGGTCGTTGTGAAACTCCTTGAGAGATGCCTAAGTTCAGCAGTGGACGTTTTCAGGCTGATGATAATATCAATGAAACGCAAAATAGCATACCTGTATCTGTTTTTAATTTTTTGCCATGTAACTAGTATGCACGTTACTATTCTGTGTCTGTATAATCTTGGTTGAAATGTGGACTTATCAGTCTGCATGTGAGTCAGATACGAAGTCTTTGGCAGCCATTACACGCTCAATCCGGATCGTGATGTGATCAAGGTTGCGGATCGCAATAGATATTGATACGTCTTGATTCAGCTAGTTGTTACATGTTGAGATTTGTCAATCCAACACGTCACAGTCAATCTGGATAAAGATTACGATCACGGGATCTCGATATAGATTTTTATTTTTTTTAATAAAAAGATAACTAGCAATGTGGGATTGTCATCCCACATTACTAGCAATCCTGTTAACCCGTCTAGCTAAGCTTGTGTTAGGAGTGGGTTCACATCGGTAGTATATTAGCCAGGATTTGAAGCCACGACCTCACGATTGCGAGACCGATGCCTTAGGCATTAGGCTACCGCCGCTTCAAGTATAATGATTGAAGAAGAAGAAGATTGAAGTATAATGGCCGCCTTAAACATGCAGACGTTAGGGACTAAAATCGCTGCTCCACCCTTGAATTCAATTTAAAGGAATTTACTAGAAGAGAGACAATGTTACATTCTAGACAGTTTTATCGAATAGTTGTAGGAGATAAGCTTTCAATGGCTTTTGTTTTCTCACAAGTAGATAGATCCAGTAAGTAAAAAAGTCCTTTTGTCTCTATTAGAGCGGGTTTATATTATGTCGGACCGACAGTTTCACCGCTTTCCTAGGGAAATAAAAAAACGATATTCAGAGTCAGGAATTTAATCTGAATCATCCGGTTAACAAGCTAGGCCGCAGATGAGTTTGGTGACCCACAGTGTTCGTTCTACTTTACAGTTGTGTAAGATACTACTGTCGGATCAACTGTCGGATGTAAAATTTTCGTTTCACCGCTGATCGGTTGTCAGATATTGCTGATGTACAGAAAGATTTTTAATATACCTACTAATAACCTGCCGCTTTTGGCTTCTTAACATTACACCAAATAACTTCATAATATATTTTTTGAAATAAAAACATACATTAACCTTTCATCACCTTCCTTTGTAACACCACACATCTGAGAGATCCTCTAGTAAAATCGATGTCGAAGGACGTCAGAAGTGGGAGAGCCCTGGGACTCAAACTATCTCCATACCAAATTTTATCTAAAGCTGTTTGAGCGTAAAAGCGTAACAGACAGACAGACAGAGTTACTTTCACATTTAAAATATTATAGTATGCAAAATTATAGCGTTTTAGCACTAACAGTCTCTGAGCTAAGCTGTGGACGGACAGACATGGCGAAGTTTAGCTACGGACGTTTTGTAATTTTAGCTACGGAATCCTAAAAATGATATTCAGACTTTGGAATTAAATCTGAAGCATCCGGTTGAATAGTGCAATATACAGTTTTAGTTATACTTCACAGTTGATTTTCCGTCAACGACATCTGAAGTTCTCAACATTTTTTACATTTCTCTAATTGCTTGTAACTATCTCTTTTTCATTCTTTCTTCATTACTGAAGGTCGTGGCAGTTTTGGAACGGTTTTACAGCGTTGGGAAGAGCTGCTCCCATGCCACGTCGTTTTAAGCTTGTTTTAGACCTGTGTAACAGCTGTGTACAGTAAGTCCAGCTGTCATTTTAATTTTATCATACCAGCGGTTAGGTGCTCATTCACGTGGTCTCAAAATTTTCAATTTGTCCTGGTTTTCTGACAGCTTGCGTTCGATATGACCGAAGTAGTTTAGGACTCATCGATGTCATGGAACAGAGAGCCTGGTATGTATTATGAGCAGGTTGAAAAAGGACTTATTGGTTGGTGTATTTGATTACGACAATTCAGAGTCAAGTGTTGCCAAATAAATATTTATTTCAGTTGAATGTGTGCCTATTCTTCTTCTTCCTCTTTATACTATACTAGCTGACCCGCTCAACTTCGTATGCGTAAATTTTCGTTTTTGCAATATTTTTCATTGCTGATCCGCTCCTTTTAGTCGTAGCGTCATAAATGGGCTATCCAACAATATAAGAATTATTCATTTCGGACCATAGGCTGTATAACATCACGCTACGAGCAATAGGAGCGGAGCAACAATGAGAAATGTTGCAAAAACGGGGAAAATTTACGCAGACGAAGTTGCGCGGTACAGCTAGTACGATATAAACACAGGTTAGGTAAGTTTTTAGTTATTTTATCAAGATTATTCAAGTGACCAGAGCTGGACTTAACGTGGCCAAAACCTTGCTGTTACCACATCACACGATCAAAGCTTCAAGACACAGCTAATTTACATCATAAGGGTTTAGTTAAATACACATAAAAGGTTTATTCTGTAGTCCTTTGTGAAAGGGTTGGTATTAGAAGGATTTCACACTAAGTTGGACCGAAGCAAAATTTCTCTCAGTCGCAAAGTTGTATGCTAATTGTCCGACTAGGTGGAAATCATGGCTGAGTATGTCGTTGCTGACATTTTTATTGCGTTGCCTAAGAGTAAATCTATACTAATATTATAAAGCTAAAGAGTTTGAAAATGCTTGGTCCGAATTGAAATGCTTTTTTTGGATAACCCATTCATCAAGGAAGGCTATAGGCTATATAACATCACGCTACAACCAATAGGAGCGGAGCAGCAATGAGAAATGTTGCAAAAACGGGGAAAATTTACGCAGACGTAGTTGTGCGGGGCAGCTAGTAATTCATAAAAAGGTAAGCTATTATCAAACGTTAAATAGTGCGACTCTGGAACCCATGCGAATGGTATTCCAGTGCCACACTATCGGGCAATCTAGCTTCCATATAATGTGATTTAGGATAGTGTTGGTGCTGTCTCTCACACGACACATCGGGGAGCCTACTCGTCTTTATAATACTAGCTGACCCTCGCAACTTCGTCTGCATCAAATTAACCCGTTTTTGCAAAATAAGGATAAATAAAAAAAATAGGGGTTGATCGTAGTAGGGTGAAAAGGGGGATGAAAAATAGATGTTGTCGGATTCTCAGACCTACCCAATATGCACACAAAATTTCATGACAATCGGTCGAGCCGTTTCGGAGGAGTTAAATTACAAACACCATGACACGAGAATTTTATATATTAGATAGTATAAAAACAACATGTCCTAGACTCTGCAAACATTCCTTATGCGCTACAGGGCAACCCCATTAGCATCCTAAACCCATTAATGTACTGCACACGTACTCGAAGAGTGTTCAGTGATCTGCTCCTATGCTTGACCCACACGCTGCACGTGTGAAATGTTTGAAAATAGGTCTTATATAAAATTGTCTGAACTTCTTTTGTACACTTTGCAAACATCACATAAAACTGTTACTTCTAATAAATTGATACAAATATTTCTATTGCCTTTTATTAAGCCAATATCTTGTTCTTCTAGTTGTTTGTAACCCAAGCTGATCCCGACTCTAGGTAAATCTTTGTGTGATGAGCATGATTGTTTATTCCGTGTCTAGTTTTAATATATACTAATATTATAAAGATGAAGAATTTGTTTGTTTATTTGAACGCGATAATCTCAGGAATAACGGGTCCGAATTGAAAAATTATTTTACTGTTCAATAGCCCATTTATCGAGGAAGGCTATAGGTTATATAACATCACGCTACATCCAATAGGAGCGGAGCAGCAATGAAAAATGTTGCAAAAACTGGGAAAATTAACGCATACGAAGTTGCGCGGGTCAGCTAGTTTATCTATATTATGTTAGTATTTAGAAAAATATGAGTATACAATAATTGCATTTTTAAAAGATAGAATTGAATCCGAGACTTCCGTAGCCAAACCCTTTATGCTCGCGAGTTGGGCCCTAGCAGCGCCATCTAGTCGATAGTTAGAGAACTATCGCGGCTTTTGTTATTGCTTCGTTACAGAGAGCATTTTAACTAATTATGATGTCGCAGGCCGAATATTGAAGTAATTTTTATAGGTATTTCTTGCCAATTACTTTACAAATACAATAATTGCATTTTCCAACTCGCTAGCGTAAAGGGAGAGAAAAATTTGAGATCTAGTAACATAATCCAGATAGGTGGTTCGCTTCTGACCCCGGTTTTGCTACGGAAGTCTCGGGTTCGATTCCTGAGTCTGAATTGTAAATTTTTCTATCTTTCATAAATGCAATTATTGTATTTGTAAAGTAATTGGCAAGAAATGCCTATAAAAATTACTTCAAAATATGAGTATGTCTATCAGTTATCTGGTTGCCATATTTAAGGCCCTGCTTATTTTGGGAATAGATGGCTGTTGTAATCTTACCAAGATGCTTATTTAAAATACAGCACTCAGCTGGCGAGAAATAATTCCACAAGATTTTTGAGTGTTGCAAAAAATGGTCTGTGGTCAGAAGCTATCTGAGTCAGCTTGTGACCACGCTCGGTGTAACCTAGTTTAAACGCTATTATTCCCATGTCAAATTGTGTTTATATTCTGTTCTAACTTAAAGCGATAAGCTTTCCATATCTTAAACAAATAAGTATTGTTTTAACTTAGCAGCAAAGCTTCAAAACAATATAATCTGAATCTACGCTAATAGTCAAGGCTTTGAATACAGAGGGCACGCCTAACTTCGGCAAGAGCCGAAATCCTCTAGATTTAGTAACTAACGACAATTGAGCCAAGTGTGTGAGTACGGCGATAGGAGATAGCGTTGGCGTGTTTGCAGTAGGCAGATGGATTGTGGTTGACTGTAAGCAGTGCTCAAATTCATGGGTAATGATGAATTTGATACTAAGTGCTCGTGTTTAAGGTGGTGCATTATTACGCCATATACCTCTGGGTGCTATTTATCTATAATACCTTTGTATGTATTTTGAAATATATAAGTATGTTTATCAGTTGTTTGGTTTCCATAGTACAAGCTCTGCTTAGTTTGGGACCAGATAGCGTTGTGTAAGTTGTCACAAGATATACCTACCTACTTCTGACTTCTTATGTGGCATAGGTGGAGTGTATACATTGGAACTTTGTGTGATTTACTAATTGTTGTTCCGAATCTGAGTGTACTCTGTGTCCATTAATTGTATGTTTGTAAAGTCCCTGTAACATAGATACCGCGGTCTATTTGCGGGAATTGTTAAAAAAGAAAAGTGTATTATCTTCTGCTGAAATATAACAACACATTTCTGTTGCTCAGTGTACACCAATATTATCATGACTTTTTGTGACGTTGTTCTTATCGCACGTATTTGTTCGCGGGCTGAGAGGTTAGACGGAAAAAAGTGTTACATTATGACATCGATCAAAAATCTATTTTTTTTGTTAAGCTCACTAATTTCTGAAACTACCTACTTGTAGATGGTCATTCACATAAACTTTTTATAGAAGTAGCTTGGAGCATGGAAAATCATCTCTTCGTCACGATAATCTACTTAACCTGGGCAAAAGTGCGGCTAAGGCCAGCGACGACAAACAAGAAGTGAGTGGTGTCTAAAACCTCAATATTCATATTTTATTAGCTATTTACGCATTTAATATTGGGTACTTCCGCAAATCCATTATGTATTATTTCAGACATACTATTGACCAACAGTTAGCTGCAAACCATTAGCTAAGGTATACTAAAGACTATCCCAAACAATATTTCGAGCCCAAATGTTACACATATAGCAGGGTTACTGAAAACATAGAAGCTCATGTCATAAATGTTTATTTACATAATTGTTTATGTAAATTTGATTATAAGCGTATGTAAATAAGTATTGTATACATTAACATATGTTAATCCTTTAATTGACACGTCCAATTTGTGCTTCGTAATTGGGTGGTTGACTGTCAACGGTATATTACGTTTCGTTCTATTAAATTAAGTACAAGCTATGATCGCAAAATAGAGGCGTAGCTTCCCTGAAGGTTCTTGGCTGCGGTTATGCCGTCAACAAGACCGGCGGCAAAACCGGCGGATAAGTGAGCCTACGTCCGCCGCCGGGTAAGCTGGTAGGTTGCGCGGGGAGCTCGCATCAGTTCGCTCAAGGCAATCGTGTAATAGTCTGCGGACTATGTCCATTATGCCGGCAATCTGATTATGCCGACGGTTTAACAGGCGGCTTTGCCGCCGGTATAGTGTGTAGTCTTTAGACGGACCTTTAGACGGACCCTGTATCAAAATTTGTAAGGGGCCCCGGTGGTCAACGGCCAAAGGACTAATGTCAATTACAAAATTATTGATTCTTCAGTGTCATCCGTTGGCACTGGGAGGGGGGAGTACTATTGCTAACGAACATTCGGGGCCCATTTATAATTGATATAGCTGATATGGGTGCAGGCTATGCTCCTGAATGCAGACTTAGATCAGATTGTCCATGGATACGTAATCTGGGACCAGTTCGGACCGTGTTCGTTAACGATAGGGTACGTTTATAACTTTTTGCCTTTTCCTCTATATTTAAGGTTTCTTTCTATACAAAAGAGTGTCGGTGTTTTACAAGGAATTGGTACAGCTGAAACATAATTAACTAGCGGATGCCTCGTGGTTTTACCCGCGTAATTCCCGTTCCCGTGGAGATACAGGGATAACAAGTAAACTATGTCATTCAGGGTGAACGTAGCTTTCCAATGGTGAAAGCATTTTTTTAAATCGGCACAGTAGTTTTTGAGTTAATTCATTACACACACACACACCCACAAAAAATACAAATCTTTCTTCTTTAAAATATCAGTATAGATAAACACCCCTTCTCTTCCCGTGGGTGTCGTCAAGGCGAATAAGGGATTTAACACCGGAGAACGGGCAGCAGCGTCCTCTGCGTGCCTTAAGACACTTGCCAAGCGTGGCGATTATGGCAATAACCCCCAAGATCTATAATAAGTAGGTGCTACTGGGGAAATCCTTGGCCAGCAGTGGGACATCATATGGGTTGATATGAATAATAACTTGGGACAACCGATAAATACTTAGCTACCATTTCTAACTAATCAGAATCTGTAAAATGAATTAAATGTATAATGTAACAGTATTTGATGCGAATAATAGCGTAGGTAGAAAATGGCACCTTTGGAAACGTTAGGGCTAAAGTTTTATGTTTAATGTTTTTGTCTATAAACAATTTGAAATAACTAACTCCTGGTAGTTATTTATACAGTTGTGAGACTGAGTGGGTTTTGATGTTATCATGGTTTTCACAGTCATAAAGTTCAGACAAAGGAATTATCTCTATTTAAAATATATTTTATGTTCATGATATTAATTCTTCAACAACTAAAATACACAACTTAACAAAAGACTTTATTAACTCGAAACTACGGAGCTGTAAGGAAAATTTTTAGTTTCTCAAACATAATATTTTTACTGGAGAAATTAGAGTATATTTTTTAATGTAAGAAGAATTTCAACGACTTGTTTTAGAACTTAATTAATAATAGTAAAACATTTAACATTAATAGGTGTAGTGTTTACATAAGATTTGCCTACAGTCCATAGTATTGATCTATTTCCAGAAAACGTGACTGAAATAACTCAAATAATATTTACCTGGAACTTATAGTGTTATGCAACTACTATTATATCATCCATATACAACACACATTACGTCACTGAAAACTTAAACATTGCCAATTCTAATACGGATTCCAATTTTCAAAATTATGCTCAATTGTACTGTTCATAAGGCAATATATCTATTTTTATTATCCTTGACCGCAAAACCAGAGTCGCAAAATTATAATATTTGATAATGGTACTTGATGAAAGCCGATGCCCGAATCAAAAGAAGATATTAAAAAATGCTCCGTCATTTTGACCAAAAACGCAGACCAGACCATTGGATCGCTATCTAAATTTAATTATGCTAATATTCGCACCATTCAAAGGAAAAGTAAGGTAAGTAACCAATATTGAAAGGGTATTTTTGCGTTATAATTGAGTAAGCTGCCGCCGATTTTAGAAAAAATTTGGACGCGCTCCGTAGTCGTTTATTGAAGAAATTTAATCTAGAGTCTTTTCAATGGAAGAGATGGTGATACTTATGAGTAGAATTTTCCTTTGGACAGATATAGAATAGAAAAGGACCCTGATATATGTAGTTATAGAGACAGGAAATTAATTACTACCAAATTAAGCAACTTATAAAATATCAAAATGAATGAATTGAAGATCTATTTTAGACTGATCATGGCGTTAGGACACGGACGTAGATTTCACAACAAATTGTATTCTACGTTTTATATCAATAATAACAATCCTGGAAACTATGACTTCCTTGCAAACTGAATTCCAATTAGTTGTTATTTCTTGAAATCCTTGTTTTATGCCGAGAAACTTAGATCAGTGATTTACAGAAACACTTTGTATAAATTTCCGTTGCAGTTTCATATTAGTTTTTGGTTAATTTGGATTTCTTGATAAAGCTTTAGAATTTCATTATTTTTTTTAAAGAATTAATGGTGAAAATCGTCTGCCCATTTATTTAATTTTTAATTGATTGTAACAAAAACTATTTCGATCGTTAAAAATATAAAATATTGTAACCGATCTTTGGTATCAATAAATTCAAAATAAATACCTGTTAAGAAGTAGTTTTTTATTTTTATATTTTAAGTTTGAAGATATTTCGTTAAATAATTCTTACCTTAATCTGCAGTGCCACAAATTTTCTTCAGTAAAAAGGATGATGGTGTATCTAAAACAAAAGAAAACATGTTTAAATATTATGGTATTTAGAAGCAAAAAAAATAATGACATACTGCAGTTAATATAATGACAAAAAGCTAAATTTTAAACTGATAGTAAAATATACAGTAATGTATATTTTTAAATGTTGATATATCTACCAATAAAGATCGGATAATAAAGATATAGAACCACAAAGAAATGACCACTTTATTTCCAACACTTTGTAAATCTACTGAGGTCAAGAGTGCAGTAGGGTGCCCTTTGAACTCTGACCTGTCGATCGCCTCCCAACGGTTTGTGTCAATGAGATTTATTATTGACCAGGATAGAGTTCTTTTCAGGGCGGTTTTACTAGACCAAGTATATCTTACACTTCACCTAGTGAAACCGTTCAGAGTTTTTTTAAAAGTTTCTTATCTCAAATTGAGACCATGGACCTGAGAAATTTAAAAGTGGTAGAGCGAGGATAAGCCAGCCCGCTGCTTAAAAATTCTTAAATTGTTATCGAATCCCGCACTCAATCCCGGTATCTACGGGACTGAACAGTTTTCATCCCGCAGATACCCAGTATTTGCGGAATACCGCATATAAATTAATACTGTTTATAAAGACTAGTGGACGCCTCGCGGTTTCACCCACGTAGTTACCGTTCTTGTGGGAATACAGGGATAAAAAATAGCCTATGTCACCTGGGGTTAGTGTAGCTTTACAACGATGAAAGAATTTTTCAAATCCGTCCAGTAGTTTCGGAGCCTATTCAATTCAAACAAACAATCAAATCTTTCCTCTTTATAATATAATAATAATAATAATATCTTAGGACAACTTACACAAAGCTATCTGATCCCAAACTAAGCAGAGCTTGTACTATGGCAACCAGACAACCGATAAACATACTTATATATTTCTAAATACATACATATTATAGATAAATAGCACCCAGACACAGAATAAACCATCATGCTCATCACACAAAGTTTTATCCTAGGTGAGGATTGAACCCACGACCTCTAGCGTAGCAGTCGGATACACTCCCACCGCGCCACAGAGGCAGTCGATATAAGTATAGAGGAATAGATAATTAAACAATTGTGCTCATAAACAGCTGGATGCGAGAAGCCGAGGATAGAACAAAGTGTCGTGCAATTGGAGAGGCCTCTGTCCAGCAGTGGACTGCGATGGGCTGATGATGCTCATGAACATATCCTGGGTGGTAATCAATAGTATGTTACTCCGCAATCTCGCAAATCCCACAGAATCCTGCGTGCATAAATAACGCTCGATCCCGGAACACAGGGATTGGAAGCCCTAATTTGGCTTGATTGGTATAAAATAATTTACTGTCATTGTACTTTATCAAACTGATTGAAGTTTTTGTAATTTGTATTTAGTTTGCGTCACAGTAGCGGACACGATATAACCCTGAATATTCTGTTATGAATGTTATAATTGAATCTGAATAATTCTTAGATATTTTATGTCAATTCTATCAGACATTCATTAAGCGTTTCAATTTGTAACCTAAGTGAATAAAGTACCTCGTCTTAAGTGGCGTGAAGTAGGGCAAGTCCTTACTCAGCTATGACTAGATATATAAAGACTAAAAGATAGATAAGGAACTCGATTCGTTATTTCAATTAGTTTTCTGTAATAATGGCCTCCCGTTTTCTAGTTTCCTTTAACTTTATATCTTGTTATAGATATAATTTCTCTCAATAGTGAAGTAAGGGTTGAACGGAAAAGAATTGTAAATATTTTAACAAAATATTTATTATAGTCTCCTGATATTATTAAGTGGCGGTAGCTTTATGGCTAAGGCATCGGTCTCGCAATCGCGAGATCGCGGGTTCGAATAGTACCCATTATATTACCAACGTAAACCCACTCCTAACACAAGCCTTTGAGCTTAGCTGGAGAGGTTTACAGGATTGCTAGTAATGTGGGACCACAATCCCACATTGCTAGTTATCTTTTTTTTAATGATGTCGGTTACGGCGGCCAACCTCATTAGAAACTACCCAAATACGCGGACATATTATAGATATTACGAGAGTGAAATAATCTATACTAATATTATAAAGCTGAAGAGTTTGTTTGTTTGAACACGGTAAACTCAGGAACTACTGATCCGAATTGAAAAAATATATATCACTGTTGGGTAGTCCATTTATCGAGGAAGGCTTTAGGCTATATAACATCATGCTGCGACCAAAAGGAGCGGAGCAGCAATGAGAAATGTTGAAAAACGGAGAAAATTGACGCAGACGAAGTTGCGCGGGAAAGCTAGTAGATAATAAAGACACAAGTGCACTATCTATTCCCTCACTCTTATAGTACGATGGGACGGAAATTCGACACGACACAATGTAATGTCTCTATTAGACGTAGAACCGACTGCTTAACATGCTCTCCAAAGCATGGAGGGGTGTGATAATGTTAGAAAACGATCACCCACCTATGGACCGTCAGTGGAAACGTTGCTTAACCTGGCAGATATCTTGATCTGCTCGGTTGCCACTGAGTCATTCTTCATCCCATTATTTAATTTAGGTATGAAGGAAAAAAACATTGGGGAAGGACTACAACCCGAAAACAGATGTAGTCTCATTTTTGTCCTTGGCTTTATACAATAACTATGCATAAAGTTTTTAAATAAATAAATAAATCTAACTAATATAAATCTTAAGAGTTTGTTTATTTGAACGCGGTAATCTCAGGAATTTCTGTAACAAGAAACAACAAAAAAAGACGATTCCCGCAGTAGGGTACAAGCTCTGTATCGCGGGTGACTTTACAAACATACAAGTCACGGACACAAAGTATACCCAGACTAGGAACAACCATTTGTGGATCACGCAAAGTGCTGTCCCGTGTGGGAATCGAACCCACGACCTCTTGCGTTGCAGTCGGACACACACCCACCGCGCCACAGGTCAGTCGAATTTACATTTAAAAACTTAATATTTCACAAAAGGATAATGGAAAAATTATCTTTACACCCTTAAGTGTTTTTAACAGACCTATCTAATGATACCCCACACGATGGGATGGTGATAAAAAAAAACACATCCCTACTTTACTTTTAGGGAAGTAGGTACCCTTAAATTTTTATTCATTCACTTTATCGTCATAAGTAATATGTGTATCTATGCAAACTTACAGTCTTCTAGCACTAACAATACTTAAGCTAAGCTGCGGACGGACGGACAGACGAACATAGCGAAACTATAAAGGTTTCGTTTTGCCATTTTGGCAATCTTTTCGACGCTGCGACAATACTACACGCAATGCTGAGTATTTCAATAATAGCACCCCAGATGCAAGGCTGAGAAAATTTCCTCGCAGAAATTCAACAAATTCTTTTAAACAAACTTAAACAAAATGTTCCCAACTAGGTAATATCAAAGATCAATCTTCGAAAAGCAATAAATGAGACGTAAAAGCGATTCAATTTATTAATTACTGCGGAGGATGAGTTCCTTAACTTACTTACGAGTTAGAAAATGGAATGAACACCTTGATTGCTTCGACAAATGAGATTTTGAAAAACGAGGAAGCTTGATTCCAAATGGCAGATTTATTTGGCCTATTTACAGCGTTTACACGTCAAAATTCGGAACCTAAGGCAATCCTGGGGCCTGTAGGACTAGTGGTTAATGACCCTGACTGCTAAGCCTAAAATCGCGGGTTCAATTTCCATTTAGAATAAATCCTTGTGCGATGAGTCGTTTGTGGCTGCATGTAATTTATTTAAACAAATGTTATAAAGCTGAAGAGCCTGTTTATTTGTTTGTTTGAACGCGATAATCTTAGGAACTATTGATCCAAATTGAAAATGATTTTATTGTTGGATAGCCATTTCTCGAGGAAGGCCATAGGCTATTTAATATCTCGCTATGACCAATAGGAGCAGAGTAGTAATGAAAAATGTTACAAAAACGGGAAAAAAATACGCAGATTTGTTAGTAGGTACCTATATAATGAAAAAATGAAAAAATATTTATTGCAGCAATAGATACAGTATTACATTAAATGCGAAGATACAATCATTCATAATCTAAAGCTGGGTGGACATTTACTGCTGTATTACTGTTGGTCTTCTCACTAGGCGACCGTATCTTAACTCTTAACTAATTTATCTACCTTTGTTACATTAATATTTTTTATAATATTTTTACAAGAAACATTTATATTATAAAATAAAATAAAATTAAACAAAACAAAAAATGTAATTAAAAATATCTCTGCGTGTTAAAATAAAAACAATTTGTTTAAATTCTTTTAGGTAATAACTAAGGTACAGACTAATACAAAAATAATATGGATGTGTTGTCATATCGCCCTAGTACAGACTCTGTCTAGTTTAGGATCAGATCACTATGCTACGCCCTATAGATCTTAAGAATATTGTGATAGATATATTATTTAGGATTTAGGAAAAACATAATTATGTTCCCAACGTTAACCGTCAAACGGCAGCTCAACAGTCACTACCACTTTTCATTTGTGTGGAAGGATATAACACATTAACAACTATAATAAGCCTAATAGCTAAGGCATCGGTCTCGCAATTGTGAAGTCGCGGTTTTGAATCCTACCCATTATACAATGACGTGAACCCACTCCTAACAGAAGCCCTTGAGCTTAGCTGGAAGCTTTAACAAGATTGCTAGTAATGTGGGTCTCAATCCCACATTGCAAGTTAACTTTCAAAAAAAATCTTTTAAAAACCTTGTCCTCCACACTTCTAAAAATGGAGCAATCGCAATGTAGGCAATTAATGGAAATGGCAATATCAATTCTGAAGACAGACAAAAAACAAGAAGTTTTATTTTGGCTTATCCAAGAAGCTATGTTATATGTTTTAAGACAGGGGTCTTAATAGTACATTAAGATATAAGTGTGGTAAGTTGAAAATTACAGCCGAGGCGATATTGCTACAAGAAAGCAGAGGCTGTAATTATCAAAGCGCACGTATGTCATACGACGTTTTATAACATACTAGCTGTCCCGCGCAACTTCCTCTGCGTAAATTTTCCCCTTTTTTTTATAATCCTATGTTACTTCTAATACCTCCAAGAATATGTGCACAAAGTTTCATGATGATCGGTTGAGTAGTTTTCGCGTGAAAGCGTAACAAAAAAACTTACAGTCACATTTATATATTAGTAGGGATTTATTTTTACTATTTCACAAATTAGATCGCTATTTGTGAACGAGTAAAAATTATTCCGCGCTTTTTTTATAAGGCAAAGGCTCAAAAACAGCCCGTATTAATAATAAAGTAAATTAATATTTTTGTGTTTTGTGACCGATAAATTGTTGTAATTGTTGATCAAAATTAATTTATCATATATTATTTATCATATTTTATCTCCCAAAGTTAATTTTATTCATAAAATGTTGACCACTTTTCTGACATAAAAACTCTTTGTTAAGATTTAAAAAAGTACCGTTCCGTTTTAGACGGAGCATCTTAATAAGCCGTGCGTTTTATTACATTAATGCACAAGTGCGTAATGAGATACATTACGATATTGGAATTGGTGAACTGAGATACCCTTTAAGTACGGGCAAATGTGTTATAAAACATAAATACTGTTGTTATTCTTAACTATAGTCTGGCTTTAAGAGAAGCACTTACAAAATGAATTACCAAAAGAAAATAATAAAACTGAAGCTACAAGGTTTTTCATACTTAATTATAATAAAGTTCCTAATAAATTAGTCTACAAGGATATAGTTTACAAGCACTGTCCTGTAAAATACAGTTTATTACCCTGAAGTGTTGTAAACGACGAAATGTAGTCGTAAAAACTTCAAGAAGGCCTAGAACAAAATATCGAAAATAAAGAAAGAACATTTTACAAACTTGTTACTTTTACTGGCTTGGTGGTCTAGTGGTTAGTGACCTTGGCTGCTAAGTCAGAGGTCGTGGGTACGATTCCCATACGGGACACCACTTTGTGTGATCTACAAAATGGTTGTTACAACTCTGGGTATACTTTATATCCGTGACTTATATGTTTTTTTTACATAAAAGACGACTCCCGCAGTAGGGTACAAGCCCTGTGTCGCGGGGACTTTACAAACATACAAGTCACGGACACAAAGTACAACCAGACTTGGAACAACAATTTGTGGATCACACAAAGTGGTGTCCCGTGTGGGAATCGAACTCACGACCTCTTGCGTAGCAGTCGGACACACTCCCACCGCGACACCGAGGCAGTCGATGTTTGTAAAGTCTCCTGCGACACAGGGCTTGTACCCCTACTGCGTGAGTTGTAGTCTTTAAAAAAAACATAAACGTGCTTAAACAGCGTACATATAGACACCGCTAACGGACACAGAATCTCACAACACCTTTGGAAACAAAGTAGTATGTACTTGAGAAACACTAGGAATCCAGACAGAATTGTTTTGCCCAAAATTCCTAAAAGTGAGCTTTACAAAAATAACTGTTTTGCAATGTGTGGTATTAGATATATTTCGGGACTTAATCGCATGAATTATTTAAAGGTACGAAACGTACTCCACGATCGGTGCAATTCGATCGAAACGTCGGGTAAATAAAAGGTTCGTACCTTTAAATAATTCACGCATTTAAGTCCCGAAATATATCTAATATGTATAAAAATCGCGAAAGTTTAAAAACAATAATGTGTGGTATATTTATTCGCATACCTTACAATATAAAGGACCTGGACCTGCCCTATAATAAATTTGTTAAAAGTCTCAAGACTTGGCTGATACATACAGGTTTTTATACTGTGAAAGACTTCTTAAATAATAAATAGACAGATTGATTTACTTAATCTGTCTATTTATTATTTAAGAACCTTATATCAAAACATTATCTTCTTTAACGTATATTTTCTCTTGACATTTACATGCCCGATTTAGGCGGAACATGATGTACACATCTAATTTAAAGCCGACCTTCCACGTTTGTAACAATGTTCTTGCAAATAAAGATTATTATTATTATAATTATAGTCTGAGATTCTGTGTCTGTGATATAACACAAAAAAATGGTTGTCTGTAAGTCGGTTTACGGATGTTAATTTTATGTGATAACGTCATAAGAAAACATTGATGACATTGTAATTAACAATTCGCTGTTGTTTACTAACCATGCCTGTGACAGTTTGAATGGATCCGGCCGTGTCGGAAGCTGACGGCCACAATACTTCAGCCTAACAGCAGGCGGAACGTGACACTTTTTCAAGCGTGCAACCGGTCATCTATACTTCTATACTAATATTATAAAGAGGAAACATTTGATTGTTTGTTTGTATTGTATAGGCTTCGAAACTACTGGACGGATTTGAATAATTCTTTTATCGTTGTGAAGCTACACTAATCCCGAGTGACATAGGCTATTTTTTATCCTTGTATTCCTACGGGAACGGGTACTATGCAGGTTAAACCGCGAGGCGTCCGCTAGTCGATTTATAAGACGTTATCACGTCAAAAACACATCTGAAACAATTGTAGGCTTTTCTCTATTGTGAAGGAAACTATTCCGTAAGGGACATCCTCATCTCCGGTCATGAACCACCAGATGAACCATCGTCTGATTTTTTAGCCGGTTCGAGTTTGACATACCCGCCTCTGTCGTGCCCTCGAAGGGTGGATTGGAATCCGTAAGGGTTTTAAGACACGCCTTTCTCTATTTAATCTGGTTGTATAAAATGTTCTTTCTGTAGGTCTTGTGTTTTGTGTCCCAGGTCTTAATTCTAGTTACAATTAACGATCGGAGCGAAGTGAAGCGGGGTGAACTGAAGATGAGGCCTTTTATGAGATTTTTTTATGGTGACCTCACCTTGGGGTTGTTCTTAACCGACTGCGCAAGAAGGAATGTTATGTTTTTCGAGTGTATGTATGTATGTTACTTAGGTATGCCCTAGAGCCTAAATGGCTCGATGGATTTTAGCTTGAGAAGTATCTTTAGATTCGTGTCAGTTGTGTACATCAAAATTTAAAAAAAAACACCGGGCAGGTGCTATTCGTGCCACACACAATGTAGGGTCCCGTAGCTGCCCAGCACAAAAATGAAACTATGAAATTCAAAAAATTTCACATAATAATTTTAAGCAGTCAGGTTTTTGGTTAGTAATCCATACTAATATTATAAATGTGAAAGTAACTCCGTATGTCTGTCTGTTACGCTTTCACGCACAAACAGCTAAACCGATTTCGATGAAAATTAGTATGATGATAGTTTGAGTTCCGGGGAAGAACATAGAATAGTTTTTACCGCGATAACCGACATTCACGCGGGCTGAGCCACGGGCGAAAGCTAGTTGTAAATAAAATATGCATGTATATTTTCTTTGGCTTCATTGACATTGGATGGGATCGGCTCACCGTATCCTGCAGTGCCAAGATAATCTGTTTTGAATTGTCGGGTCAAGTCTTGGCTTTATCAATGGGCTAGTTTCCAACTACTTCAAATAAAAACTCTATAACACACTGGAAAGATTAAGAAATTATAGTAATTTTTATAGACACACTTTAATTAAACAATAATTTCATTTTTTAAAGATAGAAAAATTTGAACTAATATATATATATATATATATATATACATATATATATATATATATATATATATATATATATACACAGACTGAACACAAAATTAAAGACCATATATATATTAGTCTTTTGGATTTTTTGGTTTACTTATGAATCTAGGTCATTAATTTGGCCATACTAGTCCACCATGCCAAAGAGGACATCATCTTTCTATCTTTTCTTCCGCAGAGCTAAGGTTTTTGAACGAAGTGATCAATGTCCGTAATAATGAGTATGTCTATACTAATATTATAAATAGCAAAAGATTTGTTTGTTTGTTTGTATTGAATAGGCTCCGAAACTACTGGTCGGATTTGAAAAATTCTTTCATTGTTTTGAAGCTATACTAACCCCGGGTGACATAGGCTATTTTTTATCCCTGTACTCCAACGGGAACGGGAACTACGCGGGTGAAACCGCGAGGCGACCGCTTGTAGGTATATATATATATATACTAGCTGTCCCGCGCCTTACTTCGTCTGCGTAAATTTTTCCCGGTTTTGCAACTTTTCTCATTGCTGCTCCGCTTCTGTTGGTCGTAGCGTGATGTTATATAGCTTATAGCCTACCTCGATAAATGGGCTAGTAATAGTATTAGTTTACTTAGAAATCTAGTCCATTAATTTGGCCATACTAGTCCACCACGCCAAAAGAGGACGACATCTTTTCTTCCGTAGGTTTTTAAACGAGGTGATCGCTGTCCCTAATAATGAGTATGTGCTTAATAAAATAACAATCATGTAAATGTTTAGGAAATAATTATCTGATTGGCAGTGGAAACGGAATCGAAATCGGCTTGTAATGGGTGAGTGATTTCATCAAAATTTTGTTTCAGTCGGTCTAATTAGTTGTATGAAATTAGTAAATGATTTTCGGTTATGTTTATGTCGCAGTAAAATAGCATAACATGGTTTTATATAAACAGCGTCGGCATTTTATACGTTCTACAAAATACCTAAGGCTAAATTGTAGATGAATTTCCCTGTAATAACGTCTACTTTGATGTTGTATAGCCATGATAATAAAGCTTGATTTTGTTATGATGTTATACTTAATAATGGCTGTATTATAAAATAATATAATAGAAAACTATATTTTTTGCTTATTAAATTTAAATTTGATGTTTATGGGACTCGGCGGCCGCTGCCGCAGCCGCTCCTTTTGCTCATTAGATTCGTACGCGTGTTGTCGCCGTTTTAACATAACCTAACCTAACCAAATCGATTTAGAGAAATCAGTACTTATATACTTCAGTACTTATATCAGTTTTATGGAAACCTCAACATTTTATTCGTGGCGTATGACAAATTGTTTAGTAGCGTTATACAAATGGTGACAGTGACTTACAGCGTAAGGCTTTTTGTTAAAATGGCGACGCCGTTTATGTAACGCCGTGTTTTGCTATTTGCCTTTGATATTTTTATGTGTTGTCGTTTATCTATATTCATATTTAATCATAATAAAGTTTGGAATCGCCGGAATTTTATATTCGTTAAAGCGAAATAAATTTTCTAAATTCGATTTCTGTACCAATAGAGAAAAGACTTTATGTCAATGTCAAATTTTGACAGCTACTCGGGTTTTTGAAGCGTGGATTTCGAACTCGTGAAAGTTAAATTACTTTTAAATTATGGCGTGAAAAGAAGCTTTTGGGGAATTTGTCTATATTTTCAAAATCGAGTCAATAAGATTCTTATAACGTTTTAAAAAGATTCCAAGGTTTAAAAAATATATTAGATAGATAATAATTGCTATGAATACAGTATTGGATATTATGGTGACTAATAGTGGTGGAGTTTTGTTTATAGAGATACAATTTCTATAAACAAAGGCAAACTGCCTCTGTGGCGCGGTGGGAGTGTATCCGACTGCTACGCAAGAGGTTGTGGGTTCGATCCTCACCCAGGATAAAACTTTTTGTGATGAGCACGATGGTTTATTCCGTGTCTGGGTATTATTTATCTATAATATGTATGTATTTAGAAATATATAAGTATGTTTATCGGTTGTCTGGTTTCCATAGTACAAGCTCTGCTTAGTTTGGGATCAAATAGCATTGTGTAAGTTGTCCCAAGATATATTATAATCATTAAAATTATAGTAGTAGAGCAGTCGTAGAATTCGATTTAAAAAAATAATTTTAAAAACAAAAAAAACCCGCCTGCAAAAAAACAGAAACAGGATATTCTTCATAATTAATATCATGCAGTCACAATATTAAGTTCAACAACTTCATTAATGCTTCCGACTGCATTTTATTGCCAAAATCTTTTCTCACGGCTTTACTCTTGCGAACTTGGCATTAAATATAGAATCATTCTATTCCAAATATCGTCTGACGTTCATAAGCGTTGTATTTGTAACCTAAGTAAATAAAGTACTTTGACCTGTGCATTACCCGGTGACAAGCGTCATCAAGATACATCTAATGTATCATTTATTAAATTCGGTTGAGGCCTTGAGGAGCATACATAAGACCATTAGAAGGATACATATATATACACGTCAAACACATAACTCATACACATAGTATACCAAGCCTTTTTACCCTCCTCCGCAGTCGGGTAAAAGGTACCACTAGTCTAATCTATACTAATATTATAAAGCTAAAGAGTTTGTTTGTTTGTTTGAACGCGGTAATCTCAGGAAGTACTGGTCCGAATTAAAAAAAAATCTTTCACTGTTGGATAGCCCATTTAACAAGGAGGGCTATAAGCTATATAACATCACGCTATGACCAATAGGAGCGGAGTAGCAATGAAAAGTGTTGCAAAAACGGGGAAAGTTGCATACGAAGTTGCGCGGGACAGCTAGTCTATACTAATATAATAAAGCTAAAGAGTTTGTTTGTTTGTTTGAACGCGGTAATCTCACTAATTACCGGTCCGAATGTAAAAAAAGCTTTCACTGTTGGATAGCCCATTTATCGAGGAAGGCTATAGGCTATATAACATCACGCTACGACCAATAGAAGTGGAGCAGCAATGAAAAGTGTTGCAAAAACGGGGAAAGTTTACGCATACGAAGTTGGGCTGGACAGCTAGTATTAAATATCTATTTATTCTACGGAAATTAACGCGCATTGTTTACCTTAAAATTGTCACAGTCCGCTTGTGACCACGGCCGGTGCAACCTGGTCGAAACGTCAAGCAATTTTAAGGTAAACAATGCGCGTTAATTTCCGTATAGTAAATAGTTATAATCATGAAACGCGAAATTTTAAATGTTAGTATTAAATATCATTGGATTCCCTTCCCAATTTTCCCGGCAATTCTTTCAAAATTTATCCGTAAAATTCCTGTCTGTTTCTAACGACATATTCCCCCATAGTTGTACTAGGCATGGAGGCAGGGAACGGGTGAAATTGCGCGGCAAATCGCCGAGGGAACGCCGACTACACGCTCCGCACTCACAGAGCGAAGCTTAATTGTTCACAGGAAAAATTGCAAGGTTTAGAGGGTATTGCGTAAGTCATTTTTGTGAGAACGTTGACATTTTTTGAACGAAGTTCCTTATCGTTGTGAAAGGGGGCTAGACGGAAAAAAATCATACGAAAAGTTGTAACGACACTTTTTGCTATAGTAAGCTATTGTAAGCCGTGCGGCGTGCGCGTGTTTCTCTGTCTGTCTCTCTCTCTTGTTAATAATAAAAAAAATATTATTATAACTTAAAAAAATAAATAATATTACAATTCCTTACTAATTAATCGAATGGAACGTCGTTCAATCCGGGTGTCCCTTGACACCTTTCAATTTTTTTTTTAGAAATATTTTAGGTTACTTTGTCTTATTATTAAAAACTTTATTGATAGATTTAAAATAGCGATAGGTTCAGCGTTTACGAGGCGAGGAAATAGAAGATTTTGTTTATTGAAGCGGCGGTAGCCTAATGGCTAAGGCATCGGTCTCGCAATCGTGAGGTCCCGGGTTCGAATCCTAAGCCATTGAGTTAGCGGGGGGGGAGGTTAACAGGATTCCTAGTAATGTAGGACAGCCCCCCCCCCTGTCCTACATTACTAGGAATCCTGGTTTGCAAAAGAAGAAGAACCACTAACGCTTTTACGATTATATCTCTTACATATAGCTCTTATCCAAACTATAATATAAGCATTTCTTGCCAATAATTGCATTTTTGAAAGATAGAAAAAATTTAAAAACAGACTCAGGAATCGAACCCGAGACTTCCGTATGCCAAACCGGGGCCGGAATGGAACCATCTATCTGGACTACGTTACCTCAAACTTTTCTATCCTTTCATGCTCGCGAGTCCAGATAGGTGGTTCGATTCCGGCCCCGGTTTGGCATACAGAAGTCTCGGGTTCGATTCCTGGGTCTGGACTTCAATTTTTTCTATCTTTCAAATATGCAATTATTGTATTTATAAAAAATGTGACAACTAACTAGTAACTCTTTCCGTCTATTACATTTTCACGCTTAAACCGCTAAACCGAATTCGATAAAATTTGATATAGGGATCGTTTAAATGCCAGAAAAGGATATGTGATGCCAGAAAAGGATGTGTGATGGGATAGTTTTTATCGCCATAACCGACATCCACGCGGGCGGAGCCGCGTTCAAAAACTATCAACACTTTAAATATCACATATCCTTACAAAATCAAAAAGAGGTTTACACATATAATGTCCCCACTGGCCGTCATAGAGGAAATTGATATTTTAACACAGGCCCAAGGTAAATATGCCAACATGTCGACCTGATATGGGCAGTGTCAACATTAGGCAAATTAATGGCCGGTGCCAGGCTTTTAGCATTTGATTTTTAGGTACGGTAATGTATTTATGGGTTATCGTTATGGGTGACGGGGATAGGATTATATAATCAATACTAATAATGACTGCCTCTGTGGCGTGGTGGGAATGTGTCCGACTGCTACGCATGAGGTCGTGGGTTCGATCCCCACCCAGGATAAAACTTTGTGTGATGAGCACGATGGTTTATTCTGTGTCTGGGTGTTATTTATCTATAACATGTATGTATTTAGAAATATATAAGTATATTTATCAGTTGTCTGGTTGCTATAGTACAAGCTCTGCTTAGTTTGGAATCAGATGACATTGTGTGAGTTGTCCCAAAATATTATTATTATATTATTATAAAGCTACTAAATTTGTTTGTTTGAATGCGATAATCTCAGGAACTACTGGTTTGAATCGAAAAATGTTTTAGTGTTCGATAGCCCATTTATCGATGAAGGTTATAGGCTATATAACATCACGCTAAGACTGATAGGAGCTGACCATCAATGACAATCTATATTTTCCGACTAATACCCCAAAAGAGGAGGTGAATTTTTATTTCATTAACTCGTTTATTTTCTATTTTACATTAAAAATGTTTAAAACAAATTTGTTTAAATTTAAATTTTATACAATTTTGGTTCTTATCATTTTTTTCGCGATTTGTACACATTCCATTTTATAAGCTACGGCTCTTAATCGCGTAAATATTTTATTATACCTAAGGCTAAATACCTTTAGTCTACCCGTGACCACGGCCGTTGCAATACGGTCGAAACGTCGGGCAATAAACAAAGGTATTTAGCCTTAAAATAAAATATTTACGCGATTAAGACCCGTAGCTTATAAAATTCTATAATAAAAGTAGGTAACCTTTCGTTCACTGACTGACTAAACAAGAAATTTTTAAAACTACTTAACCAAAGAAGCTGAAATTTAACCAGTAGTTAGTTTAATATGAAAACGCCAACCAAGAATAAATCTAAGGAATTTCTACCCCTATCATTGGCAAACAAGAGTCAACTTTGTATGGTAAATGTCAAGTCAGTTACGGGAACGGTTAGTACGTTCAGTGCAATAGGGTACTGCCATAATTGGTATTGCCTAAGTACATAGCGATTAATTCTAATTAGTTTATTTTTACAACGGCTACAGTATAGTATAATTATGTATATCCTATATATAACTCCAAAAAAACCCCATTAGCTTTATAGTTGACTAAACTAGTTTTGGGGTACAACTATTATATTTTTATTCTTTTCAACTGACTTTAAAAAGGGAGAAGGATCACAATTTGACTGTAAAATACAACAACAAAACCGGTCAACATCATGTCTGGCCACGCACCATTCCGTAGTCTCCCATCCGAATAATGCAGCTTAAGAAGTGGGCTTTCTGTTGTTTTTGTTGTTACTTAAGTATTTTTCAATGGAATCTGTACGAAACTTGTTGTTACTTATCACTTGGTCTGCTGTTACTCGTTAAGTTGTACAGTCTACTTAGCTGTGATAGTTTTCGTTTTAATTTCATTATATATATTACAACCGTGATTTTTTTCACATCAACCATTTAGCTGGCAGGGGGGGGGAGACACTTGTCTCTAACAAAAATTTGCACTTCAAAGTTTTATACTGCTTAATATTTCACAAACGTTTTACAGCCACTAAAGTTTTTAAAAGACCTATCTAATTATACCCAACACTATGAGGAAGGTGAGAAAAAAAATAACATTCCTACTTTACATATAACCTTTTTTTTTTTTTTTTGCTAAATATTATTCTTTCACTTTGTCGGCTTAAGTAATATGATTGTGTATTCATACGAAATTACAGCCTTCTTGCACTAACAGTCTCTGAGCTAAGCTACGGATAGACGAAAAGAAAAAAAAGACATGGCAAAACCTAAAGGGTTCCGTTTCGCCATTTTGGCTACGGAACCCTAAAAACAAATGTAACATTTTGAAGTTGGTGTCAAATAAAACATAAATAAATACTAATAAACCTCATTGCACCAACTTGAAAATGTTATTAATTTACAAATACAATAATTGCATTTTTGAAAGATAGAAAAATTTGAATCCAGACTCAGGAATCGAACCCGAGACTTCCGTAGCCAAACCGGGGCCAGAAGCGAACCACCTATCTGGACTATGTTACTAGATATCAAATTTTTCTATCTCTTAATGCTTTTACGGGTTAGGCCCCCGTAGCGCCATCTAGTCGGAAGTTAAAGAACTATCACGGCTTTTGTTATTGCTTCGTTACAGAGAGCATTTTAACAAATTATGATGACGCAGGCCGAATATTGAAGTAATTTTTATAGGCATTTCTTGCCAAAGACTTTACAAATACAATAATTGCATTTTTGAAAGATAGAAAAATTTGAATCCAGACTCAGGAATCGAACCCGAGACTTCCGTAGCCAAACCGGGGCCAGAAGCGAACCACCTATCTGGACTATGTTACTAGATATCAAATTTTTTTTTTTTTTGGCAAGAAATGCCTATAAAAATTACTTCAATATTCGGCCTGCGTCATCATAATTTGTTAAAATGCTCTCTGTAACGAAGCAATAACAAAAGCCGTGATAGTTCTTTAACTTCCGACTAGATGGCGCTACGGGGGCCTAACCCGTAAAAGCATTAAGAGATAGAAAAATTTGATATCCAGTAACATAGTCCAGATAGGTGGTTCGCTTCTGGCCCCGGTTTGGCTACGGAAGTCTCGGGTTCGATTCCTGAGTCTGGATTCAAATTTTTCTATCTTTCAAAAATGCAATTATTGTATTTGTAAAGTCTTTGGCAAGAAATGCCTATAAAAATTACTTCAATATTCGGCCTGCGTCATCATAATTTGTTAAAATGCTCTCTGTAACGAAGCAATAACAAAAGCCGTGATAGTTCTTTAACTTCCGACTAGATGGCGCTACGGGGGCCTAACCCGTAAAAGCATTAAGAGATAGAAAAATCTGATATCTAGTAACATAGTCCAGATAGGTGGTTCGCTTCTGGCCCCGGTTTGGCTACGGAAGTCTCGGGTTCGATTCCTGAGTCTGGATTCAAATTTTTCTATCTTTCAAAAATGCAATTATTGTATTTGTAAAGTCTTTGGCAAGAAATGCCTGTTATTAATTTTTTTTTTGAGTTTTTTTTTTATTTTTTAGTTAGTCATCTTATACTTATTTTTGAAGTCAGCAATATTTTTTAAATATGTTTAACTAAGGTAACTTCTGTTGTAGCGTACAAGCCTAACCATGAAAACGAAACGATTTTCTGAATCTCTATTTCATAGACCCTTTTAATAATGACATCGTTATTTCTAAACAATAAAAACGTTTTTTCTTGGACCATAAACTTTATATGAGCAAGTATTTTTATGTGCTTTGTTTCCTTAGCTTTTGTGGAAAATAAAATGTATGGAATTCTTATCGTTTCGAATGTAATATTATGCGTGAACATAAAATAAAAACACACGCGTACTGATTCGGTAAAACATAAATCATGTTCGGTAACGTCATGGATATTTGACATGAGATTACCGAGCATGATTTATGTCAAAAATAAGCGGGAAGTTTATCGGTCTCTTTTTTATAGAAACCTACTTTTGTTGAGATGATTATTAGTTTGATGAAAATCCGTTTACCGTTATGAAGATAGTCAACGTTTTGTCTCATGTATCACAAAAACCCCAGGCCATTTCAATGTTAATTAACATATCTATAATCTATACTAATATTATAAAGCGGAAGAGTTTGTTTGTTTGTTTGTTTATACGCGCTAATCTCCGGAATTATTGGTCCGATTTGAAAAAATCTTTTTTTGTTGGATAGCCCATTTATCGAGGAAGGCTATAGGCTGTATAACATCGCGCTACGACTAATAGGAGCGGAGTAGCGACGTGAAATGTTGCAAAAACGGGGAAAATTTACGCATACGAAGTTGCGCGGGACAGCTAGTAATATTATAAAGCTGAAGAGTTTGTTTGTATGCTAGTTTAATTGTTTGAACGCGATAATCTCAGGAACTACTGGTCCGAATTGAAAAAATCTTTTACTGTTGGACAGCCCATTTATCAAAGAAGACTATAAGTTATACAACATTACGCTACAACCTATAGGAGCGGAGCAGCAATGAAAAATGTTGAATGTGAAGTTGCTTGGGTCAGCTAGTCGTTTATAAAAATCTCGTGTCACGATGATGTGGTCGCACCCCTTCCGAAACAGCCTGAGCCTTTATAATGATTTTTTGTATATTTGGTAGGTATGAAAGTAGGTCGTAAATATTTTCTACCTACTTATTTCCCCCAACCCAGCCCATATTTATATGCCAGAACAATGTTTGCCGGGATATCTAGTTATTTATAATACCGTCTTTAATTGTTTATTAATATTTTCACAATTAAAATTTGTAGTAGGTACAGCATATCTCGCCGTGAATCTTACCCATTAAAGGTACTATTAACATGAACACACTTCTAACATAAGCCATTGAGCTTACCTGGCTAACAGGATTGCTAGTAATGTAGAACCCAAAATCCCACATTGCTAGTTATATTTAAAAAAAAGAACACATAAACATCACTCACGGACAAAGAATTTTAGACCACTTCAAACCAGTGCCAGCGCGAGTGCTATCCAATGAAGACGCTCATTTTGTGACGTTTTACTTTAAAGATGTTTTCGACTTGATTAGTGAAAAAATCGTTACTTTCATTGAAATATGATGCCTAATCGTAATACTAATTTGTAATACAATTTTGATGAACAAGATCTAAGAACAAGATACGAGTGCCACCATGAATGTTTTGATTTTTTCACAAGCCAGAGTTGACAGCCCTTTTTTTATGGCCGTAAGAAATGCTCCAGCACCTCCAGCACCCGGTACAGACGCTGGAGGTAGTGTGGGACCTGCCCCCACTAAAAACCGGCCGTATAGCAACTCACCGCCTTCACGGATAGGCCGCCGGAACTTGATATATCTTCGGCGACCCACCCAGCGGCAAAGCCCCAGAGTTGACGGCTCTTTTTTTTTTTTTTTTTGGTCTGGCGGGAAAAAATCCTTACGAACCATCCGGGGAAGATCATGGAGGTAGTGTGGGGTTTGCACCCACTAAGAAACCCGCCGTGTATCGCCCGCCACCTTCGCGAACGGGCCGCCGGAATGTGTTAAACCGTCGGCGGCCCGCCCAGTGGCAATGCCCGGAAGCGATGCTGTTGCGTTCCCGTCATTTCACACCTACGCGGCCCCTGTATACACACAGGGCGCCGCGCCTCCACGGAAGGCCGCGAGCAGGGCAGATTAGAGTTGACAGCCCTAGCGCAACCGCTGAACGTACCTATAACGGAGTACCAAAGGAAACCAAAGATAACCTTATCTATGGTACTCTCCTTATTTTGTGCTTAAGATCTATGCCCTTTCTATCTTTCCCTCTAAATTATTTTAATTAAAGCAATAATCACTGTTTTGATACGAGCATTGGTTAACATAACTTGTAGAAATTGTCTTAGCAAACTTCAGATTACATCAAAATAATTAAATTTGAAACTTGAGTAAATATTTGACTTGTAAGTTTGGTTAGGTTTGGCTAGAAGGGAGTGCTGGTCAACATTGATATTAAACAGAGAGTGCAAAAAGTTTATAGGTATTTTGCTTGAGCACATAATATAGGTAGACATCTTTAATCTTTGACTAGCCTGTTGGTCTAGTGGTTAGTGACCCTGACTGCTAAGCCAGAGGTCGTGGGTACGATCCCCACCCAGGGTAAAACTTGGTGTGATGAGTACGATGGTTTATTATGTGTCTGGATGTAATTTATCTATAATATGTATGTATTCAGAATAATATAAGTATGTTTATCAGTTGTCTTGTTACCATAGTACAGGCTCTGCCTAGTTTGGGATCAGAGGATGGCATTGTGTGAGTTGTCACAAGATATTATTATTATTATCTTTCACAGAAAAGGATTCTCGGAATACCTTTCGAATAAAGTGGTATTGTTTGATAGGTCTTTAAAAATATTTAAGGGTAGGAAAGACCATTTTTAGAGTTAGGGATCCGTTTGTGAAATATTATGTTTTTAAGAGCATTTTTTTATTATGATTCAAGTATACCCCCCTCCCCTGCCAGCTAAACCAGAGCTAAGTAGGCTTTACAAGTTTACGAGTAACAGCTGATCAAATGAGAAGTAACAAAATTTCGTACAAAGTCCATTAAAAATTATTATTAAGTACGTATAACGTTGTAATTATGAAACAAAAATAACTGAAAACCCACTCTATAAGGCGCATTATTCTGATGGAGGGGTGGGGGTGACTACGGAACCCTACATTGTGTGTGGCCCGACATGCACTTGCCCGGTTTTAAGGGTTTAGGGTCCCTAATTTAGAGTAGTGTTATAAGCGCATTATGGATTCCATTCCTACACGAGACACCACTTTGTGTGTGTGTTATTTTACGGAGGCAATCATTTGCTTTGTAAAGTCCTTCGCAAGTCACGACACGGGCATAATTCAAGAAACAATAGCGTTCGAAAAAGATTTATTGGACCACTTAGCTACAGTTCTGTAAGAAAGTAAAAAACAAGTTCTTGCATCAAAGTTAAAACACGACTTCAGCCTAACAACACTAGCGAAATAACCAAAACACTGTAAATGAAATCAAGTTGGCGCCGCCATATAAAGGTCAATGACATCAATTCACTTCCCAAACTTTCCAAGTTGAAACTTGACTACTTTATTTTTTTTTATTGCTAAACTGCTTTATTCTTTATTAGTATGAAAGTGTGAAGTTTTAATTGAGACGAAAGTTTTGTGGAACGAATGAGGTTCTCAAATTTTAGCATGTTTTTTCCCAATGCCGCTAGAAAATG
This sequence comes from Herminia tarsipennalis, assembly GCA_945859575.2. Taxonomy (NCBI): domain Eukaryota; kingdom Metazoa; phylum Arthropoda; class Insecta; order Lepidoptera; family Erebidae; genus Herminia; species Herminia tarsipennalis. Next base: position 5,956,337 of record OX243857.2, on the reverse strand, counting down.
GGTAATGTATGTAGGTATGTATGTCCATTTATTTTGAAATCCTACAGCTCAAAACAGTGACAGATTTGTGTGTCGTTGAAGTCGTCTCCAAATATAGGAATGACGTCGCAAAATCTCATGAACTCCTCCGAAACGGCTCGACTGATTTTAATGTTTTTTGTATATTTGATGGGTATGAGAATAGGTTTTTAAATCGCGGTTTTAGTAATTTTGTATGTTTTATTATATATTATATTATAATTGACGGCGACGAAGTTGTGATGGTCATCTAGTAGCCTACATAATTTTAATTTTTAAGCGGTCGGGTTTTTATTTAATAACCTCAAATGAAAGATGCGCAATGTAGGAATCAAACCCACGATAATTAAACAGAAGCAGAACGAGGCGGCGGAGTGGAGAAACTGCGAAATAATAACCAAAAACACTGCAAATCTTGTCCTCTGGAGCGGAAAGGAAATTTTATGCAATCCTATTGGTTATAATCTAACCAAACGGCGCGATACTGTGACTGACGCCTGAGCGGTACCGCTGCGGTGTCCTGCATACAAAAATCTATGGTATGCCACACGAAGCGGCTCGCACGCCGGACCAAGACGAGGCGGTGAGGGATGTACGAGGAGCAGCACCGCAGTTGTTTGCGTGGCAGAAGGAAGGGTGCATTTTAATACTAGACTGTACATCTAACACTCCGCTGCGGCACCGCTGTACCATTGTGAACGCCTGTGGCGGGTACGCACATATAATATTATAAATAAACTGACACTTGACAGCTCGCGTTAAATCCTGAATCGCGATATAGAAGTTTTCACAGCTGCTAACTATATATTCAAGTTCCCAACGTTAACCGTTGGGTCGCGGCCCGCCAGGCACGATCACCTGCCTGGTCGGAAGATGCTCCCTTTGTGTTGGAGGGACTTAACACCTTGCCCTCCACATGCCTGTGCGGCGAATTATTTGCGGTACGGTGCCGGAGCGTTGATGGCTTTAAGCAAAGAGTTTTTCAATTTGCACACATTACTCACGTATTCAAGACCGAATGAAGTCGCGAGCAAAACTTAATGGCTTTCGTTTTGTTTTTCCTTGTTTTTCTTTCTTGGTGTTTTTTTCACAAATCCGTAAATGACACCGGAGTTTTCTTAATGACGTGTTTGAATTGCTTTTGTTTTTCAAAACAAACATAAACGCGGATTTATTGCAGTAGCTGTCTTAATGTTTGTGAATAAAGTACAGTTTTGAAGTGATGGTGTTTTTTGTTTCTTGGTTTTGATGTGCTTTGTACCACAAAGTCACCCTTTCTTTGGTATTTTATTATGTTGAATTTTAAAAACAAACATATAGTTTTCTTTTCCTGATTTTTTTAGATCACATGATATAGTATTAATGAGAGGGGCCTCTGTCTTAGTGGAGACCTATCCGATGGAGACACTGTGAGGTTATGCAACGTTATCACTGTCGGACACCCATCTATAGACGTTTTCGAACACTGTCACACTCCTTCGTGTCTCAGAAAACACGCCAAGTCTTCGGTCCTGCGCCTAATCTCTCTCCAGTCGTGTCGAATTCCCGTCCCATCGCACTATGAAAGTAAGGGAATTTTGCACAATAATATCACTGCGTAGATGGCTAGTCTGTAATGGGCTGTCGTGGGAATCTAGAAACATGTAATTAACGGACACAACGTGCATCCAGATTCAAATATCACACAAAGTGGGTTCCGTGTGGGAATCGAACCCACGACCTTTTTACCGCGCCACCGATTGTTTAGAAGAGTTAAAATTTCGCTAACATTTTGAATGCATACGATCCCAAACTAGGAAGAGCCTGTACTTTGGCAACCAGACAACTGATAAAAATACTCATATATTTCTAAATACTAACATACATATCACACTAATATTATGAAGGTGAAAGTTTGTATGTGAGTGTGTATGTTTGTTACTTCTTCACGTCTAAACGGCTGGAGCGATTTTAACAAAATTTGGTATGGAGTTAACTGACACCCTGGATTAACACATAGGCTAATAAACCGCGGATAACACCGCGGGGCACAGCACATAGATAAATTACACCCAGACACAGAAAAAACCATCGTGCTTATCATACAAAGTTTTATCCTGAGTGGGGATCGAACCCACGACCACCGGCTTAGCAGTCAGTGTCACTAACCACTGAACCGACAGGCCAGTCGCTTATGTTTAGTCTATTGACATCTCATTCATCGGAATTGGAAAAGTAATTTATACAAATACAAACATACGTATGAGGCCACTCAGAAAGTTTTGCAAAAGAAAGTTTTTATGTATAAGGCACTGGCCACTTGTAAAAAATTGGCTATTTAAAGGAAAAATGCTATTATTCGAATTTCGACTTGCCCTCCAATTTTTTTCGAGAGCCAATTTAAATTATCGTGTGTCACTTAAAAATGGTTCTGCATCGAGATCATTTTCAAGCCATGATTTTCTACGATTTTAAATGTGGCCTAAAACCTAATGAGTCATTTGATCGACTTCAAATGGCTTTTATGGAAGAAGGACCTTCAAAAGCAACCATGTATCGTTAGCATAGTGAGTTCAGAAGCATGGTTTAGGTTTAGACGAATGAAACTTTGTTTATAGGCTGGTGAAGAGATCTTTGAAAAGATTTACTTAATTAAAACATTTTATCCATGGAAGTTAGTTTTTTAGATTCATAAAACTTTCTGAGTGTTCCACGTAGAATGTTGTATTGTATTGTATCTGGATAGAGGCCGGGATATATAGCCCGGATATCGCTGCGACCTAAAATATCTATTGTGACACCTCTTTCTTCCTTAAAGGATATTTCCAAGGTTTAGTACAGTAACATGTAGTCGACTATGTATCTTGGTGGAGTGGCCTTAACGAGGTGCGATTAAGTGCCCTCCAAGGTGCTGGCTTCTGATGAAATGAGTTGCCTCGCAGCCACAGAGGATGTGTATAGGTGTTTCCTCATCCTTGTGGCAGAACCTGCAAACATTAGTATCGGTGAGACGTATCTTGTGCATGTGTTTGTTTAGTCTGCTGTGCCCAGTTAGGGTTCTAGTAAGAATTCTGATTTGACCCTTACTGATAGAGATCGCCTCTTTAGTGAACATTGCGTTGAAGCCTACTAGGAGTGCTTTGGAGTGCTCTTGGCCTGGTGACTTTGACCAGAGCTTGATACTTTAGGTTAGGCCCCATCCTTTGAGCGAGTTAGTAATGGAGCATTTGGGTATACAGCAAAAGGGTTCAGGTCCCTACGCCATCCCCTCTGCCCCCATTCTGGCTAGCTCGTCGGCTAACTCATTTCCTGCGATGCCACTGTGTCCAGGTACCCAACGGAGCGTTACTTTATTAGTTTCATCTAATTTGTTTAAGGTTTGGACACACTCTTTTACGAGTTTAGAATCCATGTTTTGTAAGCTTAGAGCTAGAATAGCTGCTTGGCTATCAGTAAAGATAGATTTTGCTTTATTGTTATATTGCTTATGTTGGCAGGCTCTCCTGGGCGCAGCCTAGGATTGCGTAGAGCTCTGCTTGGAAAACGGTGGCATGATGACCGAGGTTGCAAGATCTTTTAACCTTCGGTTGTCCACCGTGGAATCGTACGTAGACTGTTAAAAACATGACTATTCCTTTTAGCTTCGCCGTAGTCACATAAAAAATCACCTCTCGGTTACTTTTTCACGTAAAACAATATTGTTGGTATGTCCCCACTGTCAAAGGCACAGAAAAAACCAACGTGCCATAAAATAAACAAAGTCCCTGCATAAAATTCTACGAAAACATGAACGGAACACTCATCTACATACAAAAACAAAATGGTTAGATAAAAACAAAAATAAAAACAGTAAGTTTCATTTATTTTACAGAACAATCTCTAAAACAATTGTAAAGGGAATTATTTGGTTCAGTTGTTCTCAAAGTTTAGTTAAAATAATAAGCATACGGGGAAAACATGTATATTGAAATGAAAGGTCAAGAGAGAGTAGGACCCGCGGACTTTGGTTCTGTACACAATAACACAACTCACACATAAATAAAATAGGTAATTAAACTAATTTGTATATCGATATTTTACACTTTGTCTTAATTGTCACATTGATTAAGAGCATGATTTGACTTTTGTAAGTAAAGATTCTGCGTGACGAATAAAGGCCATTCTTTTCTTCCTTTTGATATCAGAATTAATATTTTATATTTAATCGTAACAAGTACTTTGGCCAATATTTAAGCACATTTAGTTTTTACCTTTGTTGTAAGTAGATGCTCCTACTATATTGTACCCACTAAGGCTGATTTTGGTTTATCTAATGTTTCAACTTTTTGATAATACAATTTGCATCAGTCCTTTAACATATAAAGGTGTATAGTATATTAGTGGCAACACCTTACCCCCATATCAAATTTATAAATCATTAATTTGAAAAGAGTGGCCGCGAGTTTTTATTGCCAGGTTCTTTTCTCCAGCTTTACCTATTGAGAGTATATATGACTATGTTTATGAGTTGTTTTTCATCTTAAGTGAATAAAGAATTTTGAATTTTTTGAATTTTATGACCGTGATTTTTTCTTGAGTTTTTTGTTTTTATTATAGTGATTTTCCCATCAATGTTTGTTTAATCTATACTAATATATAAAGCGGAAGAGTTTGTTTGTTTGTTTAAACGCGCTAATCTCAGGAACTACTGGTCCGATTTAAAAAAATCTTTTGTTTTTTGATAGCCCATTTATCGAGGAAGGCTATAGGCTATATAACATCACGCTACGACTAATAGGAGCGGAATAGCGACGAGAAATGTTGCAAAAACGGGGAAAATTTACGCATACGAAGTTGCGCGGGACAGCTAGTAAATGATACAATTAATTTGTTCTATCACAAGTTGCAGTAATAATTAATAGCGAGGACCTATTATTGGCTATAAGTCGCTTATTATGATTGTTATATCCAATTGTATTTGCTGTTGGTCTTCCGATAAAGAAATATATTTAAAATAATAAGAATGGCCTGTTGTCGTTTAGGCGCAAAATGTCCAATTCGCAGAAAGTCTAGTTCGCAGAATGTCTGATATCCATCATAACGTTGACGTTAAAATTGACAAGGTTTTATTTAAAAAGACGTAATAATAAAAAATAATAAAAAAATAAATATTTGCCTAAATATTTACTCAATTTTTTAGGCGTAAATATATGTTATTTTTAAAAGCCTTATTATTTTTAATGTCAACGTAATATTGGACATTCTGTGAATTGGACTTTTACGACCGCTGGACATTTTGCGAATTTTACATTCTGCGCATAAACGCTTGTTGTCTAGTAGTTAGTGGCCCTGATTGCTACGCCAGAAGTTGTGGGTTCGGTTCCTACCTAAAATAAATCTTTGTGTGACTAGCACGACTGTTTATTCTGTAGGTACTTGTGTATAGGTGTAATTTATTTTTAATAAATATGCTATTTAAAATATGTAAGTATGTTTATCAGTTTTCTGGTTCCTAACTGATGCGCGTATAAACGCACCCACAGTAAAAAAAAACTAAAATTAATTATTTTGGCTTCAATTGCTGTTACGTGGACTTCATATTAAGAAGCAGCCATTTACAATAACATTATAGGTATAGCTAGAATTAATAATGAAACTGGCTTACGCCCGCGGATTCGCTCGCGTCGAGATCGGTTACCATGATAAAAAACTATCGTATCTCCTTTCCTGGAACTCAAACTATCTCCTTAAATACCAAAATTTCATCATTAGCGGTTTAGGCGTGTAAACGTAAAATACAGACAGACAGAGTTTGCATTTAAAATATTAATTTGGATTAATGTCAATTGGTTCGCAGTGGCATTTCCATAGGGTTTTTTTGGGAACGGTACCCTAAAAATATACGAGTACCGAAAAAGTAATTGAAAAAGTGCCTCTCAAAACTTGGAAAATGCTTTCGAAGTATATTTCAGTTCACATTTAGGGAATGCAGTAAATTTGGTAGCTTTCAACGAAAGCAGCTCATATGGAAAATGAATGAAGATTTATTGTTCCGCTAACTTGAAAACGATTTTTTATGTTCCATTATACCTATTAAATATTGTTGAATCAGTTCTTTTTCAATGTACCTTTTGATTGTTTTTTTTTTTTTAAGAAAGACGACCCGTTTTTCGACGGAGTCGTTTTTCTTTTGTCACAAACCTTGTGTCGCGGGGGACTTTACAAACATACAAATCACAAAGTACACCCAGACTCGGAACAACAATCTGTGGAATATATAACGTGACCACAGCCGTTGCTATACGGTCGAGACGTCGGTCAATAAACAAAGGTATTTTTTTTAAGCCTTTAAATAAAATATTTACGCGATTAAGACCCGATTTTAACAACCTGTGGATTTGAACCCACGACCTCTTGCAGTCGGATACACTACCACCACGCCAGGCTATAATTATATTTCTCTATATCTTTAAAAAAAATAAAACATAACTTTTATTACTACGCTTTGGCGCTGGCAACTGAGTGTTGAATACGCGCGATGTTTGACAGTTAAGCCTTCGTCAAACAGCGCGCGTATTCAACGCGCATCAAGTCACCAGGTGCTTTCCACACGTTCGGGTTCCCCCGGGTACCCGTTGACCGGGACAAATCATGTTCAGCTTTCACACAATCCAATTTTATATTAAACTAGCTGACTCGCGCAAATTTGTCTGCGAACATTTTCCCCGTTTTTGTAACATTTTTCATTGCTGCGTGATGTTATAGCCTATAGCCTTCCTCGATGAATGGGCTATGCAACAGTAAAATAATTTTTAAATTCGACGTTATCGCGTTTAAACAAACTCTTCAGCTTTAGTATAGACTAGTGGCCCGATTTGGCTTCACACGGACTTTTCTCCACTATATATAAACGCAGTTTTCGTAAGGATGTCTATCCATACTATACTTCCATACTAATATTATAAATGTGAAAGTAACTCTGTCTGTCTGTCTGTCTGTTACGCTTTCACTGTCAGGCTATATATTTATAAAAAACTAGCTTTCGCCCGCGGCTCCGCCCGCGTGGATGTCGGTTATCGCGATAAAAACACTATCCTATATCCTTTCCCAGGACTTAAACTATATCCATACCAAATTTCATCTAAATCGGTTCAGCTGTTTGAGCGTGAAAGCGTAACAGACAGACAGACAGACAGACAGACAGAGTTACTTTCACATTTATAATATTAGTATGGATGTTATTTCCCTATATTTTACCTTTCTTTAGGTAAAAGAATCTTTGAAATCAGTCCAGTAGTTTTCAAGTTTATTTGTTATATACAAAAATATAAATCTTTATTTTATATAATACTTACTAGCAGACCCGCGCAACTTCATCTGCGTAATTTTTTGCCGTTTTCGCAACACTTTTTATTGCTGCTCCGCTCCTATTGATCATAGCGTGATGTTATATAGCCTAAAGCCTTCCTCCATAAATGGGCTATCTAACTGTATAAGATTTTTTCAATTCGATACAGTAGTTCCTGAGATTATCGCGTTCAAACAAACAAACAAAGTCTTCAGCTTTATATTATAGTCGTAGATAATAACAAACATAGGAATCATAACAAGAACAATCTCTTAAAGAAATATCACTAAAAGTATTGCTTCACAAATAAATAACAATGGAAAATACATCAAAGCAGATAGTAAGCGAAAGAAAGCTCACAATCGGTTAGCAAACTCCTTATAATCTGTTCCACAAAGACTACTTACTGTATATATCATTGCATCTATTTTTAAAGAAATTGCATTGAAAGTTTCTATTGTTGCATTGCCGAGAGAAATCCTACAACGTTATTATAGCATCAATCGGTAAGAAGGAATTATCAATAGCAGTCTGGGTACAAAATAGCTGGGGAGGCCAACATGCTAAATTTGGATTTAATCGAGCGTCGTGGGGTACTATTTAATTTTAAATAATTAAAAAGAGAAGAATTATTATAAAAAAGGTTTAAGATTTTTCTGCTATCTATGGTGAGGGAGGGGGGGGGGAGTTAGCTACAGGTCAATACTCTTTCGCACGAAACAGGGCCTTAAGTGAACCCAAAAGAATCTCCCATTGAAAGGACTTACGATTCGGACAAGCCGTAAGCCGTGGCGGTTTATTGAAAATTAAAAAAAAAACATCTTCAGATTTAAAAAAATCTTTCACATTACGTGGAAAGATATTAGAGTATTAAATTAGCGTGTCTAGAATATCAAGCTAAGCCATCTGTATGATAATGTAATGCGCTCAAATACCTTTATTGATCATTGTTTTCACTAAACATTTTGATCGGCTGCCCAAGACGCGCATCACTATATAAAGAGCTAATATTTAGTAGAAGTACTCAACCGGGTATAAGATATTAATAACAGACAAGGTTACAATGTCTCAGTAGATTTTAATTAGGTACACTGGAAATTAATTTGTGAGGTCATACTACCGACTCCAAAACTAGGTAGGAACCTGTATCTTAGGAGTCGTTGTAATTCCTCCATCTTATTAGAATATGATGATATTATATATATCCCCATTATGTTAATATGGCGCGCTCCAGTAAATCCAAAAACCTCTTACTGGGCTCCCCTACTAAAAGGAAGTAATAATAAACTTCATTTTCTAGTGTAGTTAGCAACATAGTCGCTTTGTCACTCTTGTTCGAGCTTCGCCACTGTAAATCGGAATTGTATAAAGAAAAAGCTTCTAACCTATTGATATACCAGTTGTCCCGCGCAACTTTATCTGTGTAAATTTTCCCCGTTTTTGCAACATTTATCATTGCTGCTCCGCTCCTATTGGTCGTAGCGTGATGTTATATAGCCTATATCCTTCCTCGATAAATGGGCTATCCAACAGTAAAATATTTTTTCAATTCGCATCGAAGATTTTTTTAATTCGGACTAGTAGTTCCTGAGATTACAGTGTTCAAACAAACAAACAAACTCTTTAGCTTTATAATATTAGTATAGATTTAGCGAATGTTTTGTCATTTAGTTTTTTTTAGTTGACCATAATATTCTAAACTGATCAATTCTATGATCTGGCCACGACATCATCAGCTATGATTATAATGCTTAACCCATTTGAGGTCAAATTAAAAGTAGTAATAGTAATCTTTATTTGCAAAATATGATATGATAAAAAGGAGATTGCAAAATATGTAACACTAGCTGACCCGCGCAACTTCGTCTGCGTAAATTTTCCCCGTTTTTGCAACATTTCTTATTGCTGCTCCGCTTCTTATTTCTCCACTATTTAATGGATGTTTTTATACATATAAACCTTCCTCTTCAATCACTCTATCTATTAAAAAAAACCGCATCAAAATCCGTTGCGTAGTTTTAAAGATATAAGCATACATAGGGATATAGGGACAGAGAAAGCGACTTTGTTTTATACTATGTAGTGATTCATAATTTCAATTTACGTAGTGGGTACTTATAAATTACATCTACAATCAAGTGAATGAAGCGCTGTTCTCCTAGCTAGTTAGTTAGTAATAGTCCCCGATCCCTCAAACAATTTTGTAATTGACTGCCACAATTGACCGTGGTGGAAGTGTGTCCGACTGCTACGGAAGAGGTCGAGGGTTCGATTCCCATACGGGCCATCAGTTTGTATGATCCACAAATTGTTGTTCCGAGTCTGGATGTACTTTGTGTCCGTGACTTGTATGTTTGTAAAGTCCCCCGCGACACAGGGCTTGTACCCTAATGCGGAAGTCGTCTTTAAAAAAATATATATATACATTTTGTGAAGAGCGATTATGTGTATGTGTGTGGGAGTGTGTGTGTGTGTGTTGATTGTGGGTAGAGAGTGTATGTATGTACTTTCGCGCGCGCGCGCTTCTGTGCGTATAGACGTGTGCTTAGGTGTAAGTGTATAGGATTTGTAAAGGTGTATGTGTACTACTCATACACCTTTACAAATCCTAGATCCTGATGTACAAACTTTAGATCAAATAACATTCAGTTTCGTCTTATGTTTTGTTTTGGAGGAATAAGCGGCCAAATGGCGATATTTAATTACAGGGGTATAGACTTAAGTGGCGTCTAAACTGGCCATTTTTAGAGCAATTTGTGACGGCAGTGCTGTAGCCGGCAACATGGCAGTACTCTTTAATATTTGATGGTTACCGAACGATCGCTGAGCGATCTATTTTCCGCAACGTTGCCCGGATAATTTTGTTGTTGTTTCAGTCGCCCTCTAATTTATTGTTGCCGGGTTGTGAAGCCCGTTTAGGAGACTGAATCATGCACCATACAATTGTAGACATATTGCCATTATTGGCCGAGCAATTAGTTGCCAATAGTGCCGCCACAAATTGCCGTAAAAAATAGCTCGTTTAGACGCCCCTAAAGTATATTGTTTTCCATACTATTCGATTAATCGAACTAATAGTCTAACAAAACGGAATAGAGGCAGAGATAGTGATATACACCATGATTTTGTAGTCGCTTTAGAGCCGAACATTTTGAACTCCATATCAATAACCTAGTCTATATAATATCAGTTTAATAAAATATTAACATTGTTTAATTTAAAAAATACCTTATTGCCTAAAACAGCGCGGGCACTTTTGTACGATGGAAACCTAAGAATGACATATATCTTACTAGCTGTCCCGCGCAACTTCGTCTGCGTAAATTTTCCCCTTTTTTTATAATCCTATGTTACTTCTAATACCTCCAAGAATATGTGTACAAAGTTTCATGATAATCGGTTAAGTAGTTTTCGCGTGAAAACGTAACAAACAAACTTACATTCACATTTATATATTAGTAGGGATGATCGTAGTAACTATTCTTATTACATGAAATCAAGTAGCGTTACCGCAGTGCTCATTTATTTTCCGCAAACGACATTATTTCAAAAAATATATATTTTCATAGTATGATATTTTAGGACTAGGTTACTGATATGGAGTTCAAGATTTTTATACATTTTTGACTCCAAAACTACTATAAATTCACGATGTATAACTTGTATCAGATTGTATTACTGACTGCCTCTGTGGCGCGGTGGGAGTATATCCGACGGCTACGCAAGAGATCGTGGGTTCGATTCCCATACGGAACACAACTTTATGTGATCCACAAATTGTTGTTCTGAGTCTGGGTGTAGGTACTTTGTGTTCGTGACTTGTATGTTTGTAAAGTCCCTCGCAACACAGGGCTTGTACGTTACTGCGGAAGTCGACTTTTTAAAATAAAAAAAATGTATTTATTACATTATAGTGAGATTTAGAGTTAGATTATATTCATCATCCTTATCATCAATAGCTTTTTCAAAGACTTAAAAGCTTCTTTGAAACCTAAATTATTGCAAAACAAGGTCTATTCCCTAGTGAGAGAAAAAAGAATCAAAAAAACGAAACATTTCCGTTCAAAACCACGATCAAAATTTATTAACACGAAACGGAAACGGCTCAAATGAACAGTTTAACGACTTAACAGACAGTTTCACATAAATGTAAATAATTCAAAACAGATCTGTTTTCGTTTACTGTGTAGAAGATTGCATCATACGTCGGAATAGCGAGTCAACCCAATTTCATGGTGGACGCGGGCAATTTTGGCCTTTATGCCGTAGCCTTTATGTTGTATTATTGGTTAGCTGTGATGATAATATATTCAGTCATGAATTGCAGGGATTTATGATTGTTGGGTTGTGTAGGGAGGCACTATCAAGGAAAACTACTGTTAACTTGAATTATCAGCAATAGTTATTACGATTGTAGTTTTCGCAAAAGATTTTGTTTTTTTTTTATTTTAATAGGAATTAAGAAAATTACCAAACTAATCAGAGCTTGTATCTATGCCATACCTAAGTATTTCTAAATACGTGCAAATATATACTAATACTAGCAGGTCCGCGCAACTTCGTCTGTGTAATTTTTTCCCGTTTTTGCAACATTTTTCATTGCTTCTCCGCTCATATTAATATTAGCGTGATGTTATAAAGCCTATAGCCATCCTCTATAAATAGGGTATTCAACAGTAAAATATTTTTTCAATTCGGACCAGTAGTTCCTAAGATTATCACGTTCAAACAAACAAACTCTTCAGCTTTATAATATTAGTATATATTATAAAGCTGGAAATTTTGCTTGTTTGTTTTAACGCGATAATCTCAGTAATGTACTGGTTCAAATTGAAAAAATATTTTTGTGTTGTATAGCCCATTTATAGAGGAAGTATATAGGCTATATAACATCAGCGGAGTATCAATGAAAAATGGTGCAAAAACGGGAAAAATTTACGCAAACGAAGTTGCACGAGTCAGCCAGTACTAAATAAATATTAATAACAAATATAATAATAATATTAAATAGACCGTGCTCATCACACAAAGATTTGTTCTGGGTGGAAATCGAACCCACAACCTGTCTTAGCAGTCAAGGTCACTAACCACACTTTACAGGCCAGATGTAAGGTTAAAAATGGTGTAAACACTGGGAACTGCTAGTTAAATAACCAGTAAAATCAGACTGATCTAACAGTAACACGTTTTCTACTTCACTTATTTTCAAAACCCCGTGTCTTTTAGTAAAACAAAATTCCTTATTTATAGTTGTTTTATTTATGAGCTCCGGTAAAACGGGAACAATGTTTCCCTTTTATGTCTTACCCCGGGCGATCCCACGGCAATAACTTGTCTATTTGTTAGAATATAAATCTCCTTCATATTGAGAGATATAGTAAAAAATATATTTGTCTCAGTCTTGGATAAGAATCGTAAACATTTGTTTTTTTATTAAAAAAGGACGGAAACATTTGCTGAATGTCGACATTGAGCGAAAAGTAGATCAGAAAATTGGGTTCTAAATGCAGTAGTTGTAAACATTTTGTCGACACGAATTTTAGTTTTTTTTTTTAAAGGTAACTAGCAATGTGGGATTGAGTCCCACGACGTGAACCCACTCCTAACACAAACCTTTGAGCTTAGCTGGAGGGGTTAACAAGATTGCTAGTAATGTGGGACTCAATAACACATAGCTATCTTTAAAAAAAGTAAAAAAATAAAACATTTGGCAAATACCTGTACCAATATGTGTGTTAGGTATATTCTTTTTTAGTTGTATTTTTGTTTTTACTATTTTAGTTATATTTTATTTTCTTATGAATTTTTGTTTAAATGTCATATTTTTAATCAGTTACATTTTTGTTAAAAGGTACATTTTAACAAAAATGGAACACCTAAAAAGTGCTGTTGTAAACATAGTATACAAGCGCATGCGGTGCTGACCTTCATGAGATTGTTACAGTTATCTAAGTTTTTATAAGTGAACTGTTTCTTAAACTTAACGTCAAGTGTAAACAAATTATTTGTTTTGTTTAAAAAAGACGCCACCCCCTTAGGGTACAAGCCCTGTGTCGCGGGGACTTTACAATATACAAGTCACGAACACAAAGTACATCCAGACTCGGAACAACTATTCTTGGATCACACAAAGTAGTGTCCCGTGTAGGATTCAAACCCGCGACCTCACGATTGCAAGTCCGATGCGTTAACCATTAGGCAACCGGCGCTTCTATTAAAAATTGTTAAAAACCTGCATAGATTTTAAAGATTTAATTGCCTATATTTTTTTACTGTTATAACGAGGTAGGTAAACAAAAATCCTTTCAAAACTTGACCCAAAGGTCTTAAAAAGATTTAAAATTGACACAACATAACCGCAAACAAAACATGTCCAGAAATAACTTTGGAAAGCTTTTGAAACCGTTTTTGTTAACTTGTGACCCTCGCTACACGGGTATCATTCCAGTCTACCTTTCTTTTGTAAACCACACAAAATGATATGTGGACATTCTTTTTTTAGGTTCAATACGACCTTTTGTAACAAAAAAGAGCATTATAAATAGGACTACATGTTAGAATTGTTGATGAAAGGAGTGAACATGTTATTAGTGCTGATAAACTTTCACGATTTGTGCACATTATGAAAATATATATGTGGGGATGTGGCTCAAAACAAATTTGAAGATAATTATTTTAGCACTTTATTTAATTTTATCTCGTAAGTACAGAATACTCTTTCCGTTCATCACAACAAGTCTTTTCTCTTTTTTGACAGCTTGACAACTTCAGACTTCAGCCCTACCACAGATAACATAAAAAAAAAATACTAAATTCTCTACCAAATCATACTAATAATCAAAACAAAATTACAAAACTAATCCACACGGTCATCCTGCTCTTCATCTGTCCCAGATGAACTCTCTTCTTCTGGTGCAATCCACGCCTTCATTAGATCTGCAGAAGTTGAAGTATTAATGGGACCTTCCCCATTTCCCACCTTCTTGACGGTGTATCTGTCATTGCGTTTTTTAGCGGTTACTTCATATGGCCCTAGATATTTCGGGAATAGTTTTGAGCCCTGAGAAAATTGGGTCTTCTTAATTGCCACAATATCACCTACGTTGTAGACAATAGCTTCTTTCCTTTTTTTGTTATAACTTCTTAAATTCTCCTCCTGTATCTTTCTAATCGACTCTTTAGCCTTCTGTCTAAGTTCTAGCCTTTTTTCATTAAACAATCGCATATTTTCTTCCTCTATCAATTTTAGCAATTCTTCGTCTTTGTCCCTTATGATAACTCCAAATAACAATTCGAACGGAGTCATTCCGATGCTTCGTTGGTACGTTCCATTTAAACAACGTTGTACAGTAGATACTCTACGGTACCATTTCGTAGGGTCATCCGCACTAAGCTTGCTCAACACGGCGATGATAACCTGGTGGATACGTTCAACCTGGCCGTTTCCTCTGGGTTGTCCAGTAGTGATTGTATAGTGCGTAATGTTCTCGTTCTTACAGTATTCTTGGAAGTCGTTTGAGGTGAATGCCGCATTTCGGTCGGTTATTATTCTTTCGGGTGCCCCAAAAGTTTGCTGTTGTAAACTCAGTTTATCTAACGTCTCTGCAGTAGTCAAAGTCTTAACAGGATAAATCCAAGTGAATTTAGTGAAGCCGTCGACGACAGTTAGGATATACTTGTAATTCTTGTGCGTTGACGTCAGTGGTCCAAGATGATCGATATGGTAAGTTGACAATGGCACTTCTCCTTTATCTATTGGGTGTAGGAAGCCTTCTTTCTTCCCTCTTTTATTCGATATCAGGATACACTCAACACAATTGTTTATGGTCTTTCTTATTTTATCTTGTAAATTTTCTATGTAAAATTCTCTATTTATTAATTCTTCAGTCTTTGCTACTCCGAAATGTCCTCGTTCATGATTCTTTCTTATTATTTCAAATTGCATTTTCTTGGGTACCACGATAAGTCTATTGCCGTTTTTTTCCTTGTAGAGTATGTCCTTTTGTAAAATATAATCGTGGTACGGCTCCTTTTCTAGTATCTTCTTCAATGCTTTTATGTAAGCGTCTTCATCTTGAGCTTTTTTGATGCGTACTGTGGTTTCTGCGATCATTAGACAAACAGGATACCTACTTAACGCATCAGCGTGCCTCATTCTTGATCCTGGTCGATGTTCAATCTCGTAATCGTACTCTTCAAGTAGCAGAGCCCAGCGGGCGACTCTTGGAGGTAAGTCCTTCTTTTGTAAAGTCATAGTTAATGCGGAGCAGTCAGTTACTATTTTAAAATGTATTCCTTGAAGGTAAATCCGAAATTTCTTAATAGCTTCTACGATAGCTAATACCTCTAAGTGGTAACTATGATAATTTTTTTGAGTCGGAGTAGTCTTTTTGCTCATATAGTGGACTGGGTGGAGTTTGTCATCATTAGGGCTTCTTTGTAGGAGCACAGCTCCATAACCATCTGCGCTGGCGTCTGTGTGTAATTCAGTTTGCAAGTCAGGATTGTAGATTTTGAGTACAGGTGACATACACAATATCTTCTTAAGCTCTTGGAAGGCTTTTAGACATTTTTCATTAAAATCAAATGGAATATTCTTTTTCAATAAGTCGGTCATCGGTTTTGCTATCAGTGAGTAGTCCTTAATAAATTTTCTGAAATAGCCGGTAAGTCCTAAGAATGACTGAACAGCTTTCACATTTTCTGGCTGCCTAAACTTTGCCACGGCATTAATTTTGTCTTTCGATGGTCTCACTTCATTATCACGAATGATGTAACCAAGATATTCGATCTCTCTTTTCAAAAAATGGCATTTTTTCCAGTTGAACTCTAAACCAAATTCTTCTGCTTTTTGTAACACCTTTTCAAGCTTCATTAATCCCTCTTCTTCGGTTGTAGATGGTAAAATTAAGTCATCAAGGTAGGCCGTTACGGTCCCGTCGGCAATAAGGTTACTAAAAACGTCGTTGACAAACCTTTGAAATACAGATGGCGCTGTACACAGTCCAAAGGGCATTTTGAGGAACTCATATTGACCTTGAGGTGTGACAAAGGCTGTGTACTTCTGGCTGTCTTTATGCACATTCACGTGTAAAAATCCGTTACATAAATCGAGCGAGGTGAATACCTTTGCTTCCTTTAACTTATCTATCTGGTCCTCTATTACTGGTAATGGGAATCTTTCACGTATAACCTTTTTATTTAATTTTCTATAATCCATGCACATTCGACGTGATCCATCCTTCTTGTGAGCCAGGACAATTGGGCATGCGAAGTCAGATTTACTAGGCTTGATTATTCCTTTTGCCATCCATTCTTCTATTTGTTTGTTCACGATATTCATTTCTAAAGGCGACAAACGTCTTGGGCTTTGGTAGACAGGATCTTCATCTGTTAGTAAAATCTTTAGTTCGACGTTGCTACTACTTTTCTTATTATTAGGTTTATATTCTCTACACATCTTGTAAATTTCTTCTGCATACTTGGATTCTTCTATATCATATTCTTGATTGGCTTTATTGTCTTCGACTAAAAGAGTGAGGTGCATAATTTTTTCCATATAGACTCCATCGGGAGTAAAGTGCACTTCAAAATCTTTGAGTATAGGATTGCCAATTAGAACAGTTACGGGTATGTCATGGTCCTTTACGACACAGAACTTTACATCTGCATGGTACTGGTCAATCTGGACTGTGGCTGAGAATATTCCTTCCGTATTGACTTTATTCTCTGCTATTCCTGTTAGACAAGTCGATTTTGTTTTGTAGTCTATAATACTATCTTTAATCTTCTCAAATTCTGATTTTGTAATTAGGCTTACGTCACTTCCGGTATCTATGAGAGCTACAAATTCTATTCCGTTAATCATTATCTTCTTGTAGGGAACTAACTCCTTCTTATCTTTATTTTGTTCTTGTATTTCTTCTTCTTCTTTATTCTGGATATTGAGTGTCTTCTTATGTTGGTTATTGGTACATTCAGTAGATTTGTGACCGAATTCATTGCATTTAAAGCATTTGATTCCCTTGGAACAGGATGGTGATTGGTGGCCTAACTCACCACAGTTAAAGCATCTTTTCCCGTGAGTCGTTTTACGTTTTTCCGTTGAATTAGATGAATGAACAGGTGCAGGTTTACTTTGTACTTTCTTTCTGAATTCGCTGTATATGTCCAATTTTTTTCGGAATTCTTTTATGTCCGTGGCACCGTACAGAATCGCTTTGTTAGTCTCAAGGTCACGAATACCATCAATGACATATTCCATCAATGCAGCGTCTTCTACCTTGCCATGGAGTGCCAATTCTTTCATGGTCAAAAAGTATTGTTGGTATGTTTCCTCATTTTTCATTTTACGCGCGGCAAGTTTCTTATGTATCATTGCGCTATTAACCTTAGGGCCAAATTCTTCTTTAAGAGCTTTCTTTAAGCTCGCGTAGTCTTTAACTCTTCCCAGAGATCTCAGAAAAAGTCTTGCAGTTCCATCCAAAAGTCGCTTAGCATAAATCAATTTCTCGATTTTAGTCCACTTCATAAGCTGAGCAGTATCTTCGAATTCGTCGATAAATGTCTCAATAGGGTAGGTGTCGTCTCCAGTGAAAATTGTCATCGACTTTTCCAAATCCTTGAAGGAAATCTGTACCTCAACGTCTTCATCTTCGCTTTCTTTGCTGTCCGTTTTCGGCGGCATCTTGGCGGTAATACTTGTGTTGGTCTTAGAACTCTGAGAATTTCTTCTTTTGCTAGTCGTACAAAATGATAGCTTTTTGGTACTCATTAAGATCCAAATTAATTTAATCTTCAGTCTTCATATAAAAATAATTAATTCAGACAGTCTTCTTCAAAAACTACCATTTTAGCAAAATAATTCTCGGCTGGCAACATTTTCTACCATTATGTGTCGGTAAAGTAGGAATGACATTGACACTTGTTGCTAACTTCACTCGGCGGGCCGTCGTCACTGGCGGTGCGTCGGTAAAACAGATGCAAATGGCGTTCACAATGGCGGCTTAAGTTGTCACGAACCGGCACTTTTTTTTTATTGGATGAGTCTTTGGTTTTCGTCGTCGATTCACTTCAAATATTGTTTCACATCCCGGACGAGCCCCCAAAAGTTGTGGGGATGTGGCTCAAAACAAATTTGAAGATAATTATTTTAGCACTTTATTTAATTTTATCTCGTAAGTACAGAATACTCTTTCCGTTCATCACAACAAGTCTTTTCTCTTTTTTGACAGCTTGACAACTTCAGACTTCAGCCCTACCACAGATAACATAAAAAAAAAATACTAAATTCTCTACCAAATCATACTAATAATCAAAACAAAATTACAAAACTAATCCACATATATATACTAGCTGTGCCCCGCGGTATTACCCGCGGTTTATTAGCCTATGTGTTAATCCTGGGTGTCAGCCAACTTCATACCAAATTTTATTAAAATCGCTCCAGCCGTTTAGACGTGAATAAGTAGAAGTTTCGCCTTTATAATATTAGTGTGATTACGGGTCTTAATCGCTTGAATAATTTAAGGTATAATACCTTGTTTGTTGACCACGGCCGTTGTTTGCGTTGGTCGAAACGTCGGGCAATAAACATAGTATTTTACCTTAAATTATTCACGCGATTAAGGCCCGTAATATATATATTTTCATAATGTTTTTAGTGGTACTTGCTTTGGAATACTAGCTGACCTGTACAACTACGTCAGCGAAAATTTTCCCCGTTTTTGCAACATTTTTCATTGTTGCTTCGCTCCTATTGGTCGTACCGTTATGTTTTATCTCTATAGCCTTCTTCGATAAATGGGCTATCCAACAGTAAAAGAATTTATCAATTCGATCCAGTAGCTTCTGAGATTATCGCGTTCAAACGGACATATAAACAAACTCTTCAGCTATTTAATATTTGTATAGATGAGGAAATAATTAGGCAGTTAAGTACCTACTTAAAATAACAAACTTTTTTGAAGTATGTAAAAAGTTTGGCAATCTCTGCAGCTTAAATACAGAAAATACGTAAGTAAACTATGTGTTTATAGACAGAAGGAATAGTTAATCTTTTTGATCTTAATGCATTTTTTTTTATTTGACGAATTTTTCATTATTTTTATTAAAAAAACATTACTAGTAATGTGGAATTTTAGTCCCACATTACTAGCAATCCTTCTAACCCCTCCAGCTAAGCTCAATGTCTTGTGTTAGGAGTGGGTTTACGTCGATAATAATGGGTAGGATTCCAACCCTACACCTCACGATTGCACTACCTTAGCTATAAGGCTACCGCCGCTTGCTGCAAAAATTTCAACAAATGACAATTAACACGATATCAAAGTATTTCAAATATCAGATTCTTACAGTAAAGACAACCAATTTCCATGTCCAATATCTAATCAAAATAAAACTAAAATACGAAAGTAATTTAGCCAAGATTGTCCGTTAAAAATCTCTCAAGTTGAGTGTCGTTTCGCTCCGCCATTTAGGTCAACCTATGTATGTCAATGAATCAATCAGGCGACTGCTAAGTGATTTATAATAGTATACTGCTGAATATAAAACCTCCACTCAATCTGTAGTAATAATTATGACGTCACGAAACGCCTATTAAGGCTTTTTCTTGTACATTTAAGGAAAATAATTGCTTATAATACCAAAGTGTTGTTCAACCATGGAAGTCATTTATTGCTTCCATTAAATTGTATGTACTAAGCAAAAGGTTTCCCCTACTTTAATTTAATTTAAACAAAAAATTAATAAAATACTTAGACGATAAAGCTAAGTTAGCAAAATTTTAGATAACGTCTATAGGTCCGAAGTTATTGTGCCTTAAATTCTTGGTAAACGAAGAAAATTTAAACAACAATGTTCATTAATAATCATTTTAGGGAAATAAATTAATGTATCTAAAATCAACAACGACACAAGGACTATTTTTAAGGGACCGTCTCGACGGGCGAGAGAATCGCGGCGACATGAACGTCATACCACCTATTTCTAGACACTCTCTTATAACATGTCTCCATACGGCGATGTTATCGCGGCATTGCGACGAGTCTCTGAGTGCGAGAAAATCGTCACTGTATCGACGCGCGATCGCTGCGGAACGCGAAACTGCCAAACACAAGCGCCCTACCTCCAAAAAGTGACGATCATCGTCGCAGATACACGGCGATTCCGTTACGAGTCGCGACGTTACACGCTGACGGAATTAAAGCTCGTGCGTAGAGACTACTCAACGATAGTACAGCGGAATCGCCGCGATTCCCTCGCCAGTGAAGACGGTCCCTTAGCGCGGGAGTCGACATTCAAAAACAAACTTTGACTGCCTCTGTGGCGCCGTGGGAGTGTGTCCGACTGCTACGCAAGAGGTCGTGGGTTCGATTCCCACACGGGACACCACTTTGTGTGATCCACAAATTGTTGTTCTGAGTCTGGGTGTAATTTGTGTCCGTGAATTGTATGTTTGTAAAGTCCCCCGCGACACAGGGCTTGTACCCTACTGCGGGAGTCGTCTTTTTATAAAAAAAAAAAAAAAAAACTTTTCTGTGTTAGTTTAATTTGTTTGTTTAATTTACAATTAGTAGCTCTACTCTATTTTCTCGAAACAAAACCTCCAAACTTCCGTATTTTATATTTCTTTACTTTACAAAGACTATTAAGGTTATATCCGTACTAGCTTTCGCAATAAATAATAAGAACTATCCTAAACTATCAACGCACCAAATGTCATCTAAATCGGTTCAGCGGTTTAAGCGTAAAAAAGTAACAGACAGACAGACAGAGTTACTCTCACATTAATAACATTAAGCTATTGCATAGCTTTTATTCGAAAACCCGTAACGAAAATAAAATCTAACACCCCCACTCTGCCTACCATGTAGCTCGGCCGAGCGTTCTCTTAAAGTATATGTATATGGTACGACTGTACGAAGCTCGCACAGATCGAGACGAGCTGCTCCGAAATGTAATAAAAAGAAAAAAAATATTATATTAATTAACATAAGCAATTATTTTTTTTTTTTAATTAAAAAAGTACGTATATTTAAAAAATATATATATTATTATTTTTTTTGTTGATAAAAATGCTATGCAATAGCTTTACCGCGGCAGTCCCCGAGTGCTACACATTTTATTTTTATAATATGGAATTGTTATCCAAGCCACATTCCTACTACTTTATATACTTCTTGCTTAAACATAAAGTTCTTTTCGTAAACGGATAGATTGAATCGATGTCGCTAGGTCCGGATATTATCTTCTGATTTATTAATTTTTTGTTCAAATTTCGTTGAATTAGAGTATCAGCCCGGATATTACTTTATGACAAAACTAGCTGTCCCGCGCAACTTCGTATGCGTAATTTTTCTTCGTTTTTGAAACATTTCTCGTCGCTTCTCCGCTCCTATTAGTCGTAGCGCGATGTTATGTAGCCTATAGCCTTCCTCGATAAATGGACTATCCAACAAAAAAAGAATTTTTCAAATCGGACCAGTACTTCCTGAGATTAGCGCGTTTAAACAAACAAACAAACAAACAAACTCTTTCGCTTTATAATATTAGTATAGATATAGATATAATATTTTTGTGCCCCACCTACTTACTATCTACTGATTAATGTTAGTACCAATGATGTTATTAGGCAATTATAAAATTATAGGTAAAATTCAGATTTTATATTGATCGAAAAATCGTTGAGTTTTCTAAAAAAATATCTATACTAATATTATAAAGCTGAAGAGTTTGTTTGAATGCGGTAATCTCAGGAACTACTCATCCGAATTGAAAAATTCTTTCACTGTTGGATAGCCCATTTATTGAGGTAGGCTATAGGCTATATAACATCACTCTACGACCAATGGTAGCGGAGCAGCAATGAGAAATGTTGCAAAAACGGGGAAAGTTTACGCGGACGAAATTGCGCGGGACAGCTAGTGTTACCATAAGAAACCATTAAGAAACCCAACGTAATTTTTTTTTTAATTTTCTGTAAAAAAATAATAATCTGTTTTTTTTTCGTGACGGTGGTTACATGGCAAGTTTTTTGCGGCAGCGGAAAGATTGTTTTGACTGTAAAGAGTCCTTATACTAACAATGTGGATAACGAATCGTGAAAATTTACACATTTCAGAGAAATTTGGTACGAAAATCGTGAATTTAGAACCGATTTTTATTGGATATTAGCTAACCCTCGCAACTTCGTCTGCGTCAAATTAACCCGTTTTTGCAAAATAAAAGTAAATAAAAAAATAGGGGTTGATCGTAGAAGGGTGAAAATTCAGGGTTGTATGTATTTTGAATCCGGTATCATAAAAAAATAAAATTTACCTAAAAATTAAAAAAAAAATAGGGGTACATAATACCCTTAATATTTAGGGGGATGAAAACTAGATGTTGTCCGATTCTCAGACCTACCCAATATGCACACAAAATTTCATGACAATCGGTCGAGCCGTTTTGGAGGAGTTAAATTACAAACACCGTGACACGAGAATTTTATATATTAGATAAAATCCAATAAAAAATTGGCGTTTGACGTAATTTTTTTTCTATTTTTAACATTATTAATTAAATACCCACAAGCCCTTTTTGGGTTGGACAGGAATTAATTTAGGTACACATTGTATAGGCTATCCATATTTTAATATAGGGTTCCAGTTGTAACGTATTTGTTTCAAGACAGTTTGAGTCACGTGTCCGTTTTATTCCTTGCCGACAATACAATAGATGTCTTGTGTCAGTGCGTTCCCGGAACGTACGCATATTTATTTGAAAATAATTTAAGGCCAAATAATAGGCTTAAGAATAGTACCACCCCATCTCTTCCCGTGGGTGTCGTCAAGGCGACTAAGGGATGTCACACGGAGGACGGGCAGCAGCGTCCTCTGCGTATGTAAAGCCTTACTGCGATCGCCAACCCGCTCGCCAAGCGTGGCGATTATGGCAATTACCCCCAGGATCTACATACCAGTAGGTTCTACTGGGGAGACCCGTGCCCAGCCATCATATGGGTTGATATGTAAGGCCAAATTTGTTTTATAGTAATGTATGCGGTCTACCTGTCTATTTACAAACGCTTAAAAGTCCGCTCTAAAATATTCATTGGTTATATTCGAACAGCAGTATACCTCAATTAATCAGGCATGACGTACCAAAACTCAAATATAACTTAATTTCACTAGAATAATAAAAAAATAACATTTATTACGGGTAACTAGGCCCTTTGAAAACAATTTACATTTTATTTATTTTTTTATTTACATTTACAATTTACATTTATTTACTAGAGTAAAATAATAGTAATAAAATTCATAGATAATAAATAAATGTCAAAATATCAAAATATTAAAATTACAAAATTAAATTTACAATACTTCAGATTCTTATCATACATGATTGATGATTAATACCGCCTAACAAACAGTCTTGCCTTGCATGTAGAGACAGTCCAACCTGTCAGCAATCTTAATAAAAGTTTCAATTGTTACGGATTTGTTTCAAAACACTGCAAGCCACGTGTATCGATAAATAGCTTGCCGACAATAACCTGTCTCATGTCAGAGAGTTCCTGGGCGTTCCCGAGCGTTCCCGGAACGTGTCTGTGTTTAATTGGAAATTCCTGTTAGGGCGAATTTGGTTTATATAGTTTTGTGGTAGGCTGTTGAAATGATATGTAAAGGTGTAGTTATGTCCGATCCTAAAAAATATCGTTATCTTTTTTTAAATATTACACATACAACTTGTAAGTTATATAGATGTAAATTTTTAATAGAATTTATTTATAATAGAATAGCTAAATTGATTAAGATAAAATATAGTTAGCAGTGCACAGAAAAACAGTTATGCGATAATCCTAGTCTTAAGTTTTTTTTTTTTCTCTACTGACCTTACATCTTTGTCAAAATGTGAGGCTTGGCCGTTTTGTAAAGTGACGTAGACACACCTATGGGTTTTTGAACAGAAAGTAATTTACTAACTAGGCGTCAATTTTGTGTCAATACACTCGGCATTTGAAATGGAAGTCTATACATGTGTAACAAAGATAATAACAAAGGCCATTTGTCATAAGTATCAAAAACGTTCACAGGACGGTCATTTGATTCGGCATTTAAAATGGAATTCTATACAAGTGTAACAAGGATAACAATATGGGTCATTTGTCATAAGTGTCAAAAACGTTTACAGGACGGTCATTGGATTCGGCATTTGAAATGGAAGTCTATACATGTTGTAACAAGGATAACAATAACGGCCATTTGTCATAAGTGTCAAAAATGTCCACAGGACGGTCATTCGATTTGGCATTTAAAATGGAAGTATAAACATGTGTAACAAGGATAACAATAACGGCCATTTTTCATAATGTGTCAAAAACGTCCACAGGACAGTCATTCGATTCGCCATTTGAAATTGCTGTCACTTTGTATCTAGATCTATATACATCCACTTCCACACAACTAAATTATTCGCAATAGACACGAGTTAGGAAAGTCCTAAACAACCAAAAAGTATCAAAATTGTCATTTTTATACCCAGATCTCATTAGCTGAAGGTACCTAAATAAATAGCTCTCTACATATTTGATGTTCGTGATAAAAATCATTTTAAAATATACGACACGATCCCGACACGATTTTTATGACTAGATTTTGTATCGCTAAACTCTGAAGTACGTTGTATGCTGGACTGGCTATCTCGTACGAGTACAAAGTTACAGCAATTCAAATGCCCCTTTTAAACATAACCTTTCTTTACAGTCGGGTAGACTGTAAAGAAGGGTTATGTTTTTCGCGCGTATCTTGTATGTATGTATGTAATATTCTTTATTACCTCATATCTCACAAACTGCTGAACAGATTTATATAATAATATATATGTATTTAGAAATATATAATGTTTATCAGTTGTCTGATTGCCATAGTACCAGCTCTGCTTAGTTTGTCATCAGATGACGTTGTGTGAGTTGTCACAAGATATTATTATATTATTATTATTATATTACTAAGGGGGAAATACGAAAGTAAGCATAAAATCGTAATCGTACCATATAATCTAAATTGTCTTAAAAACAAACTAAATATTGAACTACCAAAACTATCCGAATGGCTGAAATAAAACATTTAAATTCCTGTAACTTTGTATTGAATTACTTCGTAGTGGATGGAAAAGTTTATAAGTTAAATGTTTTGATGCCTTTGATGTGAGTTAAAATGTTGTAGTTTTAGTTCAAAAGAACTAAGAACTGTTATTTAATCATTATGTTAAAGTTTGAAAACATTCAGTCTACTATAAAACATAGTTGTACACGTGCTATTTAACTATAACAGACAAGGGGATTCGTTAAAAAAAATCATATTGTACAACCAAAAAAAAATTGAGTAAAACAAGCCAAAAAAGTCAACAAATCCGAGCCGTTTAAATGGTTTAAACACATTGACGGTTTCGGAATTTTCCCTTTAACTTGCAAAATGTGAGGTTTTGATTTCCTTGCGACTGTCAAAAAAATCTGAAACGATCTATTGAGTACATCGATGTTTTTTTTTCTTTTCACAGATCCAAAGAAAAATAACATACCTAATTATTTAATGTATGTAGTTATTATAAATAAAGAATAAAAATTAAATGGAAATACAATTTAAATACAATTTTAATTTAATTATTTTAATACTTAATAGAAAAAACGCATGTGAATTGTTTCCAGTTAATTATACATGACGTTTAAACTCATTATATAAACAATCACAATAAATTAAATTATATGATTATATTCCATAATAATGCATGTATTGGATTTTTTATTAATTGTGTTATTTTCAGTGTTCACAATCAATATTTTTTCTAATTAAGTATGTATTTTCAAATTTGCAAGAAAAAAAAGGCAAAAAAAAATGATCCGTTTTTGCAACATTCATCATTGCTGCTCCGCTCCTATTGGTCAAAGCGTGATATTATACAGCCTTTCTCGACAAATGGGCTATCTAACAGTAAAAAAAAATCGATTCCTCAATAAATGGGCTATCCAACAGCAAAATAATTTTTCGATTCGTACCCATAGTTCCTGAGATTATCGCGTTCAAACAAACAAACAAACTAACAAACTCTTCAGCTTTATAATATGTATTAGTATAGATTTATTACAAGGTTTAACTTGATCTCTAAACGTTATAGTGAAAAAGATCCACACACTGATCCTGACATAATGCTTCTGTTTTTGTAATCCGAACGAAACCTTAATCACAATTTTACTTAAGCCCAAAAAGAAATCAAAAAATGTTTTCAACACCTTCCGCAAGTAAATCGAGCGAACAGGAAACAGCATCACGCGTCAGCCATCCATCAAAAACTGCACAACTTCCGGAAAAACGTTTGAGTATTTTTTTTTACAACCGCATTTTGTTGACACAAAAATAAATCAGGCAACGGTAAACAAAAGGAACGGAATAAATGTAGGTTTAAAACCCCTGGAGACGGTACGTCATATATTTTATGAGTATATAGATGAATAGAGGACCCAACTCAAAAATGGGGCGCGCAACCTTAGGTCGGCTTCACAATGGGCTAATTGTTTGTGTTTGTCGTGTGAAATGAATGTTATAGATTTGAAAAAGGTGATACTTGTCTGATGAAATCCCTTTTTCCCAGTAGTTCCGTGGCGGAACTAGTGGGATTTTTTTCCCAATAGTTCCATGGAATAATATTCGATAAAATATTAATATAAATTTATACAAACCATTATAATTACTATTACCAGACTACTCCAAATTATTAGTGTAATATTTTCAAGGTTCGTTTATATACAAGGTGTATCCGAAAGGTGTGGTCATATTCAAGGGTTCATGATACTGAGTGCACATACCACATTTTATGAAAATCGAAGTACCCTAAAAATATTGATTATTTTTCATTCATCATCGGGGGAGATATAATTCTTATGCCATACGCCTTTCACTACTGAATTTCGACAAAAAGAATATACTATAACGATGTAATGATAATGCAACCAGCTATTGCACTACTGATAACATACCCTATCCGCTGCTAAAATTTAACCACACCTTTCTGTTACACCCTGTATATTATGTTTTTTATTAAACACGACTCCTGCATTAAAGTACAAGCACTGTGCCGCAGGGGACTTTACAAACATACAAGTCACAGACACAAAGTACACCCAGACTCGAAACAACAATTTGTGGATTACAAAGTGGTATACCGTGTGGGAATCGAACCCACGACCTCGTGCGTAGCAGTCGGACACACTCCCACCATAACTTCTAAAAGCCTTAACTGATTTACATGATTAAAATATAGTAAACATTCTATTGATAAGTCCAGGTAAAAAAAACTAGACTAAACTATAGGATATTTTTTTTTATTTTAAAGTAAACAATTACACGCATCACACAAATATTTTCCTAACTGGAAATTAAACTCACTTGTTCCAGCTTAGCAGTCGGAGTCACTAACCCCGAGACCGCAGTCGCCTGAAAGGTTGTGACAAATTATTTGCAGCAAACAGTCAGCCAGATACAAACGTGATCTTAGATCAATGCACAGACGGACATAAAGACGGATACGTTTTATATCACCAATAAGGTGCGACCAAGTACCTTCAGAGGTAATAAACGCAGTAAAACCTTTTTACTGAAGAGGTGTAAAGCTGAAACCTGAGATTTCAGGAGAATTTCATTAATAAGAGTATGTAATATTCATTTATAGTTACAATGTTCTTTGTTTTACTAAGATTTTTGAACTTTGTTAGTTTTTGAGGATGTAGGGGGTATTTTTAAAAAAATACAATTTCGACTGCCTCTGTGGCGCGGTGGGAGTGTATCCGACTGCTACGCAAGAAGTCGTGGGTTCGATCCCCACCTAGGATAAAACTTTGTGTGATGAGCACGATGGTTTTTTCTGTGTCTGGGTGTTATTTATCTATAATATGTATGTATTTAAAAATATATAAGTATGTTTATTAGTCGTCTGGTTTCCATAGTACAAGCTCTGCTTAGTTTGGGATCAGATAGCGTTGTGTGAGTTGTCCCAAGATATAATAAATTATTATAATAGAAGGCCACGTTATTTGCAAGTGTCATATACTATTATTAAGGTAACCTGAAAAAAGTAAAAAGACTAACATCACAAGTAAAGATGTTTACCCCCCAAAGAACAAGCGGCGGTAGCCTAATGGCTAATGTATCGGTCTCGCAATCGTGAGGTCGCGGGTTCGAATCCTAGCCATTATACTACCGACGTGAACCCATTCCTAACACAAGCCATTGAGCTTAGCTGGAAGGGTTAACAGGATTGCTAGTAATGTGGCACCAAAATCTCACATTGCTAGTAATAAAAAAAATAAAATAAAAAAAAAGTAGGTACGGGTCAGCTAGTGAGACTATATAGACAGAAATAATTATGTTGCAAAATGGCCGACCTTAAAAGGAATTTCGATTGGAACACTGTATAAAAATGTATCCTACTAATATTATAATAAATAGTAGGTACGAATTATTTTTTACAGAAATGTTAGTGTAATTGTCTGTTTCTATACTAACACTATACTTTTTTTAACTTGCGACTTCGCCTGCATTTTTGTTAGAGCTCGATTTTCATGATCCTTTTTTACTTATAAATTTATATAAGCTACGGGTCTTAATCGCGTAAATATTTTATTTTAAGGCTAAATACCTTTGTTTATTGCCAGACGTTTCGACCGTATTGCAACGGCCGTGGTCACGGGTAGACTGACTGTCTTTTTGCTTAACTAGTACCGACATAGCTCAGAGGATTAGTAAGTTGAAGTGACAATGGGCAGGCCACATTGCTGGCAGATTCAACAATAGAAGGGTACGAACGTTAAGTTTCGACTACGAGCTGGAAAACGCTGAGCAGGACAGCCCTTCGCAAGATGGACTGCCGACCTGATTAAGTGGGCATTACACTGAGAGAATTATTTATTTAGTGCTACGTACACAGCGACACGATCGCCAGCATCACTCTTCCGCACACAACCATTACTTCACAGTGCGCAGGAGCGCAGGTCAAAATAAAGTAGAATATTCGTTCGTACATACGTTAGATTACGAACGGCCTTACGAATGACTATGACAATACGCTCGTTTTTGCATTTTTCCGCAACTTCAAGATTTATTTGCGGGATCATATTAAGACATATCCTTAAATTTCTTTATTTCATCTACTAGAAAAACTCTTTGACTAGTGACACAATTTTTTTCGTGCCTTAACATTTAGGTTTTCTATATACATTTTTGAGAGAGCCGAACCCTGTTTCGCGTAATCTACCCTTAAGGTATCATGGAGCCGTTCGATGCAGACTGCTCAAAATTGGTTGCTGTGGAAGTCCTTGGGGGAGGCCTATGTTCAGGTCGACGTTTTGAGGCTGATGACGACGATGATGGATGTTAAAATGTTGTGTGTATTGTATATTCACAGAGTACCTAGATAATATAAATTGTTAGTAACGGTAACTAGGATAGAACTTAACATTATTATCCTTTCTATGAAATGCAATGTCAAGGATCGTCATGCTCAATAAAATGTTATTGCTTATGGTGGCGATGTGGGTCGGGTCGTCTTCCTTCCCTCCAATATGGCGAAGGGGATGATGGCTGACCCATGCGTCAAACTCGTGAACGGGTGCTACTTGGGGTGACTGGTCGGCCTTGGCATTATCTTCTTATAGGCTTATTTTTTTTAATTAGTAGTTCATAATTTTTTGTATATATATTTTTTTTTTATAACAATCGAATCGCATGTTGCCTTTACCCTCTTCTGTAATTTTTGTAAGTTGATGCTCCCATCCACACCATAGGAGGCTCATCCATTTAAAACTTTATTATATCTACTTTGCGTACTATGGTTATTGCTTGCGTGAGTTTCGTGGGGTAATGGTTGCAGCACCTTACTGGCATAACTGTTATATATTGTAAAAAATGGCATTTAAAAAAGTGGGCATGAGTTTTTATTGCTTTTCTCACGGTTCTTTACTCTTGCGAACTTGGTATTAAATGTAGTATCATTCTATTCCAAATTTTGTCTGACGTTGGTTTATTCTGTGTATTACATCCAGGTGTAATTTAAATACAATATGTAGTAATATGTTTAAAAACATTTAAGTATGTTTATCAGTTGTATAGTTGCCATAATACAGGCTCTGTCTAGTTTGGAATCGAATGGCGTTGTGTGAGCTGTCTCAAGATATTGTTATATTGTAACAAGGTTGTATTTGTTGAATAATGAATCTATACTAATACTAG
The DNA here is from genome assembly GCA_945859575.2 of Herminia tarsipennalis. Taxonomy (NCBI): domain Eukaryota; kingdom Metazoa; phylum Arthropoda; class Insecta; order Lepidoptera; family Erebidae; genus Herminia; species Herminia tarsipennalis. The sequence continues at coordinate 5,925,746 of OX243857.2, read as the reverse complement.
CTGACCCGCGCAACTTCGTCTGCGTAAATTTTCCCTTTTTTTTTTTTTTTTCTTTTTTTACAACATTTTTCATTGCAGCTCCGCTCCTATTGCTCGTAGCGTGATATTATAACCTATAGCCTTCCTCGATAAATGGGCTATCCAACAATAAAATATTTTTTCAGTGCAGCCCAGTAGTTCCTGAGATTATCGCATTCAAACAAACAAAGAAACTCTTAGGGGTATGAAAAATAGATGTTGGCCGATTCTCATAGATACCGGATAAGCACAAAAAAAATCATAAAAATCGGTCAAGCCGTTTCGGAGGAGTATGGCAACGAAGACTGTGACACGAGAATTTTATATATACACTGACGGACTCATAAACTGCATCAAAGTTCAGGTTTACTCTAAAAGGATTTTTTATAATAAGTATGCAAACTTTTTAGATTAAATTATATAAATATGGAAAGACTGGCTCTTAATCTTAAAAAAAAATTAAATTTAAAAATAGAACTGCGGTAAAACAAATGAATATAGCCGGGAAAAGAAAATTTACTCGTAGTATCAGATTTGCGTGTTATTTATAGCAAAGTTTTAAATTAATTCTCATTGATTTTTTTTGTTTGGTCAATTGAATTATTGTTACCAGCATAATTGTTGGGTTAGTTTTTTAACACATCGAGAGTTTTTGAACCATAATATGGATACTTCGTCCGAACAAGCGGCACAAATTGTAGCATTGGTGCGGGAGGGCTTGGATCAACGAACGATTGGTAGAAATTTAAATTTAAACCAGTCTACGGTTTGTAGAATATACAGAAGGTTTGTAGAGACAGGTTCTTACAGGAGGAGACGTGGTACAGGCAGAACTCGAGCAACCACAGGTCGTGATGACCGATTTATTGTTACAACTTCCCTGCGAAATCGTTTCCTCACGTCAGTTAACATCAAAACCGAGCTCAAAGCCGAAGTGCGTGGAAAAAACGTGTGTGCACGAACAATAAGAAGAAGGTTAAAGGAAGCGGCTATCACCCCTTTTAGACCAGCAAATGGTCCAAAGTTGTCTGCAGCTCACAGACAAGCTCGCTTAAGATTTGCGCGTCATCACCTGAATTGGACAGAAGAGCAGTGGGCCTCTGTATTGTTCACGGACGAGTGTAGGACATGTTTATATGGTGCAGATGGTCGCAGAAGAGTCTATCGTCGACGTGGGGAGCGATATGCTCAAAGTTGCATTGAGGAGCGTGTTCCTTTTGGAGGCGGTTCATGTATGGTCTGGGGTGGCATATCGATGAACGGGCGAACAGAACTTGTGTTCATAGACATGGTCCGTCAAAACGGTAATAGAGGGGGTTTGACAGCACATCGCTACATAACAGAGATATTAAAAGATCACGTGGTGCCTTACATGGGATTCATAGGCGAAAATTTTACTTTAATGCAGGATAATGCCCGGCCGCATGCAGCTGCACAAGTTCAACATTATTGCGAAGAGGTTGGGATACGTACAATGAATTGGCCAGCACGCAGCCCGGATCTTAATCCCATCGAGCATGTTTGGGACAATTTAAAAAGAGCTGTATATGCGAGAAACCCTTCGCCTACGACAGTGGCAGCACTAAGAACAGCACTTTCAGAAGAATGGGACAATATTCCGCAAGATCTTTTAAAAACCCTTATAAAATCTATGCGGAACCGATTAGAATCCGTAATAAGGGCACGTGGGGGTAATACACCTTATTAAAACACAAATAAACCCTTGCATAAAGTTTGTGTCTATTGTTAAAACCAATTTTTTAATTAAACAATTTTTCCTTAAACTTCTGTTTTTTTCTTCAAAAAAGGTCTTAAGGTCCTTTCCAGTACATAAACTTAAACTTAAAGATATGATCCTACGCTGTTTTAAAGTTCACGAACCAATCTAGAGGTTTCAATTTAAATCTGTATAGAAAGTTTGCATACTTGGTTAAAATATTTATTTCAAAGTCGTCTATTACTTTGATGCAGTTTATAAGTCCGTCAGTGTATATTAGATTATAAAGAAGTAAAGTTTGTGTGTTTGTATATTTGTTAAATTGTAAGGGGTAATCTCGGAATCTACTGAACCGATTTTAAAACTTCTTTCACCAATAGAAAGCCACGTTATTGCTGAGTGTCATAGGATATATAAAAAACCGAAAAATAAAAAGGCTTTTACGTGGTAGTCCGTTTTGCAAAGTCAATCGGAGAAAAAACGGTCGAATGAAAACGTTTCTTACGAACGCTGCCTTAACTATGAAAGATATATTTTTGAGTCAACGACAGCATATGTCTAACTTTTATATTTAAGTTACAAAAAGTAGTTTTTTTAATATTAGTATAGATAATTTAATTTGTTATACTAATAAAATAATTTAAATCGTTAGGTCATATTTATATGTCAAAATTATAAATCTTTATGAAAACATGTTGAAGTAGTAAACCGAACGCTCAAAGACCTCAGAAACTCTGATGCTGTAATGGGTGGCGTTACTTTTGTTTTCGCGGGCGTGTAACAAATGGAATACGCACCGATGTCATCAGAGCATGCTTAAAATCATCTCACTTATGGAGTTCGGTTGCATCTCTCAATTTACGAATAAACATGAGAGCATTTGAGCGACATCGACCCCGGTATACACCGGTATACACTTGGTACATATCCCGGTCTTGAAAATTTATTGGAGAGAGATTATCATTGGCTTTGTTCTAGGGCAATAGTGTCACCCAGAAACGATACAGTGAATGAAATAAATAAACTCATTTTAGAGAAAATTCCCGGTCAGGTCGAACACTATAAGTCTATTGATACGGTGTGCAATATTGAGGATACAGTGCACTATCCCCAAGAATTTTTAAATTCTTTGAACCCTTCTGGCTTACCTCCTCACGACCTTGTGTTAAAGGTTGGCATTCCTATCATGCTATTAAGAAATTTGAGCCGCCCCAACATGTGTAATGGGACAAGGCTGCTTACAAAAAAGTTACGGGACAATATAATCGTGGCGACCATTCTCACAGGGCCAGCAGTGGGACAACTGGCTTATATTCCGCGGATACCCATGATTCCCACTGATTTACCCATACCGTTTAAAAGGCTACAGTTTCCAGTGAAGATCTCTTTTGCCCTCACTATTAACAAGTCCCAAGGTCAAACATTCTCTCTGGTGGGCATTGACCTGAGAAAGCCGTGTTTTTCCCATGGGCAGTTATATGTTGGCTTATCTCGGGTTGGAACTCCTGATAGACAATATATTTTGCTACCAAATAATAACATTATATCCAATATACACACATCAAAAGTGTCTAGGGATCAACATATATTTTTGCAATAACTTTTCTCCTGATTGATTTTTTTTTTTTTTATTTCTTTAAGGATTCATCAAATAAAGTGTTTTCGTTTGTCACAGTAACGATAAACCAAGTCACCTTTGCATTAATAAAGAAATTTGCCATTTTCCTAATAAAGGGATTTTTGACATTTGAACCACTAACATTAAAGTTCGAAAAAAAGACTGAAATAACAGTTTTCTTTAAAATTTTATTGGGTAACTTAAACAATTAATAATCCGTGTTTCTACCGCGAACACTAACAACACAAGAACATCGGTTTGGCATACTCAAAATGAGTTCATCCAAATCACGCTGTGGAATGGCCGCCCATGTTCGTTGCAACAACAAAAAAAGGTCTTCTTGCGACTGGATACCCTCCATATTCGGCAGAGCTCTTCTCTGTAGCATATCCCATGCATGCTCAATCGGGTTCAAGTCTGGCGACTGAGCAGGCCAGGGCAGGACATTGATGTTAGCTGCGGCGAGAGTCTGTCTTACAACTCTTGCGGTGTGCGGTCGTGCATTATCATGCATTAACTGAAATAAGGGACCGATTTGCACTTGTAGAGGAACGATGACGTCTGATACAATCGTCTCAGCATAAATTTGAGCGTTGAGGTTGCCTCTGATCCAAATCAACTCAGTTCTTCCGCCGATCCAAATACCCGCCCATACCATGATGGTTCCACCACTATAAGGATGGACTTCCTGGCAGGATTTTAATCGCTGTTGGCGTCCAGGGGTTCTCCAGTGTCGTATACGTCTTGTATCCGGTCTCATACCAAAACGAGACTCATCAGAAAAGCACACGAAACGCCATTGTTCTTCTGCCCAATTTCTGTGTTCAAGAGCCCATTGATAACGAATCCTACGATTGTGCATTGCTATAGGTGGTACCCGTAGCGGTCTTCGGGAATGAAGGTTCACTTCATGCAAGCGGTTTCTGACTGTTTGGTCGCTAATTAAGTTCCCTGAAGAGTGATGAAGCCTCACGGCTAACATCATGGCGGTTATTGTTGGACCTCTTCGAGTTAAGATTTGAATGTATCGGTCTTGTCTCCGTGTGGTGCAGCGATACCGTCCTCCATGGCGCTCAGCCACGGTACCAGTGCTTCGGTAATGTGTCCAAAGTCGACTGATAACACTCTGACTTGTATTCAGAGCTAAAGCCACAGTACGTTGCCGGGAACCAGCTTCTATCATTCCCACGGCTCTGAGCATTTCTTCCCTGCTTAAATGACGTCGCCGCTCCATAATAACGTTGGTTTTAATCAGTAGTAGGGAAACAGTAGCACTAATAATGTCTTCAATGCGTTGTATGTTTTTATAGGGAAAATATTGACAGCTGATTTTCATCTTTTACTCGAATTTGATTCACAGTTCCTGATTCAAATTATGAAATGCACCAAAAAGGATCCATATAAATTTATAAAATCATAAATTTATTACAAAGCCACATCTCAATCTCAAGAAATCCGCATAAAAATGCTTGATCCCTAGACACTTTTGATGTGTGTAGTTTACAGAGAAGTTTTGAACAATTAAAATTACCATAACCAAACTAACCTTTCCCGCGACTTGGTCCTCATGGATTCGTTTATCGCAAATCCCGTAGAAATTTATTTTCTTTCGGACAGAGTTACTTTCGAATTTTGTATTAGCATGCAAATACAAACTATACCTACGTATAACCCTCCTTTTGGCAGTTAGAAATTAAAACATAACACTCTGTACTAAAAAAGGATTATTAACATTATGCCCAACGAAGTGGGCACGGGTCAGCTAGTTACATATAAAGCTGGCAAGTTTTAGTTTATGGTTTAAGTTCCAAAAAAAGTCAATATGTTTGGTGACAGTTTTTCAAATTAAGAATAAATAATTATTGTTTTATTGATGTTTACATAAAGATGTGTTTTTAGCTAAGACAAGTTATTAAAATGAATTAAAGCACGAGAAAATCGATATTGAGATACCAATACACATTCGATAAATTGATTTTACTGCGACTTAGATCTCGAGATTGTACATTTTTGGGGCTACCAACAAGAACTCCAATGAACACTTCAACATTTCGCCAAAGAATTTCACACCATTCATCTAAGTGATCACTCAGATAAACACACACATACACAACTACATATCGACTTTACCATTTAAACGCTTCAAATTAAATAACAAACAAGTTTCATAGAAATATTTAAATTTCCCAAATCCACAATTAATTTGAAACGGTAATATTTCTAATTCCCTGCAAATGTAATTGACATATTACACTATCAGGTGAAACAATGAATTAATTGGGCTTTTGAAATGTCAATGGAATGCATTGTGCTGACATTTTATAATTGTGTACAGCTTACAGCCAATTTATAAAGCGACAATATGTTTGAATAGTTATACCACTAAGGAGGCGTCTATTAATTACGTGAGGCGTTTAGGGGGCGGGGTTCTGGCTGAATCTCACCAAATCTCACTTGGATGAGGGAGTTTTGTCAAGTATCACGTAATACTGGGTGGCGCAAAAGTAAAGACCCTATTTGGTTCAGCTATAACATTTTTTCTAAATTAGAAAACTAGATTTAGATTTTTTTAAATGTATATTTGTGCCATTAAATTTCGTACCATTAGGATTTAAAGATGATGTCTTTTAAATGGTGACCTCCAGAGTTGATACACATTTGAGCCCTATTTATGACATTTTGCATAACTTGCCGTAACACTTCCTGCGATATGTTCGTTATTTCTTGACGAATGTTTTCTTTTAGAGCTGCGAGAGTCTGTGGCTTGTTCACATACACCCGAGATTTCAAAAAACCCCAAAGAAAGAAGTCTGGACTGGTCAGATCGGGTGATCTTGCAGGCCAAGGCAAATCGCCAAAACGAGAGATAACTCGGCCTGGAAAAGCGTCCCTCACTAAGTCCATAGTGTCGCGCGCTGTGTGTGCCGTAGCGCCGTCTTGTTGAAACCAGATGTGCTCCAGCCCCAATTCGTCCAAACTGGGTATCAAAAACTCACGTAACATGGTTCTGTAGCGTTCTCCAGTGACAGTTATTGCATTGCCTCCAGCGTCTTCGAAAAAATAGGGTCCGATCACTCTGTCAACACAGATGCCACACCATACAGTAACTTTTAGTGGGTGTAGAGGTGTTTCTTGAATAATGCGCGTATTATCAGTGCCCCAGAACCGAGTATTCTGCTTATTGACATGCCCTGAGAGATGGAAATGCGCTTCGTCACTCATAACCAATTTTGAAGGAAAATCATCCTCTTCAAGGTTGAGGTTTATGACGCGCTGGCAGTAATCTAGACGAGCTCGGTGGTCAGCAGGCAGCAGCTCATGAGTCATTTGAGTTTTATACGGGAACATCTTTAAGTCTTTCACCAAAATACGCTGCAGGGTCCGTCTGGAAATGCCCAATTGCGTGGCACGTCGCCTCGTTGATGTTTCTGGACACTCTTCCACATCTTCGCGCACAGCATCGATATTTTCAGCTGAACGGCCTGTTCTTGGTCTCCCAGACTTAGGTCTATGTTGAGCCAGTTGCTTCAAGGCGTGTGGCAAAGCGTCGAATTGTGCGACCAATCGGTGCCGGACGGTGGGGAAATCGTCGACGAAATTCACGTTGTGTTCTTATCACTGATGAATTATTCCGTAAGAACATTGACACAATTATTCCACGTTCTTGGGGAGTAAAACGGTCCATGTTTATTTTCAGTGTATTTTACATTTGTTCACTACACAATTTTCAACAACAGAATGACAGAAAATGTCATATAAAAAAAAAAGTATTTTCTTTAGTGCCAGTACTTTTGCGCCACCCAGTACATATAAACTTTCGCGTTGTATGATTATAACTATTTATTGTACGAGAATTAACGCGCTTTGTTTACCTTAAAAGGTTTCGACCAGGTTGCAACCTCGTATTAATTCGCAGTCGTATAACATGGACAAAATCAGTGTAGTGTGCAGTGACCCTAACATTTCGAGAAATAAAAAAGTGAGGGTAGATGAAGATTCATCGGCCTGACGGAGTCTTAAAACATCGCTGCGACAGTCCGCTTGTGACCACGGCCGGTGCAACCTGGTCGAAACGTCAAGCAATTTTAAGGTAAACAATGCGCGTTAATTTCCGTACAATAAATAGTTATACCACGAAATATTTCTATCTAACAGCAAAAAAACTGTATAAAATTTGATTAAATATAGTAAACATTATTTTTTTTCGGTTTTGATATTCATATTAACCCCCTCCAACTCACACTTGGCTAGTGTTAAGTCAAATGTGAAATTTTACATGAGATTACGTAACTTATGGACCTAATATAAAATTGTACATTTTGTTAATGCGACCATTATATTTGACGGTGGGATTGTATCTGGCTGCTACGCAAGAGGTCGTGGGTTTGATTCCCACACGGGACACACTGTGTGATCCACTAAGAGTTGTTCCGAGTTTGGGTGTAATTTGTGTCCGTGACTTATATGTTTATAAAGTCCCCCGCGACACAGGGCTTGTACCCACTGTACTGCGAGAGTTGTTTTTAATTTTAAAAAAAGTATCCTTTATCTACAATTAAACTTAACCTATTTCGATGAAATTTACAATATTAGGTAAGTACCTATAAATGAAATCAATTTATTAATAATAAATGGATCAAAGCTATTCTCAGAGTATATAATTTTATAAGCTACGGGTCTTAATCGCGTAACTATTTTAGGCTAAATACCTTTGTTTATTGCCCGAATTTTTGAACGTATTGCATCGGCCGTGGTTACGGGTAGAATGGTCCGTTGCAATACGGTCGAAACGTCGAACAATAAATAAAAGTATTTAGCCTTAAAATAAAATATTTACGCGATTAAGACCCTTAGCTTATAAAATTCTATAATGTGTACAAATTGCGAAAGTTAACGAACATATATTCGATGAGTATTCAATCAACCCTGAACAAACAAGTAAACAAACCACCAGACAAGAAGTTAACATTGGAACAAGACTTCCATTTGATTTAGACATTTGGACGGTAATTTGACAAACTCAAATGGAAGTCTTTACTGGTGTAATAAGGACAAAAACAACGGTCATTTGTCATTAGTGTCAAAAAAGTTCACAAGACTGTCATTCGATTCGACATTTGAAATAGGTGTCACTTTGTACGGGGTAACCAGTACAACGTACTAGTTACTAGTTACTATTGCCCGACGTTTCGACCGTATTGCAACGGACCGTTCTACCTGTAACCACGGCCAATGCAATACGGTCGAAAATTCGGGTAATAAACAAAGGTATTTACCCTAAAATATTTACGCGATTAAGACCCGTAGCTTATAAAATTCTATAATGTGTACAAATCGCGAAAGTTTACGAACATATATTCGCAGAGTATTGAATCAACCCTGAACAAACAAGTAAACAAACCAACAGACAAGAAGATAACATTGGAACAAGACTTCCATTTGATTTAGACATTTGGACGGTAATTTGACAAACTCAAATGGAAGTCTATACTTGTGTAACAAGGACAACAACAACAGTCATTTGTCATAAGTGTCAAAAAAGTTCACAATACGGTCATCCGATTCTACATTTGAAATAGGTGTCACTTTGTACGGGGTAACCAGTACAACGTACCATTAGAATTACATTAAAATCGTTTTTTTTTAAAAGAGTTTCATGAAACTCGAGCTCTAAGAAAAAGGTGGGCAAATCTGCTGGCTAAAGCAAGTATAGTATAAATATCGATTTGTCATAACTGTCAAAAAAGTTCAGAGGACGGTCATCCGTTTGTTAGAAAAAGAGTGTCAGAGCTCGAGTTTCAACTCAAGCTCTAAAATAAACGCGGTCGAATCTGCTGGTTAAAGCAAGTATAGTATAAGTATCGAAACAGACAATTACACCAACATTTCTATGAAAAATCATTCATTTTTACGGTTGCCCGTGTTATTTTACTCAAGTTCAACAATGCGTAAAAGCTTTATATTTTTGTATTTTCCTTTAAAAAATAAAATGAAAATATTTGAAAGAAATATTTCGTCTATTTATTATTATATTTATAAACTGAGCGATACTTACGTAAAATAGGTACATTTGTATCATAAGTCAGAGTTGACTCGGTAGCGCATTGGTCGGTAGCGGAGTTCGAATCCTAGTAACAAACCGTTGCATAAGTACCTACTATAACTCCAATGATGTAGAGTTTGACTGCTTTAATCAATACTAACATTATAAAGCTGAAGAGTTTGTTTGTTTGAATGCGGTAATCTCAGGAACTACTGGTCCGAATTGAAAAATTATTTCACTGTTGGATAGCCCATTTATCGAGGAAGGGTATAGGCTATATAACATCACGCTACGACCAATAGTAGCGGAGCAGCAATAAAACATGTTGCAAAAACGGGGGGAAATTGACGCATACAAAGTTGCGTGGGACAGCTAGTTTGACATGAAATTGTTGAAAGTTTATTTTTTTGAATGATAAATAAGTAAAGGAAAAATCTATACTACTATTATAAAACTGAAGTGTTTGTTTGTTTGTTTGAACGTGGCCAAGGCATTACTGGTTTAAATCGGAAGATTGTTTTAGTATTGCATAGCCCATTTATCAAGGAAAGCTATATATTATGTAGACATTTATAATAAAATTTAACGCCTCACCTCCAGTTATGAATAAAATGTTAGAAAAAATATACACTGACGGACTTATAAACTGCATCAAAGTAATAGACGACTTTGAAATAAATATTTTAACCAAGTATGCAAACTTTCTATACAGATTTAAATTGAAACCTCTAGATTGGTTCGTGAACTTTAAAACAGCGTAGGATCATATCTTTAAGTTTAAGTTTATGTACTGGAAAGGACCTTAAGACCTTTTTTGAAGAAAAAACAAGAAAAATTGTTTAATTAAAAAATTGGTTTTAACAATAGACACAAACTTTATGCAAGGGTTTATTTGTGTTTTAATAAGGTGTATTACCCCCACGTGCCCTTATTACGGATTCTAATCGGTTCCGCATAGATTTTATAAGGGTTTTTAAAAGATCTTGCGGAATATTGTCCCATTCTTCTGAAAGTGCTGTTCTTAGTGCTGCCACTGTCGTAGGCGAAGGGTTTCTCGCATATACAGCTCTTTTTAAATTGTCCCAAACATGCTCGATGGGATTAAGATCCGGGCTGCGTGCTGGCCAATTCATTGTACGTATCCCAACCTCTTCGCAATAATGTTGAACTTGTGCAGCTGCATGCAGCCGGGCATTATCCTGCATTAAAGTAAAATTTTCGCCTATGAATCCCATGTAAGGCACCACGTGATCTTCTAATATCTCTGTTATGTAGCGATGTGCTGTCAAACCCCCTCTATTACCGTTTTGACGGACCATGTCTATGAACACAAGTTCTGTTCGCCCGTTCATCGATATGCCACCCCAGACCATACATGAACCGCCTCCAAAAGGAACACGCTCCTCAATGCAACTTTGAGCATATCGCTCCCCACGTCGACGATAGACTCTTCTGCGACCATCTGCACCATATAAACATGTCCTACACTCGTCCGTGAACAATACAGAGGCCCACTGCTCTTCTGTCCAATTCAGGTGATGACGCGCAAATCTTAAGCGAGCTTGTCTGTGAGCTGCAGACAACTTTGGACCATTTGCTGGTCTAAAAGGGGTGATAGCCGCTTCCTTTAACCTTCTTCTTATTGTTCGTGCACACACGTTTTTTCCACGCACTTCGGCTTTGAGCTCGGTTTTGATGTTAACTGACGTGAGGAAACGATTTCGCAGGGAAGTTGTAACAATAAATCGGTCATCACGACCTGTGGTTGCTCGAGTTCTGCCTGTACCACGTCTCCTCCTGTAAGAACCTGTCTCTACAAACCTTCTGTATATTCTACAAACCGTAGACTGGTTTAAATTTAAATTTCTACCAATCGTTCGTTGATCCAAGCCCTCCCGCACCAATGCTACAATTTGTGCCGCTTGTTCGGACGAAGTATCCATATTATGGTTCAAAAACTCTCGATGTGTTAAAAAACTAACCCAACAATTATGCTGGTAACAATAATTCAATTGACCAAACAAAAAAAATCAATGAGAATTAATTTAAAACTTTGCTATAAATAACACGCAAATCTGATACTACGAGTAAATTTTCTTTTCCCGGCTATATTCATTTGTTTTACCGCAGTTCTATTTTTAAATTTAATTTTTTTTTAAGATTAAGAGCCAGTCTTTCCATATTTATATAATTTAATCTAAAAAGTTTGCATACTTATTATAAAAAAATCCTTTTAGAGTAAACCTGAACTTTGATGCAGTTATTAAAATATATATATTACGGGTCTTAATCGCGTGAATAATTTAAGTCAGTAATTTTTTCAGTCTTCCCGTGACCACGGCCGTTGCAATACGGTCGAAACGTCGGGCAATAAACAAGGTATTTTACCTTAAATTATTCACGCGATTAAGACCCGTAATATATATATTTTAATAATGTGTACAAATCGCGAAAGTTTATCAACATTTGATGCAGTTTATGAGTCCGTCAGTGTATATTACGGGTCTTAATCGCGTGAATAATTTAAGGTAAAATACCTTGTTCATTGCCCGACGTTGACCCACGACCTCTTGCGTAGCAGTCGGACACACTCCCACCGCGCCTCAGATGCAGTCTATTTATAAGTGTAATTTAGTTTGTATTATATTGTTTTTCTATACTAAATTCATAAATACTTAATATTATAAAGAGGAAAGATTTGATTGTTTGTTTGTATTGAATAGGCTCTGAAACTACTGGACGGATTTGAAAAATTCTTTCATCGTTGTGAAGTTCACTAACCCCGGGTGACATAGGCATTTTTATCCTTGTATTCCCACGGGAACGGGAACTACGCGAGTGAAACCGCGAGGAGTCCGCTAGTATTATATAATACTCTCTCTATGTTACTGTAAAGGAAAATATTTGTAAAGCTGTGTGTTTAATGTTATGTGATTATTTTAATTAAATTTTTATGTTAATTTGAATGCCAAAAACATTTAGAGTAAGGAAGTCGTTTGCAGGATGCAGTAAAGATTAACTCACCTACTCAAAATTGTCTTCAGTTTTTAGGGTTCCGTAGCCGAAATGGCAAAACGGAAACCTTATAGTTTCGCCATGTTCGTCCGTCCGTCCGCAGCTTTACTCAGAGACTGTTAGTGGTAGTAGGAGGCTGTAATTTTACTTACGCCGACAAAGTGTAAGAATAAAATCTTGAAAAACATATTTTTTAGGGTTCCTCCCCTTTGTGTAAAGTGGGGATGTGATTTTTTTGCCGATTTAAACCATTGATTAGGATATAATTAGATAGATCTTTTCAAAACATTTAGGGGTTGTGAAGTCTATTTTTAGATATAGGCATCTGTTTGTGTAATATTGAGCTTTAAAGTGTAAATTTTGTTAGAGTCAAGTGTCCCCCCCGCTTTGATATTTATTTTTTGGTAGGTACTTGTTTTATATACATTTGTATTTATTTTCTATTTTTAAAATAATATGCACCTGCCACCCTTTTCTCTTAAGGGTAGATTACGCGAAACAGGGTTCGGCTCTCTCAAAAATTTATATAGAAAACCTAAATATTACGACACGTAAAAAATTTTGTCACTAGTCAAAGAGTTTTTCTAGTAAATGGAATAAAGAAATTTAAGAATATGTCTTAATATGATCTCGCAAATAAATCTTGAAGTTGCGGAAAAATGCAAAAGCGAGCATTTTCGTATTGTCATAGTCATGGCGTTCGTAATCTAACTTAAGTACGAACGAATATTCTACACTATTTTGATCTGCGCTCCTGCACACTGTGAAGTAATGGTTGTATGCGGAACAGCGAGGCCGGCGATCGTGTCCCTGTGTACATAGCGCTGAATAAATAATTCTCTGTGTAATGCCCTCTTTACCAAAAAAAAAGGTTGACTGATAGAGAATGCCTATGGCATTAAGTCCGCCTTTTGCAATGTAATTGAAGGAAGTTTTAAATAAATAAAGTAACTAATAAAAAATCAAATTTCTCATTAAAATTTCTTAAAAAACGAATTATCAAATAAAATTCACTGAAAAAAAACAACGGTTTTAATTTGTATCGTTTTCTGAAAACGCTTCTCAAATATTTCATGAAAAATTCTCCTAATTAATTCCACTCAACTGATTTACACGGCCACAACACCAAAAATGGCGTCACAAAGTATGTAGTTGATAATAAAACGTTGAACACGGAGCCGTACTAAATAAATCAAGCGATAAGATTAACTACGTACGCCATGTAAAAAGAAATTATTAACATGTTTAGTACCCGTCACGGAATGATGTCACTAATCTATATAGTGCTACACGGATCTTTTGGCACTTGGATGACATTGAAATGAAGGCGCTTTACAAGATGACGGTGTTAGTTCTGATTTCGGCCACGTGCCAATGCAATGAGTTAACAATACTAGCCAATGGCACTTGGATGACATTGACATAAGGGCGCTTTACAAGATGGCGACGTTAGTTCTGATTTTTGCCACGCGTCAAAAGATCTAAAGGGGTAAAGTTTGTGAGGTTGTGAGTTTGTAGGGGATGATCTCTGGATCAACTGTACAGATTTTGATTTTTTTTTTACTAATAGAAAGCCACGTTATCACAGGCTATATAACAGCACTATATGACCAATAGGAGCGGAGTATCAATGAAAAATGTTGCAAAATCGGGTCAGCTAGTAATATTACAAAGAGGTATAGTTTGTGAGTTTGTGAGGGGGTAATCTCTGGATCTACTGAATCGATTTTAAGAATCCTTTTACTAACAGAAAGCCCCGTTATTTGTGAGTTTTAAAGTTTTTAATTTAGCATCACGCTACGACCAACATGAGTGGAGTAGCAATGAAAAATGTTGGCGGCGTTCGTCACATTTTTTCCTTTTTTGTATAAAAAAATTAAAATGTACCGAATTTCTTCGTCACACAAGTTAATTTTGCTTGCTTGAAAAAAAATTAAAAATGACGGTATCGAGTTATTTTTATTTATTGCATCTTCAGAATGTCAACATTTAATTGTATTAAAACCAGCCAGTTACATTAAGTACAACCAAAGAGGTTTGATTACTAACAATACATTAAAAATTCGAAAATACTTTTGCCCCTACCTATTAGATAATAATAATATCTAGGGACAACTGACACAACGCTATCTGATCCCAAACTAAGGCTTGTACTATGGAAACCAGACAACTGATAAACATACTTATATATTTCTAAATACATACATATTATAGATAAATAACACCTATTAGATAATAATAATATCTAGGGACAACTGACACAACGCTATCTGATCCCAAACTAAGGCTTGTACTATGGAAACCAGACAACTGATAAACATACTTATATATTTCTAAATACATACATATTATAGATAAATAACACCCAGACCCAGAATAAACCATCATGCTCATCACACAAAGTTTTATCCTGGGTGGGGAACGAACCCACGACCTCTTGCGTAGCAGTCGGATACACTCCCACCGCGCCACAGAGGCAGTCAACAAGATAAAAATGAATTTCTATATCCTTTGGTTACGCGTTACCTAGAGAATGACTTTACCGATTTTACTCATGCTTTTTTTTGTTTTCAAATACTCTGTAGAAGGATCGAAAAAAAACGAAAAATACTAAGTTCGGCCAGTTAGTTACACAAACAAACAAATATTACCTCTTCTATTAACGTAGATAAACGTAAATGGCTCGTTTATTTATAAATACACATTCTTTGTAATTATTGCAATGAAGTTCTTGTTTCATTTCATTCTTATTGAATTAATATCGCATAGTGAATAATAAAGTAAGTAAATGTTGATTCAAACTGCACGTTCGCGAGTATATTTGTTTTAAAAAGTATTTAAAGTGATTAAAGTTTCATTTGAAATCTACAAACATTTTAGCCAAAAGTTCAAATTTCTAGAAGCGGCGGTAGCCTAATGGCTAAGGCATCGGTCTCGCAATCGTGAGGTCGCGGGTTCGAATCCTACCCATTATACTACCGACGTGAACCCACTCCTAACACAAGCCTTTGAGCTTAGCTGGAGGGGTTAACAAGATGGCTAGTAATGTGGGACTCAAACCCACATTGCTATTTATCTTAAGGGAAAAAAAATCTGTCGGTCCTGAGCCTAATCTCTCATCAATTTTGTCGAATATTCATTCAAAAATTATGGAATAGAGAGTGCACTTGTGTCTGCGCATGCACTTATGCACTACATTATCTTTTGCGATTAGCTAGTCTCTCATGAGACCGAAATCGGATAAGAGAACATCATTGTACCTAACTCCCGCTAAAATAAACACTTGGCCTAAAATTACAACCTACATGAATACAACAGTTGCATTAGAAAGAAAAAAAATGAATAGAATTTTATAAGCTACGTACAGTACTCCCAAATTAATAATGCACATGCAGATCTTCGCTAATTGTCGTATTCCCGGAAACACTCGAATCATGGAATCGTAAGAGCCCTAAACAAGGCATTTGCATTTTGCACCTTGTTTAAAAGAGATAGGAGTCAATATCATGTGTGCACAATCGAAAACAAATCGGGCGTTCGGCAGCTGTCGCCGGTCAGCGAAATGTCTGTCAGTCGTCTTTATATATTGGTAGTGACTGCACGTGTTCTCTATTTGTGGAAATATATAGAGCTGCTATTACACACCCTTCTTGGTAAATATAATTTCAACATTAATTAGCTTATTCAGATTTAAATAGTATATTTTGAAAAAAGGAAAATAAATAACATATTTCACGTTTTTTTAATATTAAAAAAATAAAATACCTACATTAAATACATATTAAGTACTAGAAAAACATTTAAAAAATGAGATTTATTTAAATTAAATAAATAGATAAACATGCATAAAAAATATATACCTAACTCTGCCCATGCCATTTTCTTTCAGACGAATTCTTCCAAAATGGATAAATTTAAACGTGGAAAACCGCTTAATTCACAAGCACGGCAAATGGTATTTAATGTGTACCTTTATTTCTTAAATGAAGCCAATGTTTTCAACAGAGACCATGATGGTTATTTTAAAAAAATTCAAGACCGTGTTACAAAAGCTACAGGAATTTCGCGACGAACTTTGAGTAATATCTTAAACGAAAAAAAACATAATCAATCAAAGAAATTTTCTACACCGAAAAAAGGAAGACCTAAAAGTAGATTTCGGCTGGTACTTGATGATTTCGACTACTGTGTTATTCGTAATATGATATACAATTTTCAATTGACGCTGAAAGAACTCCCAACTGTAAATAATTTAAGAATAAAGTTGATCGAAGCTATTAATTTCAAAGGCTGTGCCGAGACTTTAAGGTTGATCTTGAAAGACATGGGGTTTAGGTTTCTGAAAACTGATAATAACAGACAATTACTTATGGAAAAACATGATATACGCCTAAAAAGGATCAAATATCTCAGAGAAATACAACAGCTGAGGAGTTCTGGTAGAAACATAGTATTTATGGACGAGTCGTATGTGCACACATCACATACTAAGGGTAAAACTTGGCAAGATAGCAACAAAAAAGGTATCAAACAACCCATTTCCAAAGGAGAGCGAATAATTATTGTACACGCAGGCAATGAAAAAGGCTTCGTCCCAGGGGCTCTAATGTTACATAAATGTGTCGACTCAGAAGGTGACTATCATAAAGAAATAAACGCGGAACGTTATCAAACTTGGCTACGCAATCAATTGATTCCCAACTTGCCTCCTAATAGTGTGTTGGTAATAGACAACGCCCCATATCATAATAAGCTGTCTGTGAAACCACCAAACTCAAACACATCTAAACCACAAATGACAGCTTGGTTACAACAACACAACATTCCGCATGACCCAAAGAAACTGAAACCCGATTTGTATAAAATTATACAAAGATACAAAGAAAATTACACAGAATTTGCCATTGACCGTATAATGGAGGAACATGGGCATAAAATTATACGATTGCCACCATATCATCCCGATTTTAACCCTATTGAAAATATTTGGTCCCAAATAAAGCAACACGTGGCCAAGAGAAATATTGCAATGACTGTGACGTCAGTTAAAGATGCTATATTAGAAAAAATCAATAAAATAGGACCAGAAGAATGGAAAAAAGTTTCTGATCATGCGGTTCAATGCGAAGATGAATATAGAAAATTTGAGCCAAGAATCGATAGTTATTCCGATAAACTGATTATTTACACAGGTGATAGCAGTGAGGAAAGTGTAAATGAACAAGAGCATAATGAAACTTCTGATGAATCTGCGATGTCGGGAATAGAGGTCTTCCTCGATTCTGATTAATTTTTTTATAATTGTATTATTTTTCTGGAATGATTAGTGCTGTAAACAAATTTGAACTGAGATTTTGATTATATTTTATGTAAACCTCTATTTGAAAACGTTTTTTTCTCCTTCTAATAAAACCTTATGTTATTTAAACCTTTTCCTCCATAATTACACCAACTTCGGTAAGACACTTGAAAACTAATCACTCCAACAATGATTGTAGCGTTTTCGCTATTTACTTACATGGAATTATCGAATCAAATTTCGTTACAGGTAAATCAAATCTGTTTTAGCACAAAACACATAATATATAAAATTAGGCATAGAGAAATTGCTCTTAACCACTCTATATAAATATCGTCTTTCGACGCTCGGGTAATACGACCGTTGCCGAACAATGACGAAGATTTCCGAAGATTTCTATGCGCATTATTACTTTTGGAGTACTGTACGTACGTGTTCGTAAACTTTCGAGATTTGTACACATTATAGATTTTTTATAAGCTACGGGTCTTAATCGCGTAAATATTTAATTTTAAAATCGCGAAAGTTTACGAACATATAAAAAAATGAAGTTCAGACCCAGAAATCGCACCTGGGACTTCCGGTCGACATACCAGGCCGCGAAAACGCTTTAAGCTATTCTGAACTATGTCATTAAATTGCAAATTTCTCTGACCTTTCACACAGCTTTTGTGGCGCGGTGGGAGTGTATCCGACTGCTACGCAAGAGGTCGTGGGTTCGATCCCCATCCAGGATAAAACTTTGTGTGATGAGCACGATAGTTTATTCTGTGTCTGGGTGTTATTTATCTATAATATGTATGTATTTAGAAATATATAAGTATGTTTATCAGTTGTTTGATTGCCATAGTACAAGCCCTGCTTAGTTTGGGATCAGATGACGTTGTGTGAGTTGTCCCAAGATAAGAAGATATATGTTTTTTTTTATATCAAAATACCATCGGGACTTAATCGCGAGAAATATTTACAGGAACGAAACTTTTATTAATATCCAAAAACGTTAATATAACGTAACGTAAGCTAAGTATGCCGCCAAATTGATGGCAACCGAAACTCCCATAGATTTGGTGAGGGCGATAACTACGTCCTAACATAAAGGGTCCCGATCACTATCGTAAGCTGTACTATAGCAAGAGAATTTCTATGCTTTCATATAGTATAGTTAAGGTAATACGAAATTGCACCTTAAACCTACTACCGAATACTTACCTACCTCATGCAAAAAGTAAGAAACATTTTGCAATGTGATTCAGACAATGCATACCTAGAACACACACACACACACACAGTCACTCTTCGTCTTAGCCAATCATACCCCCCCATCACATACTTCCAATGATCTCACTGATGCCCATTTGGCCTAGGCCCGTGCCATCAGTTCTACCGGTCAATGAGACCGACTAAAACAAAATAATAATATATAATAATATCTTGGGATAACTCACACAATGCCATCTGATCCCAAACTAAGCAGAGCTTGTACTATGGAAACTAGACAACTGATAAATATACTTACATATTTCTAAATACATACAAATTATAAATAACACTCAGACACAGAATATTAATTGTGGGTTCCATTTTACTAGCAGGCCTGTTGATCTAATGGTTAGTAACCCGGACTGCAACCCGGAGGTCGTGGGTTCGATCTCCACTCAGGATAAAACTTTGTGTGAGGAGCACTATGGTTTATTTTGTGTCTGTGTAAAATTTATCTATAATATGTATGTATTTAGAAATATGTAAGTTTATTTTTAAGACGACTTCCGCAGTAGGGTACAAGCCCTATGTCGCGGGGTATTTTACAAACATACAAATCACGGACACAAAGTACACCCAGCCTCGGAACAACAATTCGTGGATCACATAAAGTGGTGTCCCGTGTACGAGTCGAACTCACAACCTCTTCCGTAGCAGTCTTACACACTCCCACCGCGCCACAGGTGCAGGCGAAGTATGTTTTACGTTACATGTCTAGGTTACAAGCTCTGCTTAATTTGGGATCAGTAGACGGTGTGTGTGTTGTCCTAGACGGTGTGTGTGTTGTCCTAAGATATTTTTATTATTATAATCCTATTATATCCTTTAGCTGAGCTAAATTTCTTGTATTACGAGTGGGTTCACGTCGCCAGTATAATGGATTTGAACCCACGACCTCGCGTTAACTAGTCCGATGCCTTAACCATGAGAATACAGCCGCTTCTAAAACTAAGGCTTTGTGACTAATAAGATTATGCGTGGAACGTGAAGGGGTACTACATGCAGCGACTTGCATGCGCAAACAATTTTTGACATTTTTTGCACAAACTGTTTCCGCATGCAAGTCGTTATCGTGTTGGCACCATTCCACCATGCAGTTTTTGCGCTAATTTTTGCACAAACCGTTTGCACTTGCATTTCGCTGCGTATAGCCACACCCAACTCGTCAACTATTCGATAACTATACACAAGTGTACCAAGATTTGTGCGACAACTATAGATCACTATCAAAAACCGTAGTTGTACCGACAGCCAAGTAAAATGAGCTTGATTATTATGAAAATCGTGTAGAAGTTAATTAAGATATAAATAAACTCTTGTAACTCTCGATTATGTAACTTAACCGATATCGGTCCAGGCGACTGATCACATCAAAGACTAGCTTTCTCATATTTATGGTACAGAAATCCGATACGACACCAGATTAAACAAAGGACCAAAAACAGCTTGCATTGACTGGCCGGGTCTGAGTCTGAGTTGAGTAAGTAAGCCAGTAGTCATGGGTTCGATTCCCATCCAGAATAAATCTTTGTGATATAAGCATAATTGTTTAATATTAGTATGTCTGAGACACGTTTAGACTACTGAACCGATTAAGATCAAAATTTGGTATAAAGATACTTTAAGTCCGTGGAAGAACATAAAATAGTTTTTATTTCGTAATCGACATCCTCGCGAGCCGAGCTGCGAGCCTTAAATCTATAATAAACTAATATTATAAAGCTGAAGAATTTGTTTGTTTGTTTGAACGCGGCAATCTCAGGAACTACTGGTCCGAATTGAAAAAATATTTTACTGTTGGATAGCCCATTTATCGAGGAAGGCTATAGGCTATATAACATCACGCTATGACCAATAGGAGCGGAGCAGTAATGAAAAATGTTGCAAAAACGGGGAAAATGTACGCATACGAAGTTGCGCGGGACAGCTAGTCTAGTATATTATTAGTTATGTCATTAAGATTAGGGATATAACGATGCTTGAACATTGCAATACGATATCGATAAACGATTGTCGTAGTCCTGTATCGGTAATAATGATATCGATACTAATAATATTACCAATGGGAGATTAAACAAATTTGTTGCATGACTCGTAAAGTTTTATGAGAATATGAATGTTAATACGACTGGGGTTGGTACCATTTATAATTTTAATAGTTTGCGATATTTACGTAGTAAAAATTTGTTTGATTGAACGCGATAATCTCATGAACTACTGGTTCGAATGAAAAATTCTTTTAGTGTAGGATAGCTCATTTATCAAGGAAGGCTATATACGTATATCATCACGCTACGACTAGAAGGAGCGGAGCATCAATGAAAAATGTTGCATAAATGGGGTAAATTGACGCAGACGAAGTTGCACGGGTTAGTTAGTTTTAAAATATATCCTTTTTAGTTTACTAGGTAAGTTGTAAATAATGTTAATAGTTTGTTTATAGTTCGTTTGTAGAGTAATCTAGTCTAATGTATTTAGTAACATTGTACATTTTTATTTTAATAAACGAAGTATTTTAGAAAAAAAAAGATATGAACTCTATTTATTTATCTATCACTGAGCGGTATTATTTTTAAAACTAATATTTAAAAAATGTAAAAGTAACTCTGTCTGTTTGTCTATCAGTTTATTACATTTTTACGCCCAAGCCGCTAAAATGATTTATGAAATTTGGTATGGAAACAGTTTGAGTACCGCGAAAGAACATAGGATTGTTTATTGTGTTTAGGTATTATTGATCTATAATATGTATGTATTTAAAAATATACAAGGTTATTATTGGTATAGCACAAAGCTCAGACACTCCAAAAAGACTTTTACTTCAAAAAATCATACGAAAAAAGAAAATGAAAATATTGAAAACTTGCAGAGTTATAAGCCATTCAAGTTCTTTTGTGTTCTTTGCGCTATCGTGTTCATTGCGTCTGGTAGTACGTAATTCATGGTTATTATTGAAAAATAAGAGATGGTAACATTTCACATCACATTTTGAACTGTTATTATAGTACCTATATATACTTTTATTAATACCACCTGGCCTGAGGGCGTCCTATACAACGTTTGCCGAAACGCGGCCTTCACTCAAGAACTCGTTAACCCCAAAATTGATTAATTAATTAATTGAAATATATAAAATGGTTTAAAAACTACCCCATTGGATTGTGTTACTGATTCTGAACAAACTATATTCAGGTTTGCACTATACCAAGAATAATGTTGTTTTTATTTATCAATTGTTTGATTGCCATAGTACATACAGGCTCTGCCTAGATCGAAATTAAATGGATGTTGTGTGACTTATTTTAAGACATTTTTAAGCTATTGCATAGCTTTAAACGTGGGCTCGGGCTTTAAACGCGGCGACCGAATCAAGAAATTCCGTAACGAAAATAAAACCTAACATCCCCCACTTCGCCTACCATGTAACTCGGCCGAGCGTTCTGTTATACGGGGTTTCGGAATTAGGTTTTTAAAAAAAATACTTTATATGAGCACAAGGTTAAAGTATATTGAAATAGTATATGAGATAGAATTTAGGAACTAGAATTTAAGTACAAGGATTTAGTACGACCGACCCGGACCGCTCTTCAAAACTGGGAGGATGCACTAGGCATCGAGACAGGCAGATGCCTGTCTCGATGCCTAGTGCATCCTCCCAGAGCCAAAACTGCTGACTCTTCTATATTATATATGCAACTTAGCAGTTTGCCTTCAGTTGCTAGGTATAACAACCCCCCCGCAGAAGACTGAAATTGGGGGAAAGGCCGAATTTCAGAATAGGCTTTAGACTATTTCTCTTAATCGGGGTAATTCGATTTCCGAGTTGCAACGTGATTCGTCAATATGCGGATTATCGGTATTTTCGGTACGAGTCGGTTTTACAAAAGATACATTAAACTTAGGTTTACGAGAATGTTTGAAAAATACAAAACTTAACTTAATTAATTTAAACATTACAAAGGATATAACTATTACAGAGATTACAGAAGTAAATACAAAATGAGGGGTCTCATACTTTTCTAGAATGGGTTTTTCTTGGATGATTTCATTTAATTCGTGGAATAACTTGTCGTTTCTTGTGTTAGCAGTTAGATCATCCAGATCAATATTTTGTAGTAAAGTAGGAGATAAAATCATATTTGATTTTGTATCTTTATTGGTTAATTTACAACATGAGTCATTTATAATGCTATAATCTAAACTAGGGCTAGGAATAGTTATATTTAAGGCATTGTTTGTCGATATAAGTCTTACACTTTTCGTATAAACCGTGCACTGATTTGGAATGTTTAATACACCGGTACCGGACACTATTATTTCCCGTAATTCGGAAACACCACACTCAATAGAGATTTTACTCGGGCGAGATTGCACAAAGATCCACCGATTGTTTATAAGTGGTTTCCAAATGTCTAATTCGCCGACTATATATCTGGTCTCACACTGAATTGGTATAGCACTGATTGTCTTTGTTAACAGTTCACTTTCACACGTAGGGTTACCGGTAGATAATAAGACCGAATGTATATCGCACAGGTAGAACTCAGAGTTTATCGTTTTACACCTATCTAAACTATCTAGATTACAAAAACTTAGCTTATCCTTAGAAATAGCAGTATATGAACTAGAGGGTAAAATTAAACTAAAGGTATTAGAGTCATCAATTTCATGAGGGGTAGGCAATGCAAGGTTATGATACAGATTAAATTCGTCAATAGTGACTAAAGGTACATGTAAAACAAACACTAGCTTATTATTAAAGTAGTAACATGATACACTAGAAATACTTAGAATTATATGAATGTTATCTAAACTTAGAGAGATTGGAATCCCAGTGTCTCGAGACAGATGCCTGTCGTTATCAATTAGTTCCTGGTATAATTGCGCAGGTGATAATATGTTCGGATGTAGTATGTTTTGACTACTGAGCATTATTGCATTAGTCAAATCTTCTAACTGGAATGATAATGTAAGTAAAGAACTTTCCAAGCTCATAAGTATGGAGTGAACTTTTGTTTCTATAATTAACGTGTTTGACATTTCAGTCATATTATTTATTTGATTTAGAAGTACACTAAGTGAGTTGCTGACTATTTCTTGATTAGTTTTTAGTTTAGTTATTATTTTTGTATAGGAATCTAATGTGGAAGTAGTAATTATTATATTTTGTTTAGTTAATTCTGCCATTTTCTTTTGGTCGTTTTGAACAGATTCTATAGCAGAATCGTATTTCATAGCATCATCTTCATCGAGAGTGCCAAAAACGTGTTTGAACACGGTTCCTATACCGCCAAACCACGCGGATCGCTTATTACGTTTGGAAATTAAATGAGAAATAGAATCATATTCGCGACAGACATCATTAAAGCGGACTGATAAAGGTGATAGTGGTTCTTGGCAGTGAGGTCCACTAGAATGTTGACATGCATATCTTAAGGTTCCTAGAATTTCGTTTATGTTGGTTAAATGTGGCTTTATATAAGATATATCTATATAACTAATAATATTTAAATCACCCTTGATTATTTTAAGTTTTCCAATACTGTCGAAGTATATTCCTGAATTGGAAGGGTATGGCTTGATAAAGTCTTGTTGAGCATAGACTGTCGTGCTGAAAGAGAAATGAAACAGATAATAATCGTTTTGTTAATCACTTAAATGTTGTGTCGTTTCCGCTGGTTTAATTTCGTCGAAATGGTGTGTGATATGTCGTCTGTTGATGAGTAGAGTGACTGTATGGTTGTCATGAACTGAAATGATTTTATAAGGCCCTTTCCAGACGGGCGATAACGCTTTCCGTAGCCTTAAGTGATTCTTAAGATAAACATAATCACCAACTTTGTATTGTGGAGGTGTTCTCGTTCGCAAATCGTAATAAGTTTTGGACGATTCTTTAGATTTTAGGATGTTTTCTAATGCTTTCTCCCTAGTGTATTTCAATTTATGTTGTAACATTTTTATATAATCTGAGTAAGTTGTGCCCGGACTAGGTTCGTATACAGAACTTGGGATGTGTGGTTTATGTCCGAATACCAATTCGTGTGGAGTAAATCGAGTAGTAGAGTGTACAGTGGTGTTATAAGTGAGCATTGCAGTGTAAACATATGTAGGCCAGTTGTCTTGATTTTCATTCGTGAATGATTTCAAATATTCTTTGAGGGTTGAATGACTGCGTTCTAAGGCTCCTTGAGTTTGAGGGTGGTATGGTGATGACCATAATTGTTTTATTTTCAGGAATTGGCATGTGACCTTAAAGAGGTCTGAGGTAAAATTTGTGCCTTGATCAGTGAGGATTGATTTAGGGATTCCAAATAGGGAAATGAAATGGATTAGGCAGTCTGCCGATTCTTCAGCCGTCGTGCTTCGAATGGGATAGGCTGTAGAGAATTTGGTAAAGTCATCTTGAATAGTAAGGATATATTTGAGTTTGGCAGGGCCAGATTCTGGCAAAGGTCCTACAATATCTATGGCGATTCTCTGAAAAGGTGTAGTAGATGTACTAGTGATCTCCATAGGGGCTCTATTTAACCTTCTTAAGGCTTTGTTTTCTTGGCATAGTCTACATTTTTTAACGAAATCTTCTATATCTCCTCTCATTCCTTTCCAGTAGTATTGATCCCGAATTCTATTATACATACGTGATGAACCTAAGTGACCCGCTATTGGGATGTCATGATTTTCTCGCATTATTCGAGGTCTTTCGCTCAAGGTTGGATAGATTGTTTTATTTAAATAGACATGTATGCGGATTTTGGTATTATGAAATAGGAAAGTTAATATGTTATAGAGTTTAGTATAAGAATGTTGATCGAATGGATTCTTAAAGTCGGAGATCGCGATATCAGTAGTTAGGTTAGTAGATTGATTTGGAAGGTTGGATTGTAAAATTGAGTCTCTTACTTTTTTCAGAGTGTTGTAAATAGCCGGATAGGCGGATTCGTCGAAGTGATGGACTTTAGTGAATAGAAGGTAAACGATTTTGTCTTCATATTTTGTCTTTAAAAAAGAATACGGTTCGAATTCAGCATTTAGGATTCCTTCTCTATTTGTATTATGGGATAATATATCAGAAATATAGGGATTACATTCATCTAAATCCATAGACGTGGGAATTAAGATAGTCTTACATGTAGATTTTAGCAGGTTTTCGTTGTGTTCTTTTAGTATAGTATTGGAAATAGTATCTTTATTTTTGATTGATTGTAGAAATTTGGAGTAATCGTCGTTGTTTGGGACATTGGATTGTGAGTGAGTATCAAGTTGTGAGTTGGGTTCTATTGGAGAGGGAACATTGAGGTCTTGAAGGTTTTGGTTTGAGTCGCTTCTAGGGCTAATACCTAAGTCATGTCCCAGATCTAGTAGTGGTTCTTCGTTCTGAACTATTGGGAGTTCTGAAGTTGGATTGGGAGTAATATTCAAATCAGGATTAGTATTTTGGTTTTGATTTAGTAAGTCATCATTATTAAATGAGAAAGGGATAGGAGATAGTAATGGTAAAAGAGGATCTTCTAATTGATAATCGGCCTCTTCGATAGAGTCTGGTAATAATAGATCCAGCGAGGGTGAACCTTCATTGTCAACTGGGTTGACGGGGAATCTGGATAGTGCATCTGCATTAGTATTAGTCTTACCTTTCCTATGAACAATATCGTAGTCAAATTCTTCTAGTCTTAGTCGCCAGCGGACTAGTCTCGAACCAGGATCTTTGCAATTGAATAACCATTGAAGTGGTTTGTGATCAGTAATTATGGTGAACTTGTATCCGTAGAGATAGGGACGAAAGGCTTTTGTTCCGAAGACAATGGCAAGGCATTCCTTCTCAGTGACACTGTAATTGCATTCAGCTTTGTTAAGTGTGCGAGAGGCGTATGCGATAGGGCGGTCTTTTCCAATCTGCCCTTGGGACAAAATGGCGGATACAGCGAAATTTGAGGCGTCGCATGTGAGTAAAAACGGTTTCGAGAAGTCAGGGTATGCTAAGACCGGTGATGTAGTGAGTTTCATTTGAAGAGTTTCGAAAGCTAGTTGCTGTTCATTTTTCCATTCAAAGAGTGCATCTTTTTTGAGAAGAGATGTTAAAGGTTTAGCCAGTTTTGAAAAGTCGGGAATAAATCGTCGATAATATGAAACGAGTCCTAAGAAGGATTTTACGTCTTTTGGACATTTTGGTATTGGGAATTCTGTGATGGCTTTTATCTTTTCTGGGTTTGGTTTTACTCCGTCTCTATTTATGAGATGACCAAGATATGCGACTTCTCTACATAAAAACTCGCATTTGTCAGGTTGTAACTTGAGATTATAATTCCGAAGTCTTTCGAAGATTTTGGATAAGTTAAAGATATGGCTGGATAAATCTGGCGAGTAGCAGACGATATCATCAAGATATACGAAACAGCGAGAACCTTGTAGACCTGAGAGACATGTATTCATTAGTTTTTGAAAAGTTGAAGGGGCATTTTTAAGTCCAAATGGCATTCTTGTGAATTGGAAATGACCCTGTGGTATAGAAAAGGCTGTTTTAGGAGCATCCTCAGCGGAAATTGGTATTTGATGGAATCCTGAGGCTAGATCAAGGGTTGTGAAATATTGGCTTTTCCCGAGTTGGTCTAGTATTTCAGTAATTTGAGGGATTGGATACGTTTCGCCAATAGTGATATCGTTTAGTTTTCTGTAATCTATTACGACTCTCCATTTTCGTTGTCCCGAAGCATCTAATTTTTTGGGAACGACCCAGATGGGTGAAGATCAAGGGGAGACAGAAGGTTTAATGATATTTTGTTCTAACATTTTATTCATCTGGTTCTCTACCTCCTTTTTGTGACATTCTGGAAATCTATAGGTTTTGGTTTGAATAGGAGTTTCAGTGTTAGTTCGAATTTTATGTTCTGTGGTAGTAGTAAACGACAGTTGGTCTTCTGGAAGGTGAAAGATATCGGAATATTCGGAACAGACTTGTAACAGTGCACTTGTTTCTTCAGAATTGAGATGGGAGATTCTGAGTTGTTTGAGGACTTTGTTAGTTCTAGCATAGGTATTGGAAAGAGACTGTGATTGTGAAAGCGACATACAGGATTTTAATTCTAATGGTTCTAGGGTAAGATTTAGATTAGGGTGAAGTACAACGGGATCTTCAGAGACGTTGACGATGGTGATATTAATGCGGTTGTTTTCCTTCACGTTAACTATACAATTCGCGATTAGTAATGATTTAGAAATATGTTGATCTAGGATTATGCCTTCATGGATTTGTGGGTTACTGACTGTGCATTCAATAACAGTTTCTGACCTAGGGGGAATAGTATATAATGGTTCAGCGAAATTTAGCTTGATTGAATCGTCTTCTATACGTAGGACTCCTTCGTTGTAATCGACTTGGCATTTTAAGTTTTTCAAAAGGTCGTTACCAATAATTCCATCATAAAGTAGACTGATGTCTTCGACCACATGAAATTCATGCATGTAATTAGTTGAATTTTTGAATACTTGCATCATAAAACTACCCATCGTAGGCGTAACGTCGTCACCAGGGTCGATTCCTTTAAGTGTGATTATATTCTCGCTTAATTTTGGCATTTTAGTCATAGAGTTTAATTGCAGCAAACTCACACAGGAACCAGTGTCTACTAGAAAAGATAATGCTCGCTCGGCCACAGGGGTTTGAATTCTAACATGAGGTAAGTAACGTTTATTTGTATTTCTTCTGATTTCGTAAATTTTAATATGTTTTGTTTTATTGTGTTTCAGGTTCGGAGAATGAGTGTGTTCAAAAGTTGAAGGGAACGGATCTCCAGCAGTTGTGATGGGATCAATGATGGAATTTAGTGTTTTGGTAACAGATTTTGGTGATTTAGTAACAGGATTCAGTGGATTTGATTTAGTATTCACAGGATTCAGTGGATTTGATGATTTAGCATTGACAGGATTCAGTGGATACAGTGGATTCAGTGATGGATTCAGTGGATTCAGTGATGGATTCAGTGGATTTGATTTAGTTTTGACAGGATTCAGTGGATACAGTGGATTCAGTGGATTTGATTTAGTATTGACAGGATTCAGTGGATTTGATTTAGTAGTGACAGGATTCAGTGGATACAGTGGATTCAGTGGATTTGATTTAGTATTGACAGGATTCAGTGGATTTGATTTAGTAGTGACAGGATTCAGTGGATACAGTGGATTCAGTGGATTTGATTTAGTATTGACAGGACTCAGTGGATACAGAGGATTCAGTGAATTTGATTTAGTTTTGACAGGATACAGTGGATTTGATTTAGTAGTGACAGGATTCAGTGGATACAGTGGATTCAGTGGATTTGATTTGGTAGTATGATGATGGATCTTGGAAACAGTGGATACAGTGAATCTTGGTGTATCGGCTTTAAATCTATGGTAATTTCCAGAGCGATACCTATCCGGAAATCTTATTCGTTTAAATTATTACTATCAGTTTCATCATATCCAGCATCATCAGATTGCACGTTGAAGGTTCTACGAGGAGGACTCGGTTGGGGGTTATTCTGACGGGCAGATGGTGTCTGGGCGTTAGATTGTGTTTTGGAATTGTTATATTGTCGTTTGCGACAGTTTTCAATTGTATGGCCTATGTTCTTACAGTAACGACAGACAACATCGCTGGTATGAGCATTTTTTGGATGTTCAAATCGTGAGGTTTGAGGAGTTGGAAAACGATTAGGGCGAGATGTGAATCTTGGTCTCTCATTGGAACTATTTTGTGTGGGCTTTCTTATGAGACCAGACATTATTTTTTCCTCCGCGACCGCAAAGTTGATGGCTGAATTTAATGTAAGAGGGTCGCGACATCTAACTATTTGTGACAATCGCGGTTGAAGGCCAACGACAAAAGTATGCAGTGCGAGGTCCTCCATAGCTGACACTCGACCGGCGAGTTCTGATTTTTTTGATTTAAGGTACATGATTTTGATTTCCGTTAGGAGTTTGGCAAGGCATGTTTCTATTCTGAGGGAATATTGATTTACGCTTTCTAAATGGGCTTGTTTACATTCCTGAAGTTCTGAAAGCAAGTGGGCATAGTGTTTTCTTTCCCCAAATTGCTGTTTTAGAAACTCTAGTAGTTGTTCGAAATTTTCGAACTCTTTTATGATGCATGTCGTTTCAGCTTTGCCTGTGAGTTGACTTAAAATATATTTAAACAAAATGGGTTTCTGTGAGGCATTCGCAATACTATAAGCACTTTGACAATTTGAGAGAAAAGAATTCAAGGTTTCTCTAGACCCGTCAAAGGGTTTGATAAATTTTAACAAAACATTAAGCCCTACATTCTCTTGGGGTGGATCTGGGGTAGTTTTTTTTGAAACGACAGGATTTTCTTTTTTAAGTTCTGCTTTCTCTTGAGATTGCGCTGGTGTGAAAAAAATGCAATTATTGTATTTACTCAGTGTTACTCTCATAACTGAGACGAATCTAACGATACCTCTTAAGTTAAAATTCATCAAGCCATTTAGTATCTAGAGCATGCCAAAGAAATATACATACAATCAAAATACATAACCCTCTCAAATCATACGCAGTCGAGTAAAAAGGTAACGACATCAAAAACATTACAATCCTGTGCCATAGAAAATAATTTAAACAAAATACTTTTTAAATGTATTCATGTATGATTCTGTCGTGACACCGATGTTGGGCTCCCTTGACACATGACTCGTTGTTTTATCTTTTAACATTAATTAACAAGTCTCGATTGACTTGTTTTACTCGTATTGTGTGAAAAATGTAGCCACGTTTTGTGAATGACCTAATATTACACTTTCGAATAAATTTAAACGGTTTTTTATACCACTTAATAAATAGACGATCAGGTCGTGCTCGATGATAAACATCACGCTAGCCCATAACAGTATCAGTAATACCTAAATCCTTGTTTGGCAAAGATTTGAATCTCTACATAGTATTAAACAAAGTCGCTTTCTCTGTCCCTATATCCCTATGTATGCTTAAATCTTTAAAACTACGCAACGGATTTTGATGCGGTTTTTTTAATATATACAGTGATTGAAGAGGAAGGTTTATATGTATAATAACATTCATTAAATAGTGGAGAAATAAGGAGCGGAGCAGCAATAAGAAATGTTGCAAAAACGGGGATAATTTACGCAGACGAAGTTGCGCGGGTCAGCTAGTCACTACATACATAGTATAAAACAAAGTCGCTTTCTCTGTCCCTATATCCCTATGTATGCTTAAATCTTTAAAACTACGCAACGGATTTTGATGCGTTTTTTTTTAATAGATACAGTGATTGAAGAGGAAGGTCTATATGTATAATAACATTCATTAAATAGTGGAGAAATAAGCGGAGCAGCAATAAGAAATGTTGCAAAAACGGGGAAAATTTACGCAGACGAAGTTGCTAGGGTCAGCTAATATCATATAAATCTCATTTGCCTAGTAATAACACTTGCTAACAAATATAACTACGAAACACAGTGACGTATCAACATCACTAGGTATTTTATGGAACAATAACCGACACACCAAGACGGCCTATGGCTTAGACCTATCACCAGTAGACACATACCTATTTCATTATTATTTTAGGATTGGTAACCCTTAAAGAAAACTGCAGTAGAGCCCGATTATCCGAACGTCGATTATCCGAATCCATAATTATTCGAACGCAGCTTAAAGTGTGTACAAATACGGTGATTGCGCGTCGCGTGCCACCACTGTAATTTTTTGTGTGTTTCTTTTATGCAAGAGGGGCATGAAATGTGGCCTAATGTTTGAGTAAATTTTTATTATACTGTACTGTTAGGCGATGTTTTTGTTTGATCTTGTCCCAAAATCAAACCACTAAAGATGTTTGTTAAAATTTCGATTATCCGAATTGTTGATTATTTGAACTAGTGTCAATCCCACTTAGTTCGGATAATCCAGGTTCTACTTTACATTAAACCTACGTCTCTCAGAAAATATTTTAATAAACAATCTCTGTTATGAAGCTATACTAATATTATAAAGCTGAAGAGTTTGTTTGTTTGACCGCGGTAATCTCAGGAACTACTGATCCGAATTGAAAAATTTTTTCACTGTTGGATAGCCCATTTATTGAAGAAAGCTATAGGCTATATAACATCACGCTACAACTAATAAGAGCGGAGCAGCAATAAGAAATGTTGCAAAAACGGGGAAAATTTACTCAGACAAAGTTGCGCAGGACAGCAGCTGTCCTAGCTGCTAGTTAAAAATAGGGAGTAAACTCTCAATTAATCTAGTACTAATTTACCCAAAAAAATGTCAACTGAACATCATCAAGGACTGACCTTGGCCCTGTCACGTGCTTGAGCGAGATAAGGGCCCCTAAATTGGGGCCCTAATCGGACGAAGGGCCTTTCGAAAATTGAATGGAAAAGTTGAAGTATCTCAAATTTGCTAGCGAAATTATTAAATCTAAAATGTAATTCTTAATTTGCGATTTATTTTTAGGGTATACTAACTTCTACCAGAGAAGTTAGTATTATCTAAACATCGCTTTCTAATTAAAATATATATATTACGGGTCTTAATCGCGTGAATAATTTAAGGTAAAATACCTTGTTTATTGCCCGACGTTTCGACCGTATTGCAACGGCCGTGGTCACGGGAAGACCACGTGAATCGCGAAAGTTTATCAACATCGCTTTCTTATTACTTAACCTTAGCCCGCGGTTCTGTCCGCCTGGATATCGGAACTATACTTACTAACTATACCCACTAAGCCTCAAATTATCTTCATAACAAATTTCATCTAAATTAAAATTCGGAAAACGCACGCACAATGTAGGATTCCGTAATCCCCCATCCGAATAATGTTTCTGTTGTTTTGTTTCATACTACTAACAACGTTAAACCTAATAATATTTTTTAATGGAAATTTCATAAAAATTTTGTTACTTCACATTTGATCAGCTGTTACTCGTTAACCTTGTAAAGCCCCCTAATCTTAAATTTCATTATATATACTACTACCGTGATTTTTTTCACATACCCTACATCATCCATTTAGCTGGCAGGGGGGGGATACTTGACTCTTACACTCTCAAAATAATGTTTTTAACATTTTATTCTTTAACTTTGTCGGCATAAATGCTATGTGTATCTACGCAAATTCAATACAGTCTCTGAGCTAAGCTGCGGACGGACGGACGGACGGACATGGTGAAACTATAAGGGTTCCGTTTTACCATTTTGGCAACGGAATCCTAAAAAGTAACAGACAGTTACACTCACATTAATGTTAGTTTAGATTGTCCTCATAAACTATTCACACTATTGATATTTTCTTTTCAATACTATGTTGTATATACAACGTCTTTCTTCGTATATCGCAAACCTGAAAGCAGTTTGCTGAAAATCAGTTACACAATATGAAATATGCATTTATTTATTCTTAGTTCTTATACAATGGCTTACATGGAAACATCATTAAAAATGCAGTGCCAAAAAGTACTCCTATTAGGAAAATAAAACATATGTACAAATGACAAACTGATAAAATTTTTAAAAGTAAAAATCATGGACAGTGACGTCACGGCAATCGCGACAGCCAATGAGGGCACATCATTTCTTAACATAAAATGAACTGTTACGTCATAATTTGATCCCACTAATAGCATTCGTTGAAACTACCTTGAACTTCCCGCCCGATTTTTTATTAAAATATATACACTATTTTCATAATTTTAGATGCATTTTATTAAAATATATTAATGTAGACACTATTCTAAACCAATAAAGTATATATAAAAAAACTGTGGGTTTCACTCGGGGATTGCCGGCAGAAGTTATATTACATACTCATGACATTAGAATAATATTTTTCGATCTTACTGGCATAATAATAATAAAATATGAAATAATAAATAACGTATCAAAAAAACAAAAACAAAAAATAAAATAAAAAAGGGAAAAAGTCTTCTGGTTTCTGGGCCGCCCGATATACCTGAGCTATAATAACATTGTAGATGTTGCCGAAATTTGCCTTTATATTCTAATGATATTGTAGCAGTTTTTCATTCCTCTCCCTCCGTCTTACGAATTTTCGATCAGGTCGCATGTTCTAACGCCAGTTTAACATTTTTTACCCATCATAAAAAGTGCACAACGTCGGTAAAGAAGTTTTCAATTCAAAATTATTTAACCCTCATTTGCGTCATATGCATATTTCTTATACATTGGAATTTTTAAATTTTTAACTCGGCCTTCCGCTTACAGGATGACTTTCAACTCAACAAACTTTAAGGGATAGACCCTTGTGTAGCCACAATTGCCAACATTATAATCATGATTGTTTCGACGTTTAAGAAAAGCAATGAAAAGTTGAAACTTTCAGTTTATTAGTTAAATTTAACCTATTTAATAATGAGTGAAATTTGCTAACTGAATTATTTAGGCTACTTTCTCTCCAGGGGGCATTGGTATAGTCCAACCTGTATACACGCCCGGGAGGCACATGTCACGATTCAAGTACATGTCTCTCCCGATATGATAATATTATGTATTACTACTCAATCTTATTTAATTTAATAGCACTGTAAGTAATAATATTTCAGTGATAGTTGTGCCACCGACAGTAAATGAAAGTTGTTGTAAAATCTATTTAATTTTAAGAAATATCGATATATTAGTACTGCCTAAAGAGTTGAAGTCTAGTCATAATAGAGACTCGTTTTATTTACAAATACATTTTTAAGCCGGCTAGAGTCCCTTAAAAAAAATTATGTAACTATGATTTTGATTAGCTGCTCCAAATTTGATTAAAATACAAGTACCTACGCTAAAATTTTGCAATACTTCTAGTTACTAGTTGATTTATCTTCAAAACGTCTGAACCGATTTCCATCAAACAAAGCTAAGAATAATCCCAAATAACCTAGCTTCCTAATCGTCAAAACCGTATCTAAATCCATCCCTCCATTTAAGCGCAACGATAGCAAAACACTTCTCCTTTTATAGCTGGAGTTAATAATGACGTAAGTGCCCATAATTGGATTTCCCGAAGTAGGTTATTCAAACTCGTGCCTGTAGAGTTCTCAATAAAACAATAAGTAATTAAATTTTCACGACAATTCGAGGAAAGAGATATTCTCTATTTATAGAATATAGAAATGGTAATTGTGTTAACATAACTCTAATGTTTTGTCACGATGAAATACAAAGCGTTCGGCGCTGTTGTGCAAGACATTTCCTAAGTAATAATTTTTCAACCATTTATTTTGTTTTTCTTCACGGCAGACGGCAGACGGCAAAGACAGACGGTGACGGCATGTGCCTTGAGACCAGACGGCATGGTTATACTTTGCAGTATCAATTATACTGCTTTCAAAGTACCTACCTACAACTGCTACGATATGTGCCATACTTCACAGAATTTACTTTGCAGTATTTTTTTATTATGCTGTTTGCCGTATGCACGATTAAAAATTATGACAGTATAATACTTATATGGACTATCCGCTGCTAAAATTTGATCACGCCTTTCTATTACATGTATTGTATAAAATAAAAAGCTAAATAACTGAAAGTTTTTAATAGGTAAGTGTGACACTATACATTAAATCACAAGGTATTACGAAGTGCAAAAAAAAAGACTAATTTAACGTAACATATTAACTTATGAAACCTTGTTTCAAAGCGATTATTTTTAAACTTTCGCCATTTTTATATATTTCATTGCGATTAAGTCGCGATTTGACAGTTTGCGATTAAGATTTAATTGCGTGAATTATTTAAAGGTTAAAGGAACCTTTTATTTACCCTACGTCTCGATCGAATTGCACCGATCGTGGTCACGGGTCGACTAATGGCAGCTTAGCGATGTTTCCGTGAGTGTAATAATACCTTTAAGTAATTCACGCGATTAAGTCCCGAAATATATCTAATTTGTTTTAAAGCTTTCTCTTAATATAGATTTTTAAAGATTTGGAATTATTTTTAAAATGGTTGTTATAGTCTTGCATAATACACTAGGTACTATTATTTTTTTACCTAGTATTGTAAACGAGAAATTCATAACAAACACTTCTCTTTTCGTTAGATTTCTTTTTTTTTTAATATAACTGGCAATGTGTGTGTCGCCAACCCGCTCGCCAAGCGTGGCGATAATGGCAATTACCCCCAGGATCTACGAACCAGTAGGTTCTACTGGGGAGACCCGTGCCCAGCAGTGGGCCATCATATGGGTTGATATGATGAATGTGGGATTTTGTTACCACATTACTAGCAATCCTGTTAACTCCTTCAGCTAAACCAATGGCAGAAGCCATTGGTTTAGTCCATTATACTACCAACGTGAACCCACTCCTAACAGAAGTCAGGAGTGGGTTCACGTCGGTAGTATAATGGGTAGGCTTCGAACTCGCGACCTAATATTAAACTATTAAACTCACATTGACTATCTTCTTCTAATATGACATCTTTGTTTGCTTGTAACGCTTACCATTTAAATTTTAATGAGATTCATTAAAGATATAGACGGGACCTTGATGAAGATCAAAGGCTTTTCACCATGATAACTAACAATCAGGCAGACGGAGCTGCGTGCAAAATGTAATGACTGTATAACCAAATCAGAATTCAATCTTACTCAAGTTTATCTAACCATGTAATTAGGTTTTCAAAGCCAGTTAATTGGAGAACAAACATACGAGTAATGTATTAATAATTGTTTTCTTGTCATTACCCTACATTCTGAGGGTGGGGTACGAAGCTTCGGAAAGCGATTTTGACTCGAAGTGTACCGATTTATTTACTTGCTGACACTGGGAGTTTCGCTCGCATTAGATTTAATTTTAAATGAAATCTTTAACCCGTTTCGTTTTATCTTTATGTCTTTTAGCCGACTGCAAGGAAGGGTTATATTTTTTGCGCGTATTATGTAATATTCTTTATTACCTCATATCTTCCAAACCACAAGAGAGATTTATACAATTAAGACGTCGAATAAGTGACGTTTGAAAAAAATTGTGAGATGTCAAAAACAAGACGAGTAAAAAAAAGGTTTTTTCGACTTTATTATATTGTACCATACTAAAGAAAGCTACTGATTGACTAGTCGACCGACTAATCGACTTGCCACTGACTATCGGCCAACTTGACAGACTTTAATTGCACCAATCGTAGTCACAGTGACCCGTGGCCACGATCGGTGCAATTCGATCGAAACGTTCGTACTTTTAAATATTTGACTCGATTAAGTCCCGATAATATTCTAATATGTGTAAACATCACAAAAGTTTAAAAACAAGTAGTAGTTTAACTAAATAACGTTCAAAAAATTCAGACGTGAAACAACTTGACTGCCTCTGTGGCGCGGTGGGAGTGTATCCGACTGCTAAGCAAGAGGTCGTGGGTTCGATTCCCACACGTGACACCACTTTGTGTAATCCACAAATTGTTGTTCTGAGTCCGGTTGTACTTTGTGTCCGTGACTTGTATGTTTGTAAAGTCCCCCGCGACACAGGGCTTGTACTCTACTGTGGGACTCGTCTTTATAAAAAAAAAAAACAAATCAAAATCCAATCACACAAGAACCAGCCAAGTCTATAAACAAGC
This sequence comes from Herminia tarsipennalis, assembly GCA_945859575.2. NCBI lineage: Eukaryota > Metazoa > Arthropoda > Insecta > Lepidoptera > Erebidae > Herminia > Herminia tarsipennalis. The sequence goes on along the minus strand of OX243857.2, from coordinate 5,888,203 downwards.
GCGTCTACCACGCTTGTTAATTGAAGTACAAACAAGCTGTATAAATACCTGTTTTCTTGCTATTACCCTACATATGGACGGGTGACGTCGTTTGCTCGTAACGATAATATACTGTAATTAGTCCATGATTCTTTGGTGACGCCTTTGTTGATGGTGCTAGTTAAGTTGTAATGTAAAGATCGATAATGAAAACACTATAGTAGACACCTAGTAATAAAAAAATTAAAGCGTAAGACATAAAGGAAAAAGACGGACTCACGGATACTAAATTTAGTCGGGCTATAGTAATTTTTATAGGCATTCCTTGCCAATTACTTTATTAATACAATAATTGCATTTTTGAATAATAGAAAAATTTGAAGTCCAAACCCCAGGAATCGAACCTGAGACTTCCGTATGCCAAACCGGGGCCAGAATCGACCTAATTTTTTTCTATCTCTTGATGCATATCTCTCGCATGCGCCATCTAGCTGGTAGTTTAAGAACTACAAGTTAAAGGCTTTTGTTGATTCTTCGTTACAGATAGCATTTTTAACAAATTGTGGTGTCGCAGGCCGATTACTTTAATAATACAATAATTGCATATAGATTATGTGTAGATAGAAAGCTGATTTTATCAAAATCGGAGTATCCTAAAAAAAATATTTATTATTTTTCATTCGTATATTTATGAGTAAAAAAGTTATTAATTAAAAATAGTATGACAAAAAATAATAATAATCCAATCGAATTTTGTACCAGGGGAGGTATAATTCTTATCCCATACGCCTTTCACTACTGAATTTCGACAAAAAGAATATGCTAACAATGCTAACTATGTAATAATAATGCAACCAGCTATGGCAAAATGGTAGGTGCAATACTGATAACATACCCTATCCGCTGCTGAAATTTGACCACACATTTCTGTTACAACCTGTATATAATCCAAGTGATTATCCTGACAGACAGACTGATTTATCAACGCAAAGCATAAGCCGCTAGGGTTACAAACTTGAAATTTAGGCAGTTGATGCCTTCTTTGTTGTCATCCACTCAAAAAGGATTAAAAAAAAATCGTCCCCAAAGGGGGTAAAATAGAAGTTGCAAGTTTGTATGAAACTCCGTCAATTTTCAAGTTAAATATCTGACTTTTTGGATTTGTTGTAAATAAGCACAAATTAGTAGGTCAATATCATAAGCTACATGATATTCATAATTAATTTATGGGTCTTTCTGTTAGAGTATTTAACAAGATACCAGCTAGATTGAGTTCAAAAATGTAGTCAAAAATCATCTTATACGTAGAGGTTATTATACAGTGGATGAATATTTAAATGATAAAGAAAAATGGATCTAGTTGCTTGCTCCTTGTTACTTTAATATGCTTGAGTGAATTTTGTTGTCACTTTGTTTTAATTGTCACATTGATAAAGAGCATGATTTGACTTTTGTAAGTAAAGATTCTGCGTGACGAATAAAGGCCATTCTTTTCTTCCTTTTGATATGACTGCCTCTGTGGCGCGGTGGGAGTGTGTCCGACTGCTACGCAAGAGGTTGTGGGTTCGATTCCCACACGGGACACCACTTTGTGTGATCCACAAATTGTTGTTCCGAGTCTGGGTGTACTTTGTGTCCGTGACTTGTATGTTTGTAAAGTCCCCCGCGACACAGGGCTTGTACCCTAGAGCGGGAGTCGTCTTTTTAAAAAAAAAAAAAAAAAAAATAAAAAAAAAAAAAAAAAAAAAAAATATCAGAATTAATATTTTATATTTAATCATTCGTTACAAGTACTTTGCCCAATATTTAAGCACATATAGTTTTTACCTTTGTTGTAAGTAGATGCTCCTACTATATTGTACCCACTAAGGCTGATTTTATTGCCAGGTTCTTTTATTCGGCTTTACCTATTGTTTGCGAACTTGGCATTACATGTACATGTAGAATCCATAGCAAGTGAACAAAGAATTTTGAATTTTTGGAATTTTAGAAAATAAAGAAACGTTATCTGGAAACTAATAATATTCTGCCAGATGTTCAGTCAGGGTTCAGAAAAAACCGTGGTACTGTAACGGCTATTCTTGACGTTACAGACAACATTTTGACCGCACAGGATGATGGTAGAGGGACAATTTTTGTTTTATTAGACTTCTCAAGAGCCTTTGACTGTCTAAATATTCCCCTGTTGTTGTCAAAGATGTCATATTATGGCTTTGACATTAATACGGTTAAGTGGTTCGATTCTTATTTAAGAAACCGTTCGCAAGTGGTTGAGGTTCGAAACACAGATGGATCTGTATTGAGATCAAAACTGACGGCAGTAGGGCGCGGTGTTCCTCAAGGATCTGTTTTGGGACCACTCTTATTTATATTGTATAGCTCTGACATAACAAGTATTATTAAACACTGTAAATTCCATATATATGCTGACGACATTCAAATATATTTATCATTTAAGACAAACGAAACCCAACTCGCGGTGGATAAAATAAATGAGGATTTAAATAACATCCATCAGTGGGCTGAGAATAATTCTCTCGTTCTTAATGCTGCCAAAACAAAATTTATGATATTAGGTACAAAAAAGCAAATTAAACAAATTGTTGATAAAATGCCATTGATAAAAATAAATGCCGTGCTCATAGAACGAGTGAGTGAAACTAGAAACCTTGGCTTGTTGATGGATGAGGAATTACGTTTTGAGCATCATATAGCTAAAGTCGTACAAAATTGTTTTTATAGACTAAAAATCCTTTACAAAATTCGTAAGCATTTGAATGTTGACCTTCGTATCGCGCTCATGGACTCGCTTGTTCTGTCAAAGTTGAACTATATGGACATAGTATATGGACCTCGACTGCTGGTGAAAACCGTAAACCTTGTGCAAAGAGTACAAAACGCATGTGCACGGTTCTGTTTTGGCATACCTCCGCGCCATCATGTTACTCCCTATCTTAATAAGGGCAACATTTTAAAAATGAAATACCGGAGGGAATTACACCTTGCCACCCTACTGTTTGGTGTCATTAATACAAAGAAGCCAACATATCTCTACATGAAATTAAAATGGAAAAATGAAAATAGAAATTACCCCATACGAGAGATTTGTTGTGCACTACATATACCTCGACACAAGACAGTAGCCTTCAGAGGTAGTTTTAAATATAGTGCTACCAAGTGTTGGAATAACATACCTCCTCCACTGCGTAATCTAAAAAGTGTAGCTAGTTTTAGACAGAAATTAAAGAATATATTTCTACAATTACAGCTGTGTAGCACATAAAGAATTATTTTTTTTAATTAATTTTTATTATTGTTGTCTTTTTTTATTTTTTATTTATGCAATGTCTTATTTTTATTATTATTGATTATTATTTTTGCTATGCCTTATTATTATTATTATTTTATCAACATAAATTATTTTATATTATTCTATTTTATAAAATTAAATATTTTAACAATTATTTATATCTTACAAATATCATGTAATATGTACTGTCACAGGCGCCCGTGAACTCACCACTGGCTTCAGCTGAAAATCAGCGCCGCAGTGAACTGTGGCATGTGCTGAGCTGCGGCCTTTTAAGCTCACTCTAGCTTAGATTTAGAACTTTTATAACTCATATTTATTTTTTTTTCTTTGTATATTTATTTTTGTTTTTTTACTGTGAGCTTAATAAACGGTTTCTTTCTTTCTTCTTCTTTCTTTCTTTTCTATAAGGAGGTAAAATCAGCCATCAAGTTTTGTACAAAGTTGTAACCCCTTTTTAGCACTTAGAGTTGATTTTTCAAAAAAGAAACTCGTATTTGTTTATTTTAAACCTAATACGAATACAGATCTAACTTTAAAACTGACGGTGTTTTTTTTTAAAGAGATAACTAGCAATGTGGGATCGGGTCCCACATTACTAGCAATCTTGTTGGTAATGGGGGCCCTTCAACCTAGGTCAAAGACTTGTGTTAAGAGGGTTCACGTCGGTAGTTTAATGTGTAGGATTCGAACCCGCGACCTCACGATTGCGAGACCGATGCCTTACCCATTAGTTTTGTACAAACTTGAATTTATTTATATAGGTACCTACTTTATAGCGGATACCTGCAACATAAAAGCCGTCAACTACAAAATTCCAAGCTTGTAGCCCCTGTGGTTTAGGCTCTAGGTCTCCCAGCATTGATGAATCAGTCAGTAAGACTGGACAAGTGATTAGTTATATAAATGTATACATTATTTACAGAAAATCGTCTATATAGATAAATTTCTCATAGTCTTATATTGTAATTACTTACCAGATTTATTGTCCCGCACTAACTCCGCTTGATATACCTGCAAATAACATGATTTACAAAATGAAACACCAATTTTAAATTGATCAATACTCTAGCCCATGTGAGTCATATGACCAATAAAGGCCGATTAAATTAGTAGTTATTAGAATGTACAAATAAATACAAATGTGGTTAAAATGTACAAATACTGTTTTAATATATTCTACAGTTGTGAAGGTACCCTCATATAATAAACAAAAACAAATTAACACTTGAGAGCTCGCGTCAAATTTATACTAATATTATAAAGCTGAAGAGTTTGTTTGTTTGAACGCGGTAATCTCAGGAACTGCTGGTCCAAATTGGAAATTTCTTCCATTGTTGGATAGCCCATTTATTTAGGAAGGCTATAAACTATATAACATCACGCTACGACCAACAGGAGCGGAGCAGCAATAAGAAATGTTGCAAAAACGGGGAAAATTTGCGCAGACGAAGTTGCGCGGGTCATTTAGTCCTTAATAAAGTGAAAAAAATGTAGAAGTTTTGACAGCTGCTAGCTATACATATAGTTATACAAGTTCCCAAGGCTGCCTCGCTGCCTGTATCGCCAGGCATGATCACCTCGTCTGGTTGGAGGATCCTCCCTTTGTGTTGGAGGGACTTAGCACCTCACCCTCCACAACAACAGCAGTAGTATTTAGGAATCCTCATTAATATTATCACTATGTCAAAGATTTATTGACAAGTGAAACATATTCGTCAGACGTAGTAAACAGATAGAAATATCAAACACCTGAATTTATTTTTATTACGGTTATTTATCTATGTAAATAGCCATAAATATATACAAGTGAATGAATGAATCAGGATTTTTAGCAGATAATGTGAAGTAAATACAATATGTCCAACGCGTGTCGCGACAGAGACAAGAGACCTCCTTTGTATCTCTAAAATGTATATTTCTTTGGCACGCTCCGTAGTGTAAACGGCTTGATCGATTTTTAAATATGAGACGTCATTCAATTCGTAATATTAAAATGGCGCCAATAAAGACAGCAGTCGACTATAACTATATTTACTTGATGAAAATTGAAAATTTCACAATGTTTATTAAGATTTTTCCAATTTGCTTTTTACGCGTCACAGCCTCTATTTTCACAAAAGCTAAGGAAATTAATTTGATTAAAGTAAGTTCAAAGCCAATGATTGTATGTCAGGATTAAATTACCTTTATTTTGATGGAAGAAGCGTTGTAAAAGAATTTAAGCAAAAGAAAATCCCTCCAAAGCAATGTACTGAGTTTGATTTTAGAATTTAATTAAGGCTTCCTGCTTTTAGCGTTCCATACCCTAAGACGTACAGTCGCGGAATGAAAATGTTCGTCAGTTTTCTAATACACTTATTTAACGCTTTGCAAGCACATTTTACCTTTTCAAACTATGTATCACATTACACAGTTTTAACTGCCTCTGTGGCGCGGTGGGAGTGTGTTTCACCGCTACGCAAGAGGTCGTGGGTTCGATTCACACACGGGACATCACTTTGTGTGATCTACAAATTATTGTTCCGAGTCTGGATGTACTTTGTGTCCGTGACTTGTACGTTTGTAAAGTCCCCCGCGATACAGGTCGATACTGGCTAGCCTAGTGAGAAGACCAACAGATATACAGCAGTAAACGTTTACCCAGCTTTAGATTATGTATTATTGTATCTTTGCATTTAATGTAATACTGTATCTATTGCTGCATTAAATATTTTTTCATTTTTAAAAACAGGGCTACTGCGGCAGTCGTCTTTTTTACCACAGTTGTAAAATCGTATGATTTTATATATATATATACACTGACGGACTTATAAACTGCATCAAAGTAATAGACGACTTTGAAATAAATATTTTAACCAAGTATGCAAACTTTCTATACAGATTTAAATTGAAACCTCTAGATTGGTTCGTGAACTTTAAAACAGCGTAGGATCATATCTTTAAGTTTAAGTTTATGTACTGGAAAGGACCTTAAGACCTTTTTTGAAGAAAAAACAGAAGTTTAAGGAAAAATTGTTTAATTAAAAAATTGGTTTTAACAATAGACACAAACTTTATGCAAGGGTTTATTTGTGTTTTAATAAGGTGTATTACCCCCACGTGCCCTTATTACGGATTCTAATCGGTTCCGCATAGATTTTATAAGGGTTTTTAAAAGATCTTGCGGAATATTGTCCCATTCTTCTGAAAGTGCTGTTCTTAGTGCTGCCACTGTCGTAGGCGAAGGGTTTCTCGCATATACAGCTCTTTTTAAATTGTCCCAAACATGCTCGATGGGATTAAGATCCGGGCTGCGTGCTGGCCAATTCATTGTACGTATCCCAACCTCTTCGCAATAATGTTGAACTTGTGCAGCTGCATGCGGCCGGGCATTATCCTGCATTAAAGTAAAATTTTCGCCTATGAATCCCATGTAAGGCACCACGTGATCTTCTAATATCTCTGTTATGTAGCGATGTGCTGTCAAACCCCCTCTATTACCGTTTTGACGGACCATGTCTATGAACACAAGTTCTGTTCGCCCGTTCATCGATATGCCACCCCAGACCATACATGAACCGCCTCCAAAAGGAACACGCTCCTCAATGCAACTTTGAGCATATCGCTCCCCACGTCGACGATAGACTCTTCTGCGACCATCTGCACCATATAAACATGTCCTACACTCGTCCGTGAACAATACAGAGGCCCACTGCTCTTCTGTCCAATTCAGGTGATGACGCGCAAATCTTAAGCGAGCTTGTCTGTGAGCTGCAGACAACTTTGGACCATTTGCTGGTCTAAAAGGGGTGATAGCCGCTTCCTTTAACCTTCTTCTTATTGTTCGTGCACACACGTTTTTTCCACGCACTTCATTAAGCTCGGTTTTGATGTTAACTGACGTGAGGAAACGATTTCGCAGGGAAGTTGTAACAATAAATCGGTCATCACGACCTGTGGTTGCTCGAGTTCTGCCTGTACCACGTCTCCTCCTGTAAGAACCTGTCTCTACAAACCTTCTGTATATTCTACAAACCGTAGACTGGTTTAAATTTAAATTTCTACCAATCGTTCGTTGATCCAAGCCCTCCCGCACCAATGCTACAATTTGTGCCGCTTGTTCGGACGAAGTATCCATATTATGGTTCAAAAACTCTCGATGTGTTAAAAAACTAACCCAACAATTATGCTGGTAACAATAATTCAATTGACCAAACAAAAAAAAACAATGAGAATTAATTTAAAACTTTGCTATAAATAACACGCAAATCTGATACTACGAGTAAATTTTCTTTTCCCGGCTATATTCATTTGTTTTACCGCAGTTCTATTTTTAAATTTAATTTTTTTTTAAGATTAAGAGCCAGTCTTTCCATATTTATACAATTTAATCTAAAAAGTTTGCATACTTATTATAAAAAAATCCTTTTAGAGTAAACCTGAACTTTGATGCAGTTTATGAGTCCGTCAGTGTATATATATATATATATATATATATATATATATATATATATATATATATATATATATATATATATATATATACCTAGTCTGGCCATAAATACTGTTACAATTAAAAATAAGAAAGATATTACATTTGAATTTGGAATCTGTCATTTTTATACGATTGTTCATTGTATTTTCTAATTTTGGCGCCAATACATTGTACAATATTTTGCTATATTAAAATGGAGTGGGGTGATAAAGAAAACCGAATCGCTGTGATTGCATTACACAAAGTTGGTATGGAGCCGAATGTAATTTTTAAAACTCTCCATACGCTTGGTATTAGTCAAATGTTTGTGTACCGGGCTATTAATAGGTACAATGAGACCTTCTCTGTTTGTGACAGAAAAAGATCTGGCCGTCCACGTAGTGTTCGTACGAAAATGGTGGTCAAAGCAGTAAGGGAAAGAATTCGAAGAAATCCTGTCCGAAAGCAAAAGATTTTATCTCGGGAGATGAAGATAGCACCCAGAACCATGTCACGCATTTTAAAAGATGACTTAGGACTTGCAGCCTATAAGAGACGCACTGGTCATTTTTTAACTGATAATTTAAAAAAGAATAGGGTGGTAAAATCGAAGCAACTACTGAAGCGGTACGCAAAGGGAGGTCACAGAAAAATTTTGTTTACGGATGAGAAAATCTTTACAGTTGAGCAACATTTTAACAAACAAAATGACCGTATTTATGCTCAAAGCTCTAAGGAAGCTTCCCAATTAGTCGACAGAGTGCAACGTGGGCATTATCCGACTTCAGTGATGGTTTGGTGGGGTGTTAGCTATGAAGGAGTGACTGAGCCATATTTTTGTGAAAAAGGTATCAAAACATCGGCACAAGTGTATCAAGATACCATTCTTGAGAAGGTAGTTAAACCTCTTAACAACACCATGTTCAATAACCAAGTATGGTCCTTCCAACAAGACTCAGCGCCGGGTCATAAAGCTCGGTCCACGCAGTCTTGGTTGGAAGTGAACGTTTCGGACTTCATCAGAGCTGAAGACTGGCCGTCGTCTAGTCCCGATCTTAATCCGCTGGATTATGATTTATGGTCAGTTTTAGAGAGTATGGCTTGCTCTAAACGCCATGATAATTTGGAGTCCCTAAAACAATCCATACGATTGGCAGTGAAGAATTTTCCCATGGAAAGAGTGCGTGCTTCTATTGATAACTGGCCTCAACGTTTAAAGGACTGTGTTGCAGCCAATGGAGACCACTTCGAATAAGCTTTTTATATTTTGAATTGTTTTTTATTTATGTATTAAACTAACACACTGTAAAAGTAATAAATATTATTTGCAATAAAAAAAAATGTTTTTTCTTCGTAACAATATTTATGGCTAGACTAGGTATATATATATATATATATATATATATATATATATATATCTTCTTTAAATATATCTTGAGACAACTCACACAACGTCTTCTGATTCCAAACTAAGCAGAGCTTGTTCTATAGCAACCGGACTACTGATAAATATACTTATATATTTCTAAATACATACATATTATAGATAAATTACACCCAGACACAGAATAAACCATCGTGCTCATCACACAAAGTTTTATCCTGGGTGGGAAACGAACCCACGACCTCTTGCGTAGCAGTCGGATACACTCCCACCGCGCCACAGAGGCAGTCAATATGTATGTATTTAGAAATATATAAGTATGTTTATCAGTTGTCTGGTTGCCATAGTAGAGGCTCTGCCTAGTTTGGGATCAGATGGCGTTGTGTGAGTTGTCCCAAGATTTTCTTATTATTATTTTTTTGCCTTTGTAGGCCCTAGGCCTGTCTTTCATCTTCAGTCATGCGTTTATTGGAGTTAATGGACCTGAAGGTAGTTATGTCACTATGTTCGATCAATGTTTAGAAAAATCTTATTGGATGAACCAAATGATAGCATAGCTCATCCATACTAATATTATAAAGCTGAAGAGTTTGTTTGTTTGTTTAAACGCGGTAACCTCAGGAACTACTGATCTGAATAGAAAAAAATCTTTCACTGTTAGATAGCCCATTTATCTAGGAAGGCTATAGGCTATATAACATTACGCTGCAACCAATGGGAGCGGAGCAGCAATGAGAAATGTTGCAAAAGCGGGAAAAAATTTCGCGTACGAAGCGCGGACAGCTAGTATTAAATAAACTAACCTATAAATTCTCGTTTTTATATAACCGGAAGCTTTTCCTTTGAATATAATTTAATAATATAAAATTGTTCCACCCCACTTACTTCCTTGTAGGGTAATGATATGAAAATCATACAATTTATGTATGGAAATAAAGCTCCAGCTCTCTTTGTCTGTCCGTTCATGTTATTTTCACAAGAACCACTTACCTACTTACCATGTTTTTTTTAAATCATAGCTATGTTATATCGCCAGGTTACATCTTATTTTATACCTTTAAACGAGCAATTGTTGTATATATATATATAATCTGAATCTCGGCAACTATGCAGAGGGTTTCGAGGGCGATAAATCGATCTAGCTAGGTTTCATTTTCAGAAAACGTAGTTTAAAAATTCCCGAGCGAAGTTTGGTCATCCAGGTAAACAATTAAAATACAAAAAATACAAAATACAAAATTATTTATTTGCTAAATACAGGTTACATGCTGATGTTACAAAAATGAATCGTCCATTAACTGTATTTTACCATGGCAATGGTGTGCAAACTATTAGATGTACATTTATTTTTCACAGAAATCAGCAAAATTGCTAAAAATTTAAGCATTTCTTGAAGTTCCGCGGGTCTACTAGTTTAAATATAAATGTGTACCTATATATCGCTAAAGTTCAAACTGAAAAAAAAAACAAAATGATTATTTACTGATATAGAATTGACTGTAAGTCAACATTCTAACCTAAGGGGGCATTACATCGAGATAATTATTCATTTAGCGATACGCACACAGCAACACAACCATTACCTGCCAGTGCGCAATAGCGCACGACAAAGTAAAGTCGAATATTCGTTCGTACATATTACGAACGCCATAACTATGACAATACGAAAATTCTCGTATTTTTTGACGGGTTGATATTAAGACATATCCCTAAATTTCTTTTCATTATCTACTAAAAGAACTCTCTGGCTAGCCAAATATTTTTTTTCGTGTCCATCGCATCCATTTAAGTTTTACATATAATTTTTTGACAGAGTCGAAATCTGTTTCGCGTTAGCTTCACTGAAGTTAGTTTGATTAGAGAGCTTGGCCTTCGTTTTATTAGCCACGCCATACCATAAAGAGCTCAAGTAAAATGGTCGTTATAACAGGCTTACACGCAGGGGTCTCTAACTTAGTGACAGTCTAGCAGTTTGAGATATCTGCAAATTTAAGCAACGTTGCCACTGTCAGTACATAGATGGGTGATTGTTTTCGAACATTGTCATACCCCGTTAAGCTGTCGGTCCTGCGCCCAATCTCTTCCGTTTCCTCAGTCGTTTCGGAGTTTCGTCACATCAGACTAAGAGAGTGAGTGAATAGAGAGTGCACTTGTGTCTGCACATACACTTGTGCACTATAATATCTCCTGTATAGTTGGGTAATCTCTGATAAGATTGCCCGACGTAACATAGTTCAACGACGTGCGGCTGATGTGCGTGGCCAATGCGACAATAGTCAGAGTATGAGAATATATGGCGCCGTTTCAGTGATCTGCGACAGACGTGCGCGGCCTACGACTGACATAGGCTGCGTGCGTACTCTGACTATTGTCGCGTCGGCCGCGCGCGTCAGCCGAACGTTGTCGGCCGTGTTGCACCTAAATGATCTTTTGCCATTCGTGTGTATAACCACCTACTTGTCACCATTAAAGAACTTAACGGTAATCTGTATAAAGCTCACTTAAAAAAATGGCTACTAAATAATGTATTTTGTAACATGAATGAGTATTTCGAAACTGTAAAATGTATACCTAATTTCAGATATTTTTTTTTTTTCTAAAATTTTTATGTTTTGTTATTTTTTGTATAAACATTGTCAACTAACCGTGTTTATTGCATACCCGATATGGGTAGACTGTTGTTACTTAAATAATTATAATGACACCTTATGTACACAGTTATGCAATAAATATATATTTATCTTTATCTTTAGGAGACCATTAAACGCAAGCGAAGCCACAGGCAAAGTCTAGTTTAACATAATAAAATTATCCCACCACACTTTCCTACAGGAAAACGGTGCGAAATTCATACAAATCATACAATTTATTACTTATAGATATATATTATTGAATTCGACAAGTTTTTTATTACCTACCCAGTTACATCGAAATGGTTATTTGTAGAAGAAAATTATATTTGGCAGACATTTTGAATGGTATAAGGAAAAAGGGTACATTGCAATATTAATATTGTAGGTATTCGTTTTGTGTTTTCTGGGAAGTAATTTCTCTATAAATAGAATTACAATAAACTCAGTAACGTGAAAGTTTGTGCTTTTTTTAGAGTTCCGTACGGAACCCTTATAATTGCGCCTTGTCCGTCCGTCCGTCCGCACTTAGCTCAGAGACTGTTAGCTAGAAGGCTGTAATTTTGCATCGGTATTGCCTTGGTGGCGCGGTGGGGGTGTATCTGACTGCTACGTGTGGGGTATAATTAGATAGGTCATTTAAAACCGGGGTTATGAAGGCAATTATTAGGTTAAGGGGTCCATTTGTGAAATATTAAGCTTTAAGGTGCAAATTTTGGTAATAGTCAAGTCACTTAGCCTGTTTTTATAATATTAGTGTGTATTTAACACTTTATACCTGCGGATTTACTCGCGTTTTTTTGTTTACACCTATAAAGCTAAAATTTTCTTTAAATCAGAGTCTGAAAGAGTTAAGAGTTTAATTTTAATATAGAGCTACTTCCAGATATAATAAGCTAGCTGTCCCACGCAACTTCGTCAGCGTAATTTTTTCCCGTTTTTGCAACATTTCACATTGTTGCTCCGCTCCTATTGGTCGTAGCGCGATGTTATATAGCCTATAGCCTTCCTTGATTAATAGGGTATTCAACAGTAAAATATTTTTTTTATTTGGAACATACTTTCTGAGATTACCGCGTTAAAACAAACAAACAAACAAACTCTTCAATTTTATAATATAAGTATAGACTAGCTGTACTCGCTATTTTTTTTTTTGCCTCTTTTGTGGTCTTAGTTCATTTCTATAGTTTTCTGTAATTCAAAACTAAGAAACCCTAAACGGTGACAGCAAAACTAATTTCCTAGCTTTATTTCTTAGCAAGTTATATGACTTAGAAAAAAGGTTGGTTCACTGTTCAACATATCTAAGCACATAAAGTTTTTACATCGTAAGTGGATGCTCCTACTATGTTGTGCCTATTGAGGCTGATGTATCCAATCTCGTGTACTCTTCTAATATTATTGACCTGTTTTTTGCATCAGTCTTCTAATATGGTGTATAATATAATGGTGGTAGCACCTTACCTGCATATACAGTTTATAAACAAAGAAATATTGTAAACATTAGCAATTTGAAAAGAGTGGAAGCGAGTTTTTATTGCCTCGTTCTTTTCTTCGGCTTTACCTATTGTTTGCGATCAGGCATTACAAGTAAATGTAGAATCGACTTATCACAATTGTAGTATATTGGTTCTTAAGTAAATAAATCATTTTTATTATTATTATCAACAACGCACACTACACTTTTAACTTATCCCTTTAAACTTTAAATCTTCTATTCCAAAAAGTTCAACTCAAATTTCAACTAGTCGAAATAATCATCTGACTTGTCTTACACCAGATGTGGTGGAAGTTTAGGCAGGTGATCGGCTTCAATTTGAGATGACCAGAAACATTTACTCCAATAACTTCAGATCAAAATTCAACTAGTTGAACTATTCGTAGAATATTGTTGTCACCGTTTGATAATGTCACTTAGGTATTAGAGTAAACGATTTATTTTTAGAACCGGGGCGGTAGCCTAATGGCTAAGGCATCGGTCTCGCAATCGTGAGGTCGTGGGTTCGAATCCTGGCCATTATACTACTGACGTGAACCCACTCGTAACACAAGTCATAGAGCTTAGCTGGAGGGGTTACCAGGATTGCTAGTAATGTGGGAACACAAACCCACATTGTTAGTTATCTTTTAAAAAAAAAAATTGTAAGTAAAGATTTTGCGTGATAAATTAAGACCTTTTTTTTTGCACAACATGTATACGTCTTATTCATTAAGTAGCAGTAATTTTACCAATATAGCACCTATAGTTTTTACATTCTAAGTGTATGCTCCTACTATGTTGTACCCATTGAGGTTGATACATCTTATCTCATGTACTAATAATAATATCCTAGGACAACTCACACTACGTCATCTGATCCCAAACTAAGCAGAGCTTGTACTATGGCAACCAGACAACTGATAAATATAGTTAAATATTTCTAAATACATACTTATTATAGATAAACTACACCCAGACACAGAATAAACCATCATGCTCATCACACATAGTTTTATCCTGGGTGGGGATCGAACCCACGACCACTTGCGTAGCAGTTGGATACAGTCCCAAGGCGCCACAGAGGCAGACAAGTCTTCTTTTAATATTTTTGATCTCTTGTTTTTGCATCAGTCCTCTAATATGGTGTAAAATATAATGGTTGCAACATCTTACCTGCATAAACAGTTTTTAAACAAAGAAACATTGTAAATATCGGCAATTTGAAAAGAGTGGCCGCGAGTTTTTATGGCCTCGTTCTTTTCTCAGCTTTACCTATTGTTTGCAAACAGGCATTACACGTATATGTAGAATCGACTTTTCAAAAGTGTAGTATTTTGCTTCCTAAGTGAATAAAGTTTTTTTTTAATTATTTTTATTAATCCCCTCACCTGTGTAAACATACACCAGATGTGGTGGAAGTGTTGACAAGTGATCGACCTCAATTTGAAATGTCGGACTAGAAATCTAGACAATGTTAATTAAAGACAGAGTGAGACGTGAAGGTACTTAAAAATAATAATTTAAACTAATATTATAAAGCGGAAGAGTTTGTTTGTTTGTTTAAACGCGCTAATCTCAGGAACTACTGGTCCGATTTGAAAAAATATTTTTTTGTTGGATAGCCCATTTATCGAGGAAGGCTATAGGCTATATAACATTGCGCTACGGCTAATAGGAGCGGAGTAGCGACGAGAAATGTTGCAAAAACGGGAAATATTTACGCATACGAAGTTGGGCGGACAGCTAGTAATTAATAAGTTCTTTATTTTCGTCTCACAATCACCAATCTATACAATATCAATTCATCACATTAACAATCTCTAATATATAAAATTCTCGTGTCACAGTTTTCGTTGCCATACTCCTCCGAAACGGCTTGACCGATTTTGATGAAATTTTTCGTGCTTATCCGGTATCTATGAGAATCGGCCAACATCTATTTTTCATACCCCTAAGAGTTTGTTTGTTTGTTTGAACGCGATAATCTCAGAAACTACTGGGCCGCATTATAAAAATATTTTATTTAACATCACGCTACGACCAATAGGAGCGGAGCAGCAATGAAAAAGTAAAAAAAGGAAGAAAAAAGGGAAAATTTACGCAGACGAAGTTGCGCGGGTCAGCTAGTGATTATTAAAAAAATAGTAATTGTGAGAGGACTGGTGTCTGAGATAGGCGTCAGCCTGTAGCTCAAATCACCAGGCACTCACCCTGCTGATACATTGCTGTGCTGTAATTGCATTATTAATAAAAGTAAGATGATACATAACAATGACTGCCTCTGTGGCGCGGTGGGAATGTATCCGACTGCTACGCAAGAGGTCGTTGGTTCGATCCCCACCCAGGATAAAACTTTGTGTGATTAGCACGATGGTTTATTCTGTGTTTGGGTGTTATTTATCTATTATATGTATGTATTTAGAAATATATAAGTAAGTTTATCAGTTGTCTGGTTGCCATAGTACAAGCCCTGCTTAGTTTGGGATCAGATAGCGTTGTGTGAGTTGGCCCAAGATATTATATTATATTATTAATTAGAAAGGAAAATCGAAGGACATTATGCAATTTTGACGTTAAACAATAAACAACAAAAACAAAAAAGTAAAGTTACTACTAAACTACTAAATAATTCATTTAAAATTCACACCAAATAAAAGTAATTTGAAGGACGGGCATAGTTCCCGGAGGCCATTTTGTTCCAAAGACAAAATCTTATAGCAGAGGCGTCGCAAATGACTTGAACAATGACAGACCTTTTTGAAGCAATTTACTTCAAATTTGCATATCATTCCCATTCATCCTAAGGCTGGGGTTTCGTTGTAGATGAGCGTAATGGAGCTTGCAAAGATGCGTTTTTTTTGTAATGTAAATTTGTACTCGCAGTACTCGCGTGTATTCCAGCTGCAGTAACCATTCTACTCGCGAGCATCAAGGGATAGAAAAAATTGAGGTCTAGTAACATAGTCCAGATAGGTGGTTCGATTCCGGCCCCGGTTTGGCTACGGAAGTCTCGGGTTCGATTCCTGGGTCTGGACTTCAAATATTTCTATCTTTCAAAAATGCAATTATTATATTCTACTACTGTAATGCGCGGCTAATAAAGTGAAGATCAAAATAAATCTACCATAAATCACTTAAACATTCAGAAATAATCAAAGCATACCTAGTTACGGACAAAGATGATGACTACCTCTGTGGCGCGGTGGGAGTGTATCCGACTGCTACGCAAGAGGTCGTGGGTTCGATCCCCACCCAGGATAACACTTTGTGTGATGAGCATTATGGTTTATTAAAGTGTCTTGGTGTTATTTATCTATAATACATAATGTATTTAGAAAAATATAAGTATGTTTATCTGTTGTCTGATTTCCATAGTACAAGCTCTGCTAAGTTTAGGATCAGATAGCGTTGTGTGAGTTGTCCTAAGATATTATTAGAAGACTAGCTGCCCCGCGCAACTTCGTCTGCGTAAATTTTCCCCGTTATTGCAACATTTCTCATTGTTGCTCCGCTCATTAGCCGTAGCGTAATATTATATAGACAATAGTCTTCTTAGATAAATGGGCTATCCAACAGTAAATAATTTAACAATTCGGACCAGTAGTTCCTTAGATTACCGCGTTCAAACAAACAAACTCTTCAGCGTTATAATATTTAGTATGAAAATAAAACATCAAAATTAAAACATGAAAGAGAAACAAACATCCACTTATTTGTCTTCATAAACTTTCTGATTTGTAATATTAGTAGGATGTAGGTACAAGACATACAGACACAGCTACTTTACAATTAAATATGTAAATGAAGGCAATAACCGACATTTACGCGACCGAAGCAGTGGGCTTAAAACAGTATTACATAAAATATTGATGCAAAGTTTATACAATTTCATCATCTCAGCTCATCTCCGCTTCAGTAGACACGTAGCCTAAAACGTAAAATTAAGGGTTTAATCCCTAAATCCTTTAAATTTACAACACAGAGTTTAGATTTAATTATCACATACCAGGTAATAACCGACATTTACGCGACCGAAGCAGTGGGCTTAAAACAGTATTACATAAAATATTGATGCAAAGTTTATACAATTTCATCATCTCAGCTCATCTCCGCTTCAAAAGACACGTAGCCTAAAACGTAAAATTAAGGGTTTAATCCGTAAATCCTTTAAATTTACAACACAGAGTTTAGATTTAATTATCACATACTTATACAAACATAAAACTTTAGTTTAATATAACTCACAAATCCTTAAGAAAAGCTAACACATGCGTCTCAATTTTATACCCAACGAAAAACCAATATAAAAGACCCACTCGAAACCCATTCGTTGAATAAAACACTTAAAAAAAGAGCGTCGGCGAAGCTCTACTTAAACTGGTTACACATCAAGTCTGTAGACTTAACGAGGGTACTCACGTTACGTAATCAATGGAATCTTATTTGTGCAAACGGGAAAGACGACGTTAGGTTTGTACGGTCCCTGATTCAAAATTGCGTTCGAAAATTAAACTATAAAGGGATGGGAAAAGAGAAAATAAATTAGTAAGTTTTCTTTAGTCGAATCTAGAAGTTTCTTTATGTTTGTTTTGGTGGTAGTTTTGATAAAGTTTTGTATATCCTTGCAGGATCTTTTAACAACATGATGGTTTTCGCTTTGATGGAATTGAAAACAAAGTTTGCATTTCTTAAAACTCAATTTCTATGTTTTTCTCGTCAACAAAGTTAAGAAATAAAACTTAATGTGAAAAACCTTCAAGTTGCTTTGTAAAAATGCGAAACTGAGATATAATATTTTTTAAAGGTGTGAAAATACTCGCATGCCGCACGTGTATTTCATGTTTGCCCGCCGCTCCTGCTTCTTAAGCTTTATAATATTACCTACTAGCTGTCCCGCGCAACTTCATCTGCATAAATTTTCCCCGTTTTTGCAACATTTCTCATTGCTGCTCTGCTCCTATTAGTCGTAGCGCGATGTTATATATATAAATGGGCTATCCAACAAAAAAATAATTTTTCAAATCGGACCAGTAGTTCCTAAGATTAGCGCGTTTAAACAAACAAACAAACTCTTCCGCTTTAAAATATTAGTATAGATATATATAAAAGGAGAAGCTGACTGACTGACGGACATATCAACGCAAAATTGTTAGGGTTAGGAACTTTAAATTTTTTCACAGGGGTTCCTTTTATAACGTAGGCGACTAAGAAATGATTTTAAAAAATTCCCCCTTAAGGGGCTAAAACGGGGGTGCAAAGTTATTTTTTTTTTTTATAAAAAAAGACAACTGCAATGTGTGGGTTTGAGTCCAACATTACTAGCAATCTTGTTAACCCCTCCAGCTAAGCTCAAAGGCTTGTGTTAGGAGTGGGTTCACGTCGGTAGTTTAATGGGTAGGATTTGAACCCGCGACCTCACGATTGCAAGACCGATGCCTTAGCCACTTAGGCTACCACCGCCGTAGCATAGGGTAGTCAAATATAATAAAAACAAACAAAAAAATAAAATATATATTCGTTTTACCATCCATGCGTATAGTTACTCTGTTTTATGTAATAAAGTAATCCCTTCGGGCAAAATAATGTTATTATGATATACTTTTATATATAAAAATGTATTTTGACGTAGAAAAATAAGTAAATAACGAACATTCCTCTGGGAGAGTAGTCAATTGATTTTCATAGAGATGAATGACCTATTTCGTGTTTGGGGTGGTAGGGTTCCGTAGAGAAATGCCTGTGACAGTAATACCTATTCGCCGCGAATGTTACAATACACCATGTAACGTTGGTCATAGTCATTTATTCATTAACAAATTACATTGTATTTGAATGTTACAAAATTATAAAATATTTTTTTTTTTTTTATAATCTTCGCAACACCACACTGTTCAATGCGAAATAGAAAGACGAAACGAAAATAACTTACAAAAAGACGATTGTATACCGAAGGCTCGAACCCACAACTACACAATTGTCACCAATACTGTGTACCGAATTTATGGCTCTAGACCAAATCGACAGGTGACTTCTTCGTCAAATTAGATGTTCATATCTTACGCGCACGCCGCACGGCTTGTGTGTGTGTCAAAAAATGTCGTTACAACTTTTCGTGAGATTTTTTTCCGTCTAGCCCCGTTTCACAACGCGCGATAAGGAACTTCATTCCAATAGGAAAATATAAAAATCACTAACAAATTACAATTCTCATA
Organism: Herminia tarsipennalis; assembly: GCA_945859575.2. NCBI lineage: Eukaryota > Metazoa > Arthropoda > Insecta > Lepidoptera > Erebidae > Herminia > Herminia tarsipennalis. Next base: position 5,868,752 of record OX243857.2, on the reverse strand, counting down.
CGTCATACAGACATCTATTTTGCAGATACTCTTTAAGTTTAAATTTGAATGAACTTGTGTAGACCATACATTTAAGCTCTTCAGGCAACTTATTAAATAAGACCACTGCTTGGTAACGCGGGCAATGTTTTATTATCTCGAATTGTCGGTGTATTAGTAATAGGAGGTCCTTTCGTCAAGTTTCTTCCCTCTTTTGTATTTCTTCAGGTGTTTCAATCTCCGACAAGTACTTTGAAAAATTACTTAACTCTACTAGAATATAGAGACCAGGCACCGTTATTATGTTCTAATTTTTTAAGTGTTCTTTACAACTCTCTGTTTGCGGTATGAGCATAATGGTTCTTATGGCTCGCTTCTGCAAAACAAATGCTCTTTGTTTATTGTACGTATAACTATGACCCAAAATTGTATACTGTATCTTAATTTGGACTCAACTAGCGCATAGTATACTATTTTCAGATTTTCTATATCTAATCATCATCGTTTAAGGTCCTTATAGCATAACATACTAAGGAAATAGATGCATCCATAGCATTTAATTGTGGATTCCAATTTATAAATTCGTCTATATGTATACCTAGGAACTAAACTTCTTTAACTAGTTCAATCAGAGGGTCTAAACAATGTCACATTCGAATAGCGATGTCGTTAATAGAAAAGTACAGTTGGATCAACGTAACTAGGCCGGACTGAAGTAGGCGACAAGTGGTTGCGCAGATGCATTTTTTGGATGTAAATAATAATAATAATAACCTTGGGACAACTCACACAACGCTATCTGATCCCAAACTAAGCAGAGCTTGTACTATGGAAACCAGACAACTGATAAACATACTTATATATTTCTAAATACATACATATTATAGATAAATAACACCCAGACACAGAATAAACCATTGTGCTCATCACACAAAGTTTTATCCTGGGTGGGGATCGAACCCACGACCTCTTGCGTAGCAGTCGGATACACTCCCACCGCGCCACAGAGGCAGTCAAATGGTGACAGGAAGCGGGGGGCGGGGGCGGTAATTATACCAAGAGAATTAGAGATGCGATTACGCATTACATTGTCATAATTAGTATTACTAACTCATGTTTTTTTTGTGATTATTTACGTAAAAAAATTGCTTTTCAAAGTTTTTTTAGTATTTACTGTAACTGTTCTAAATTTAAACTTTTATGAGTTTATTTCAATAGTGTTATTATATTGTTGAATTAAAATGTTGTTAGTATTTTTAATCGATTAAACGTAATTAATCGTTTTCGTAAGTAATTTTAGGGTCGCATCTCTAAGACATGCGCGAAAGTGATAAGAACCTAACTTCAATGCGGTCAAGTTACGTTCATCGTACTGTCTGTAGGTACAAAATGGAATTGAACTATGTCACGTGGACAATCAAAGTCGAAGCGTAGATAAGCTGCGCTATTGACAGTATTTTTGCTATTTTTTTCCATTCGATTGATATATCTAACGAAGGGTGAGACCCAGTAGAAAAGAAAATAAAATGGCGGAAGAATTTGACATTTGCGGTGGAGATCATAGACATTTTTTTTTAGCGAACGATCGTTTCTAATAAAATTCTTTTATGCGTTAGCGAATTCACCACGGACGAATGTAGGTACATATACATATTGTCAAAGCCTCCGGTATCCTATCCTAACTGACATTGGTTAGGCGAGTGTTTTTAGGGTTCCGTAGTCAAAATGGCAAAATACGGAACCCTTATAGTTTTGTCATGACGTCTGACGGTCCGTCCGTACGTCACAGGCATTTTACTCAGAGACTGCTCAATGAATATTAATGAAATTTGGTGAAAAAGTGTCTTCTAGTAGCCGCTACTTAGTTTGTTAACTAATAAAAATAAATATTTGGTGGGGGGGGGCACTCCATACATGTAACAGAAGCTGATTTTTTTTGGCTAACATCAACGTGTGGCACATCATTCGACGGGTCTTTCAAAAACATTTTAAGGTTTCTAATAAACTTTTTTGATTGAGTGAATGTTTTTGGAAATAATTGATCCGAAACTTGCATAAATTGTGTCCCCCTTTAACTTTTGAACCGTGTGACCAAAAAATATGGAAAAAATCATAAAGATAGCTCTCAATAAATACTTTAAACTAAAATTATTTCGGACATGATCGGATATACTGTCATTAAGTTATAGCCGAAAACCTGCTTCAACAAAAGGGCGTAAGTGCCATGAACATACGCTCTTCTGCTGATGCAATTATTTAAGGGTGCGGAACCCTACACTGAGCATGGTCCGACGTGCTCTTGCCCCGTTTTTTTTTTCTAGAACAATTTTATGCACAACAAACTTAATAACAAAGACAATGACTAAATTTCTCAAGAACATTTGCGTCTGCAGTTTCTTTAGAAAACAGCCTTATCTAGTAAACAGTGCACTTTTGATTGATTAGTTTTAAACTTGATAAGGAAGATACTCGTACAATGAACGAACGGAGTTGATAATTAATTTTCTGTGAAGAAGTTTTAATTGGTGCTGTAATTAACTGGAAATTCTTTTGAAAAAAATGTTTATTCTGTTTTGATCATAGATTTTATTATGTGATTACAGGTTAACTTATTTTAAAGTAGGTTGGTACTAAGAATGTTACGAAGATGGTTTTATCGAAACCGAAGTCGGTTTTGGTTCGGAGTTTTAAAATTTGGTTTGTTGGAGTCGGAATCGGAGTGGGAAGTGGGGGGAGAAGACAAACATGTTGAAATAAGGCTTAAGAAAATAAGATAAAATAGTGCGGGAATCTTTAAAAAATATAAATAAATGCGTATAATATAAAGCGTTTTTTGTTTGTTAATTACTGATCCGAATTAAAAGAAACATTTTACTATTAAATAACCCATTTATCAAGGAAGGCTATATAACATCACGCTACCATCAATAGGCGCGGAGCAGCAATCAATGTTGTAAAAACAGGGGAAATTTACGCAGACGAAGTTGCATAAATTTTCTAGTAGGTACAAGAAACGCTTGAAAACATAACCCTTCCTTACAGTCGGCTAAAAAAGAGTCCCGCTAGATGGCAAAACGAAATTAAATGCCGTTTCTTACTTAATAATGGAGGTACATTTTGGTTTCGTTGCTGTAGTTAAGGGGGGGTGGGGGAAGATAGAACCACGCTACCCGGCCTATACTTTAATTAACCAATTAACAAAATAAAACACATCTATTATTAATAATTATATGTCTGTCTGCCATTCAGTAATGCTCACGTGCGTATCGCAATTAATTTCAAAATTACTTTAGTAATAGTATTGGCTTTCTTGCTTTTCGAAGGGATAATAAAATGGTTTCGTATATTTATTTGTTTTACTTTGAAAGTGTACATACAATAGAGGTTAAGTTGATGCAATTATACCTACAGGCAAATAGCAAGGTATATAATAAACTAGCTGACCCGGGCAAATTCGTCTGCGTAAATTTTCCCGGTTTTTGCAACATTCTTCATTGCTACTGCGCTTCTATTGGTCGTAGCGTTATGTTATATAGCCTTCCTCGATAAATGGGCTATCCAACGGGTATTTTTTTTTAAATTCAAACATTTTAGTTCTTGAGATTATCATGTTTAAACAAAGTCTTCAGCTTTATAATATTACTATAGATTAGTTTTTTTTGGGGTAAAATATGACTAGCCTGTCTAGTGGTTGGTGATCCTGACTGCTAAGCCGGAGGTCGTGGGTTCGATCACCACTCAGAATAAAACTTTGTATGATGCTTGATAGCACGATGGTTTATTCTGTGTCTGGGTGTAATTTGTCTATAATATGTATGTATTTACAAATGTTTATGTATGTTTATCAGTTGTTTGGTTTCCATAGTACAAGCTCTTTTTAGTTTGGGGTCAAATAGCGTTGTATGAGTTGTCCCAAGATATTATTATTATTATTTTAAATACGGCCGCGGTCACGGATAGACTTACTTACTTTAAGTCTACCTGTATACAGGTAGACTTAAACTTAACTCACGGGCGAAACGTCGGGCAATCAAAAAGGTAGATAATTATATTATTTAGAAACCTGAAGAGTTTTGTTTGTTTGAACGTTTGTTGGATAGGCCATTTATCGAGGAAGGCTATAAACTACATAACATCACGCTACAACTAATAGGAGCGGAGCAACAAAGAGTAATATTGCAAAAACGGGGAAAATTTAAGCATACAAAGTTGCGCGGGACAGCTAGTTACTTATAAACTTATACTTAGTATTTATCCAATGCTAATAAACTGTATAGTTTCAATAAACAATCCATATCCATAAATAATTCATGGATGGATCAAGATAACCTATAAACGAACAATATATTCACCTTAATTGACAACGAGTCACGCCTTGACTCGACTTGCCCATAAAACCATCTCATAGAGTGCATTTCATATGTGCAGATGTGACGTCATAAGTAGGGTCACCACACATTCTACTAATAGGCTACATTACTCAGCTTTACTAATACATCTCAACAAGACTAAATAGGAGTTATGAATAATAATAAATAATATAATAATAATATCTTGGGACAACTCACACAACGCTATCTGATCCCATACTAAGCAGAGCTTGTACTATGGAAACCAGACAACTGATAAACATACTTATTTATTTCTAAATACATACATATTATAGATAAATAACACCCAGACACAGAATAAACCATCATGCTCATCACACAAAGTTTTATCCTGGGTGGGGATCGAACCCACGACCTTTTGCGTAGCAGTCGGATACGTTCCCACCGGGCCACAAAGGCAGTCAAATATAATAATAGATCGATATTTCACAAAATCGATATTTCGATTGCGTATTAACTATATCGCTATAAGACCCAATAGCATAAATATTGTATTATAACTTGTAGCGTAATAACTTAGAAAAAAAATTAAAGAGATAGGTTATAGGATAGGTATTATGACAGTTGCATCTCAGTATATATTTGCAAACATTATGTTTGTTAAACAAAATATACATTTATATCACAAATATAGTAACTCAGTGAACACGAGAAATAAGCACAAATTAATCAATATCATAGGCTACATAACATCCATAATGCATTTATGGGTCTTTCTGTGTGAGTATTTAACCAGCTAGCTAGTATTATGAGTCATCAGTGATTAAGTTCAAAAATGTAGTCAAAAATCATCTTATACGTAGAGGTTATTATACAGTGGATGAATATTTAAATGATAAAGAAAAATGGATCAAGTTGCTTGCTCCTTATTACTTTATTTTGCTTGGGTGAATTTTGTTGTCACTTTGTTTAATTGTCACATTGATTAAGAGCACAATTTGACCTTTATATGTAAAGATTCTGCGTGACGAATAAAGGCCATTCTTTTCTTTGTTTGAATATCAGAAATAATTCATACTATTATTATAAATGTGAAAGTAACTCTGCCTGTTATGCTTTCACACTCGAACAGCTAAACCGATTTAGATGAAATTTGGTATGAAGATAGTTTGAGTCCCGGGGAAGGGCATAGTTTTTATCGCGATAACCGATATCCACGCGGGCGGAGCCGCGGGCGAAAGCTAGTATTTTATATTTAATCATTCGTTACCAGTAATTTGGCTAATATTTAAGCACATATAGTTTTTACCTTTGTTGTAAGTAGATGCTCCTACTATGTTGTACCCACTAAGGCTGATTTTAGTTTTTCTGTGTTGCGGGGGACTTAACAAACATATAAGTACACCCAGACTCGGAACAACAATTTGTGGATCACACAAAGTGGTGTCCCGTGAGGAAATCGAACCCCCGACCTCTTGTGTAGCAGTCAGACACACTCCCACTGCGCCACAGAGGCAGCCTCCTAGAAGTATATCCTTTTAATATTAAACTATCATGGTAACTTTACTGACAGGCGGTATAGTTAAGGCTAGATAACATTCACAATATGCCCTTAAATGGAACTGTGACCTACAATTAAAGAACTGGTATCTATGCTTAATGTTATAGAGTTGAAGAGTTTGTTTGCGCTAATGTCCGAAGGAGCTGATGCTTTTTTGATGAAAGATATTTGAAATAGTTTTCTTTTAATATATGTTCGTAAACTTTCGCGATTTGTACACATTATTGAATTTTATAAACTACGGGTATTAGTCGCTTAAATATTTAATTTTAAGGCTAAATACCTTTGTTTATTGCCCCATATTTTGACGTGGTCACTAGTAGACTGACTGAGAGTCTACCCGCGACCACGGCCGTTGCAATACGGTCGAAACGTCGGGCAATAAACAAAGGTATTTAGCCTTAAAATAAAATATTTACGCGATTAAGACCCGTAGTTTATAAAATTCTATATTTTTTCTTTCTCAATTTAAAATGTTCTAAGTTATTAGGACCCGTTAGGTACTTATTAAATTATATCTACTACGGGTCTTAATCGCGTCAATAATTTAAGGTAAACACATTGTTTATTGCCCGACGTTTCGACCGTATTACAACGGCCGTGGTCACGGGTAGACAATCTGACAGTGTCTACCCGTGACAAGAAAAATAAACAAGGTATTTTACCTTAAATTATTCACGCGATTAAGACCCGTAGTACATATAATTTTATAATAGGTAAGTTATATTACAAAAAACTTCATATCCCTTGTTACAAACTGTACAAAACGTTTTTTAACTAATTAACGTGAACTTGTTAACTAGAATGTCAGGTGTTAGTGTGAGCGAGTAGCGGGCGAATGAGGTCTGCTGGCAAGCTCTCAGAACATATGAAAGTAGTATCAATGTTCTGTTTTCAAGCTTTACATGACTTTGTCATAATTATGATTAGTGGTGATAGCCACATAAATAATAATATCTTCTGTAATATGAAAATATCTAAGAACAACTTACACAGTGTCATCTGATCTTACACTAAGCAGAGCTTGTACTATGGCAACCAGACAACTGATAAACATCCCTACTAATATATAAATGTGAATGTAAGTTTGTTTGTTACGCTTTCACGCAAAAACTACTCAACCGATCATCATGAAACTTTGTACACATATTCTTGGAGATATTAGAAGTAACATAGAATACTTTCATTAAGAAAAAAAAATTTTTTTTATAAAACCGACATCCACGCGGGCGGAGCCGCGGGCGATAGCTAGTACTTATATATTTCTAAATACATACATTATAAAGATAAATTACACTGAGACACAGTTTAAAAATCATTCCAAATTAATTCATTAATAACAATCGAACTTCCGATGACCTGTTAAATCATTGATAAAATACTCGTATCATGACTGCCTCTGTGGCCGGTGGGAGTGTATCCGACTGCTACGCGAGAGGTCGTGTGTTCGATCCCTACCCAGAATAAAACTTTGTGTGATGAGCACGATGGTTTTTTTTTTTTTTTTTTTTATATAAAAATAAGATAACTAGCAATGCGGGATTGTGGTCCCACATTACTAGCAATCCTGTTAACCCCTCCAGCTAAGCTCTATGGCTTGTGTTAGGAGTGGGTTCACGACGGTAGTATAATGGCCAGGATTCGAACCCACGACCTCACGATTGCGAGACCGATGCCTTAGCCATTAGGCTACCGCCGCTATTTATTCTGTGTCTGGGTGTTATTTATGTATAATATGTATGTATTTAGAAATATATAAGTATGTTTATCAGTTGTCTGGTTTCCATAGTACAAGCTCTGCTTAGTTTGGGATTAGATAGCGTTGTGTGAGTTGTCCCAAGATATTATTATTATTATTGTCAAAGTATTGTCATCTTATGTCAAAAGAGACTTCGTATATGAAATGGAGTATAAGTTATTGTACACTTGCTGTCACTCTTAAAAACTCGCTACCACTCGGACCGCAACCTTACCATACTTGTTTAAAAGTTTAGGGCTCGGAAACAACAAATGTAGGCTTGTTTCATTGTTTTATTCTTTGTTTTATTGTAGTTTTACTTCTGCTTGACTGGAGCTAATGTAATGTACTTTGTTTTTTATTGTTTTGTAACCTAATTGGAAGGAAAGGTTTTTTTTTAGTAAGTTTTAGGTAGCTATCTTTGTAGCCTGATTTATGGTAGGAGCTGATCCCCGTGGCTTCGATTGAGATGTGTTTGATTTTTAACCGCCTTTAAAAAAGTGGTTCTCCGTTTGATACGTATATACGTATGATCGCGATTTTCTTAAAAAATACTGAGCCGATTTTGATGCGGGTTTCACTATTCGATTGCATTTTTTTCTTGGAATGTTTTAGTGTATAAAACGCGGTCCTAGCTTAAATAACACCAAAGATATATATTAGATATTTCGGGACTTAATCGCGTGAATTATTTAAAGTTACGAACCTTTTATTTTCACGACGTTACGACCGAATTGCACCGATCGTGGTCACGGGTCGACTGTGTCAGTCGACCCGTGACCACGATCGGTGCAATTATATTAAATATATCTTATATGTATAAAAATCGCGAAAGTTTAAAAACCAGAGATACAGACTAAAACGTAGAAGTGAGTCAGCGAAATTTGTATTCGGTGATGTGCTTTATATTTTGGTTTCCTTGAAGACGGTTTGTTTTTCATAAAAAAAGTTATTACAGCTTAATTTTTTTTTTTTTTTTATTAAAAAAAAGATTACTAGCAATGTGGGATCGTGGTCCCACATTACTAGCAATCCTGTTAACCTCTCCAGCTAAGCTCTATGGCTTGTGTTAGGAGTGAGTTCACGTCGGTAGTATAATGGCCAGGATTCGAACCCACGACCTCACAATTGCGAGACTAATGCCTTAGCCATTAGGCTACCGCCGCGTTAATTAGGCTATAGCTGCTATTACAATGTGCATAATGGTCCCCTAACCGTTGTCGGCTACGGCGGCAAATCTTATTAGAGACTAGTCAACTACACAGGAGATATATTACACAAGTGTATGCGCAGACACAAGTGCACTCTCTATTTCTTTACTCTCATAGCTCGATGGGACGGAAGTCCAACAAGAGCGGAGAGGGATTGGACGCAGAACCGATGGCTTAACGACGACGGTGTGACTTTTTCAAAACTGGTCACCCATTTATGGACAAGTGACAACGATACTTAACTTCGCAGATATCTCAAATTATTTTACTCATTATTATTATTAGGTCAAATCGCACACCCGGTCGATTAAATCATAATTACATGATTGCTATTTTACAGTAGAAGGGCTTGTCTAAGCTTCAACCATGATCTTTTTCGGACATTCTTATCGTGAGTGACCCATTTTTCATCACTCATAATCAACCGTTAAAGAAATGGGTCAGAATTGTTACATTTCAACAAAGAATTGCAAATGAAAACACGTTGCATTAAGTTTCTCTCAGTGAGATCATGTGGTACCCAAATATCAAGTTTTTTCTTGAACCCAGACTTTCGTAAATGACATAAAACTGTTTTGTGATCAACATACAATTCTTCAGCAATATCGTAGCTACTAAAATGTCGATCTTGCTCCACTTTTTCAAAGATGGCACTGATTTATTCCGTAACAGGGCGGCCAGAGCAAGCCTCATCATTCACACTAAATTTTCAGACCTGAAACGCTTAAACCACATTTGTGCTACTCGTATTGATACCACATTAGGTCCGTTAACCGCACAAATTTTATCACACACGTTTATAAAGTTCATTTTGCTATTGAATGACAATTAAAAAGTGGCGGGAACTAGTTTTTTTTATTTATTGCATCTTAAGAATGTCAACATTTAATGGTATTAAAGCCAGCCAGTTACATTTAGTACAACCAAAGAGGTTTGATTACTCTTTTGCCCCTACTAAATGTATACCCCACAGAAAATATGTGAGGTTCTACCGCTGAAACTTTTAATTTTCTGTAGATGCAATGGATTACTTTCCAATTAACATTGAAATGTCAAAACTCTAATTTTATACAGAGATCTCGGACAAATATTGGACAATAAGGTCACTATTTTTTCTCGTCAAATCACTTCATTATATTGTGATATGATTAATGATAAAAAATTCAATCTAATTCAATTTAATTGGGACTTCATTTTTGGCAATTTAAATGTCAAGTTTATTTACTAATTAGTCTTTTGGATTCATTAGTTTACCTAACTAGAAAACTATTATAGAATTTTATAAGCTACGGGTCTTAATCGCTTACATATTTTATTTTAAGGCTAAATACCTTTGTTTATTGGCTGACGTTTCAATGCAATACGGTCGAAACGTCGGGCAATAAACAATGGTATTTAGCCTTAAAATAAAATATTTACGCGATTAAGACCCGTAACTTATAAAATTCTAAAATGTGTACAAATTGCGAAAGTTTACGAACATATATAGAAAAGTATTGTTTAATAATGTTGTAAAGTCTTCTGTGACACAAGGCTTCCATCTATTGTGTCGCCATTAAAAAACAGATGTACAGTCACGGAATCAAAATGTTTGTCAGTTTTCAAATACACTCATTTAACGCTTCGCAAGCACATGTTACCTTTTCAAACTATGTATCACATTAGACAGTTGCAAACTCGTAAGTTCTAAATTGTGCTTAACTATTTGACAATAGAGTTTAAATTTAAGAAGACATATTAATATTCCTTGACTATGAGTAGTTGAATTAAAACCTCTGAGAAAAATAACTAAATGAATAGATGGAACGTATATATCTATCTCATTATACCCCTGTCACTCTCCGCCTGTGATTACAATGCGTGAAAATATATAGCAGTGTTAAGGGGTGTCTAAACGGGCCATTTTTTACGGCAATTTGTGGCGGCAATGCTGTGGCCTGCAACATTGCAGTACTCTCCAATATTGATTTGATGGTTGCCGGACGATCGCTGAGCGATCTATTTTTCGAAATGTTGCCCCGCCAATTTTGTTGTTTCAGTCGCCCTCTATTTTATTGTTGCCGGGTTGTGTAGCCCGTTTAGGAGACAAAATCATGCGCCATACAATTGTAGACATATTGCCATTATTGGCCGAGCAATTAGTTGCCAATAATGCTGCCACCAATTGCCGTAAAAAATGGCCCGTTTAGACGCCCCTTTAGTTACGTTTGACTGCCTCTGTGGCGCGGTGGGAATGTATCCGACTGCTACGCAAGAGGTCGTGGGTTCGATCCCCACCCAGGATAAAACTTTGTGTGATGAGCACGATGGTTTATTCTGTGTCTGGGTGTTATTTTTCTATAACATGTATGTATTTAGAAATATTTAAGTATGTTTATCAGTTGTCGGGTTTCCATAGTACAAGCTCTGCTTAGTTTGGGATCTGATAGCGTTGTGTAAGTTGTCCCAAGATATTAGATATATTAGACTTTGATTCTCTTTACGCGAATCGAGAAGTAGTCGTATAATGTTATTAATTCCGATTGTAGGTGCGACATTTCAAAATAGCCGTGCTATCATTCGTGAATGTCAAGAAGCTGTCAACCAATTTTCTCGGTCAATGCTCTACCGTTGTCTATTACCATGAAATAAAAACTTTTTCGCATGTAGTTGATGTATGTCTACTTTCTTAGTGAAAACGTTTTCAACCGACTTCAAAAAGGAGGAGGTTTTCAATTCGACTGTATATTTTTTTTATTTATTTTTTTGCATGTTTGTTCACCGATTACGCAAAGACGGCTGGAACGGTTTGATTCTTTTGTGTTTGAAAGGGATTCCAAGTTCACGATCTGATGATGGGATCCTGGAGAAATCGAGGGAACTCTTAAAATATTAAAGGCACACCTACAGTGATTTAGGTATATTTCTTAATGATTCGTGCATTTACTCTTAAAAAGCATAAATTGGTGAAGTGGAACTGATGATGAAGACCACAAATGACGAGCGAACCTGTTCAATATTTCACAGTTTGCGATTCAGTTACTTTAATATGGAATTGAGTAGTACTTTATTCTCGTCATACTACTTTTACACAATGTAATAGAGCTGATAGTTAACTCCTCAAAAATTAACGGCCCTGCATCGGGGCAAGCAATATTTTGTAAAAGGATTCTGTTTTGTAGGTATATTATTTTTTGCTTTTTAGTTGCCTTGTGTTGTTGAAGTAGGTAATATTTTTTTGTAAAAAAGTTTTTATTTCGAGGTTCCATCTATTGCTTTATAGTTGAGTTATTAATCTGAGTAAAACCTTATTTTTAGTTTGACAACATTGACATGTTGGCGTTACTTGATACGGTTAAAGCCTTCAAGCAAAATTGGACTTTAAGGTGACGTACAATTTCAGTCCGCGACTGTACAATAGTTTAACAAAAACATGTTCTTTCATTACGTTACCACACCTTGCTTAGTAATTTAAATACATGATTAAAAGTTAGTCGCTAAAACACACCCGTGGGAAATGACAGGGTGGGGACAATTTTATACTACTGAGTTGACAAACAAACATACGACCCTAGACAGTGCACTGTCATTGTAGTCTATAAATATTAGATGTATTTCGGGACTTAATCGCGTGAATTATTTAAAGGTACGAACATTTTATTTACCCGACGTTTCGATCGAATGGCACCGAACGTGGTCACGGGTCGACTGTGACCAGTCAGTCGACCCGTAACCACGATTAGTGCAATAAAAGGTTCGTACCTTTTAATAATTACCGCGATTAAGTCCCGAAATATATCTAATATGTATAAAAATCGCAAAAGTTTAAAAACAATCCCTATCCCTACTTATTATATAAATGTGAATGTAAATTTGTTTTTTACGCTTTCACGCAAAAACTACTCAACCGATCATCATGAAACTTTGATTCATGATGATCATGACATTCTTGGAGGTATTAGAAGTAACATAGGATTATTAAAAAAGGGAAAAATTTACGCAGGCTAAGTTGCGCGGGACAGCTAGTAGTCTATAAATGTTTGCAATGCCTTACATTACACACACTTCATAAGCTTTCTTAATTTTACGAGTGGTATTGGTCAACAACAATGTCAGTTATTTTTCCGTGAAATAGTAATGTTAATGCATCACTGTGTTTCAGTTAAAGGGCACTAGCAAGTGTAATTACTGAATAAATTAGATTTACGAACTAATGTCTCAAATGAGGAGCGCGGTGCGGTGACATTCAGATCTTTGCCAAACAAGGATTTGGGTGGCACTGATTCTGTTATGGGCGATAAGTGACGCTTACCATCGGGCGCATAACCTACTTGTCCTTTGTATTAAAACACAGTTAAAAAAACTTGAGAGGTATCAAGGGACACCTGGAAGGAACGAAGTTCTTATCTTAATTTTTAAGCTATTGCATAGCTTCTATCGCGGGCCTTGAGCGCGGGGACCGAATCCAGAAATTCCGTAACGAAAACACCTCACGCTCCCCACTCCGACGGGCACAGCGGTGACACTTTTTAGTTTTGCCATCTATCAATGAATAGCAGAACATTTAATGATTTTTTTTTTATTTAAAAAAAAAAAACTTTTTTAAAAAATAAAAAAAAACTTTTTGTTTTAATTTTTAAAAAAAACTTTTTTAAAAACTAAAAAAAAATTGTTTTTTTTTAATTTAAAAAAAAATTGTTTTTTTTAATTAAAAAAAAAAACTTTTTTAAATAATTTTTTTTTTTTTTTTTTTAATTGCTTAATTTGATAAAAATGCTATGCAATAGCTTTACCGCGGCAGTCCCCGAGTGCCACACGTCTTTTTTTTTTTATAATCTTCGCAACATCACACTGTTCAATGCGAAATAGAAAGACGAAAGGAAAATAACTTACAAAAAGACGAATGTATACCGAAGGCTCGAACCCACAACTACACAATTGTCAATTGTGTACCGAATTTATGCCTCTAGACCAAATCGACAGGTGACTTCTTTGTCAAATTAGATGTTCATATCTTACGCGCACGCCGCACGGCTTGTGTGTGTCAAAAAGTGTCGTTACAACTTTTCGTGAGATTTTTTTACGTCTAGCCCGCTTTCACAACGCGCGATAAGGAACTTCGTTCCAATAATCGTTGATAGGTAGGTCTGAACCATGGCCGTCTTGGTATCACTGCAGTTTCAACGTGTTCGTTGTGTTTGCTGTAGAAAATGTAACTATTTGGTCAAATAAACTAATATCTCAGAATGAGAAGCACAGTGCAATGACACCCAGATATTTCCAAAGGCAACATTTGAGAAGCACTGTTTTTGTTATGGACTAGCTCGCTTCTTTTATACTAATATTATAAAGCTGAATAATTATAACATGTATGTATTTAAAAATATATATATGTATGTTTATCAGTTGTCTGGTTTCCATAGTACAGGCTCTGCTAAGTTTGGGATGAGTACAACGCTATCTAATCCCAAACTAAGCAGATTTTTTATATCCGAAGAAATTATAATGGATATTATTATCATAGTTATGGCGTTCGTAATCTAACATATGTACAAACGAATATTTGACTTTTTGTCCTGCGCTCCTGCGCACCGGCAAGTAATGGTTGTGTGCGGAAAAGCGAGGCGGACGGCCGTGCCGCTGTTCGTAGCGCTGAATGAATAATTCACTACGTGTAATGCTCAAAATTAAAATTGATAACATCATATTTTAGATGTCGGTTTAAAGCCACTTTATTATCGCCACCTGCTTCTATGCCATCTAAAAGATTGAATAGGTTCGGGTCAAAATATTACTTCATTTATCTTCCTTCCAATTTCTCAAGATTTTCCTCAAAGCCCTACATTTTATGATTAATATTTTGATTAATCATCATCCTAAATGCAAATTGAAGTGGTAGTGGCCTAGCGGTTATGGCGCCCGAGAGGTTGCAGATTCGAATCTCACCTATTGACTTCTGCCTGATCGAAACAATTTAGCTTAGTTGGGGAGAGATGAGAAGCGGTTCTGGGGATGTAGGCGCCACCAGCTGGACTGTTGTCGTCGTAGAAGTTGCTCCCGTCAACCATCTAATCAATTTATCGCTGCCTTTAAATAGGTATATGGAGGAAAGTTGCAAAACTAATCTGCAAAATATGGCCATATATATATATATATATATATATATGTTTATTTCCCGACGTTTCGACCGTATTGCAACGGCCGTGGTCACGTCAGTCTACCCGTGACCACGCCGTTGCAATACGTTCGAAACGTCGGGAAATAAACAAAGGGATTTAGCCTTAAAATAAAATATTCACGCGATTAAGACCCGTAGCTTATGAAATTCTATAATGTGTACAAATCGCGAAAGTTTACGAACATATATATATATATATATATATATATATGTTCGTAAACTTTCGCGATATATATATATATTTACCCAACTGGAAGGAAGAGTTATGTTTTTCGCGCGTATCTTGTATGTAATATTCTTTATTACCTGATATCTCACAATCCACTGAACGGATTCATACAATTAAGACGTCGTTAGATTCGTCTTGTCGCCCAAGTGTTCTTAGATATGTGACGTTTGAAAAAAAATAAACATGGCGGCTGTGAGATGTCAAAATAAAGAGGTGTGAAAAAAATGTTTTGAATGCTGCGATATTGGTATCAAACTAAAAAGCTCATCTTGAGCATTTCAAAAAGGTATAACATGATTATGACTGTAATACTAAAAAAGTTAGTTAGCAACTATTCATTTTTCAATGTTTAATACATCACACTAATACTAGACTGCATGAAATTATATAATTATGCAAGGGATCTTGTTTCCATCTTTTTTGTGCAGGTGGGTTTTATAATTTTAATATTTTTTTTTTTTTAAAGATAACTAGCAATGTCGAATTAAGTCCCACGTTACTAGCAATCTTGATAATCCCTCCAGCTAAGCTCAAAGGTTTATGTTAGGAGTGGGTTTTTTTATAACAAGCTAAATTTTACAAATAAAAGCTCGATTGCTTCAAATGCACAACTCGATAATAACTAATAATAATAACACTTGAAATAATGTTTAATGTCCTTGAATTTCTCACTGAATATGTATGTATGCCTGCTTTATAATTTGTTCTTAGTGTTTGCCTACCTCGATAAATGGGCTATCCAACAGTAATATAATTTTTCAATTCGAATCAGTAGTTACTGAGATTATCGCGTTCAAACAAACTAACTGTTCAGCTTTATAATATTAGTATAGATGCAACTTTAAGTCTGTAAAAACCTAATTGTATGTAAACACTGTAAAAGACTGTTTGTTTCCTAAATAATATAAATAACTCTCACTTTATGCCCAGTGTCACTCTTACGACTGAGACAAATCTAACGATACCTGTAAATCTTAAATCCATCAAGCCATTTAGGATCTGGACCGTGCCAAAGAAATATACTTATATATATGTAATAGCTGACCCGCGCAACTTCGTCTGCGTAAATTTTCCCTTTTTTTTTACAACATTTTTCATTGCTGCTCCGCTCCTATTGGTCGTAGCGTGATGTTATAACCTATAGCCTTCCTCGATAAATGGGCTATCCAACAATTAAATATTTTTTCAATGCGGCCCAGTAGTTCCTGAGATTATCGCGTTCAAACAAACAAACAAACTCTTAGGGGGATGAAAAATAGATGTTGTCCGATTCTCAGACCTACCCAATATGCACACAAAATTTCATCAAAATCGGTCAAGCCGTTTCGGAGGAGTATGGCAACGAAAACTGTGACACGAGAATTTTATATATTAGATATACATATATACTAGCGGACGCCTTGCTGTTTCACCCGCGTAGTTCCCGTTCCCGTGGGAATACATGAATAAAAATAGCCTATGTCACCCGGGGTTAGTGTAGCTTCACAACGATGAAAGAATTTTTTAAATCCGTTCAGTACTTTTGGAGCCCATTCAATACAAACAAACAATCAAATCTTTCCTCTTTATAATATTAGTATAGAAATATAGATACACTCGATAAACATAACCCTCCTTCTTGCGCAGTCCGGTAAAAATAAAAAGCTAAATAAAAATAGCAGTGCTTGCCGTCTTCAATTTTAAATGTATGCTCTTATAATATACTCCTTGTATGTTCATATAAAAGTTTATTGAAACAAGTAAATTGCACATTGTTTATTTTAATGGAAAGAACAATTTACTTGTGAGCAACTTAATCAACAACTTCCTACTCATTTTCACAAGTTTTATTCAAAATTTCCGAAAAATTCCCAAAAAAATGTCAATTTTATTAAACGAACATGTAATTGTATCCGACTGGTACGCAAGAGGTTGTGAGTTTGATTCCCACACGGAACACCACTTTGTGTGATCTACATATTTTTGTTCCAAATCTGGGTGTACTTTGTGTCCATGACTTGTATGTTTGTAAAGCCCCCGCGACACAGAGTGTACCCTACTGTGGGAGTAATATTTTAATTAAAAAAAACAACCAAATTGGTAGATCCGTTCTTTTGTTAATGATAGGTATATTTATAATTCGCACAAAAACAACATAGAAAAGCGTTCCTTAACAACAGATGCTGTTATTTTTAGAAAACAAAACCATGAAAACTTTGTAAATTCAACAAGTAGATTGTCAAAAATAACTGGGTTAGGTAAACAAAGGCAAAACGAATTTGTTACTGACGTCAACAATTTTTACTAACTTTATAATGGTTTTACCCTCAAAAGGTGGGGTAAAAATTTGTTGAACCCTGTTGAATTTTGTCCCTTTAAACCCGGTTAGGTATATTTAATTATGAAATTCAAAAACACAGTTATTTTTATAGTTTTATATAGGTTAACAAGTAATATACCGAAGTAATTTTTATAGGCATTTCTTGCCAATTACTTTACAAATACAATAATTGCGTTCCCAACTCGCGTGCATCAAAACATAGAAAAAAATTAGGTCTAGTAACATAGTCCAGATAGGTGGTTCGATTCCGGCCCCGGTTTGGCTACGGAAGTCTCGGGTTCGATTCCTGGTGTCTGGACTTCCAATTTTTCTATCTTTCAAAAATGCAATTATTGTATTTGTAAAGTAATATACCGTTTAATATCATGGACTTTAAATTATTCACGCGATTAATCCCCGTAATATATATATTTTCTTAATGATATTTTTCTATGAAAACGACAATATAAAAAGTGGCTATCAGCTTACCACCATTATTAGTTAATAACAGCAATATGTAGCCTACAATGTAGAGGAAAGGGGGGGATGGCTATATAGTTTATGGGTGTGTACTCGTTATCGCAGGAACTGATGTGAAACAAATCTTTTTACAACGCGTCGGCAGCAGCTGTAATTTTACCGAACCACATACTTTGATAACGAGGGATGACGTAGTATGTTTTGTACTGTCATTCACGATATTCTTTGTACATTTTGTGACTTCGCTGTAATACCCCATTACTATCAGGCTATTCCTGACTCAGTGGTTACCGAATGGTTTGAGATATCTGTGAGGATAAACAACGTTACCACATAAATACAATAATTGCATTTGAAAGAAAAATTTGAAGTTCAGACCCAGGAATCGAACCCGAGACTTCTGATCGCTTTACCGGAGCGCGAAAGCCGAACCATCTAAGCTGAACTATGTCACTAAACTTGAAATTTCTCTTCCCTCCTCGCAAGCGCCATCTAGCCATGTCCTTAAGAACTATTATTTTGAAGCGGCGGTAGCCTAATGGCTAAGGCAACAGTCTCGCAATCGTGAGGTCGCGGGTTCGTATCCTGCCCATTAAACTACCGACGTGAACCCACTCCTAACACAAGTCTTTGAGCTTAGTTGGAAGGGTTAACAAGATTGCTAGTAATGTGGGACTCAATTCCACATTGCTAGTTACCAAATTTGATAAAAAAAAAGAAAAAAAATGTTTAGTGACCGTTTTTGAAAATTGTCACACTCGTCCGTGCCTCAGAGAGCACATTAACCCGTCGGTCCTGCGCCCAATCTCTCTCTAGTCGTGTCGGATTTCCATGTTATGGACTATGCCTATTAAGGCTTTTTCTTGTACATTTAAGGAAAATAATTGCTTATAATACCAAAGTGTTGTTCAGACCATGGAAGTCATTTATTGCTTCAATAAATCTATACTAATATTAGGAAGCTGAAGCTGAAGATTTTGTTTGTTTGAACGCGGTAATTTCAGGAACTACTGATCCGAATTGAAAAATTCTTTCACTGTTGGATAGCCTATTTATCGAGGCAGGCTATAGGCTATATAACATCACGCTACGACTAATAGGAGCGAGGCAGCAATGAAAAATGTTGCAAAAACTGTTGGGAAAATTGGCGCACACGATGTTGCGCGGGTCAGCTAGTCATTAATATAATTTCTTAGGTATAGTTTGTATGTGTATAATATGTGCACATTATGCATGTAGACGGTGAAGAGAAGCTGCTCGCCACGGCTTTGCATTAGTGTAATTTTACCAGTAATGGCAATTTCGTAAAGCAATATGTAAAGCCGGCAAAAGGAACAAGGCAATAAGAATTCGCGGCCACTCTTTAAAAAATGTTTAAAATCAAGCGAGGGTAGTTTCCGAAATCCGCGCTTCACAGAGGCGACGCTGAGCTGAACTAGTCTACCCGTGACCACGGCCGTTGCAATACGGTCGAAACGTCGGGCAATAAACCAGGTATTTACCTTAATTTATTCACGCGATTAAGACCCGTAATATATATATTTTCATAATGTTTGTTTCAAACTGTCACTTTTATAATATATTTTTTAAGTACTTAAAGATAACTAGCAATGTGGGTCGCACTTTACTAGCAATCTTGTTAACCTCTCCAGCTAAGCTTAATTAATAATAAATAAATAATAATAATAAATAAAATTTATTCATAAAAGTTAGGTACACTTATAAATAATGAACGGCACAGCTGGATATTTGCCTGAACTAGGTTGAAACCTGTGTTTCAGGCGAGAAAGTAAATAAGTATTTAATAAAAAGTAAATTGCTTGTGTTTGGAGTGGGTTTAGTAGTTAATGGGTAGGATTTGAACCCGCAACCTCTCGATAGCGAGTCCGATGCCGCCGCTTCATATCTATAATCTGGGGGGTAATTCGCTTATGTTCGACATCCAAGAGCTTAACGACGAAATATCCAATGTAAAGCGTTTCGTAGTATGTTTTAATGAAATGAGGGTATTCTGAAATGACGCCCAATAGGTGGCAGCACTAAGACGTCAGGTCTAAAAACGTGAACTGAAAAACGATTAATGGAACTGTGCAGAATAAAGACCTCTTGTCAAAGTGGCGCCAACTAGTGGCGTAAATTTTCGTTTATACCATTACAGTGAAGCGAAGCGATCACAGCGCTATTTCGTCCGAGCGGCAGAATTTAGTACTAAGGCTTAGATAATTTTGTATGGATTTCGCAACATATATGCTGAATGGGACCATTTATTGTCATAGTTATGACGTCCCAACTGAACTCGTTGTATATGTTAAAGTTTAAGACAAGCGGCGGAGGCCTAATGGCTAAGGCATCGGTCTCGCAATCGTGAGGGAGCGGGTTCGAAACCTACCCATTATACTACTGACGTGAACCCACTCCTAACACAAGCCATTAAGCTTAGCTGGAGGGGTTAACAGGATTGCTAGTAATGTGGGACCACAATCCCATATTGCTAGTTATCTTTTAAAAAAAAATATTGTTTAATTTAAGGTTTTTAATTTTGTATGTACGTCATTAATGGCAATAAAGAATCTTTTCTTCTTCTTCTTCCTCTATAGATTTTTGGCTTCGTGCATACCAAATCTCACCCTCTCATCCTCACCTTTGATGACGTCCTCACACTCGCGCTCGCTTTTACTGAATCTCAAACTCCATAACCCACAATTTAATCCATAGAATTTGTATTCGATCAAATATTAATTTCAGCCCCAAAAATAACTTTTCTTTCAGTTATCTAACAGTTTTGTTCTCAATAGCTCATCAGTAAGATAACGTGGCTTATCTGTGTAGATTACGTTATTAAATGGCACATTTGGTTAGCTTATCTCTTATTTAGTATGATACAGTGGTGACCGAGGACAATAGTGCAGGTTTTGTAAGGTTAAGCAACCTTGTCAAAGTCACGTCCTTGTATGGTGTTTAAGATCAATTGATACTAGGTATTTGTGTTTTTGTACAAAGTTAACAGATGGCGTTGTACTATTTAATTGGAAGATCTGCGGGTCGATTCACGTATTTAAAGCAGTGCAGATGCGAATACGAAATTGGCCGTTTTAATCAAAACCTAACTAGTTTCGATTAAAACGGCCATTTTCGTATTCTTGTAACTTTGGGATCGATCTTAAAAACGCTTGCGCACAGTACTAGAATGTCGTAATTGCGCTCTCGAGACGCATACTTGACGCAAGCGTATTTGAGAACGATCCCAAAGTTAAAAATGGCCGTTTTAATCGAAATTTAACTGCAACTGAACTGCAACTGCACTGCTTTAAATACTTGAATTGACCCCTGGTTTGCTTCAAATTCATAAAATAAATATGTACGATTTTACATATATATTTTATGAATCCTAAATGTTTCATTCACTAAGTTGGTGTTTCATTTCAAGCTCAACTAGTGATCACACCAGGTCAGTTTACGGTAGACTGCAGGACCATTAAATGGGTAGTGTAACGCTGTTCTTTTTAAAGGTAGGATGGGTGGTGGTGATAACAATATGAAATTGTAGTTAACCCAATATATAAAAAAATCTTCAAAACTGCTAAATGGATTTTCATCAAACAAAGCTATAAATCATTCCGATTAAACAACCTTTCTTATGAAGAAAACCGCATTCAAATCCGTCCATCTGTTTAGCCACTATGATGCCACAAATACACAGTCGCTCACGTTAAATTCTACCGACTCTGTTCAGTTGTACTAATCCTTACGTAAGCCTGAAAAACGCAGGTTAATTAAGTCCTTTTTAAGATAAACAAACAAAATACTCGTTTGTATTTGAACGGTTTTAGGATCAACGCACATTGACACGGAGTTGAAAGAAGTGAAGCGAAGCATACTTACCGTCAATTAACAAATTTACATACTTGCCTACCATCGATTCCGCGGACAAGTACCACAAGAACACACAAAGACTTACAGGCGTATTTATAAACAAGTAATTACTTGTTACTTAAAAAATACTTCATTGAGACACGGCTAGTTCTTCAAGTAACATTCGTTACTTGCTTGAGGAAAGTAACCAAGTATTATTAAATACTTAGCAACCGCTAAGCCGCGGAAAACGTTCCTTTACTATTTTCGAAGAATTTATTTTTAATTTAGCTTCATAAAACTAGTTGCTGTAACCCAAAAAATGTAACTGAGGATGTCACCTGTGTTTTGTTGGTTAAATACGCACAAATGACTATTTATGTACACACACTCCGGAGCAATAGCCGAATAGGGCGAAGTGAAGAAGATACTTAAGATGGTTTTGTGACGGTGCAAGGAAAGAAGCGCAAACGGACCCACGACCTCTTGAGTAGCTGAGTAGCACTCCCACCGCGCCACAGTAGTAGTTAGTAATTGATACAATTTTAATTGATTGATAAACCTAGTAATAGCATGTATGTGGTTATAAATAGATCAGAATAACACTTAGGTAGAGTGTTTTATTGCAATATCTGAGATCCAAAAGCTAGTAGGTACAAACAACATAATTTTTAAGATTGCCGCTTCGCTTCGATTGTATTTCATTGTGCGTTGACCTTTAGAGTCCGGTGTTTGTTCAAGAGCTGTTTATTTACCTATCCGCGATTGCTTTGTTGTTTTTGTTTACTTTTAATACCCTGAGGTTTGTGTTTCTAAAAATGGCAAAACAATATCAAAAAATATAATGTCATCTCGATCGCCCCAGGCTTATTATTATAAGTACAGTCAAATTATTTCGAAAAAGGGACAAAACCGGAAAAAATATAAGTAGCAATTTCCCTTCGGAATTAAGGAGGGGGGGGTCGCCGGCATATACTATGTGAAAATAGTGGCAGCACCTTACCTGCATGAATATAGAGACAATCTATACTAGTTAAAGAGGTAGAATTTTGACATATTATGTATGGAGCATATGTCAAATTCAAATATATACATCTAGTAGTCAAATCCATCGATAGTTAGGTTATTGAGACCGGCCGTAAGACATCGGATTCGCAATCATGAAGTCACCGGTTCGAACTCTACCCATTATACTACCGACATTAACTCACTCCTAACACAAGCATTTGAGCTTAGCTAGAGGGGTTAACTGATTTGCTAGTAATGTGAGACCCACAATTCCACATTACTTATTAAGAAATTAAAAAAAAAAACAGGTTGCACTCCAGAAGTGCGGGCAGAAGTTAAAACTTCAACATTAATGTTGTGCATTTTTTAATATTTTGGAATGGTTAGGGAACAATTTCGCACGAATTCTATATTTATCAGTCTAAAAGTACTATTATTTATGTGGTTAAATACAATATTCATCTATTGCGCTATCGTACACAAACAAAAACAGCAGGAGTAGTCATACATTTTCACCGTGTAGTAGAAAGTGAGGGGATATTACTTCCTCTCCTTCGCCGCGCCGGTGGTCTGCTCCTCCCTCGTCTTACGAATTTATGATCAGGTCACGTGTCCTGACGCGAGTTTAAGATTTTTTACACATCCCAACAAAAAGTGCACAATGCCGCTAAAGAAGTTTTCACTTCAAAAACTATGTTTGTCTGTTACCTTTTCACGCTTAAACCACTCCGATTTATTTGAAATTTGGTATGGAGATAGTTTGAGATACCAGTAAGACCATAGGATAGTTTTTATTGCGATAATCGACATCCACGCAGGCAGAGCCGCGCGCTTAAACTAGTAGTTTATAAAATAGTGTGTGGCAAATCAAAAAAGTGTCCAAAAGTTTTTATCACCTTGTTCTTATCTCCCGCTTTTCCTATACCTTTATTAAAATAATAATAGCGCATATAGAAAGTCAAAAATAACCGAACAGTAACATGATTATACTGGTATGCAACTAGCATGTACTTTATGGCAGTAAATAAAATGCAGGCATGTCAGTTAACGTACACGTGCAGCTATTTCTGACCATGCAAGAGGTCGTGGGTTCGATCTTCACCCAGGATAAAACTTTGTGTGATGAGCACGATAGTTTATTCTGTGTCTGAGTGTTATTTATCTATAATATGTATGTATTTATATACAAGTAGGTTTATCAGTTGTCTGGTTTCCATAGTACAAGCTCTGCTTAGTTTGGGATCAGATAGCGTTATGTGAGTTGTCCCAAGATTATATAGATTTCTTTCTTCGTAAGGCGTTCTCCAAAACTGTATAAAACCCAGTAACACCATTATAGGAAATGAACCGAATCAATTTGTTGATTAAGGATGACAATAGATGGCGCTGTACATTTGCTCCAATCACCCAGATTCCATTGTCAGAATGGAATTGTTAACTACAATGGATTGGAAAACAAAGTATTTTGCTGAACTTTGTTTGATTCAGTCCGTTGAAGGAAAATTGTGTTTGTTTTATTGCTGTTATTTCTGTGGAATATGTTGATCCCTTACTCGGTAGCGATCGAGCAGATTATTTGACAAAGAAACTATTTAATGCTGTAAGTTTTTAAATACCGAAAAATAATAATAGTTTTTTTTTTTTATTATTATTTTAAACTAAACAATTTATCCCACACATCCATATACTAACAATCAAATTATTTATGCTACGTCCATTAAAAAAATGGTTTTGAAATCACCTACGAATTTTTGACATTATTTTTGAAAATTTGAGACATGGACGTAGTAAAGATGGTACAAATATTGCCTCATTTTTTTCTCTAGTAACATAGTCTAGATAGGTGGTTCAATTCCGGAACCGGCTTGGCATACGGAAGTCTCGGGTTCGATTTCTGTATTA
Source organism: Herminia tarsipennalis (assembly GCA_945859575.2). NCBI lineage: Eukaryota > Metazoa > Arthropoda > Insecta > Lepidoptera > Erebidae > Herminia > Herminia tarsipennalis. Next base: position 5,844,005 of record OX243857.2, on the reverse strand, counting down.
ATTTTTGTATTAATAAAGTAATTGGCAAGAAATGCCTACAAAAATTGCTATAACGTTACCACGGTCGGGTGACCGTTTTCGAACATTCTTGCAAGCTTTTGTGCCCCGGAGAGAATTTAAGCCGTCGGTCCTGCGCCGAATCTCTCTCCGATCTTGCCAGATTTCCGTCCTATCGGGCTATGAGACTGAGGGGATAGAGAGTGCACTTGTGTCTTTGCATACCCTGGTGCACTATAATATCTCCTGAAAGAAAAAAAAATAAAAAGAAAAGCCTAAGGTTGATTGGTAGTCAATGCTTTCAGCATAAAGTCCGCCTTTGTACAAAAACTTTGCATAAAGTTTTCAAATAAATAAATAAAAAAGAAAGAAAGTGTTCTAACAGTTGCAGCGTCCGAGATTTGTCGCCGTACCTAACCGACATCATTAAGTAATATATATATAATACGGGTCCTAAATGCAGTAATGTAACGTACCTTATTGTAATGTCATGTATTACATTAAGCCGTATTGTGGCGATATGTTCTACAAAGCTTTATTGTCAGCAAGAAGCAATGTAGGCAATTTGTTATACGCCACATTGACTGCCTCTGTGGCGCGGTGGTAGTGTGTCCGATTGCTACGCAAGAGGTCATGAGTTCGATTCCCAAACGAGACACCACTTTATATGATCCACAAATTGTTGTACGAGTCTGGATGTACTTTGTGTCCGATGTTTTTATTTTTTTTTGGATAATTTTTTTTTTTTTTAATTTAAAAAAAAGTCATTAAAAGTTCTGCTATTCATCGATAGATAGCAAAACTAATAAAAAGTATCACCGCTGCGCCGGTCGGAGTGGGGGTGTTAGGTTATTTTCGTTACGAAATTTATGGATTCGGTCTCCACGCGCAAGGCCCGCGATAGAAGCTATGCAATAGCTTAAAATGATGAGGTGTCCATAAAAACTAAGATCCGTGGCATCTGTATCACCCGAGTGCGAGAAAGAATACCCACATAAAACTAACCTAACGACATATATATAACGTAAGAAAACCTAAACGGCATATTGAGCACCACATAGAGGCACTTAAAGCCTTTAAAGCCACCCCTTATCTAAACCCGCATGACAATATTTATTTTGTCTCAATATGGGCCAGGTAGTAAACAAAGTTTCCCTTCAAAGTGCCTCTTTTATTTTCAAACTAAAAGTATTAGGGTTTCTTTAAAGTTATATAAGATTAGGTGACCCGCGCAACTTCGTATGCGTAAATTATTCCCGTTTTTGCAACATTTTTTATTGCTGCTCCGCTCCTATTGGTCGTTGTGTGGTGTTATATAGCCTATGGCCTTCCTTGATAAATGGACTATCCAACAATAAAATAATTTTCCAATTCGGACCCGTAGTTCAAACAAACTCTTCAGCTTTATAATATTAGTATAGACTAGGTGACTCGAGCAATTTTGTATGTAAATTTTCCCCGTTTTTGCAACATTTTTCATTGCTGCTCCACTCCTATTTGTCGTAGCGTGATGTTATATAACCTATAGCCTTCCTCGATAAGTGGGCTATTCAACAGTAAACGAATTTTTCAATTTGAGCTCGTAGTTCCTGAGATTATCGCGTTCAAACAAACAAACTCTTCAGCTTTATAATATTAGTATAGATTTAACTGAAAGGTATGGTCAAATTACACCAGGAAACATTATAAGATATGAAAAATGTGGCCGCGAGTTTTTATTGCCTTGATCTTTTCTCCGGCTACCATTAAACTACGTAAAGAATAATGAATTATCACAAATGTATCTTATTTTATTATACCTTTAAACGAGCAATTCTTGTATATAAATATATACATATATATATAATCTGAATCTCGACAACGGCTCCAACGAATTTCATGAAATTTAGTATAGAGGGAGTTTCGGGGGCGATAAATCGATCTTAGGTTTTCTTTAGAAAAAGTCTTTTAAAAAGACTTTTTCTAAAAAACCTAGCTAGATCTTAGACTAGAAATTTTGATTTTTTCATTTCACAAGTCAATTGATTTGGAAATTATGACTTTAATAGTCGTACCTAACTGATTGATTGAGGCGTCACATGGCGGCAATTCATCTTAACTAGATTATTAAGGAGAGAAGACGACTTAGTTATACCTAGCTACAGAGTAAAAACTCAACTTTAAAAAAAAAAAAGACTGCTCTGCGACTTTACTCTCATGTATACATAGGTAATCTATGCAACTTAAAAAAATTAAAATGTTTTTTTTAAAGACGACTCTCTAATTAGGGTACAAGCCCTGTGTCTTGGGAGACTTTACAAACGTACAAGTCACGGACCCCAAGTACACCCAGACTCAGAATAACAACGTGTGGATCACACAAAAATTTTGAATGATAGAAATATTCGAAGTCCAGACTCAGGAATCCTAGACTTCCACACGTCAAGCCGGGGCCAGAATCGAACCATCTTTTTTTACATCTGTTTTTTTATCTTTCAAAAATGCAATTATTGGATTTAATAAAGTAATTGGCAATAAATGCCTATAAAAATGACTATTACAATATTTAGATTCCACAAGGTGGTATCCCATGTGGGAATCGACCTCTAGCGTAGAAATAAATTATTTTTTCTTCTTTTCTTTTCTTTCTTTCTTCAATCGGACACACTACCACCGCACCACAGGGGCAGTCAATTGTTGTTCACTTCCATCAAATCGTATAAATTATATATTTATAAAGGTGTAATGATATAATCAAATGATGCATCCACACCACAGAAAAATTTAAAGACGTGTGATGTCAATATCACCCTTAGTAATACAACCACAGACCTGTATAGTACTAGTACGTAGGACCGGTTTCTGCCAACGACAACAAGACGTCCATTAGATTTTGACATTTGGACGTTAATGTGTCAAAATCAAATAAAACACTTGTGTAACAAGGATTAAGAATAGGTATGGATTGTAATCACTGGCCTCTAATAGTACGCAGGACTGGTTACCCCATACAAAGTGACAGCGATTTCAAATGTCGAATCGAATGACCGTCCTGTCAACTTTTTGACACTTATGACAAATGGCCGTTGTTGTTATCCTTGTTACACAAGTGTAGACTTCCATTTGATTTCGTGAAATGAGCTTCCAAATGTCAAAATGTAATTAATGGAAGTCTTGTTGTTGTAGAGAGTAATCTGTCCTGCGTTCCACTACTATAGAGCTCAGTATAAAACGGTCACTACGCGTGTGTAGACCGTATTGGTCTTCACTGTTTAACCTCATATTTTGATTGTCATGACAAAATTTAAAAAAAAAAAAAAAAACTTTATTCACTTAGGATGCAAGACAACTCTTGTGATACGTCTGGATTCTACATGTACATGTAATGCCAAGTTTGCAAACAATAGGTAAGGCCGGAGAAAAGAACCAGGCAATAAAAACTCGCGGCCACTCTTTTCAAATTGATAATTTTACAATGTTTGAATGTTTATAAACTTGATATGGGGGTAAAGTGCTGCGACTAATACTATACACCATGTTAAAGGACTGATGCAAATTGTATTATCAAAAAGTTGAAACATGAGATAAACCAAAATCAGCCTTAGTGGGTACATTATACATAGTAGGAGCATCTACTTACAACAAAGGTAAAACTATATGTGCTTAAATATTGACATTCGTAAGGAGACAAGAAACATACTATTAAAGTAAATATCAAAAAACGTATTTATTAGATAACTATTGTCCTTTTTCCTATAATTAATTTCATGTAGTTTTGACCTCGAGGAAAATGATTTCTGGTGTACAATTAGTTAGACATCTGGTTTGAAAAGGAGGAAAACTATTTTGATTGGAATAGTGAAAAGTGAAGACACTAACTAACTCCATTTTTTCTTATTATGAAATAAAATAGGATAAGTTTTTAGTTTTAGATGATAGTATTATTATCTAAGCTCTTGGGCACGAGACTCACAATCGTGAGATCGCGGGTTTAAAATCTACCCATCATACTACTGACGTGAACCCACTCCTAACACAAATTATTAAGCTTAGCGGGAGGGGTTAACAGGATTTCTAGTAATTTGGGACCTAATTCCACATTACTGGTTATATTAAAAAAAAAACTTTTTTATATAAAACACCACAGTCAGTTCAAAAAAGAAAAAGATCAGTGGGAAGACATTTCACCATTTTCAAAATAACTCACACATTAAGAAATAATTGCACTGGACAAACATGCAATAAAAGGACTTAAGGAGCACTCAATTTCGTAACCCATATTTATGGACATCATAAAGCTTTGTCCCTTATGGGAATCGAACTCACAACCAGCCTCTACGCCACCGAAGAAGATGCAGTCACAATATTATCTAACTACTAGAAAAATTAAAACACTCCATTATTAAAGTAACTGTAGTGGAGATGCACCTTAATATGCAAACGCCCATTTCAAATCTACTCAGATTTCAAACACGACTCCCACACGTTGATATGTGATTGACACATCAATTAAAGAACAAAGATACACCAACATACATACATAATTGATATCAAAAGAGGATTACTAATTGGCGTGTTCATTAATTAGTACTGAGAGTTGATATCAAATCTTTGTAACTTAACTTACTGAAATGAGGACCTTATGTAAAGAATAATAGGGCAACGGTTTACATTCAAAATAAATTTTAAAAGCCTCAAACTCGTTAATTTATAGTACCTATTTATACTTATATCTCTTTAGCACGGTAATATTAACTTTTATTATAGTAAGACGTTATGTTGTTGCGGATCACGCGTACAGAATGTAGTTGTGGCCGGGCCGGTACAGCAGATGAACCAGCAGCTTAGAACCCTCAAGGAAGTCGTGTGCTTCTCCACGATCCATATATTTGACTCTAACGCTTACATTCAGGACGTTAAAGGATTCCTTGTACATTGGCTCATTGGGTTACTGTGCGTGGGTCCTCAATAAAGTTCTGAGAGAAGTCCTGCTCGGTCTGCAGCTGGCCGGACGTGACCAGACGAAGGTACACCACAATGTAGTCGGAGTAGTCTTGCTTGTTGAACTTGTCGTGAATCTTTACAAATACAATAATTGCATTTTTGAAAGATAGAAAAATTTGAATCCAGACTCAGGAATCGAACCCGAGACTTCCGTAGCCAAACCTCTGATAGATGCATTTCTAAGCGCAGCTCCCTATTTACTATTATGTCAAGACTTTGACAGTTCGCGCGAGCTTCCCGCTAAAACGAAAAAAATAACGTCAATAAGGACCCAGGTCTTTTAGCTATTGCATAGCTTTTATCGCGGGTTTTGAGCGCGGCGACCGAATCAAGAAATTCCGTAACGAAATAACACCTAACATCCCCCACTCCGCCTACCATGTGGCTCGGCCGAGCGTTCGCTTAACGTATATGTATATGGTACGACTGTACGAAGCTCGCACGGATCGAGACCAGCTGCTTCGAAATGTAATGAAAAGAAAAAAAAACTGCATAAATAATTATAATTGCATAACTTGATAAAAAAAGCTTTACCGCGGCAGTCCCCGAGTGCCACACATTTTTTTTTTTACTTACACTCGGCGGTCGCGCTAGGGATGCCAACTCTTGGCCGCCGATGGCATAACAAATTCCGGCGCGGCGGCCCGTTAGCGCAAGTGGCTTGACAGTACACGGCCGATTTTTTAGTGGCGGCAGGTCTCACTCTATTTCCAGCGTCTGCCCCGGGTGCTGGAGGTGTTGATTTTTTACGGCTTTCAAAAAAAAAGGCTGTCAACTCTGGCCTACGCAAAAAGTTGTGTACGATGCAGAAAAATTAAACTTTTTGTGGTGTTGGCATTTGTAGGTTTTATTTGTGATTGTAATGGTTGTGGTGGTGATGGCGATGGTGGTGATGTTGGTAACTATCTCTATAACGTTAACTACTTATCTAGAGTCAATCAATACCTAGGCAAGACTGTTTTATATACCTACTAGCTATGGCCCGCGGTGTTACTCGCGTTTTATTAGCCTATGTGTTAATCCAGGGTGTCAGCTAACTCCATACCAAATTTTATTAAAATCACTCCAGTCATTTATACGTGAAGAAGTAACAAACATACACACTCACATACTCACAAACGTAATGTAATAGCTAACCGTGTACTTCTAAAATCCAATATCAACGTTTACTACATTTCAAAAGAAAAATATTTGTGTTATTGAAGTAAAACTTTAGCTATCAGATATCGAAGTAACATTGTCGAGAAAATCCCAAGCGGATATCTAGAATGTTTGGTTTCTTTGTAAACTTGGTTATTGATTTCTCTGAAAAAGTTCATAACAAGCCATATGATGTCCCACTGCTGGGCATGGGTCTCCCCAGTAGAACTTACTTTTTTTTTAAGCTATTGCATAGCTTCTATCGCTGGCCTTGAGCGTGGAGACCGAATCCAGAAATTCCGTAACGAAAATAACCTAACACCCCCCACTCCGACCGGCGCAGCGGTGATACTTTTTAGTTTTGCCATCTTTCGATGAAGAGCAGAACTTTTAATGACTTTTTTTTTAAATTAAAAAAAAAATTGTAAAGAAAAAAAAATTGTAAACATTGTTTTTTTATAATTAAGAAAACAAAAAAACACTTTTTTTTTTTTAATTGCTTAAGTTGATAAAAATTCTATGCAATAGCTTTACCGCGGCAGTCCCCGAGTGCCACACATTTTTTTTTTTAAGTTAACTAGCAAAATGGGATTCCCAGTCCCACATTACTAGCAATCTTGTTAACCCCTCCAGCTAAGCTCAAAGGCTTGTGTTAGGAGTGGGTTCACGTCGGTAGTATAATGGGTAGGATTCGAACTCGTGACCTCACGATTGCGAGCCCGATGCCTTAGCCATTAGGCTACCGCCGCTTCTAATTGTTATTGTAGATCCTGGGGGTAATTACCATAATCGCCACGCTTGGCGAGCGGGTTGGCGATCGCAGTAAGGCTTTAAAGTACTTCGAGGACGCTGCTGCCCGTCCTCCGGTGTGACATCCCTTAGTCACCTTGACGACACCCACAGGAAGAGATGGGGTGGTACTATTCTTAAGCCTGTACCTACCACACAAAAAATTGGTAAGTTAGATAAAAGTTCAGAAAATCTATTGGGAAATCTTTAGAATTACCAATACTCAATTCAATTTCAATTTAATTCAATTTCAATTCAATTTCAATTACTATATACTAACGAAACATAGGCATAACACAAGCCAAAACCAGAATTCCGCCATATCTATACTACTATTATAAAGCTGAAGAGTTTGTTTGTTTGTTTGATCGCGATAATCTTAGCAACTACTGATCTGAATTGAAAAAATATTTCACTGTTAGATAGCCCATTTCTCGAGGAAGGCTGTAGGCTATATAACATCACGCTAAGACTAATAGGAGCGGAGCAGCGATGAAATATGTTGCGAAAATAAATTTAAATTTATCACTCTCAAGGCGAGACGGTTATACTTGGATCAAACTTTTCTATATAAAATTTGTCATAATAATTTTGATTGTAATGAATTAATGAACCAAATTCATCTTAGCATACCTAGTAACTCTGTAAGAATTCGCTACACATATAATCAAAACCTATTTGCTCCGAAGATGAGCAGAACGAATGCTGGAGAACGAGCTCCCCTGAGGAGAATTATGAAATCACTAGCTGTCCCGCGCAACTTCGTATGCGTAAATTTTCCCCGTTTTTGCAACATTTCTCGTCGCTACTCCGTCCTTTTAGTCGTAGCGTGATGTTATATAGCCTATAGCCTTCCTCGATAAATGGGCTATCCAACAAAAAAAGATTTTTTTAAATCGGACCAGTAGTTCCTGAGATTAGCGCGTTTAAACAAACAAACAAACAAACAAACTCTTCCGCTTTATAATATTAGTATAGATATAATGATAATTTTAACGGAATCGATTTATTTTACTTATCACCTTCAAAATTTAAACAAGTTATTTTGCAAAATGTTTAATTTTAACTTAGCTATCATCTTACCCCCTCATACCTTTATATTTTTGTAACAGTTCACTATGCTATGAATATTTCTTTGTAGTTACAACTTGTGGATAACGGTGCTGGTTGCGTGATTAGTCAAATAAGATAATTAGAAATAAGGAAATTGTTAACTATTATTACGTAATTGTTTGTTACCACGAATAAAAAAAAATAAAAAAACGGGAGAAATTTACGCATACGAAGTTGCGCGGGTCAGCTAGTTATATTAATCACACTAATATTATAAAAGCGAAAGTTTGTGAGTATGTGAGTGTGTATGTTTGTTACTTCTTCACGTCTAAACGGCTGAAGCAATTTTAATAAAATTTTGTATGGAGTTAGCTGATACCCTAGATTAACACATAGGCTAATAAATCGCGGGTAATACCGCGGGGCACAGCTAGTAATCCAAAAAAAAACACGCTACTACAAATTGAAATAAACAGTTACACTTAAACCGCAAGTATGAGACACTCTATTGACTGATTGACTGCCGATTTGAAACAAAACTCTCCTAAAGCAACTGTTTAGCTGGTAGTGGGGACACTTTGCTCTAAAATTTGCAGTTTAAAGCTTAATATTTCAAAAAATGGATCCCAAAATCAAAAAAATGTAAACGTAAATATTTTAAAAAGACCTATCTAATGGTACTCCACACGAAGGGATAGGTGAGAAAGAAAAATCACATCCCCACTGCTGTAGTGCGTCAGGCATGTTTGCGGACGCACACATAGGTAGTTTCGCAGCGATAAGACGTAAGCGAGCTGCGTCCCTGCTGCACAGACTGCAAGCCAGCACTAACAGCCTCCTGAAAGTTATTGCGAACCAACTGGATTGTATTATTGTCTTCTTTCTCTGTCAGCTACATAAATCAGAAATACTAACATAGTTTAAGTATCTGTTTAAAAATTATATGTATGGAATATTAATGTTCTGAATTAAATGATTTATTATTAAACTAGCTTCGCGCAACTTCGTATGCATAAATTTTCCCCGTTTTTGCAACATTTCTCGTTGCTGCTCCGCTCCTATAAGTCGCAGCGTGATGTTATATAGCCTATAGCCTTGCTCGATAAATGGGCTATCCAACAAAAAAAAGATTATTTCAAATCGGACCCGTAGTTCCTGAGATTAGCGCGTTTAAACAAAACAAACAAACAAACTCTTCCGCCTTATAATATTAGTATAGATTATTAAATTATAATTGACATGTGAGGAAGTACCAACATAGGAACCCTAATTTTTTTTTTTTATATTTTATTGTACGCGTAAGTAAAATTAGAACTTTCTAGTACTAACAGTCTCTGAGTCAAGTTGCGGACGGACGGACGGACATAAGGGTTCCGTGTTACAATTTTGGCTACGGAACCCTATAAATGCTTAAAATTATTAGATACTACAGTTTCAAATAGATTGCATACCCTGCCACTTTTATATCATTAGAAAGAAAAATACTTTTCAAAAACAAAGCTTGATTCAGGTTTCCTTTGTTACTTTCGTAAAAAATGGATGTGAATAAAGCTGGGTGCACAAGGGCGAACTGTAACCGTAACTGTTTTATACACAGTAACGAAGCTCTAGTGTGTAGATCTACTCTAAAGCATGCGCATAGTGAATACTGTAACCGTGTTATCAATAAGTAATAATTTATTCATATTTTATACATTAGTTTTTGCCCGGGGCTTCACCTCCATAGATAAATGGTGACTAAGCAGATCACCAGATAAGCGAAGTTAGACCATTATTTTCTTTCTTTTGATATCAGAATTATTATTGTATCTATGCTAATAATATAAAGCTGAAGAGTTTGTTTGTTTGAACGCGATAATGAACTACTGATCCGAATTGAAAAGATCATTTTCATTACTTAATTATGTATTAGTTTATTAAGTTTTATATTTATGTATTTGTATATTATGGGCCTTAGTAGCCTGTATTTTATGGTTATTAGGCAACTGCCGCTTCACTGTTGCAAGCGAACGCATGGTTACCAGTTCCCAATGAACCCCGCTCGTGAATCCCCAGCTTAACCCGACATAGTTTCTGAGAACAAAGCCTATGTGCGTGTGTGTAATCCTTTCCACATAAAAACTTATCATTGCCATGTTTCTGACAGGATGACAGCCGCGGGGAAAATCTCGGCGTTTTCAGCGCGAAAATGTGTTTGAAATAGACAATTGTTGTTTGTGATTTCGGTTGCGAAATCGTATAGTAAAAATATATATATATATTACTAGCTGACCCACATACAACATTTTTCATTGCTGCTCTGCTCCTATTGGTCGTAGCGTGATGTTATAACCTATAGCCTTCCTCGATAAATGGGCTATCCAACAATAAAATATTTTTTCAATGCGGCCCAGTAGTTCCTGAGATTATCGCGTTCAAACAAACAAACAAACTCTTAGGGGGATGAAAAATAGATGTTGTCCGATTCTCAGACCTACCCAATATGCACACAAAATTTCATCAAAATCGGTCAAGCCGTTTCGGAGGAGTATGGCAACGAAAACTGTGACACGAGAATTTTATATATTAGATTTTGGCGTTTTAATTTTGGCCTAAAGAGGGGGTGAAGGGGGGGATTGGTTTGCTTATTTGTGATGGCGTAGGAGAGGGATGGATGACTTTGGATGGATGGTAATTACGTCAGCAATATTTGTGTAAAGTATTATAGACTAGCTGTCCCGCGCAACTTCGTATGCGTAATTTCTCCCCGTTTTTGAAACATTTCTCGTCGCTTCTCCGCTCCTATTAGTCGTAGCGCGATGTTATATAGCCTATAGCCTTCCTCGATAAATGGGCTATCCAACAAAAAAAGAATTTTTCAAATCGGACCAGTATATCCTGAGATTAGCGCGTTTAAACAAACAAACAAACAAACTCTTTCGCTTTATAATATTATATTAAGTATAGATCTGGCGCGTGTTGTTTCTAGTGAGATTCCCCCCGCTGTCGTGCGATAAGTCTATTGTTTACCTACGTTACATGGGGGGAAGGAACTATGCTTACTTTTACAGACAAATGGGAGGGGAGTTTAAAATAACTAAAATTTTGTACTTGAATGACCCCCGACATATTTAGCGTTTCGTAACAATTTATTTTGTAATTTACCGGAATTTTATAAGTCGGATTCCAGCCTCGTGTTTTATTTGAATAGAAAATAATTAATATTTTTCTAATTAGGCGGTTGGCACACTGCCCCGCACTACGCTGCCGGGGTGCATGGTGACGGAAACGCGCGCGTTTTGCGGCGTTATTTCTCTCTCTATCTGAATAACAATAAAACGTGCGAAGGCGCATGTTTCTCTGCATGTAGGCGCGTGATCTGCAACACCGCGCGTTTTCTATGTGTTGCACTATGCGTGTTTTCTATACAAAATCCTAATGGCTAAGGCATCGGTCTCACACACAATTTAACACAAGCTTTTGGGCTTAAATAGAGGGGTTAACAAAATTGCCAGTAATGTGGAACCCAACCTCGCTTTTTTTAAAGATAACTAGCAATATGGGATTGCTAGTTATCTTTAAAAAAGCGAGGTACTTACAAGCAATGAAAAAACACGCGCTCACGCGCTGCGTTCCGTGATGCGGGGCAGTGTACCAACCGCCTTAGGTTCTTAAGGAAAACATAGCAGCAGAATATTTCTTGGCGGAAAATTCCAGAACCTATTTCCATTAGAATAAGTCACGTGTTCAAAATGACACCGCTGATTGAACCACTCAATAATGATTGGCGAAAACTTCTAAACACCAAAGATCTTTATAAACACCATTAATCTTAAATTGACTTCTTGTTCAACTTAAATTAGTTCCGATTTTTGGAAAACTTGGCTTGTTTTATTTGAAAATTGACGTTACTTTTGATTTGTTTACCTTGCTAGTTGCTTTTCCGTTGTGACGTCATCTATCTTTTAAACACCACGTTAGCTCATTAACTGTTTAAGTAACATACATTTTTATACATTCTTGTTGTCATTTTGTTTTAATTGTCACATTGATAAAGAGTATGATTTGACTTTTGTAAGTAAAGATTCTGCGTGACGAATAAAGGCCATTCTTTTCTTCATTTTGATATCAGAATTAATATTTTATATTTAATCATTCGTTACAAGTACTTTGGCCAATATTTAAGCACATATACCTAGTTTTTATCTTTGTTGTAAGTAGATGCTCTTACTATATTGTACCCACTAAGGCTGATTTTGGTTTATCTAATGTTTCAACTTTTTGATAATACAATTTGCATCACTCCTTTAACATGGTGTATAGTATATTAGTCGCAGCACTTTACCCCCATATCACGTTTATAAACATTCAAATATTGTAAAATTGGCAATTTGAAAAGAGTGGCCGCGAGTTTTTATTGCCAGGTTCTTTTCTCCAGCTTTACCTATTGTTTGCAAACTTGGCATTACATGTACATGTATAATCCCGACGTATCACAAGAGTTGTTTTGCGTCCTAAGTGAATAAAGAATTTTGAATTATTTATTTCTAGGTTCTACCAGAGGCTTTGCCCGCATAATAATTTATTTATTCATTTATTATTTCGGAAACTCAGCAGCTTTTTTACAATAATCGTACACTTTAGCCACTAACAGAGTTTCACAACATGATCAACAAGTTTAATATTATTTACTAAATCTGTTTTTTTTTTACATATTACTCAATATGTACATTACACTGAGAGAATTATTTATTTAACGCTACGTACACAGCGACACGATCACCGGCCTCGCTCTTCCGCACACAACCATTACTTCACAGTGCGCAGGAGCGCAGGTCAAAATAAAGTAGAATATTTGCTCTTACATATGTAAGATTACGAACGCCATGACTATGACAATACGAAAATGCTCATTTTTGCATTTTTCCGCAACTTCAAGATTTATTTGCTGGGTCATATTAAGACATATTCTTAAATTTCTTTATATCATCTACTAGAAAAACTCTTTGACTAGTGACACAATTTTTCGTGTTCTAATATTTAGGTTTTCTATATAAATTTTTGAGAGAGCCGAACCCTGTTTCGCGTAATCTACCCTTAAGGAGAAACCTGTTTCAATCGGAATCTCGCCCACATACATCTAGTATGTAAAACATAGTTTAATGCTAACAAATAACATAAAGTAGCAAGCAAGCAATATAAATCTAGCTTATAAAGATAGGCACTTAATATCAATAGCGGTGATGGGTCCCAATGAAGATGCACGAAGAGGAAAACAATATTTAAATGTAATATAACATTTAACGAAGTAAATAATATTTAATAAAGAAGTGGCGGTAATCTAATGGCTAACGCATCGGTGTCACAATCGTGAGGTCGTGGGTTCGAGTCCTGACCATTATACTACCGACGTGAACCCACTCCTAACACAAGCCATAGAGCTTAGCTAGAGGGGTTAACAGGATTGCTAGTAATGTTGGACCAAAATCCCACATTGCTAGTTATCTTTATTTAAAAAAAAATGTTAATATGTTTTTGTTATTGCGCGCTGCCGTCTGTGCTCAGAAGGGAATAGCTCATTGCCTTCCGTGCACATACTTCTATTATCATTGGAAGTGGTCAAGAAGATGGTTCTAGGAAATTGTGAGATATATATATATAAATATCTATACTAATATTATAAAGCGGAAGAGTTTGTTTGTTTGTTTAAACGCGCTAATCTCAGGAACTACTGGTCCGATTTGAAAAATTCTTTTTTTGTTAGATAGCCCATTTATCGAGAAAGGCTGTAGGCTATATAACATACGCACGATACAACGCGCTACGACTAATAGGAGCGGAGCAGCAATGAGAAATGTTTCAAAAACGGGGAAAAATAAGTTGCGCGGGACAGCTAGTATATATATAAGCCTGCTTTTTTTCATAATAATAATTTCTTGAAACAACTCACACAACGCCATCTGATCACAAACTAAGCAGAGCTTGTACTATGGTAACCAGACAACTGATAAACATGCTTATATAATTCTAAATACACATAGATACATTACACCAAGATACAGAATAAAGCATCGTGCTCATCACACAAAGTTGTATCCTGGGTGGGGATCGAAGCCACGACCTATGGCTCAGCAGTCAAGGTCACTTACCACAAAGCCAACAGGTCAGTCACATTGTTTCAAATTAAAAGAGTTTGTTTGTTTAAACGCGATAATCTCGGGAACTAGTGGTTCGAATCGGAAAATTCTTTTACTGTTGGATAGCCCATTCGTCGAGGAAGGCTATAGGTTATGTAACATCACGCTATAGCCAATAGGAAAAGAGCAGCAATGAAAAATGTTGCAAAAATGGGGAAAATTGACGCAAACGAAGTTGCGCGGGTCATCACGGACGATCACGGACACAATGTGCCTACCACCCAAACTCGGAACAACAATTTGTGGATCACACAAAGTGGTGTCTGTGGGAATCGAACCCGCGACCTCTTGCGTAGCAGTCGGACACACTAACTGCGCCACAGAGGTATTCAAGTTTTAAGTTCAACATATGTGTCTATCTGTCTGTTTGTGGCATCGGGTTTTCACTATTCAGGTGTATATTTTTTGGAAGTGTTTTTGTACCTATATATCACATTGTCCTCAAATATAAGACATCAAAGCTAGATACTAAAATAAGTCAGTTAAATTTCTATAAATCGGTGATGTGCTCGAATTTTAGCATTTTAATGAGTTGTTGTGTGATCATATACAATGTGTATATTAATCCCTGTCCGACCCGAAAAGAGAGTGCAGGTATTCTGTTAACAACGCTAAAACAAATTCGTTAAAATGTTTTTATTGAATTTACCCAATTTCGTAGAACAATCAAACCAAAACAATATTTTCCGCCTCCACATGTTTTCCTACATGACTTCTACCAAAAAAAAAGTTATTGTTTTTTTCGTATTTAAATTTAAAAACAATGGCTTAAATAGAATGGGGACATGATACCTAACAACACCTTAACGGGTCGGGCAAGGATTATATATACATACTGTGAACATATGATTGATGTATTGTAGACATTTTGATGTATTGATGTATTGATTCGCTTCTGGCCCCGGTTTGGCTACGGAAGTCTCGGGTTCGATTCCTGGGTCTGGACTTCAAATGTTTCTATCTTTCAAAAATGCAATTATTGTATTTGTAAAGGTACACTTTAAGTAAATAACTTGTCGCTTCAGCAATTATTTCCCAAAATAAACCCTTAAAAGCACCAAGGGCTTATCAACTTTTTAATTAAATCAAGGTCACGTTTCTGAGATAACAGTTTAATATCCGTAGGTAACTGGCCACAAGAGAATCCGATCAGAATGAAGACGCAATCAAATAGTAAGAGACCCTTCAGATAATAGCCACTCTGTAAATCGATCGGATTACGTGGTTAGAAATGCTGTGTGGTACTTGAATGTTGTTAAGAGCTGTTTGGTTAGTAGGTATAAGAGTTTATTAATGGTCGGTATATATATCATAATGAGATAAATGCTGACCATTAATAGTTAGCATTAACTCTTATATCCGTATTCAATAGAATCCATTAATCATATTATCAATACACGAATGAAACTTAATTATTTTAAGTAATTCCGTTTTCAACCCAATTGGAGAGTAAGTATAGTAGGTACTTATAAAGCTGTAGGATATTGGTTTTGTAACGTCGGCAAAATAAATTCTTAAAAGTAAAGTAATTTAAGTTGTCCAGTCGTATAATAACAGTTTTTAGAACACTAATTAACAAGGCACGTGTCATAATGAATTGTTGAGGGCTCTGATTGACTGTCATATACACACATCAACAAAGTCTAGGGATATTCCGTAATTTGTTGATTATAAAAAAAAGTATTTTGTTATGAAAAGTAGGTATGGTAAGAATTCGAATTGTTTAATATACAATTAAAAATAAAATTAAAGTACCTTTTTAATATTATTTAAAATTCTGAAAATTACGTTGTTATATCAAATCTAATTTCATAAAATTGACCTAATATTTTTTTTTTATAAATCAGTATCTATGTTGCCCCCCTCCCCCCCCTTCTACCCAACGTTAATAACACATCGCAATCGATTATCATGCTAAAAATTAAGTTGTCAAAATCTTGCTGGGGTATGCGGTCCCATGTGTTTTGTAAATGCTGAAATAGATGATTTTCAGTAGTCAAATTTGGCGGAAAATTACGCATCGCTCGTAACATGTCCCATGCGGTTTAAATGGGGGTTTAAGTCGGGTGACTGTGCAGGCCTCTTCAGTTATGCATGAACTGAAATATTTGTCCTATTTGGACTCTGTGTGGGACGATCACAAACTCTATGATCTCGTCATGGTGTTTTTGGGCCATCATGATGCCTTTTATCTAAATAGCCGAGCCTTTAAACCCAACTACGCGACGCAAAATAGGGTAATGTGTATATGTATTGCAACGGCCGTGGTCAGGGGTAGACTGCACAATCTACTCGTGAACACGGCCGTTGCAATACGGTTGAAATGTCAGGCAATAAATAAGGTATTTTACCTGAAATTATTCACGCGATTAAGACCATATAAACTTTTATAATGTGTACAAATTGCGAAAGCTTATCAACATTTAATATTATTTAAGTTCATGTCCATTAATACTATTCTTATTGTTTCTATTACCATGAAGACATATCGTTCTTGTGTTCTTCATTAACACTGTACTGCACTGTTACACTATACAGTATGTATATTTAATCCCTATCCAACCCGTTAATGTTTATTTAACGATGTGTTGTGTCAGGTATCGTGTTCCTATTCGATTTATGTAATTTTGTTTAAATTTAATGGCGATATTTTTCTTCATAGAAGTCATATGGGAAAACATGTGGCGACGAAAAAGATTGTTTTAATTGTAAAAAGGCTTTATGCATACAATGTTGACAAAAAATCTTGAAAATTGACACATTTCGACGAAATTGGTTATATAAATAGTGAATTTTAATATTTAAAATATTAAAAAAAATATAGTTTTCTATTTTTTTTGCATTATTAACCGAATACCTACTCATACCTTTCGGGTCGGACAGGGATTAATTTACACCTTGTATATGGTCAATACACTTACTCAAAAGATTTGGTTCTTTTCAGTCTTCTGACGTCTGTGCTGTCGAGGAGCTGGATAGCCTCAACATTGACATGGTGATGAAGTCGGCATTCATGAGCTTCTATGTATAGAATTTAAATATTTCATTATTATTTATTCAAAATCTCATCAAGTCATTTTTAAAATTGTCATGTTTGTGTACGATGGTGCAATAGATAAATATTGTTATGAATTATAGTACTTTTATATTAATAAAAATAATTTAAAAAAATATTAATTCCAAAATATTCAAAAATGCACAACGGTAATGTTCAAGTTTTCTTCTGCCAGCACTTCCGGAGTGCAACTCGTTTTTTTTTTTAATTTACTAGACATTGAATCATGAATCCCTAAATTTTAATAACATACTCAGTTTCTGTTCTGGAGTCAACCCTCTCTAGAAAAACCTACCCTTAAGGCTATAACAAAACAAACTTCATCTATAATAAAGACCACAGCGGTGACCCTAATAGGTTTTTAATTATTTTTAGGGGCACGTCTACATGATAAGAACAACGAAACAGGAACGGAATATGAATCGTTGAAAATGGCGTGTATTACCGTTTGATTCCGTATTTAGTTGCGCGTGCAATAAAGGACTAATGGTTTTGGGGACGGGGATTGTAGGGTCTTCCTATCTGGACAAACGCTTAAGTTAGTAATTATTTATACTTATATTTTAAAGCTGAAGAGTTTGTTTGTTTGTTTGAACGCGGCAATCTCAGGAACTACTGGTCCGATTTTTTTTTTTTTTAAGATAACTAGCAATGTGGGATTTACGTCCCACATTACTAGCAATCCTGTTAACCCCTCCAGATAAGCTCAATGGCTTGTGTTAGGAGTGGGTTCACGTCGGTAGTATAATGGGTAGGATTAAAAAAATATTTTTCTGTTGGGTAGCTCATTTATCGAGGAAGGCTATAGGCTATGTAACATCACGCTACGACTAATAGGGGCGGAGCAGCAATGAGAAATGTTGCAAAAACGGGGAAAATTTACGCAGACGAAGTTGCGCGGGACAGCTAGTATATATATATTTTAAAGATAACTAGCAATGTGGGATTGCGGTTCGCACATTACTAGCAATCTTGTGAACCCCTCCAGCTAAGCTCAATGACGTCGGTAGTATGATGGTTCGAACCCTGGACCTCTTAATTGCGAGGCCGAAGGCTTAGCCATTAGGCTCCCGCCACTTCGGTATGTATAATGTATAAGTACTGAATGTTTTCCAAAAGTCCAGGACTCCAATGTCCTGAGATATGGATTTCGCAAATTTATTTTTGATAATAAATTTATTACCTGCTGACCCGCATCTTCATCTGCATAAATTTTCCCCGTTTTCGCAACATTTTTCATTGCTGCTCCGCTCCTAATGGTCGTAGCGTGATGTTTTATAGCCTATAGCCTTCCTCAATAAATGAGTTATCCAACAGTAATAGAATTTTTCAATTTGGACCAGTAGTTCGTGAGATTATTGCGTTCAAACAAACAAAGAAACTCTTCAGCTTTTTAATATTACATATTGTAGATAAATAGGCTAAGATTATGGTGCATGTTGTATTTACCTGTTATTAGTTATAAAATCTAAATGTACCAATTGATAAAGATAACTAGCAATATGTAATTGTGGTCCGACATTATTAGCAATCCTGTTAACCGCTCCAGCTAAGCTCAATGGCTTGTGTAAGGAGTGGGTTCACGTCGGTAGTGCAATGGGTAGGATTCGAACCGCGACCTCACGATTGCGAGACCGATGCCTTAGCCTAGTATTATGTCATCATGGCGGTCAATATTATCAGAAACAAAAATCCCTTAGTCGCCTTAACAACACCCACGGTAACTAGGAAGAGATGGGGTGGCACTATTCTTAATCCGGTACCATACAATATCAAGGAAGAAAAAATAATATTTATTAAAATTTCGCTGACTTACTTCTACGAGATCTTCTTCTACTAAGAGATCCCTCTATGTTAATAATGCCTGCCTGTAAGACATCCCTGTTTCACAAGAATTGCTGTGTAATGTGCATAAAAGTGTTCAATAAAGTGCCCAAGCCTATTCTTGAACTACCAATAATAAAAATGAGGAAGTGAGTTAAAAAAATGGTTGATACATCACACTTTTTACACTTTTAAAGAATTTCTGGAAAATAAGAATTAGAATAGAATAATTTTTATTTGTATAACATGTGTACATTACATTTTTGTGTTAAAAGGATATTATACATTTTTGTTTCAACATGTCTTACCATGATATGGCGTACAAAAATCATTTAGGCAGTTAGGTTTACCATTGTTAAATTAGTGTACATAATAATAACAAATTCTGCATCAAAAACAAAAAACTAAGTAGTAATAATAAGATATAAGAATAATAGTATGTCAAATCATCAGATCAAAAATTGCCATAAAAATTAATGTAAAATGTCAAGTTGTTATATAGTAGTAGAATCATGCAGTTATATATGTAATAGAATAAAAAATGTCATACGTAAAATTAATTTTATGTCAAAAATATTAACAATCACAGTCCTCTATAATATTATTATCACCCATAAAGTCATTAATATTATAGTAGCATTTGTCAATTAATTTGTTTTTTAACATGCTCTTAAATGTATTAATATCCAGATGTTTAAAACATTTTGGTAATTTATTAAAAATTTTTGGAGCCATGCAAAAAACGCTTTTTCCCATTAGCGCTGTATGGGCGTGTTGCATACGTAATCTAGTGGTATCTCGTTGACTGCGTGTAGACCCATCTGATAGTTTAGGGAACAGTTCTGGATTCATTTTCACGAATAAGGCTATTTCGTATATGTATAAGGACGGAAGTGTTAGAATCTTATGCTTCATAAAGTATGGCTTGCAGGTGTCTGTAGGTTTTAAATTGAACATAGCCCTGACACAACGTTTTTGAATTTTAAATATTATATCCTTATCAGTCGAATTGCCCCAAAAAATAATTCCGTATCGCAAAATTGATGCGACCAATCCATGATAGGCAGTAAGAAGGGCATCTTGATTTACTATCGTGGAGAGTTTATAAAGTGCGTAAGCTGAACTACTAACTTTTTTGCTAATTTCTTCAATGTGTACTTTCCAGTTCAGTTTGTTATCAATAGTAAGCCCCAAAAATTTAGCTGTGTTTGTTTCAGATATAAGTTGATTTTTGTAAGATAGTTTTTTATTCTGGGTGTCTAAATTACGTTGAGCAAAGTGCATTATTACCGTTTTATTTAAATTAATTTTTAGGTTATTGTTATCAAGCCAAGATATAATAGATGTCAGAGTTTTATTAATGTCAATTTCATACATGTCAGAGTTTATAGATGGTATTATTACGGTGCTATCATCTGCAAAAAGGGTCATAGGATTATTTAATTAATTATTACAACTCCGTATTTTCTAGATAGGTACTTTTTTATTGTTAACCTAATATTATTGCATGCTCAAATTAGCCAAATATGTGGAACTCAGACACTTGCTTATTTATTATTATTACGTTTTACAACCTAGGACAACGTTTAATACACTAAAACTTTCCTAGAAAAATATGCAGTCGAATAGCGAAAACCCCATCTAAATTGGATTATTAGCTTTCGAGAAAATCGCAACCAAACAAACATACATACGTGTCAAAGATAGAACAACCATTTTTAAAACGCCTGTCTGTATATTCGCGATAATTTCAAAAACGACTGAATAGATTTTGATTCGGTTTTTACCATCAGTTAGATAATTTCATCCGGGTGATTTATATGTATAACACAGGCATATTACGTTCATATATAGTGGTGGAAACTCCGTGCGAAGCCAGAGCGGGCCGCTAGTAGGAGATATTATATTACACAAGTGCGTGCGCAAGCACAAAATGCACTCTCTATTACCGCACTCTCATAGTCCGATAGGACGGAAATATTCTGTGCTATTTTCAGATCTCGACTTTAAATAAGATGATGACTACAGTAAAAAAAAAAATCAGGATCAGGCAGTACGCCATAACGAGATCTGAATAAATGTGTAATTCCATAACTTAACGACTGTAATCTATACTTAAATTATAAAGCTAAAGAGTTTGTTTGTTTGAACGCGGTAATCTCAGGTACTACTGACCCGAAATAAAAAATCTTTTACTGTTGGATAGCCCATTTATCGAAGAAGGCTATAGGCTATATAACATCACGCTACGACCAATTGGAGCAGCAATGAAAAATGTTGCAAAAACAGGGAAAATTAACGCAGACGAAGTTGCGCGGGACAGCTAGTAACATATATAATGAGATCTGAATAAATGTGTAACTCCACAACTTATTTATAATCATTAAAACAAGCCCTAAAAGTAATGATTTGATGATCCTGAGCTGTTGTGATATCACGCCTTAATATTCCAAACAAATTACTATAGAGCGTGTCGTTTTGACATTTCACAAAAATATACTGATTTGACTTGACAGTCCACAACCTTATTACAGTCAAACCTGAATAAATGACAGCTCAAGGTACCGCCATTTCTTTTTCACTAAGCTTTCCCACTAACCCGTATTTTGTTACCATTATGACAAGATTTTGACAGTTCCGCATAAGCAAGCCGTAGGCACGGAAAATAAATCGTGATTATAGACCCTGGATTATATTTCTTATTATAGAGGTTTTAGGAGGATACAAGATGAGACCTGGCAAAGACAGGACTTGTAACCTACTGCGGGAGTCGTCTTTTAAATATATATAAATACAGACGGAATATAAAGTTACATTACAACATCTGTTACACATAATTATGTAAGATATGAAATTGAACGCAGGTGTTATCACTAAGTCCCATATCATCTGTCGCGGGCTTACGACAACCGGGACTAACGGCTTAACGCACCCTTTGAGCCATAGAGACGTGTGACTTTTATCTATACATCTATCAGTGCATATCTACTTACTGTTGAGTAAACACGTTAAATTTTACCACTTTAGATAAATGATATAAAAAAAACAAAAAATCCGCCTGCTTAAAAAAATGCATGATTTGCATGGCTATCTTGTTTCCAGTTAAACAAACAGGTGTTTTGATCTTTTAAATTTATTTTTTTATTTCATGCTTTTTAGCAGCTACCTACTTAGTTGTAAGATGTAACTGTACCAAAAATTTAAGTTTTTCACTTAAAATTTTGTTAGGTAGGTACAGTTACAAACTTGGTTGGTAACAAACTTTAAATCGTTACCTATATATCGTAAACGGTAAATCTAAGTGAAAAATGATTTTGAAATACCTATACAATGATACCCCACGTTACATATTGTTGACTTTATAAAGCAAGTAGCCTCTGGCGGCTTCGTAATGTTTGTTTTGATTGCTTTGTACTGTCCTAATGTATGGCCGCGTAAAAGGCTTTGGGACCGTCTCCGCGGAGAGAATCGTGGCAATATTATCGTCATGCTACCTATTTCTATGCACTCTCTTAGAACGTCTTCACACGGCGATGTTATCGTGGCGTTGCGACGAGTGGTTGATTGCAGAAGCAACGTTATCGTATCGCCACGCGCTTACCGCGGCGTCCCGCCCTGGAAAAGTGACGATCATCATCGCGCACACACGGAGATTCCGTTACGAGTCGCGACGATACGCTGGCGGAATAATCGCTCGTTCGTGGAGACTATCCGACGAGAGTAGAGCGGAATCGTCGCGATTCTCTCGCCCGTGGAGACGGTCCCTTACACCCACGGGTAGAGATGGGGTTTTCTGGAGACTATTCTTAAGAATAATGCCAATTAAGGGATTTTAGACTGGAGGACGGGTAGCAGCGTCATCTGCGTACTTAAAAGCTGCGTCGCCAACCAGCTCGCCAAGCGTGGTGATTATGGCAATTACCCCTAGTAAAGTAAGACTCGTTTCATAAGTTTCAAATTATCTCCTTTCAAGCTTTTATAACCTAAGGTTAAATAGCTCTTGTCAGCAAAATAAAAAAAAAAATATGTGGCACAGTTTTTCTTTTCGTTTTTTTTTTCTTTTCATTATTTTTCGGAGCAGCTCGTCTCGATCCAAGCGAGCTTCGTACAGTCGTACCATATACATATACTACATGGTAGGCGGAGTGAAATTCAGTAACGAAAATAAAACCTAACACCCCCTATTAGGTTTTATTTTCGTTACTGAATTTCTTGATTTGGTCGCCGCGCTCAAAGCCCGCGATAAAAGCTATGCAATAGCTTAAAAAAATATCACAAGTCACAATTTTTTTTTTATTGGACGTCATTTTTACCGTAAACGATATTGCCATAAAGTTTATATAACAAAACTCCTGCAATTTAACTTGGTTTAAAACCTTAACAATATTGAGTGTACCGTTCTTATTATAAAGTTGTGCTGTGTCGTGTTTCTAGGTCACCACGGGATGGGGGCACATAATATTGTTGAGATAAAGCCACAGATTAACCGAAGGATATTAAGTGAAGCGTTTCCTTTAACACTAGGAGTTAGTTGGCCTCCTCGTAGAAACTCATAGAACAGAGAGATAGAGAGAAAGAGATTAAGAATGCCTTGTTTTAAATTGTATAGCATCAAGGAATAGAAAAATTTGAGGTCTAGTAACATAGTCCAGATAGGTGATTCGCTTCTGGTCCCAGTTTGGCTACGGGAGTCTCGGGTTCGATTCCTGGGTCTGGACTTTAAATTTTTCTATCTTTCAAAAATGCAATTATTGTATTTGTGGATAAAGTTCGTGTTTTTGGAGAACTAACACGGATATTTGAACTTTAATTAGTCAGAGCCTGTATAATGGTAATCATACATCTGATAAATATAGACTAGCTGACCCTAGCAACTCCATCTTTGCAAATTTTCCCTGTTTTTGTAACATTTTTTATTGCCTCTCCACTCCTATTAGTCATAGCGTGATTTTTTATAACCTATAGCCTTCCTCGATAATTGAGCTATCTAACAGTAAAATATTATTTCATTTCGGACTAGTAGTTCCTGAGATTATCGCGTACAAACAAACAAACTCTTCCACTTTATAATATTAGTATAGATGTATTACACACTGACACAAAATAACACCAAGATTTATCCTGGGTGGGGATCGAACCCGTAACCTGAGACTTAACAGCTAGGGTCTCTAACCACTAGACACGCTACTGCTACGAAGTCCTAAACAACGGACATGTTTTAACAGAACTTTGACAGTTTATAGTCACATATTAAATTACCCAAATTAATTAAATTATATAAATTATAATGGTTAATTAATTTATGAAATGGTTTTTTTTTATATTTTTATTATTATTGAAAGATTATTAATTATTTTTATCTGTCTAGTAGAATAATGTTGCAAAAACTGAGAGAGTCTGGGTGTACTTTGTGTTCGTGACTTGTATGTTTGTAAAGTCCCCCGCGACACAGTGCTACTACTACAGCTACTGCGGGAGTCGTTTTTTATAAAAAAAAAACGGTGGAAATTAACCCAAACGAAGTTGCGAGGGTCAGCTAGTATAATGTACACAGACAATCGTTCCAATGCAATTATCTTCTTTTTAATACTAGATTTTCTTTATTAGATATTGATTATTCTCTATTCTGTTATATCTATTAAACCACATAGAATCTTTTTATATTACACATCTTTGTACAAGGGTTTGTCACAAGACCCAACCTTATGTTTCTGAATAACACATTTTCCTAAAACATTATTCTACTTGATTTAACATTCATCATAACTGCCTACATATATAACTAAAAAATGATTTTTCGAAATCGGACCAATCTGTAAAAAAAAAAATGAGGTTGAATTGGAAACCATCTACGTTATTTTCCTAGGTTATTTTTGAACCTTTGTAATCTGTTAGTAAGATTTTATAAATACTCGTACGCACCGGTCTGGTCCCCGGATTGATTGAGCAACATGCTGACATCCATCCCAGATAGATCTATTGAAGGATTGAAATATTGGTCTATAAAAAATGTGATGGCAGTAAAAAATCACGACGAAATTCCTATTTTACCATCCAATACCGATATCCAAAAAGATCTATTGAGGGATAAAAACGATTTTTAAAAAATAGAACGTAAAAAATCAAATGGAAATTCTGTTTTACCGAAATTCCTCTATATTTTTTCAACGACGGATTATTCAATCTTTTATGGAAAAAATAAATATTTATTGTGATAATAAAAACGCGGATAAACGTATTAAAATATACAGGCCTTTCGAATGTCAATTATTTAGTTCACTGGGTAATATTATAATAAAATGGTATGACAAGATCAAAAAAGTATATGTAGGTACTTAGTAAAAATGGTTAAAGCCAAGTTTATTTTCTTCATAAATTGAAAACCTTGACTTGCGAAAAGGTGGCAAACTGTGGTGGCAACATCATTTTTGCAGTTCGTTATTGTGAAAAATATGATCAATAAAATGAAGTTTTGTTGAAGTTAAAAAGTAAGTAGGTACTCTAAATACTGCCTCTGTGGCGCGATGGAAGTGTATCCGACTGCCACGCAAGAGGTCGTGGGTTCGATTAGCATAGCAGTCGGACACACTCCCACTGCGCCACAGAGGCAGTCAATATATATTACCTACTGGGACAAAGTTAGGAAAGGGGTTTAGCTGTTAATTAGTGGATGCCTGAACACTTTATCATATAGCTCTCAATGTTCTACCTAACCTCTCTTTTTTATCGTATATTATATCCTATTTCCGTCTGATCAGTAGGCCTACTCGCTTTCCTTAAAACCAAATTCATGAATTTTCGTTTACTTAAATTTCTTAAGTTTACAGGGACTGTTTTCATAAATTTTTGGATAAGCACAAGAAGTTTGAACCCGTGGACGATTTTCTGGAACGAGTGGATTAAATAGAAGTTCCTGGCTTTGTACATTACCATCTCGTTTTTGATCGAAACTTCGTTTTCATTGAATTAGAGTAGGCCTCCTCCTCCTATGCTATGGAGAGCAAGTCAAGTCATTAATCCTGCACCTGCCTAATCTCTAAAGAGTAAGGGCTTAACAATTTTCGCACAGATATATCACAATAAATCAATAAATCTTCGCGCCGAGACCAAACTTGGTTAAAAGAATACACATCGCTTAAAAACCCATAAAGCTAGTTCTTAGTAGGTATTCATATTCATAAATAATAAAAATCCTAGTGCCTATAAAATTCAAAAAAGATTTTTCTAACCGACGAAAAACCATCTATTTCACTTCACATTAACTGCTGACTTGGGTAAAGCCGATTATGTTTAACGAAAGATAAGTTATGAACTAATGGCTCGGCATGAAAAACGATGGAGTAGCAACCTGTTTGTATAATACGGTATTATGATCTTTATGAACACGCCCGAACACATGTATCTAAGCACCGCGCATCCACGCACGCCTTGATAAAATATTGATAAGATTTCTTCTGAGAAACATCTTAGAAATATTAAAAAATATTAAATATAGATTTTAAAAAATATTTTAAAAAAGTATTTCACTTACCTTAGATTTTGGGTTCCAAATAAAAAAAAACAGGCAACACTAAAAACCACAATGAAAAAATAAACAATAAATTTCAAAAACGGAACATAAAATAAACAATATGGTCGCACACACGATTAACCCTCAATGTTTCAAGTAAAAGTTGCAGCCGAAAACAATTACCTTTGCCTCATAAAAAAAAATATATCACGATGCTCAAAAAAATATAAAACACACACACGGATAATGCTACACTGAGATTTAAGAACACATTTTTATATGCTTTTTATTTCAAGACGTAATTTAGAAATACGCGCGCGTATGACACAACCGCCCGCTACGAAGAACGGGACGACACTGGCTTAAAGCTGTATCTGAGCCTCCTGAAACTGTTGATTCCCTCCTCCCACCATGCCGTACCCCTCTGACGTCTTGTCGGAAAAATTTCATTGCACCTCGGGATAAAATTGATGACCTTGCGTTGCCATTTTTATATAAACTATGTTTGTGTAGTATTTATCAATGTTATTAGAGATAACGCAACATAAACGGTCTTACTTGCAAACATATTTTGACTTTTGACTCTGTTGATTAGTTCAATATTGTTTTGTTTTGTTCTACAATAGGCTGTTGTACAATAAATAAAAAATCTAAATTCAATTTATAACTGAAGCGGCGGTAGCCTAATGGCTAAGGCATCGGTCTCGTGTCTATCGTGAGGTCGCGGGTTCGAATCCTACCCATTATACTACCGACGCGAACCCACTCCTAACACAAGCCTTTGAGCTTAGCTGGAGGGGTTAACAAGATTGCTAGTAATGTGGGACTCAATCCCACATTACTAGTTATCTTAAAAAAAAAATTAAAACTCTCTTATTTGATTGAATTAGGCATCACATGGCGTAAAATCTATCTTAACTAGATTATCCCTCGATTGAAGCAGTAAGAAAATGCCCTCAATACAATAATTGAAATAGATTGTCAGACCGAACATAAAAAGAGACCTGCAACAAAGTCGAGTGATATACATAACTATACTTATATTATAAAGCTGAAAAGTTTGTTTATTTGAACGCGGTAATGTCAGGTCGGAATTGAAAAAATATTTTTCTGTTGGGTAGCCCATTTATCGAGGAAGGCTATAGGCTATATAACATTACGCTACGACCAATAGGAGCGGAGCAGTAATGAAAAATGTTAAAAAGTTAAAAAGTTGCGCGGCACAGCTAGTACGAGATATATTCCAGGAGTGTAGGGCATCCTCAGGACAATTTGGCACAGACTAAACCTTTTTTTCAGAAGAAGGGTGCTCAGAAGGGCATTTTCTGACTAAGTACTTCAATCGTTTTTGACTGGCCTGTTGATCTAGTAGTTAAACGGCTATTACACTACACTGAATCAGTGCCCTTAATCGAGGTGGCCTTGAAAATTTGTTAGAGAATTAGGGCCCTAACTTTTATTACACCTCTCCTTTTAAGGATTTAGGGTCCCTGATTTAGTGTAGTGTAATAAGCGCATTAGTGACCCTGACTGCTAAGCAAGAGAGAGATCGAACCCATGACGGGTTCGATCCCCACCCAGGGTAAAATTTTATGGTTTATTCTGTGTCAGAGCGCTATTTATCTATAATATGTATACATTTAAAAATATATAAGTTGTTTATTAGTTGCCTGGTTGCCATAATACAAGCTGTGCTTAGTTTGGGGTCAAATAGCGTTGTGTGAGTTGTCGAAAGATTATTATATTATTAGGTATAAAAATAAATAGTAATAAGTTCCCAAGATTTTTAATATTCAAATATTACCTAATGGTTTACAAATGGAGAGAAAGATGGCGCGACAGACCGCGACGGTTTTATGACCGGAAGCACGCTGTGGATGGACCCACCGCACCCGCAAGGGAGCGGCCCGACACGGGAAGACGCGAGGACATGCGAGGCTCATACAAGCGCCAACGCATGGATGATACGCAGTCACCCAGGGGAGAGTCCAAACGCGCGAAACCGGAAAGGAAACCGAAGCGGGAGGAGAGCTACGCAGATGCAGCGCAGCTGCACCTAAGAGTAGCGATCTGCACAGTCCCATCGGTAA
The DNA here is from genome assembly GCA_945859575.2 of Herminia tarsipennalis. Taxonomy (NCBI): domain Eukaryota; kingdom Metazoa; phylum Arthropoda; class Insecta; order Lepidoptera; family Erebidae; genus Herminia; species Herminia tarsipennalis. The sequence continues at coordinate 5,815,388 of OX243857.2, read as the reverse complement.
ATCTCTCCACGGAAAAAGCCGAGCAGCTCAGGAAGGACATAATGCACAAAATTGTCGAATACTCGTTAGCAGCTCCCGACAATGCTGTGATACCACAATTCCGCGGTCGACCCTTCCATATGGACGGAGTTTTAGCGATGTGGTGCGAGGATGAAGATACCCTGAGCTGGCTAAAAAACACCGTGCCAACGATGACTTCGCCAGCACCATCAACTACTCTGACTGTCATCCGGCAGTCAGACATAACAAAGAGATTAAGAGCGAGTCTCCTACTACATAGCATCATCACCGAGTCGGGCAAGTTGTTTAAGCTTATGCGGATCCAAAACCCAAGCTATAACATCGATGCCTGGCACCTGTACAACTTCACGGTGGATGATATAAAAGAGGACCCAACATCAGCAGAAAAGCTCGTCTACCTGACCTTGGGTATACCAGAAGACCAAAAGCCAATCATCCTGGCGCGTGGACGACGCGTAGCTCACATTGCGGGCAGCAGCTACATCCGGTTCCTCGATGACGAACCGGAATCAAAGACCGCAAAGCCAGGAGAGGAAACCAAACCAACTGACAAAACACCGGAGACTGCCACATCAGCTCCCCCTAGGGGTCAGAGCAAGATGGAGCAGAAGCCGGCGCTACAGGACCAGGGAGCAACGAGTGATGAGGATGGCCTCCTCGGAACTCCCTAGTACTGTAGCAATCATACAAACAAACCTCCAGCACAAGCAGATAGCGGCGGCCTCACTGCGAAGAGTGCTGGAGGTAAATAAAACGACCGTCGCCCTAATCCAGGAACCCTGGATTAGAAACAATAAAATCTGCGGTCTCAATAACATCGGCGGTAAGATATTTCTAGACATTTCAATAGAAAAACCCAGAACTTGTATCCACATGCCAAAAACCATAGGGTCGACCCTACTAAACCAATTCTGTTCCAGAGACCTCACAACAGTGAGAATAAACACAGAAGGAAAATCACCTTTAATCCTCGCATCAGTGTACATGCCTGGAGACGGCGAGATCCCTCCAAGGGAACTTGCTGACCTGGTACAACACTGCGAGGCAAACAACTGGAATCTGATCATCTCCGCAGACTGCAATGCACATCATCCTCTGTGGGGAAGTAAGGACACAAACAATAGGGGTGAGTTACTTGCCGAATTCCTCTTCAAAACAAACCTATGTATCGCCAACAAAGGTACGGAACCAACCTTCGTTAGCTCTAGGTACCAAACTATCATTGACATTACCCTATCATCATATGCTATAGGTGACCACATCAAAGGGTGGCACGTGTCCAATGAACCATCCCTAGCGGACCACCGTCGCATATGCTTTAAGCTCAAACTCAAATTACCCGACCCCATCCCATACCGCAACCCGCGCAAAACGGACGTGGCCAGGTACATTAGCTTAACCAACACAAACTTAGGAGACACATACATGACGGACACAACCTTAAATACAGACAACATCGAAAAAAACATACAAGCTCTAACAACCGCTTTAGTTAGCAGCTATGAAACAGCGTGTCCAGAAGTAACAGTGACATCTGAAGGCAAACGACAATGGTGGGGACCAGAACTCGAACGCCTTCGACACAAACTTAGAGTAGGTACTATTTAACAGAGCAAAAAACACCCGGGAAAAAACTGACTGGGATAAATATAAGCTCGCACAAAATAAATACAAAAAACGGACCAGGTTCCGAAAAACCGAGTCTTGGAGAAATTTTTGCAACAGCATAAAATCTACCAATCAAGCGGCCAGACTTACAAAAATACTATCAAAAAGTGGACCTGAAAACCCAGGCTCACTTAAAAAAGACGATGGCACCTTCACATCCACAGACGAAGAAATCTGTGCCGTCCTCCTGAAAACACATTTTCCCGACTGCCAAATAGAACAATCACCAGTTTGGCCAGCCCATCACCATCCAAGCAATCCCAGCACGGAGGAGTGGGCGGTTGCAGGTGTGGTTGTAACTGCGGAAAAGCTCAAATGGGCGCTGTTAAGCTTCAAACCCTACAAATCCGCAGGGCCGGATGGTATCTTTCCGGCCTTACTACACTGGCAACTGCTCAAGGTAATAGAGTACCTACTACCAATCCTGAGAGCGTGCATTGCTTTTAAATACATACCAAAAACATGGAGAGAGGCTAAAGTAGTCTTCTTACCCAAACCAGGGAAAGAAGATTACACTGATGCCAAATCATATAGACCCATCAGCCTCACCTCCTTTCTACTAAAAACTCTAGAAAGACTAGTAGACAAACACCTAAGGGAAGGAGCACTTACAAAGCAACCACTTCACCCTCAACAACACGCATACAGGAAAGGGAGATCAACAGACTCTGCCCTTCACCTAGTAGTACACAAAATAGAAACAGCTTTAAAGAACAAAGCATCAACCCTGGCAGCGTTCATAGATATTGAAGGAGCCTTCGATAAAACCATGCACAACAGCATAAGCCACGCCCTACAAAAATTCAAGGTGGAGCCAGTCCTGAGAAGCTGGATCACAGAGCTAGTTAGCAAAAGGGCCGTACAGGTCACTGTGAATACCACCACAAGGGCCAGAGTGGCGAGGGGATGCCCTCACTGTCCTATCGCCACTTCTGTGGAACATTGTGGTGGATAGCCTCATAAGGAAACTAAATAATCGAGGGTACACCACTATTGGCTATGCAGATGACCTCACAATACTTATAAATGGTACTGCAGAGAACGTACTATGTAAAGTACTGCGCTCAGCATTCGAACTCGTAGAAGAATGGTGCGACGAACACAAACTGTCAGTAAATCCCAAAAAGACAGAACTTGTCCTCTTCACGAAGAAAAGGAAATTACCAGAACTACAATTACCAAGGTTATTTAAAACCCAATTAACGCTAACAACCCAAGTAAAGTACCTAGGCATAACCCTGGACAGCAAATTGACTTGGGCGGCACACATCGAAATGAAACTAAAAAAAGCCTGCATAATTTTCTGGCAGTGCAAAAGGCTAATAGGCAAAAAGTGGGGACTGACCCCGCAAATAACGCTGTGGCTCTACACCGCAATAATACGGCCAATTATCACCTACGGTTCCGTGGTGTGGTGGCCTAGAACACAACTGATCACCATGAAGACCAAACTCCAGAGTCTTCAACGCCTAGCATGCGTAGCCACGACAAGCTGTATGAGAACTACCCCTTCGGCTGCGCTAGAACACATCCTTAACCTGAGACCGCTTCACCTTGAAATCAAGGAGACAGCAACAGCCACTGCACTCAGGTTAAAAGCGAACGGCCTCTGGAAAAACGATGAGGGGATAGTACACTCTGGAATTCTATCAGAAATTACAAGGGAATATCCATTCCTGGAAGCCCCAACAGATAGAATCCCCCAAAAACATAACTTTGACCAACGATACAAAATCAGACTTAAACCCGAATCAAAAGACAGCTCCGGACCATCTGAAGTAAGAATATACACAGATGGATCCAAAACCGCGGTAGGCACGGGAGCAGGAGTCTTTTCGGATGACCTGAACATTAAGATATCTACTGCTTTGGACAGAAGAAACACGATTTTCCAAGCAGAATGCATTGGCATAACCAAAGCGGCTCAAGCAGTCGCAGCCAGGAATGTAAAAGAACTTAAAATAAAAATCATAACCGATAGTGCTTCAGTGCTACAAGCGCTGTCAAACACTAGCATAAACTCGACCTTTATTCAAGAATGCCATGAATCACTTCAAGCCATTACCCTGGATAATGAAGTGACCCTGCAATGGATAAAGGGACACAGCAACTTAATTGGAAATGACGCGGCAGATGAGCTAGCTAGACGGGGATCCAAAATGAACATCCACGGCCCCGAACCACTAATGCCCCTACCCCAAGCCCAGGTACGAATCTGGCTGCGCGAGAAAACAGAGGAAAACCACAAACTGGAATGGGGAAAAAACACCGGTTGCAGACAAACAAAAGAGGCGATTCCAACAGTGCCCAGAAAGTACGCTCGGAATCTAATCAGATTAAACAGGGACAAACTGCGAAAAGCAATAGCCATCCTGACAGGCCATTGTCCCCTAAACAAGCACCTGTACACCATCGGGATCACAGATAGCCCACTGTGCAGAGGGTGCATGGAGCATGAGGAGACGCCCAAGCACGTAATCATGGAATGCACTAGTGTGGCCGAGCACCGGGCGCAGTTCCTAAAAACACCGTCATCCCTCCCTGAAGCCTGCAGCAACCTGCGGGGAATGCTGGGCTTCTGGGAGTGTTTGGGCTGGCTGGAGTGAGAAGAACTGATACATTACAACGTACGCACAATGGCCCATTTAAGAGGCTAAGTGCGACATTGCGGCCCCGTTAAAACAAACAAACAAACAATTACCTAATGGTTAAGGCATAGGACTCGCAATCTTAAGGTCGCAGGTTGGAATCCTACCTATTATACTACCGGCGTGAACCCACTCCTAACAAGGAATTTAACTTAGCTGGAGGGGCTAACAGGATTGCTAGTAATGTATAATACATAATCCAACATTCCTAGTTATATTTAAAAAAAAAACATTCATTAATACAATATATAATATAATATTTATATATAATATTTTTGGATAACTCACACAACGAATCTGATCCCAAACTAAGCAAAGCTTGTACTATGGAAACCAGACAACTGATAAACATAATATTTCTAAAAATATATATATTATAGATAAATAACACCCAGACACAGAATAAACCATCGTGCTCATCACACAAAGTTTTATCCTGGGTGGGGATCGAACCCACGACCTCCGGCTTAGCAGTCAGGGTCACTAACCACTAGACCAACAGGCCATTCAAATAACATACTGATAACACATAATGTTGTGAGTAGTAAAATTTCTGCTAATTTGAGATGTTTGCCTTTGTCTATAAATTCTTAGTCTAAGATTAAATGAATGAACTCGTGTCACCGACCCTAAGTTAGTTACTTATATAGGTTTGCGTGTTTTTCCATTAAAAAAAAAACAATAGTGTCGTTGCCCGCGTATCAGTTTAGTATGCATTTTAGATTACCAACAACAAACTAATGGATTCATCCAAGGTCATGTTCAATGAACATGTACTACCGGAACCGACAGCGGTGCACGGCGCCGTTCTCGAAGTTGTTCAAAAATATGTGTACCTCGGGCAGTCATTGCAGTTAGGTAGAAACAACTTCGAGGACGAGGTGAACAGGAGAATTCGGTTGGGTTGGGCAGCGTTTGGTAAGCTACGTCAAGTCTTCTCATCGTCGATCCCACAATGTCTAAAGACTAAAGTCTTTAATCAGTGCGTCCTACCCGTCATGACATACGGAGCCGAAACGTGGACACTGACGGTACGGCTGGTCCACAAGTTCAAAGTCGCTCAGCGGGCTATGGAACGGGCTATGCTCGGAGTTTCTCTTAGGGACAAAATCAGAAATGAGGTGATCCGGCAGAGAACCAAAGTTATCGACATAGCCCACCGGATTAGCAAGTTGAAGTGGCAGTGGGCTGGCCATATTAGCCGAAGAACCGACAACCGTTGGGGTAAACGAGTTCTTGAGTGGAGACCGCGGCTTGGCAAACGTAGTGTAGGACGCCCTCAAGCCAGGTGGAGTGATGATATACGCAAAACGGCTGGCAGGAGCTGGATGCGAGAAGCCGAAGATAGAACAAAGTGGCGTGCAATTGGAGAGGCCTATGTCCAGCAGTGGACTGCGATAGGCTGATGATGATGATGATGGATTCACATCTAAAAACCTGAGAGTATAGTTGAAGAAGACATATTTTACACATTAATACAAACTAAAAAAACAGAGCGTGCATCATAAAATGACATCAAAAAATATATATATATGTGAGTATAATTACTGACAAGTTGACCTGCGCAAATTTGTTTGCGTTAATTTTCCCCGTTTTTGCAACATTTCTCGTTGCTGCTCAGCTTATATAGCCTTCCTCGATAAAGGGGCTATCCAACAGTAAAAGATTTTTTCAATTTGAATCAGTAGTTCCTGAGATTACCGCGTTCAAACAAACTCTTCAGTTTTATATTACTATTATAGATTTAGTGCATACTAGCTGTCCCGCGCAACTTCGTCTGCGTAAATTTTCCCCGTTTCTGCAACATTTCTCGTTGCTGCTCCGCTCCTTTTGGTCTTAGCGTGATGTTATATAGCTTATAGCCTTCCTCGATAAATGGGCTATCCAACAGTAAAAGATTTTTTCAATACGAATCAGTAGTTCCTAGATTAACGCGTTCAAATTAACAAACAAACTCTTCAGTTTTATAATATTAGTATACATTTAGTTCACATTAGCAACGCATACGTATATCGAGTAAATTTTCCCTCTTTTTTACCCCCGCTCTTAGCTTCTTTAAATTAAACTTCGTAATATACATTTTGAAAAAAATACTACAATTTATCCCATAAACACTTACCACCTACTTTTGTCACACAACCATTTACCACACATCTGAGAGACCCCAGAGTAAAATCGATGTTTCTTTGTCAAGTTGAGGGTCTAAACCTCACAATAAACAATTATTACTCTAGTAAAATAATCTATAGTTGGTTAAGGTCATAACTCCTTTTAAATTTAAAGAAAAAAGAAAAGAAAACGTTTATTTTGTTGCGATTTGGGCACAGACTACTTCTAACAATTACATTGATAAAAACAGTAGGCAAAAATACGAATAAGTTGGCGCGCGCGCTTCTCCGTGAATGTCTATAGGTCTCGCCGTTTTTATAGCTTAAATATTTTCCAAAACTGATATTACTTAGTTATGTAAAGAAGCCACGAGCGGGAGGTTATTAGTATGTATATTAAAAATCACTCTGTATGTCGTTTACGGACAAGAATCTTAAACCACTTTGGCCATTTTGTTTGGAAGGCGGTTTAAGATTTCGTGGGGCCCGTCTTATAAAGGTTATTCCTTCTAAAATTCTAATTAATTTGTGCAAACACATATAATTGTTCGTGTCGGGGGTTACATAATGTCCATGGTTCATGCGATCTCTCACTGTTGTCATTTGAGGGTTAAAATTATACGGCCATACTGTTTATATTATGTTCCATTTTTAAATTGCCCTTTTTTTTATCTTCCATTTTTTTCATTCTTGGTGCATCATTAATATTATTATTCATCCGAAAGTTTGTGAGGATGGGTGAAAGGATGAATGTTTGTTGCTCTTTCACTCAAAAACTTAGGAGTTCATACATCAGATTACCACAGCTATAATAATATTAAAAAGCTGAAGAGTTTGTTTGTTTGTTTGAATGCAATAATGTCAGGAACTACTGGTGCGAGTAAAAAAAATCTTTTATTGTTGGATAGCCCATTTATTGAGGAAGGTTATATAACATCACGCTACAACCAATAGGAACGGAGCAACAATGAAAAATGTTGCGAAAACGGGAAAAAATTACGCAGACGAAGTTGCGCGGGGCAGCTAGTAGGTTATAAAAATTCAGCATAACGCGAATGAAACTGCAGTAAAAAGCAAATAAAACAAGTAGATCATTAGGGGGGGGATCCCACCATCCACCCTCGATCTGTGAATCACCACGATTGAAGTAGTAAGGAAATGCCCTTATTACAACAATCGAAATAGATTGACAGACCACACTCAAAAAGAGAGACCTGTCACAAAGAAAATTAGTGACAGGTACTGCATTGTACAGTAAGTGCCTACCACTCGACTTGGTGAGAACCAAGTCGAGTGGTAGGCACCTCCAGACCCTCGACTCACAATATTCCGCTTCTACGAAGCGAAACTTCGACATGCGTTTTGCATCCTCAGGACAGTTTGGCACCGGCAGTTTATAATAAAACATGTACCAGCTAACATAATCAGCATCCTGAGGTAAAGATTTTGTTCTTAATAGGTACAAATCAGTTATTAGGTTACTTTAGATAACTACATTTCAAGATAGATGAACTTATTCTAACATCGGTGAGTTATTGACATTTGGGACACACGTGTTCGAACACTGTTTACAAAGGTATAGACACATTATAATTTTAAAAATTTTTCGCTGACGTTTCGGACACCAACAAAAAAAAAATTTTGGTACAGTCAGTTTGTTTATTTTATTGATTTCATAGGTTTTTAGAATTTTGGGGCAAATGCAGTGGGAAAATTGGTTATATAATCTAGTTATGTAATATTTAGTATATGTTGAAACTGATTATTATTTCGGATTTTTATACATTAAACAATTGTATTATTCTAATTTCTACATTTCATTTAATTTCTATATTTATACATTCTAAAGGTAATATAAGTTCAAGGAAATCTGTCTTGAAATGAAGTTATCTAAACTAACCTATTAACTGATTTGTTCTTGTTAAAAACAGAATATTTTAGACATTAGACATTTATTTCTGAACAAAACTACATTTGCGTTGAAAATAAACCCTTAAAACTAACACACAAAAAAACAAGATACATACTAACACACAACAAAATACATAAGAAAAATAAAAAATAAAAATTTAAACACAAATAATTTTTGCACCTTATATGCTTAAGCCATTTAGATTTCATATTTTGTCCTTAAGATATTCATCAACGCTATAATACCATTTCTTAAGGAGATGTGCTTAGAACCTAATTTTAAAGATTCAGTGGTTAGATCATTTTAAAATCTGAATCCAATTTGTTGCATAATATGACTGCTTGAACGTTTGCGCAGTGCTTACTAAAATGTAAAGAGATGGCAAAGTTAGTATTTCCAATTTTATAAAGTGTTCCCTACATGAATCGGACTGTTTGATATGTACCATTCTTCTTATGGCTCTCTTTTGTATTCGGAAAGCTGCGTTTATGTTGTATTGATAGCTGTTGCCCCAAAATTGAACGCTGTACCGCAGTTTTGACTCAACTAGAGCAAAGTAGACCATCCAACAGTGAAAGAATTCTTCGATTCGGACCCGTAGTTCCTAAATTTCCGCGTTCAAACAAACAAACATACAAACTCTTCAGCTTTATAATATTAGTATAGATAATTATATTAATGGCACAATATTATATCAGCAGCGGATAGGGTATGTTATCAGTATTGCACCTACCATGAGGTGCAATACTGATAACATACCCTATCCGCTGCTGAAATTTGACCACACCTTTCTGTTACACCATGTATATACACCGAGAATTTGTAGTCGTTTTGGAACCGAAACATGGTAACTTGAAATAAATAAAGGTACCAAAAAAATAAAATAAATTAATTCCAACGATAATAATGACAAAGTTGGAATTCACATATCAATTGTCATTTATTCGAGTACGGTAATAGTAGTGGACCGAGAATTCATTCACATAAGCATGAACTCCTCGCGTCGTCGACCGCGCTACCCGTTGCTAGGCAACATCGTCAGCTGTGCCTGTACGTGCACTGTGCGAGCGACGTCGATTTCGCGCGCTTTAACCGACCGAAATCTACACTAGTTTTTACATCAGTAAAAACTAGTAACTACACAACACGGTATTAAAATACATTAAGATGACAGGGACGGCAATAGGGAAGCTGTAAAAGTTTATTAAAGTAAATAGCGCGTCACAAAATCAGCTGATATGGGTAACGAATGTTATACGTTTTGTCTCTTTCATTATGAGTAAACTGGATTATTAATCAACAGGTTAGGTTAGTTTAGGTTAAATTACGTAGGTAAATGGATACTCTTATTTTTTCGCATTATTTCGCATACTTTACATGAGTTTAGGACCGTCTGGAATACCTACTTTTGAACATTACTTTTCGATAAAATAACATTATTTACTGTGTCAAAATCATGACAACGTTAACAAAGTGTAAGTTTATGTACAAGTTTATTTACACTGACCTGTAGCAAAGCATCTATCCGATGTGCAATCCATCGCGTTCGTTACACAAACGTGCAAGGTTTGGGCTTTTCTTTTTGTTAGCGTGTCCATCACTTTTCACTTTATCAAATCAAAAGCATCCACTATCACACTGCGTAACTTACCTATTACGGCTTTTGCGTTCCCGAATGTACACTAGTCTACTAATAAAAATCCAGAGGCCCTAAGTTCGGACTCCTCGGCGGCCAAGCCACAGAACCGCCCCACGGCCGGTTTCATCGGTCATCAAACTGAGTGAGGTACGCACACACTGCACTTGCGTATGATTTAGAGCAGCAACGTAAACAATGCAATTATGCAACCTTTTCGCGCGCAGGTCACCGCTATAATGTGCGGAATGTGCCTGTAGGATATGATAGGGGGGAGGGGTGCGCCAGAGTCGGCGCGCGTTCGCTCGCCACGCGGGGTAGGGAGGTCGGGGGGAGGGTGCGTTCGATTTTTTGATGTTGTTCGGAAGCGTTCGACTGCTTCCGCCTCGCCTCGTGCCACTACCTACCGGGTTGTTGACCGCCCGGTGGCCGGTGGCTTTCTTGTCATTCATTACCTACTCGCGTAGTATTTTTATTACGTGAAATCGAGTAGCATTACCACAAGTTCTCATTTATTGTCTGCAAACGACATTGATTGTGATGTTTGAAAAAAAAAATGTTAATACTTTTTCAAACTAATATTTTTTATGGATTGGGTTATTGATGTGGAGTTCAAAATGTTCGGCTCCAAAACGACTACAAATTCTCGGTGTATATAAAAGATGTTGAATTTTAGACTAAATACACATTTTGAAAGATTTTTTTTAACATGCATGTAATATAGTCTAATGTGGTGATAACTGCTTTATCTATACTAATATTATAAAGCGGAAGAGTTTGTTTGTTTGTTTGTTTAAACGCGCTAATCTCAGGAACTACTGGTCCGATTTGAAAATTTCTTTTTTTGTTGGATAGCCCATTTATCGAGGAAGGCTATAGGCTATATAACATTGCGCTACGACTAATAGGAGCGGAGCAGCGACGAGAAATGTTGCAAAAACGGGGAAAATTTACGCATACGAAGTTGCGCGGGACAGCTAGTGGAAGTATAAAACTAACAGTGAGACACGTCCACAAAGCGATTTATTACCGAATGATTTAGGACACCCTAAAATAGTTTTAGTAATGCTTTCTTCCACATAATATATTTGAAAAACATTTTTGTCTGACTGCACTTAACAGCTTTAATTGGGTAGTTGACTAAAATAAAAGTAAATTATTTTAGCTTGAAAACGAATACTAAAAGTAATGATTTGACAATATGAACTTATGATGTCATAGGTTGCTAACCTTTTTTTTTATTTAAAGATAACTAGCCATGTGGGATTGCGGTCCCACATTATTAGCAATCATGTTAACCCCTCCAGCTAAGCTCTATGGCTTGTGTTACGAGTGGATTCACGCCGGTAATATAATAGCCAGGATTCGAACCTGCGACCTCACGATTGCGAGACCGATGCCTTAGCCATTAGGCTACCGCCGCTTCTATAGAGCTTGTCGTTTTGAAATTTCATAAAAAGTGACAGACTTGACTTGACAGTCAAAATCCCCATTGTTCATCGTGTTTGAAACGTCAGTGAAGAAAATATAAAAACTAAAAGGTGTTTGCTTAGACGCTGTATCTGAACATGTTGCATTTTCAGTTGACCCGTGACCACGATCGGTGCAATTCGATCGAAACGTCGGGTAAATAAAAGGTTCGTACCTTTAAATAATTCATGCAATGTAGTAACAGCATTCTGAGCATGATTGCCAGCAAGTTAGACTGCTTATATACGAATCGCTGCAGTGCTATCTCTCATGAGATGGTGCGGCCGTAATTTAAATTTTATAATTTACTAACTGACCCGCGCAACTTCGTCTGCGTAAATTTTCCCCGTTTTTGCAACATTTCTTATTGCTGCTCCGCTCCTTATTTATTCACTATTTAATGGATGTTATTATACATATAAACCTTCCTCTTCAATCATTCTATCTATTAAAAAAAACCTCATCAAAATCGTTTGCGTAGTTTTAAAGATTTAAGCATACATAGGGATAAAGGGACAGAGAAAGCGACTTTGTTTTATACTATGTAGTGACTAACATAGTTCTTAAGTATTACTAACCTAATGAGTCTTGGTTACTTGAATAAATAATTTTAAATAAATAAATAATATAATTAAATCCCGAAATATGTTAGCAACTCACATCATTCAGGAGTCACGTGGAAAGCAATATGGATTTTCAAGTTCTAAGTACATTGGTTTGAGAGAACTTTTTTAATATACGCGACCTAAAATGAGGTTTTATATTAACTTGTTATATATTAATATGTAACAGAAATATATGGTCATATCACATATTACGTCCCTACGTATGTTTTGTTTGTCTTTAAAAAATAATACAAGATATTTATGACTAGCCTGTTGGTCTAGTGGTTAGTGACCCTGACTGCTAAGCTGGAGGTCATGGGTTCGATCCCCACTCAGGACCCAAACCGTAGTGCTCATCACACTAAGTTTTATTGTGTAAGGAGCACGATGGTTTATTCTGTGTCTGGGGGTTATTTACTTGTATCTATAATATGTATGTATTTAGCAATGTGAATCCCTTTTTTTCTTATTTTAACGTTAATATCAGATAGAATAAGTCGAAGCGCATCTGTAAAGAAACAATCGTGCGCCGAGAAATCGTCTTTGTCACAACTCTCCTCGGTCTCCCCTACACACATTGTTTTTTTTTTTAAATAGATAGATTAGGTATATGTAAACCTACTTAAACCTGACTGTATTTTGTCTATTTCCTCCGATCGTTTAAAATAAATGACTCGCACATACTGTTCATCCGCCACTTTACCTAAACGCGGAGCTATGAAAATAAAGACATGTCAGTTTGCCTGAGTTTACCGCAATTTTCACAACACATTGCTACCATGTTGTAGGTACCCTAAAAAACTGATTTAATCGTATATTCAAACCCTGAATTCACAGTTCAAATAAAAAAAAACATTCATACATAAATATGTCCATGTCATGGAAATATAAACACAATTGCATTAAGTTGTTTTTCCATCTTGTCCGATCGTTGTGGCGATCCTATATTTAGCAGTGGACATCTTTCGCTTGAAAAGAACGAACGAAAGATGTTTTTTTTTTCGCTTCACACAGTCACTATTACACATGTTTGTTCTTCCGACTGAGGTGGAGGTGATGGATGTAGTGCCACTCCTAAATGAACAGCGGTAACTCGACCACTCCACCGGTGCCCAGGACCTTCTCCTGCAAGCCATGACGTAGTGTCGATAGGTATCGCCGTAGCCGCGGAGCCCTACGGCTGTAGGGCCCGAGTACGGCTTTCGTGCTGGGCGCTAGACCATTGAGGCCATTCTGCGCCTGAGGGCCGCATCGGAGGAGGCCACCGCCGTTAGAGGAGTGATGTTGGCGATATCGCTAACGCCTTCGGATATCTGCCATTCAGCTGCATCAGAGAGGCGCTCCGGTATCATGGAGTGCCCGCGTACCTGACGCAGCTAGTGGCAAAGTACCTCGAAGGCAGGAGGATCCTGTACGAGGACCGAGAGGGTGAGGTAATCCGCAGAGACGTCTCGTGCGGTGTTCCACAGGGCTCTGTCTTGGGGACACTAATCACGGCCCGGGGTGGGAATTTTGAGGAGGCGGCGCGCCTGGCCAACCTAGGGATTTCCCGAATGGTCGGGCGCATCGAGGCGCTGGGGCTTAAGGTGGCTCTTTCCAAAACGGAGGCCGTTCTATTTTATATAGCCCCGTCGCGGTCTACCTGCTGGCGCCTCGATTGCCGTCGGCTCGGTCCTCGTAGCCCGGGCCCAGATAAAGTATCCGATCCTAATGGTAGACAGGCGGTGGCTCTTCGACGAGCACCTCCGCATTTTGGCCCCTAAGCTCGAGGCTACTGCAACCGCACTGGGGAGGCTGTTGCCGAACCTAGGCGGGCCTAGTGCCTCGAGTAGACGGTTGTACACGGGGGTGGTGCGGTCAATGGCTCTGTACGGCGCACCCTTTTTCGTTTTGCCTGACTGCTGTGACCTGCTAATCACGTCAAAGATATAGTTACTCTAGGCATTTCGTAAATAATAGGGTCCGCTTAGGGAGACTGGGGTCTCCCTAAGCGGCGGCCTATTCTGGCTATTCTGGCGGACCATGGCGGTCAGGGCTATACACGTACGCATTGGCTGGTACACCCTCGTAGGATTTGGAGGCGGAAGTGAGGCACACTGGGTTAGGCTGTACGTTGATGAATCAGTCAGTCAGTCAATCAGTTAGGGCAAGTAACTATATATGTAAAGATAAACCATAGCCTAACTTAGATCATTGGCCACTCCTAGTCATAATTTTTAGTAATAAATGTATGGAGGAAAAATTGGTTTTAGGCGGGACTTGAACCCGCGACCTTAGGGCTACCGGCCTTAAGCCGTAATCTCAGGAACTACTGATCCGAATATGGGGCACCTTAACTCCATTCATCCGAAGATGAAATTTACATGCGAAATGGAGACGGATAGATCGTTGTCATTCCTGGATATCAAGATGACAGCGCGAGCTGATGGATCGCTATCACACTGTGTATATGTATACCAAAAGCCCACACACACTGACAGATACCTGCATGCTACGTCACATCACCATCCTCGTCACCTACAATCCGTAATGACGTCATTGAAACAGAGCCTTTGACCTCTGTGATCCTGATCATGTGGAGCAAGAGCTAGTCCATGTTCAGGAGGTACTCAAGAAAAACGGATATCAGGTGTACCGAAGAATGAAGCATATCCCAAGACGTGACAAACCTCCGGAGGTGAACAGACAACCTGCTTATTTCCCCTACGTCAGAGGAGTGACAGACAAGATCGGATCAGTTATGAAAAAGTACTCCATCCGTACGATCTACACAACGATGGCTAAAGTGGGCAACTTGGTGGGCACTCCGAAGGATATTATACCTCTGCAGACGCCAGGTGTCTACAAAATTGATTGCAGCTGCGGTAGTTCATACATTGGCCAAACAAAGCGAACTATAGCGGAAAGGCTAAAAGAACACATCGCAGCAGTGAAAACCCAGCAAACGAACAAATCGGCAATTGCAGAACACATACTGCAATCGAACACCAATCACTGGATTGAGTTTCATCGTCCACAAACCCTCTCCACGGACCGCCATTTTTATTCACGAATTGTGCGTGAAGCGATTGAAATTAAAAAACATAAAACTTTCAATCGGGAAGAGGGCTTCAAACTATCCGTGACGTGGAATACAGTGATTCGTAAAACACAACCTCGATTGGTTCGCAGTCGGTTAACATGGACATAATCAGTTTAGTGTGCAGTGACCCTAACTTTTCGAGAAATAAAAAAGTGTGGGTAGATGAAGATTCATCGGCCTGACGGAGTCTTAACATCGCTGCGACAGTTCGCTTGTGACCACGGCCGGTGCAACCTGGTCGAAGCGTCAAGCAATTTTAAGGTAAACAATGCGCGTTAATTCCCGTATAATAAATATAGTTATAATCATTCAACGCCAAAGTTTGAATGTTAGTAAAAAAATTGTATTAAATAAATAGTAAGTTATACAAATACGTAACAGTTCATACCTATATATATTTATAGCTGTCCCACGCAACTTCGTCTGCGTAAATTTTCTCCATTTATGCAACATTTCTCATTGCTGCTTTGCTCCTATTGGTAGTAGCGTGATGTTATATAGCCTATAGCCTTCCTCAGCAGTAAAATATTTTTTTAATTTGGACCAGCAGTTCCTGAGATTATCGCGTTCAAACAAACAAACAAACTCTTCAGCTTTATAATATTAGTTTAGATACATTTATACGTGTATTTATACATACCTACATATCAGCCTATATGATGTCCTACTGCTGGGCACTGGTCTTCTCAATAGAACCTACTTATTTAGAAGATAGATCTTGGGGGTAATTGCCATAATCGCCACGCTTGGCGAGCGGGTTGGCGATCGCAGTAAGGCTTTATAGTACGCAGAGGACGCTGCTGCCCGTCCTCCGGTGTGACATCCCTTAGTCGCCTTGATGACCCACGGGAAGAGATTTGGAAATTTATTTTTATGTTGCCAGATTACAATTTTATTCAATTTTATTTTAGTTAGGTTGTTAATATTTATTTTTTGTTTATTATTTATGTTGTAAGCGCATGCCGTGTACATGTTATTGATATACATATAAATAAAATTAGAAGAATATGAACGCTATGTATGTAAATAAAAGGTTCGTACCTTTAAATAATTTACGCGATTAAGTCCCGAAATATATCTAATATACTATGTATATATATATTGTTAATGTACTTAATAAACAAAGAAATGAATACAGTTTATAAATGCTAATTCTTGGTCAGCCAATAAAGTGAATTAAAGTCTTATTTGTCAACTTAGCGCATGCAAATAAATAAAAAAGCACAGGTAAGGTAATGTTTAGAGATGGGGCGACTATGACTTTAGCCGACTAATCGACTTGTTATGAAAATATATATATTACGGGTCTTAATCGCATGAATAATTTAAGGTAAAATACCTTGTTTATTGCCCGACGTTTCGACCGTATTGTAACGGCCGTGGTCACGGGTAGACTCACGCGATTAAGACCCGTAATATATATATTTTCATAATGTGTACAAATCTCGAAAGTTTATCAACAAATAATCGACTTGTTGATTAGTCGATTGAAATAAGGTCGATTAGTCAACCGACTAGCTTTGGGTTTATTCTTTGTTATAATATTTTGATATCAGGTAACTGTAAGTCAAAAACTCAAAGTTCAAAGAGCCCTTTACAAGCAAATCTATATAAAAGCAATTAACGTAACATTTGTTCGAACCTCTTTATCATTACGGTGTCTCTAAGCACTTTTGGTAATTGACTTGTGGGTAATTAGAAATAAAAATATTTACAGTTCAGTTCATTTTATACTTTTAATTAACTTTACACAGAACACTAAACACTTACACAACAGTCAAAAAGTAGAAATATGGAAAGAAGGAGAAACGACAGTGTTTACTAGGATTACAAAGAAAGTTGAAAGTTCGAAGATATAAGTCAGATAACAGTACGGCGATATACAAAATATGATAATTAGATGTTACTTTACAATTAATTACGGTTAAATGCACCCAATGCACTTGAGGTCAGTGGTGCCGACGCGAGCGCCACCAATTAACCGTAACTAAAATTTAAGGTTTGATTATCGCGCGGTCTCGGTCAACCGGTACGACGTTAAGCGTGATGGGTTTATAAATATGTAAACATAGTATTTTAGATATTTGTATGTGTTTCAGATGTATATTGATTATATATATTTTATATTAGTAGGTATGTAAATAATTTAAATATTAATAAGAGTATTAAGTATTGTGTTTATATGAATGAAATATATGAAAATAGTTTATAATGAATTTATCTAGTGTTTTGTTGTGTTTGATTAACAATTATATCAATGTTAATTCATTTTGCTAATCGTGCTTTACAAATTACGCATGTTCTTTGTTACAATAATAATCACAAGTAACAAAACCTATAGGAGCTTAACATATACTGTAGGTAGCCTACACACTTTTAGTGACAATTATGTATACCCATTTTGTTGAGTTAATAGCACTAATTAGTCAAAAAAAGTCAAAGTCAAAATACTATAACTATTCATTTAGGTTACAAATGCAACGCTTGTGAACGTCAAACAAAATTTGGAATAGAATGATTCTACATTTAATGCCAAGTTCGCAAGAGCAAAGCTGTGAGAAAAGAACTTTGCAATAAAAACTCACTCCTTACAATTATTGCATTTTTGAAAGGTAGAAAAAATTTAAGTATCCTAGGAATAGAACCCAAGACTTCCGCAGCCAAATCGGGGCCGGAATCGAACCACCTATCTGAACTATGTTACTAGAACTCAATTTTTTCTATCCCTTTATGCTCTTTGTTTTAATGGGCATATGAAAATCGCACTTGTACGCCTTTTTAGTAAGTCGTTCGTAGACTGACTATCCCGTACAAAATTGATAGGAATTTCAAATGTCAAATCTAGTGATTGTTGTGAATTTTTTCGGAACTTTTGTCAAATAGCCGTGATGTTATCCTTGTTACACAAGTATAGACTATATTTATTTTTATATTTTATTTTGTATATTTCGTAATACCAATATTGTAGGTAATTAGTTAAAACTAAAAACTAACACTAAATAAAACTAAAATATATCTAAAAAATTGGAGCCCCTGGGCATGGTTCCACAGATGCTGGTAGCATTTCCTCGCTGTATAGCAATGCTGATGCGTTGTGCGAGGAAGCTGCCAGCTCTACGGTCAATTAGATTTACATTTTATTTTGTTGAATGATTGTTCAAATGTCAAAATGAAATGGAAGTCACAAGACTTCCATTACTACAAAGTTGTCGGCGGTAGCCTATCCTGCGTACTGGTAGGTAGATACTTTAGAGGTTAGTGCTTTTAACCGCTGGTCTGTGACGCCATTTTAAAAAAGTTTGTCTGTCTGTGCGTTCGGCATCAGGTTGCGACACAGACACGGGATTTTCGACGGCGTATGTTTGGTTTTATTGGAATTACTCAGATTTTAATTGATATATGTTATTTCTAATTTCGTACTTATTACTTTAAGGTAATGTTTATTTTTAATAATCTAGAAAAGTGGACGATTATGTGTCAAAGTATTTATCATAAGGATTTCTCTTCTTCTTTAGGTATCGAGCGGATTGCACAGCTGTTGGTCATGAGTTGAAGCATCTTATGATCACGGTTGGTGTAACTATGTTGAAACTTCAAGCAACTCGTATGGTTTACTTTTTTACTGAAGAGAGAGTTTATTAGACTGATTTAAAAAAAAAAAAAAAATGATGGTCTAGTGGTTAGTGACCCTGACTGCTAAGCCGGACTTCGTGGATTGGATCCCCACCCAGGATAAGACTTTGTGTGATGAGCACAATGGTTTTTGAAGTTTCTGTGCCTGGGTGTAATTTATATATTTAGAAATATATGTTTATTAGATGTCTGGATGATGACGTTGTGTAAGTTCTCCCAATATATTATAATTATTATCTTTATTTAAATATAATAAATATAAATTCCATTTTAATTATTATTACTTTAAAAAAAAACTTGTTAATTCAATGCTCTAAAAGATATTTTTTTTAAATTAAAACAATCCCATTAATTTGTTACATTATAGCATTTATATGTCATAAAAACCTGTCATCTTATCTATGAGCTTTTTATTCTTTTGACGTTTTCAAACAATCATTGACTTTGTTTGACGAAATAAAAATATTCGAAGTTTGACTAGTCACAGCCACGATTAGTCGGTAAGGTACATCTCTAGTAAAGTTCAAACGAAATCTTGTTAAGGATAATGGTTTAAACCCATTGTCTCGCGTTTTAATGAAGACAACTATGTTGAGCTTAATTAATTAAAAGGTTGCCCCTTTTTGCTGTGAGTTTTTATCCAAATTAAGCCTTTTGGTCGTTGTTAAAAGTTTGGAGGCACCAAGTTTTGGTTTTGTTTTCACTTACGACGCCAATTAGTTTGTATCAGTAGTTAGGTGATACGGTAATTGGATTGGATAGTTTTTTTTTCCCACTTCCACTGCTTTAAATACGTGAATTGACCCACTGGTTGTGTTGTGATATATTTATGCTGTTTACATGGACGTACCCAAGGTGGGTTGGGGAGGGATTGTGTACTGTACCTACAAAACTAAAAGTGGGGTTTCATATGGTCAAATGAGTCAAAATTCGGCCTAATGTACACACACTGCACTAGACCACTAGTACAGTGTTTTGTATACTTATCTAGTGCATCCTGTATCCATTACCTGTTTGTATGCGTGTAAGCTACGGATTCACCCTGATAAGAAATAAAGGCTGAGTTCGTGTCACCAGAGTAAATCCCAATGGGTAGCATTACTAAGTTTCGTTTCAAAGCTATCATTATATTATTGGTGTTAACATATTTAAAAATAAACTTTAGACACTGTTACTACAAAGGGCTTATTAACCTATTGATGAATTTTCAATGATAAATAATGATAATTTAATTTTAATGGGTACTATTACTACTGAATAATTTTAATGAAATAAATAATTGGTTGTATTATTAGAACCGATTTGACATGCTAATTAGTGATAAGTTGTGTAATAATTTTTATTTTTATTTCTTTGTGTGTGTGTGTGTTTTTTTTGTATCTTTACATACATTTCGACACAAATGTTTTTTGTAATTAAATAAATAAATAAATTACAAATATCACCGGCGCCAAAATCAAAGTTGAGTTTGATTACAAACCTTAGACGGACTTAAATTTCGAAGCAACATTATTGGAACACCCACTTTTAAATAAATTTTGTGTGCAGGTAGACCTGGTGCGCTTAAATAATTAAAAAAATCCACAGGATAATTTGTGGCGTCGTCTTCTTCGATGACCCAATCGATAGAATTGTATTCCACACTTTCACCATTAGGTTTCCCTAATATCCGTGAATTAATGGTCACCGTTTGGTCGTTTTGAGGAGCCACAATAGCTCGATGACACAACTATGAACCAGTTTGATTTGTCATTTCTGTTGGATCAACATATACGATATACGGAACGAATTAGTTCGTGTAATGTGCAAACCGAATGATATACATTTTCTGACAAGAATATCAGATTATCTCTTTATTCCTCTCGTGCAAAAGTAGGTCAAAAATTTCTTGCACATTTGAGTGATCTCCTAATTACATACACATATTGACACTTAAATTACCTTGAACTACATTGTGCCCCAGAAATTAGCTCTTTACGTAGGCTCTTATTTTATCTGCCCCCGTTCTCGGTATAACTAATAATAATAATATAATAACATCTTGGGACAACTAACACAACGTCATCTGATCCCAAACTAAGCAGAGCTTGTGCTATGGAAACCCGACAACTGATAAACATACTTATATATTTCTAAATACATACATATTCTGGTGTCACTCCGCAGTTTAGGTATATTGGGGTAGCGCGCCCCTCGAAGGGGCGTATGGCAGTGGGCTGTCTTCAAAAATCCACGAGCGTCGCGCAGCGTCGTCGATTTTTTTTTTCTTTTCGACACCTGCAATGTTTTCTAAGCCTAAACGCCAATATAATCCGTATGAAGGTATTGCTGTGTTTACGGATGTCTGAATAAAACGAATAGTAACTTATAATTAACATTTTTTACAATACCACTGCGTCATCGAAGTACGTGTAAAAGCAGCGGCGTCAGCTGGTCGTTCTTTTTGAATTCCTTAGGTCCTTAAGTACTTAGTAATAGTTAAAATAAAAATCAATAATTAGTTGCCCAGAAATAATCATAGAAACAGGATAGAATAATGTTTACAAAGGAATATCTACACCCGTTGGAATCGAACACACGACAATTGGAATTTTTATGTTTATAATGCTAAATGTACGTTCGTACAGCTTAATCTACTTATTTATCTTAAAACTAATAAGTAATTAGGTATAAAAACTTTTCACGTGTCGGTCATAAAACTGTGGCGTGCAAAGAAAATTCTTCTTCAAACTTTTATCCTGGGTGGGGATCGAACCCACGACCGCCGTGGGAGTGTTGATTCGATCCCTACCCAGGATAAAAGTTTGTGTGATGAGCACGATGGTTTAGCCTGTGTCTGGGTGTATTTTATCAATAATATATATGTATTTATAAATATATAAGTATGTTTATCAGTTGTCTGGTTTCCATAATACAAGCTCTGCTTAATTTGGGATCTGATAGCTTTGTGTGAGTTGTCAGTATTTGTAGTTGTAGATTAAAGAGGCTCATGAAATCCATCAATTCGATCTTTAACGCTTGAGTAACAAATACCATTAGATTCTTTACTCTCAACACTACTACAAGTACAGCATACATCCATGTTACCTAAATTACACGCAAAAATTGCCAAATAATAATAATAAAAATTCTCTATTCACTTAGGAAGCAAAATACTAAACTCATGAAAAGTCGATTCTACATTTACATATAATGTCTGTTCGCAAACAATAGGTAAAGCCCGAGAAAAGAACAAGCAATAAAAACTTGCGGCCACTCTTTTCAAATTGCACATGTTTACGATTCTTGGTTTATAAACTGTATATACAGGTAAGGTGCTGCCACCATTAAATTATTCACCATAATAAAGGACTGATGCAAAAAAGGTCAAAAATATTAAAAGAAGAGTACACAACATTGGATACATCAGCCTCAATGGGCACAACATAGTAGGAACATCCACAAACAATGTAAAACTTATCATCGTAATTTTACAGGCATTTCTTGCCTTATAAATACTATTTCTATCTTATAATATAAAAACTGTATGTGCTTAAATAATAGCCAATTTACTGCTATTGAATAAGTATAAGTTTTGCAAAAGAAAGAAAGGAGCCAGCAGACAGCTAGTATTATATACTTAAATAGATAAATTACATCCAGACACAGAAAAAACAATTGTGCTCATCACACAAAAAATTGTCTTGGATGGGAATGGAATCCACGATCGTTGGCTTAGCAGTTATGGCCACTACCCACTAGACCAACATACAAAAATTAAAAAGCTACACGCATTTGTCTTATGTTCGAAGGACGCCCAAAAATGCCTATCAAACACCTCAACTACGTAACCTCTATAATATTATATCATAGTACTTTCCCTAACAAACGAATAACACAAGTTTCTCGAACAATATATCCATACATCAAAGTGCCAATGTTACGCATTGATCCCGAATCTATTTGCGGAATAATGTAGTATTACCTGCCCTATCGTCCTTATTATTTTTCCATAGCTATCAAACCCACGTCCGAAGAAAAGTGAAGGTTATATTTGTACATATTACACAAGCCAGGTGTAATATTATCCTATATCAATAACGAGGTATAAGTAATTTAATGCCATTATTATGTAAAGCGCAAAAGCGAGACGGTCTCGCCCAATAAGGGTTCCGTGTAAATTTGTAGCTAGGCTTTTTTGAGTTAAGTTAGAAGTTTGATTTTTTGACAGCTTTAAAGGTTCATTTCCGTGCATCGCGATCGATCGCGAGCCGCTCGCGGCTTACGACAAGCGGCTGAGGTAAATGACAGACGCGCGCGGCCGACGACTGTCGTAGGCCTGCGCGCGCACTGTGAATATTGTCGCATCGGCCGCGAGCGTCAGCCGCGAGCGGCTCGCGATCGGCCGCGATGCTCGGAAGTGAACCTTTAGGGACTGTAGACTTGAGTATATGGCTTTAATTTCAATTCGATACCTCCACGCGTTTCCGAGATAAAGAGTCTTGATAGACATACAGACGGACGGAACGACAAGAGAATGATCCTATAATGGTTTCGGTTTTTTTTCTTCTGAGTATACCCATAGTAACATCGTAACCGATTTAAGTCGGTTAATCTTGGCAGAACTGGAGGCTAGTGAACTAGACGGGAGATGTTATAGTGCAGATTTTTAAGCTATTGCATAGCTTTTATCGCGGGCTCGGGCTTTGAGCGCGGCGACCGAATCAAGGAATTCCGTTACGAAAATAAAACCTAACACACCACACTCCGCCTACCACGTAGCTCGGCCGAGCGTTCGCTTAACGTATATGTATATGGTACGACTTGCTCATCACACAAAGTTTTATACAGGCTGGGGATCGAACCCTCTTGCGTAGCAGTCGGACACACTCCCACCGCGCCACAGAGGCTGTTGGATTAATATTTTTTTTTAAATTGCATAAGTTGATAAAAAAATGCTATGCAATAGCTTTACCGCGGCAGTCCCGACTGTACGAAGCTCGCACGGATCACGGTTTTTTTTTCTTTTAAACAATTTTTTTTTTTAAATTTTTAACTTTTTTTATAATTGCATAAGTTGATAAAAAATGCTATGCAATAGCTTTACCGCGGCAGTCCCCGAGTGCCACACATTTTTTTTATGTATTCATAGTCCATGTCATAGAAATTTTGACACGATCAGAAAAAGATTAGTCGCATGACCGACAACAATTGTCTTATGTCAAACAGTATTAGCGGATATCGGATCAGTGACCTATCTGGTAATCTGTGAGTGACAGGTTTCTCGTTTCTCTCTGAAAGTCATTCAACTGTAATGAAAATATATTGTATGTTCTTTTGTCATACTACTAAATATACCTAAATATATAAATTTGATACATTTTAAATGTTTTTCGACGACTTTGGCGGACATGTCTCGGTGTCGCCCCACCCAGACTCTACAGAATCACTTTGTTTTAGGGGAATTTTGACTGCTGTGTTTTGATAGGCAATTGCCTCCACCATAGTATTTTCTTTTTGTCAAATACCAATAGCGAACGGCATATGGCATAAGTAGCTTTATACCCCCCAGTGCAAAATTCCATTGGATTATTATAGCATGAGACTATTAATATACTATGCAAAACGGCTGGCAGGAGCTGGATGCGAGAAGCCGAGGATAGAACAAAGTGGCTTGACTGCCTCTGTGGCGCAGTGGGAGTGTATCCGACTGCTACGCAAGAGGTCGTGGGTTCGATCCCCACCCAGGATAAAACTTTGTGTGATGAGCACGATGGTTTATTCTGTGTCTGGGTGTAATTTATCTATAATATGTATGTATTTAGAAATATATAAGTATGTTTATCAGTTGTCTGGTTTCCATAATACAAACTCTGCTTAGTTTGGGATCAGATAGCGTTGTGTGAGTTGTCCCAAGATATATATATTATATAATTGGAGAGGCTTATGTCCCGTAGTGGACTGCGATAGGCTGATGATGATGACGATGATGATGAGATTATTCAAGTCTTACTTTTTTATTGAAACATAAGTGTAGAAAAAAAAAACAAAATTTTAGGGTATGGTACTCAAATTTTGATAAAATTAGGTAAGTATGTGCACTCAGTTTCATGGGCACATAACCCTTGAATATGATCATACCTTTTCTATTACACCTTGTATATTTTACCAATAAGAATTTACTGTCTACAGTCGGCTAAAAGAAGCGGTATGCATATGGCCGTTTTTGTATAATAAGCTCAATAACATTGAAAATTCATAGCCTTAGTTATCTATACTAATATTATAAAGCGGAAGAGTTTGTTTGTTTGTTTGTTTGTTTGTTTGCTTTGTTTGTTTGTTTGTTTGTTTAAACGCGCTAATCTCAGGAACTACTGATCCTATTTGAAAAATTCTTTTTTTGTTGGATAGCCCCTTTATCGAGGAAGGCTATAGGCTATATAACATCGCGCTACGACTAATAGGAGCGGAGTAGCGACGTGAAATGTTGCAAAAACGGGGAAAATTTACGCATACGAAGTTGCGCGGGACAGCTAGTATATAATAAACTAGCTGTCCCGCGCAACTTCGTATGCGTAAATTTTCCCCGTTTTTGAAACATTTTTCATTGTTGCCCCGCTCCTATTGGTCGCAGCAATAAAGATTCTGCTTGACGAATAAAGGCCATTCTTTTCTTCCTTTTGATATCATAATTAACATTTTATATTTTATCATTCGTTACAAGTATTTTGGCCAATATATATGCACATATAGTTTTTACCTTTGTTGTAAGTACATGCTCCTACTATAATGTACCCACTAAGGCTGATTTTGCTTTATCTCATGTTTCAACTTTTTGATAAAACAATTTGCATCAGTCCTTTAACATGGTGTATAGTATATTAGTCGCAGCACCTTACCCCCATATCAAGTTTATAAACATTCAAACATTGTAAAATTGGCAATTTGAAAAGAGTGGTTGTGGTGGTGGAGTTTATTGCCAGGTTCTTTTCTCTGGCTTTAACTATTGTTTGCGAACTTGGCATTACATGTACATGTAGAATCCCGACAAATCACAAGAGTTGTTTTGCATCCTAAGTGAATAAAGAATTTTAATTTTTTTGAATTTTAAAGAATTTTTTTGATTCGGATCAGTAGTTCCTGAGATTACCGCGTTCAAACAAACTCTTCAGTTTTATAATATTAGTATAGATTTACTGAATAAATTATTGTTATTATTACAGAAACTGAAGAGCCATAATGTATTATCATCTGTTTTTATCCGCGACGACCACAGTGACAGTGTCTGTGGTAAGAGATGTTTGTGTGTGTGTCTGTTAACATTTTTCTCGGAAACTGTTTGGCCTATTTTGAAATGGCTTTTATTGTTATATAAGTCTCATTCCTGAGCATGTTCTTAGCTAAGTCTCAATGTTCTAGAACGCCTTGGGACGCTACAGTGCTCATGTTAAGAACAAAATTAGAAATGTTAAAAAAACCCCCGATGGGTGTAAAAAAGGTTCACGAAATTAGTGCCATGGATACAATAATTGCATTTTTGAAAGATAGAAATTTTTTTTTTTTTAGTCCCATGGAATTTATGAGTGACTGTTATTATCTTATAATCAGCCTTATTGGCGTTCCTAGTGTTGGAACCGGAGCCAAGGCTTTCTTTGGATTAGTGGTTAGTGGCTCTGACTGCTAAGCCAGAAGTCATAGGTTCAATTATGATTGGTTATATTCTGCATGCGATCACGGGATCACATTATGCATGCAGGCGCGGATGCAGGATTTGATCCTGGGGGGGGGAGGTGATAAAAGTGGCACGCCGGTAGTACAATGGGTAGGATTTGAACCTGCGGTCTCACGATTGCGAGTCCAATGTTTTAATAATTTGGGTACCGCCGCTATAGATTAGGATCAAATGGTTATGTGTGAGTTGCCCTATGATATTTATCTAATATGGTTTTTAAGTAATCAAATGAAGAGACGAGCAGTTTAGATGTAATAACAGACCACAACATTTTCACAAAAGAATATTACAAAGCAAACCCGACTGATTTAATTTAATAACTGAAATATTTTAGTGCCTAAAATCCGCCATTTTTTTCCAAATTTTGATGTACTCGTACTAAATGTAACTGTCAGAACTGAGACCAAAGAGAATAAAAATCTTACTGAGACCGTATTAAGGGACAATAAGTTTGCTAACTTCACTAACAGATGGCGCTGTGCCATTCGGCTGAATCGCGATATGGTTTCGTTCACAACTGTTCTACAAATATAATTGACGAACTCTAGCTGCTGAAAACCTAGCATAGCCCACGACTAGGGTTCGAGTTACCATAGTAGGGGACGCCCTACGCACATGCAGCACACACACACACTCACTCATATCACCGTAGTCAAATTTTCGTTAGTTTCGCTAACGAAAGTTTGGCTACGTAGATACACTTAGGTTAGGAGCACACGCTCGCCACAAACCCGCGCAAGGGTGTAAATAGCTTAACAGCTTACACTTAACGCCTCACATAAAAAAAAAAAAATCTAGCTGCTGAAATCTATCCAACCTAAATCCTGTTCGTTATTACAGATTACCTGTATTTTTGTATGTTACCTTGGGGATGCTTTTAGGTAACGTGTTAATCTAATTAACTCATTTTATAGAACTTACAGCTTCGCCTGTTAATGGTTTGTGGAAATCGTAAAAGTTCTGAAACCACTTCTCCGGGCTACGGCAGGCTACTACAAAAACCTGAACATCACAACATACAACGGACGAAGTCTATGACTGGATGAACATCTCACCGAACTCGAGGTAGAACTAGGTCGGATAAACAGGCACATATTTGGGGCTTGGTATACTTGTAAATTCCAAAATTGTTTTGTAATAACTAACTAATTGTAATGAGTTGGGTCCTTATTCACTATCTTTTCTTTTGTTTTCGCGTCCAGCCCGCGCTATCAAAATCTTGTTATAATGATATATAGAAGTGCTGCGCTTAGAAATGCATCGCGCATGCGCGCGGACATCTTTAAGCGCTCCGCGCATGCACCAGTTCGCGCGGGCTGGCCGCGAAAACGAAAAAAAAGATAGTGATTAAGGAAAGAACTAAAAAGTATGTAATGTAAACTTTGATTACATTTTCACATTGAGGATGTTAAATTTTACAAATAAACTGAAAATATCATAGTTTTATTACTTTTGTCAAACGTAGGTATATTAACTAAACAAATCAAATATTATTCAAATCATCCATTTAAACCTCTCACTGCCTCTGTGGCGCGGTGGGAGTGTGTCCGACTGCTACGCAAAAGGTCGTGGG
This sequence comes from Herminia tarsipennalis, assembly GCA_945859575.2. NCBI lineage: Eukaryota > Metazoa > Arthropoda > Insecta > Lepidoptera > Erebidae > Herminia > Herminia tarsipennalis. Next base: position 5,787,321 of record OX243857.2, on the reverse strand, counting down.
TCCAATTCTCACACGGGACACCACTTTGTGTGATCCACAAATTGTTGTTCCAAGTCTGGGTGTACTTTGTGTCCGTGATTTGTATGTTTGTGAAGTCCCCCGTGACACAGGGCTTGTGCACTACTGCGGGAGTCCTCTTTAAAAAAAAAAAAAAAAACCGCTCGCGCAATTTTTTTCATGCATGAAATTCAACAAACGAGGTTTAATGAGAGTTTTCACTATATAGGTAGGCAGCGGCTGGGGTGTGTCCCTGACATTCCTGTAGTCCATGAGCGGCGGTTACCGCTTACCATCAGATAGGCCGCTGGCTCGTCTGCCAACCATAGACGATAAAAAAACATGCAATTAAATTGAGAAAAAAACTGTCATATGCATGGTTTTTTTTTACAATGTCGTCAATAATTTCTTATGAAGTTATCACGTAAAATTATCGTCCGCAAACCGACTTACAGACAACCATTTTTGATGAAAATTCCTCTCGCTGCCCGCACTCACCCCCGTCCGCAGTTGATCCCCGTTTTTCGATCAGCTGTCAATCCGGGCGTCGTGCAACCGGCGACCGGGTACCCAGCGCGAAGTGTATAGTGATAGCTTTCACACGTTTCGGCGTCCGTCCGTCCGTTCCGATCGCAATTTATTCGCAACCGGATAGCCGGTTTGATGATCACGCTGAATGAAAAAAGCCGTTCTCAGGAAATAAGAGGTAATGTTTATGAGTAAAGAGGAAATTAAATACACAAAACAACCGTCTGGATCCGCCTATGCTTACAATATTTTTTTTAAGACGACTCCCGCGCTATAATCCGTTTGTCGCGTGGGACTTTTCAAACATACAAGTCATACACACAAAGTACACCCAAACTCGGAACAACAATTTGTGGTCACTTAAAGTGGTGTCCCGTGTGGGAATCGAACCCACGACCTCTTGCGTAGCAGTCGGATAAACTCCCACCGCGCCACAGAGGCAGTCTTTCATTTTATCTCAATCTGTCAATTACTTAAAGTAAGTAAGGTGTTTATACATAGCCATTAAGCTACCATCGCTTGTAAGTAAAGTGTGTAAGCTTAGTTACCACAAGTTCCTCAGAAATGTGGACTTGAACGGTTACAGTTTATACGGTAAAGACCTTTATTGAAACCACCTCAGTGTGTCAGTGTATTAATGTGTTTGAGGAGTGTACGATATAGGTCGTGTCAAACTCACTACGTATTTAACGCTGATTGTCGTTCACTTTGACAAGACGTGCTGAAAGGCTCTTTATACTGTACGATGTTTTGTTTAGAAGAAAAAACCCTCTACGGAATATGACATCTACGAAGAATAACATGTGACCTCTACGACAGGTTACTTCATTAAATTCTATTATTTGACCTCTATGTAAATTTACTTGTATGTAACTTGAACTCTGAGATTATGTACCAGTACTTAATTTAGACTCTATACAAATGTTCCTTTATGTGACCTTTACTCTACGAAAATGAGACTCGTCGTTACATACATGCTACATAATTTGACCTGTACGAAAATGAGCCTCGTCATAATATTCATTCAGGGTTAACTAGAGGTCATTACATATGTATGCTATGTAACCTAACCTCTAAGGAATTTAACCTCGTAGTAACATAGATGCTACGAAATTTAACCTCTACAAAACTTGGCCCCATCGTAACATACATTCTAGGTTTACCTAGAGGTATTTACATATGTATGCTATGTAATTTAATCTCTACGGAAATTAGCCTCGTCGTTACTTACATGCTACGTAATTTAACGTCTACGCAAATTAGCCTCGTCATAACATACATTCTAGGTTTACCTAGAGGTCTTTGCATGTATACGCTATGTAATCTAACCTCTCCGGAAATTAGCCTCGTCGTAACTTACTTCATTCGTAATGTACCCTCTACAAAAATTGGCCTCATCGTAACATACATTCTAGGTTTACCTAGATGTCATTATATATGTATGCTATGTAATCTAACCTCTACGGAAGTTACACTCGTCGTAACATACGTGCTACGTGATTTAACCTCTACGAAAATTAGCCTTGTCGTAACATATATTCTAAGCTATTTAACCTCTACGAAAATACGCCTCGTCGTAACATACATGCTACGTAACTTAACCTATACGGAAATTAGCCTTGTCATAACATACATTTTAGGTGATTTAACCTCTATGAAATGGAGCCTCGTCGTAACAAACATGCTATGTAATTTAACCTCTACGGAAATTAGCCTCATCGTAACAAACATGCTATGTAATTTAACCTCTACGGATATAAGACACGTTGTAATATACATGCTACGTAATTTAAACTCTACGAAAATGAGCGTCGTCGTAATATACATGCTACATAAATTAACCTCTACGGAAATATGTGTCATCGTAACATACATCCTAATTAATTTAACCTCTACGAAAATGGGCCTCATCGTAACATACATGCTACGTAATTTAACCTCTATGGAATTTATTCTCGTCGTAACATACTAGGTAATTTAAAATCTACGAATATGAGCCTCGTCGTAGCAATTACGTAGCATGTATGTTACATGTTACTGCCACGCTTTGCTGTAGCTTTTAAAGTCAGGAAAACTCACCGGTCCTCCCAGACCATTCTGCTAAAGTTTCATCACAATCTGATCATTGTTTCGGAACGCATAGAGGACATACAGACAAACATTGATTTTTATATCTATCCTAATATTATAAAGCTGAAGAGTTTGTTTGTTTGAACGCGTTAATCTTAGGAACTACTGATCCGAATTAAAAAATAGTTTCTCTGTTAAATAGTCCATTTATCGAGGTAGGCTATAGGCTATATAACACTACGCTGCGACCAATAGGAGCGGAGCAGCAATGTAAAATGTAACAAAAACGGGGAAAATTAACGCATACGAAGTTGCTTGCGACAGCTAATGTTTAGATAATTTTTGACAAAATTCATTCAGATTCCTACTCGATACAAAGAACAAGATTAATTCGAACATCACACCAAGTTCTCAACAATAAGTCCTTTACAAAGAAACACTTTACGATATCACTGAGGCATAAACAAAAAGTTTATCTTTCGTATCTTCACAAACAGCTATTTATTCAAATCGGCCGCATCTTACAAAGTTTTCGTTCCCTTTGATAGATTCTGAGGATTTCTTGTATTGTGTATGGAATAACATAACTTGCGTTTTTTTATTTGAGTAAGGGATTTATCTGAATATATAGATATGCAAGTAAATCTTCTTCAAACTGAAATATCTCTACATATTTGTTATCAAGTTTCCTCGCGCGATTTTGCCTAGTTACGTTTGATTTGGATTTAAACTTGGTTTTTACTTCGACCAATATTTAAACACTTATAATAATATAAATAATATCTTGGGACATCTCACACAAAGCTATCTGATCCCAAACTAAGCAGAGCTTGTACTATGGAAACCATAACCGATAAACATACTTATATATTTCTAAATAGACACAGAATAAACCATCATGCTTATCACACAAAGTTTTATCCTGGCTGGGGATCGAACCCCCGATCGCTTGCGTAGCAGTTGGATACACTCCCACCGCGCTACAAAGGCAGTTAATTACAGACTTTATCTAATTTGGGATCAGATGACTGTGAGTGAGAGATAAATAAATGCCCCAAGTTACAACTTACGCTTAAACCGCTCCCACTTGTCGGGTTTTGGATCCGTATCAAAATCGGGTGCGCCAGTATAGGGTTTCCCAAACTGGGTTCTGCGGAACTCTGGGGTTCCGTAGAACAGTTACTAGTGATCCTCGTAAAAATATTTTCATACAAATATATAAATTGCCATTAAAACAATCAATTGAGTTAGATAAAATACCTGTGTACTACGGGATGAATAGGCCTGATGAATATGTTATTTATTTGTATTATTTACCTGATGTATATTATATTACCTACAAATATCGAGAGTCGTAGGCTCTCTATGAGACGTTAGCTGTTGTCCTTATAAACATTTTCTACCTTGTTTTAATTTCCTAGGATGTAGTATTATTGTGGTAGGTGGAGTGATGATCTACGCAAAACGGCTGGCAGTAGCTGGATGCGAGAAGCCGAGGATAGAACAAAGTGGCGTGCAATTGGAGAGGCCTATGTCCAGCAGTGGACTGCGATAGGCTGATGATGATGTGAATATTATTTATGTGTTATATGTAATAATATATGTGCATTTGCCCGGTTTGTTTGCAATGAAAAACTACTATAATATCATTATAATACGAAGGTTTTAAACGAGGGCTTTCATACATTTTCTTCATAATCATTGTAAATGATGAAAAACTAGATAGGTACATTTTTTATAAAGACCCTTACAATGTTTATACTGTCACTCAGATTTCACCTTTTACGTTAATAAATAGTGACATGTAATATTATTTGTGTGTTATATGTTATAATATTAGTATGTTTATATATGCACTTGCCCGGTTTGTTGATTTTTTTGTATGGAACTATTCACACTTAGATCGGGGTATAACCATGTCGAGTCGTCTCCGTATCGTTGTATCTAAATTTCCATCACAGTAACAGTTAATTTCCTTCATACAAGGCCGGGGGTGCGGTGATCGTGCATCAACTCTCCTACTACTAATTATAGAGATATATAGACTGCTTACAATGCAGGTGTGGCAGAAAGCATTGTTTTATGGTGTCATTAGATGAATGGTGACCATGTTGATGAATAAACAAGATAGGTAACTAATTGAAAGTGCTCGAGAAGAGGTGTCTGTTATTCGAGTAATATAATGAACTCGAAAGTTACTGAATTAAAACCTTTTTTAGGGTTCCGTCAAAATGGCAAAATGGAACCCTTATAATTTCGCCATGTCCGTCCGTCCGTTACCTTTACCGTTTGTCAACATCGTATCGTAGTGCCGAATCTACAAATATTTAGAGGCGGGGCTAAAACTTGGTGGGACATTCTTCATTGATGATCAGCTCCTATTAGTTGTACCGTGATGTTATATTGCCTATAGCCTTCCTCGATAAATGGGCTATCCAACACTTATAAAGATTTTCAATTCAAATCAGTAGTTCCTGAGATTATCACGTTCAAATAAACAAACAAACTCTTCAGCTTTATGAAATTAGTATACATATGTTTTGTTGCTATTGTAGGCCCATGCCGAATTAAATACATTTTCTTTTATTATTCTTTCTTTGCTAGTTATTTTTGAAAAAAAAATTAACGACAAAAAAGAAATACCAATTTTTTCTATTTCCCTATTGAATTCAAAGTAATACAGGACTACTTTAGCTACTAAAACACTAGTACTGTAGTTATTGCATTGTTCACTCGACGCTTATTGCTAGAATACACTGTACTATCGGCTATCTATACTATTATATATCGTGTCTAGCTATGCCACGTTATTGGTTTTCACTGCGTACGGAGCTGAATTGTCTCGCCGGCTTAACATACAATCAACTTGTAGATATGTAGGCTACCTACAGTATAAGTTAAGCTCATAAAGGTTTGTTACTTGCAATTATTAATCTCATTACTGCGCTGTCGAGGCGTATACTTGATGCAAGCGTATTTGAGATCGATCCCAAAGTAACAAAGAAATTGAACTGCACTGAACTGCAACTGAACTGCAACTGAACTGCAACTGAACTGCAACTGAACTGCAACTGAACTGCAACTGAACTGCAACTGAACTGCAACTGAACTGCAACTGAACTGCAACTGAACTGCAACTGAACTGCAACTGAACTGCAACTGAACTGCAACTGAACTGCAACTGAACTGCAACTGAACTGCAACTGAACTGCAACTGAACTGCAACTGAACTGCTTTAAATACGTGAATTGACCCTCTTAGATTTTAGTTACGGTTAATTGGCGGCGCTCGCCTCGACACCACTGCCCTCCAGTGTATCAGTGCATTTTGGCGGCCATCTTGCGCACATGTTATCGGGTGCAATACCTGTAAATTAATTGTAAAGTATCATCTAATTATCATATTTTGTATATCGTCTTATTGTGTTCGTGTGTATTGTTCCGGGTCATATTTTGTGAACTGTTATCTGAACTATATCTTCTAACTTTTAATCAATCAATATCAATCAATCAATACTTTATTTATGAGCATAGGTACAGTACAGTTCTGTTAATGTTATAAGGCTTTACTATGTACTGCCAGAGATTGGCGTACAAAATTGTGGTTAGTAGTAGGTCTGTCATATCATCATATCAACCCATATGATGGCCCACTGCTGGGCACGGGTCTCCCCAGTAGAACCTACTAGTATGTAGATCCTGGGGGTAATTGCCATAATCGCCACGCTTGGCGAGCGGGTTGGCGATCGCAGTAAGGCTTTAAGTACGCAGAGGACGCTGCTGCCCGTCCTCCGAAGTGAAATCCCTTAGTCGCCTTGACGACACCCATGGGAAGAGATGGGGTGGTACTATTCTTAAGCCGGCACCACACGGCATAGGCAGTAGGTCTGTAATCCCTACTAATATATAAATGTGAATGTAAGTTTGTTTGTTACGCTTTCACGCGAAAACTACTCAACCGATCATCATGAAACTTTGTACACATATAGAGGTATTAGAAGTAACATAGGATTATATAAAAAGGGGGGGGGGGGAATTTACGCAGACGAAGTTGCGCGGGACAGCTAGTAAATTATAAAATTAAAACAATCACATTTTCATTTTCTTTGTAATTCTATAGTAAACACTGTCGTTTCTCCTTCTTTCCATATTTCTACTTTCTAACTGTTGTTTAAGTTTTAGTGTTCTGGGTAACGATGATTAAAAGTAAAATCAACTAAACTGTAAGTATTTTTTATTTCCAATTACCCACAAGTCAATACCAAGCTGCTGACTACGACGTGATATATGTATGTAGTAGCAACAGATACTACCACAGAATACGGATAAATTCATGGACATGAATCGAAGAAAAATCTTCTAGTCCCAAATACCACAGTGCCTCAAAAAGCGTGTGTGATGCCAGTGTACGTACAGCACTGTGACGTAGTCCTTCACAATGGGCTTCCTATGAAAGCTCAAGATCATCCAAAGGGCAATGGAGAGGACTACGCTTGGAGCTTTCGGAGATCGAGTCAAGCATGAAGAGATTGGCAAAAGAACCAAGGTTACGGGAATATATGGCGGCGGCTGAAGCGTTCGATGGCCGATGAAGCCACGACTCGGTAAACGAAGGGTAGGACGGTGCCCTGCTAGATGGACCGACGACCTGAAGAAGGTTGCTGGAATGGACTGGATGCGGTAGGCAGAGGACCGGAAGTTATGGCGGAAATTAGGTAGAGGCCTATGTCCAGCAGTGGACCAATACGGGCTGATGATGATTTCTAGTTTTAAAAAAAATTTGTTTAAGCTAGTATTTTTGAAGGTTAAATCGTCCAAACAGCTCATCTTTATTATATTATAGCTGTCCCGTGCAATTTCGTCTGCGTAAATTTTCCCCGTTTTTGCAACATTTCTCATTGCTGTTCCGCTCCTATTAGTCGTAGCGGGATTCGGATAATATACGTCCAATTGTCAATACGTCTACTTGTCATTATGTCCAAACTTCAAACTTTAGTGACAAATTGATGAAGACACAAAATGTTCAAATATAAAAAACGTGAATGTGTCTAAACGCCTTGATTAAAATATGGTCCAAGTGACACAATGTCCAATTGTAATAATTCCTTCTGGTCAGAACGTACTACTGTTAATATACCAACAGAAGGACTGCCATTGTGTTTTCAACTTCACGTGGGCTATAACAGAATCGAAATAAAAAAAAAAACTTCTGACAAATTGAGCACAGGCAATGGTACTCAATGTTTATGCCTGGAACAATACCTACCAGAGAAGTTGGCTACGTGTTTGTTAATATAATATATAATACTTGTAAATTACAATAAAATTGAAATTAAAAATATAGTATTTATTCTTTAAAAAAATGTTACAAGAAAATAAAAAAAAACTCTTCATTCCTATTTAAAATATCTTATCATTTTTCTTCTTTATGTCTATGTCTTCTCCACTTACACTTTCTATTGCTATTAATGTTAAGAAAATTATTTATAATATAATGTTAAATAAATTTTTTAACATTAATTGTATTTTTTTCTTATTTTAATGCAATCTTCTAGAAACTGAAGACATGTGATTTCGCTTTTGATCACTAGTTCTAACTTTTCTTTATATCTTCTGTTAAACATTATGTCTGCCCTTTTTCTCTTATTACGATCAAAAAGGTTTCGCGTAATTTTTATTTTTTGTGTGTTAGCTTCTTTTCTTAATAGATCAATAAATTTAAATATATTTTGTGTAGTCCCATGCATCCGTTTCTTCAGCCGATTGTGCCAACCTTCTACACAGTTATTTGTGCGATATTTATCACCGAAAACGCTAATGTCAGCTTTTAAAGATTTAGATAGCCATTCCTTGTCATAGTATTGTTCAAAACTAATAATTTCATTATTTTTTGCCGAATAAAATTCTTTAATAGAATTAACGCCCTCAACGATTAAATGTGTTGGAAGTAGCGGCAAAACTGAAAACAATCTAGCATATTGTCGACCTGCCTTAGTATCACACAATTTAAGAGCGTCTGCCTTCTTCCAAATAGCTCTCTGGTAATGGTAATAACAACCAGAAATTTCTACATCCGGGTAAACATTTTTAATACCATTAATTTGTGCCTTTTCGAAATCACATTTAAATTTATTTATTACCACCTTATACTTATCACGCAATATCGAAAACAGTCGTTGATAAATAACTGTCCTTTTGTTAGGCAGCAATGCGTATACCATTGGTATAACATTTATATATTCATCTGTTTCTCCTAAATCTAAATGAATACAGTATAACTGATAAAATGGCACTGGTACAACTGCAAAGGTACCATCCCCAAAGTATGTATTGCCTGGATTTCGTACCATAGTTTTTATGGCTAAGTCTGTGCCAAATATCAAAATTTTTTCTTCATTCCCTTCGTCATACAATAAAAACTTATCCTTTAAAATATTAGGTATTTGTACGTCTTCAACTTTACTAAATCTTGTCTCCGTAACATTCAAAAATGTCTTACGTATCCTGTACAGTGTTCGTTTTTTACTACTAAACGATGGTATTGCTTCGTCATTATCAGAGTCGTTTAATGACATATTCAAATTATTGAAGGAATCTTCATATATTTTTTGTACTGGGGAATAAGTTGAACGAACCTTCTCCTTACATTTTTCATATGCCAAATGTACAACATTTTTACACTCGGAGGATTCGCAGGTATGTAAACTCTGCCTGAGCACTCTTGATCTTTCCTTGTCTATTGTTTTAGATGCGGTACAACTATCTCTATCCACACATCTCCATAGTGATGAGCCACATTTGTTTTTTACATTTAAATTATACCTGTATTTTCCTAATAATACTGTATCCTTGCCTTTTTGATTTAAACTAAATATTAAACTGCTATTTTCCATTATTAAACAATATTAAGGTTAACTTGGTCTTTTTCCTTTTTGAAAGATGCCTATTAAACAGGAAAACCAATGACAACGTCATTACGAAATGAATAATTACTATTTGTAAGCGGCCAGTGTCAACCTCTATGTAGACTTTTTTAGCATTAATTAAATTGACAAATTTACGTTATAACATCATGTGTATTTGACTTTTGTACAAACTAAGATTTGGACATTTTAACACTTTCACATTTTAACAATGGATCATTATAGCAAAGAGTCAATGTAACAGTTGGACATAATCATACTTTTGGGTTTTTGACAAGTGGACGATTACGAGTTTTTGGGTTTTTGACAATTGGACGTATATTATCCGAATCCGATAAGAGGATTTAAGAATCTTCGTTTTCATATACTTGTGGAAAAATCATATTATGTAGATACTAAAATCACTTTTAGCTCTTAAATTCATCTCGTAAGCGCGAAACTACATCACGGTAGGCAGTGATTAATCAAATTATCTTTGCTAAACGTGTTATAACTGGTTGTAACTGGATACAGCCGGTATAAACCGGTTATATAAGGTATCAAACATTATTATGTCAATAAGAGAACTTCGCAGGTAACTTGATTTATTTCTACATCCATGTTTGGTAAACAAATAGACTGATTTACTTTTTGACTGCCTCTGTGGCGCGGTGGGAGTGTATCCGACTGCTACGCAAGAGTTCGTGGGTTCGATTCCCACATGAGACACCACTTTGTGAGATCCACAAATTGTTGTTCCGAGTCTGGGTGGACTTTTTGTCCGTGACTTGTATGTTTGTAAAGTCCCCCGCAATACAAAAAAAATGCTCTTGCTCTATGCTCGCGGTTTCACTTCCAATAAGTCGTGATGCTGATCACTCCCTATAGACGTTAGCGTTACCCTCGATCTGTGAATCACCACGATTGAAGGAAATGGACTTTATACAACAATCGAAATGGATTGAAAAGATTATCAATCTTAAGTTACTACTTACAACATCAGCTGTCTGACAGTAAAAGTCCTGTCAAAATCAGTCCAGCCGCTTAGGAGATTAGCCAGAACAGACAGACATAAAAAAAATGTGTTTTTGCTATAAGTACCGTTTATACTTATTTAGATGCATTTAGTAAAAAGCTGTTATTTTGACATTACAAATATATTTGTTTATATAGAGTATTAAATATGCTATTCTGATTTATAAGCTCCAACGTTGTAAAGTTTCATCAAAATCTATTCAGTAATTTTTGCGTGATTGACTAACAAACATCCCTCTATAATAAAAAAAAAAAAAAAAATCTATTCTTACAAACTTTCGCTAAGCAATAGATACAGGTAGTTAATGCAATGCGGCAACGTAAAATACGTATGTATGCTCAGTATATATGTATGTTCGTAATTTTCTCAAAAACTAATGATCTGATTAACATAGGGTTTACGCTATTCGACTGTCTATTTTTCTGGGAAGGTTTTCTATACTAATATTATAAAGAGGAAAGATTTGATTTTTTGTTTGTATTGAATTGGCTCCGAAACTACTGGATCGATTTGAAAAATGCTTTTATCGTTGTGAAGCTACACTAACCTCGGGTGACATAGGCTATTTTTTATCCCTGTATTCCTATGGAAACGGGAGTTACGCGGGTGAAATCACGAGGCGTTTGCTAGTAATGTATAAAACGTTGTCCTAGATCATAGTACACCAGAGTTATAGACTAAAACAAGTCAGTGAAATTTCCATTCGGTGATGTACTACATAGATCTTTTTCCTAAGATTTTCATAAGTCGTTTTATTTTTTATTGAAATCCGTTGCCAATTAATCGTGAATGAATGAATTGAAATTTGCTAGCGCTGGACTTTATGGTCTAATTATAAAATTTATCTAACAGTGGAAATTTGTAAATGGTCATTACATTTTTATTAGCTGCTTGCTGACCCTAACAACTTCGTCTGCGTCAATTTTCCCCGTTTTTACCCGAAGTAATATGTAAAGAAGTAAAGAAAATATGTAAAGAAGGGTTATGTTTGTTGTATGTATGTATGTATATATGTACTATGGGTTTCAAATGAGAAGATAATCGCGATCGTGTCTACTTCACTCTGTACTTGTCAAAATTGTACCGCTAGCAACAAAAACTCCCAAGTCGGGTAAAGTACGTATGTGTATTATGGTAATGGAAAAACATAATAAATAGTAAAATACAGTGCTTATTAATAGTTCATTAGATTAGGTAGGTACTTATGTGTAATACTAATGACACCTTTTTACGAATCATTATAATTCTGACCTTACGTTACACAATGAAGTTGCAGTAAAGTTGCATCATCATGACAGTTATCAACTCATTTGAAATGCATAGTATGTATGTATGTTTGTATTATTCTTTATTACACTGAACGGATTTATACAATTAAGACGTCGTTAGATTTGTCTTGATCACCAAAATGTTTTTAGAAAAAAAACAAACATGGCGGCTGTGAGATGTCAAAATAAAGAGGCGTGAAAAAAAAAGTTGTTTTGAATACTGCCCATATTACAGTATTCAAAACAACTTTTTTTTAATCAAATTAAAGGGCTTATCTTAAACATTTCAAAAAGGTATAACATGATTTTAACTGTAATACTAAAAAAGTTAGTTAACAACCATTATTTTTTCAATCTTCAATATTTGACAATAGCTGTGATAAAAGTTAGTTGTTACATTGGTTACATCTTACAACCACTAAAAAGTAATCAATAAAAAAATAAATTATATAAATAAAAAACCCGCCTACTCAAAAAAGATGGAAACAAGATCCCCTGCATAATTATATAATTTCATGCAATCGGAGGCACTTTAATAAGTTCATCGAGATTCATTAATGCTTCAGACCGATATTTAATACTAGCTTTCGCCCGCGGCTCCGCCCGCGTGGATGTCGGTTATCGCGATAAAAACTATCCTATGTCCTTCCCCGGGACTCAACCTATCTCCATACCAAATTTCATCAAAATCCGTTCAGCCGTTTAGGCGTGAAAGAGTAACAGACAGACAGACAGACAGACAGACAGACAGAGTTACTTTCGCATTTATAATATTAGTATGGATACTAATAATCTCCCGATCTTGGCTTCTTTACATTACACCAAATTATGTCGTAATGTAATTTTTGAAATATAAAAAAATACATATTACCTACATCACCCTACATTAACTAGGTACCACCTACTTTTGTCACATAATCATTTACCACACATCTGAGAGACCTCAGAGTAAAATGATGTTTCTCTGTCAGGTTTAGGGCCTAAACCTCACCATAAACAACGATTTTACTCCATTAAAATAGTCTTTAGGTGGTTATGGTCATAACTCCAAAAACAAGTGGTAGGTGATTAAGAGTTAATATGTAATGTATTTTCCAAAACTGATATTTCAAAGTTATTTAGTGTTAAAACTATTCTAAAACGATGACATTTAAAATAAGTGAATGTTTTTTAAAATGCCCAGCAATACCATTTTTTAACGAAGTATGAAGATTCATACATCAATAATTTATAAATGGAACGAATGGGAATCACATTACCCATAAATTCCGTCGACGGAACTATTGGGAGATTATTAGTATACTAGCTGACCCGCGCAACTTCGTCTGCGTCAATTTCCCCCGTATTCGCAACATTTTTAATTGCTGTTCCGCTCCTACTACTCGTAGCGTAATCGTATATAGCCTATAGCTTCCCTAGATAAATGGGCTATCCAGCAATGAAAGAATTTTTAAATTCGGATCAGTAGTTTCCGAGATTACCGCGTTCAAATAAACAAACTCTTCAGCTTTATAATATAAGTATAGATTACAAATCAACCTGTATGTACTCGTATATGCCTACGGATATTTGAGTGATATTTTCCAATACAGTTATGATCGTAGTTTAAGATGCCCTACCCACGGCTCAGTAATAGTCTCCTGCTGGTTTTCATTAACGTCACGGCGTGAAGACCAGGCTTCCTGCGGAACTGACGTCATCGATGTACCTATTACAATTAGTTTGGTTTAGCTTTTACCTGCTTTTATTTTAAGTATTTGTGTACAGTGAGGATTTATAAGATACTAGCGGACACCTCGCGGTTTCACCTACGTAATTCCCGTTCCCGTGGGAATACAGGGATAAAAAATAGCCTATGTCACCCGGGGTTAGTGTAGCTTCACAACGATGAAAGAATTTTTCAAATCCGTCTAGTAGTTTCGGAGCCTATTCATTACAAACAAACAATCAAAGCTTTCCTCTTTATAATATTATTATAGATATAGACTAGCGGCTAGAGGCGAAGGGTTAAGAAAACTCTGGGGTAAGATACAAAAATATACATTGCTGAACAAAGTTGTTTGTACCTATAAAGGGGCGTCTTAACGGCTATTTTATATGGCAATGCTGTGGGCGGCAATATGGCAGTAGTCTCTAATATTTGAAGAAAGAAGAGAAGAAAAGTTTCTTTATTGCCATAAATGACGTACACACAAAATTAAAAACCTTAAATTAAACAATATTATGAAAATATGTATATTACGGGTCTTAATCGCGTGAATAATTTAAGGTAAATGACCGTCACTATTACTCCAGGATGGCGAGGGAAGCGGTTGAAATCAAAAAAACATGTCAATTTCAACCGAGAAGACGGATACCGTTTGTCAACATCGTGGAATCCCGTGATCGGCAAGTGTACAAACCGCCGAACAAACATTACACGCCAGTGTGCAGATGTCCTTAGTGTTGTGTGTCGAAGTACCGACGGTTCCGTAATAGTGAGAGATAAAAATCAAGCGAGGGTAGTTTCCGAAACCCGCGCTTCACGGAGGCGACGCTGAGCTCAACTAGTCTACCCGTGACCACGGCCGTTGCAATACGGTCGAAACGTCGGGCAATAAACAAGGTATTTTACCTTGAATTATTCACGCGATTAAGACCCGTAATATATATATTTTCATAATGTGTACAAATCGCGAAATTTTATCAACATTTATAAACAATATTAGTCTTAAACATTAACATATACAATGAGTTCAGTTGGCACGTCATAACTATGACAATAAATGCTCCCATTCAGCATATATGTTGCGATTTTTGCGACAAACTTGCAACGCTGATTTTTAATGAGACCATTTACCTAATTATATAATTAATAAATTAGTACATACTTACCAAGTATAAAAACAATCGTATTAAATAAATAAATAATGAGTTATGCAAATACATAATAGTATTATATATATATATATATATATATATATATATATATATATATATATATATATATATATATATATATATTCCCGTGTGGGAATCGAACCCACGACCTCTTGCGTTGCAGTCGGATTCACTCCCACGGCGCCACAGAGGCTACATATCACATTCATACGAATGGCAATATAAAGGCTTTTAATTCTTTTTATTTATTTATTATATATATGTTTATTAATTGTCTGATTGCCATAGTAAGGCCCTGCCTAGTGTAGAGTCAGATGGCGTTGTGTGAGTTGTCCTAAGATATTGTATAGACTCTTTAAAGCGTCTTCTAGACGGTTGGAAACAAGCGAACAAACCAAGGTGACCTTGCTGGTTTCCAACCGTGCAGACGGCTGTTGTAAACCAAATTACATTGTTCTTGGTTTGCAACAGCCGTCTACACTGTTGGAAACCAGCAAGGTCACCTTGGCGGGAAGCCTTGTTTCCAACCGTCTAGAAGACGCTTTACTCTTTTACTCTCTAGTATCTCAAAGAACGTTTCAAGTTCATTCCTGACACACTTTCAAGATTCCTAAAGCGTCTTCCAGACGGTTGGAAACAAGGCTTCCCGCCACGGTGACCTTGCTGGTTTCCAACAGTGTAGACGGCTGTTGTAAACAAAATTACTTAGTACTTGGTTTGCAACAACCGTCTACATTGTTGGAAACAAACAAGGTCACCTTGGTTTGTATGCTTGTTTCCAACCGTCTGTAAGACGCTTTAGGTCATCGGAGGATTTAAGATTGGAAATTCCAGTGCATTCCACAAAATTGTATCAGCAGCAGCAGGCAGCAAGACTATGGAATACGAGCTCAATCGTTGGCATCTTTTAAAATAATGTTAAAGGATCACTATATTTGTAATTAAACTTTTAATCATTTATTTATTTTTTTTCTATAATAAAAAAAGATAACTAGCAATGTGGGATTGAGTCCCACATTACTAGCAATCTTGTTAACCCCTCCAGCTAAGCTGAAAGGCTTTGTTAGAAGTGGGTTCACGTCGGTAGTATAATGGGTAGGATTCGAACGACCTCACGATTGCGAGACCGATGCCTTAGCCATTAGGCTACCGCGGCTTCAAAATCTATCTCTTCTTATCTTATCTATCTCTTCACTTGTCTCTTCTATCCATTCAAAGGTTGCCTGGAAGAGATCGCTCTTATCGATTAGACCGCCCATTGTACCTAATTTAAGTTAAACAATGTATACTTTGTTTTTTGTATTGGTGTACAATATTATTATTATAATAATAAGATTATTGTTAAAATTTGTGCTCAATCGGTGCAGAACTTATTGAGTTTTTGAAGCCTACTCAAAGCAATTTTACATACTATATTTTTAAGTACAGCTTATCTGCTGTCAAAACAACAACAAAACAAGATCCCCTACATAATTATGTAGGGGATCTTGTTCCCATCTTTTTTGTGTAGGCGGGTTTCTGATTTTCATAATTTATTTTTTTATTCTAACGACGCATGAATTGTATAAATCCGTTCAGTGGATTGTGAGATATCATGTAATAAAGAATGTTACATACATACATACAAGATACGCGCGAAAAACATAACCCTTCCTTACAGTTGGGTAAAAAATAAAAGTAAAAAAAAAATTAAGTTGAAATTAGACTACAAATATATTGAAATAAAGTACATATTCAGTAATCGTTTGCAAGAGCATACAAATCAATGTATTCAGGTCCCTTTCTAGCAGCAAGTAATTGTTTTTCAATTTCCTCTTGCCCCTTATCCATAAGAACTGGCCTGTCACTTTTGACATCTGGCGTGCCACTGTCACTTTCACCATTATCATTAGGATCATCATTGCCACCGTACCCACCAGCTCTTTGATAACCACCCATATTTGCATAGCCAGGACCCATGTACCCATCTGGTCCACTGGGCCTTACCATACCTGGTCTCTTACCTGTTTCACGGGCACTATTAGCTTTATTTCTATGCCTCCATGGTGCTCCATAAGTATCTTGAGCTCTTCCGCCGTTGTTTTGTCCTCCAACTCTTCCAAAGTTACCTTGTCTGCCATAATTAACTGGGCCAAACCTTTCATAGTTTCCTGGCCCTCCAGGATTACCATAGTCGACTGGGCCAGGTCTTCCGTAGCCACCTGTCTCCGCTGGTCTTCCATAACCACCTGTTTCCGCTGGTCTTCCATAACCGCCTGTCTCAGCTGGTCTTCCATAACCACCTGTCTCAGCTGGTCTTCCATAGCCACCTGGCTCCCCACCGTTGCTATAATCAACTGGCCCATTGGGTCTTCCGTAGTCATTTGCCCCTCTAGGTCTTCCGTAATCATTTGGCCCTCTAGGTCTTCCGTAATCATTTGGCTTACCAGGCATTTCATAGTCATATGCATACGTATTTCGTCCTACAGAATCACCATAATCCTTAAACTTTGAGCTGTCTTGAGGTCTTCCAAACTGCTGTGGTGGTCTTCCACGTGTATTGGGCTTTGGGGTCTGTGGGTACGGTTCCTCGTCTGGGTCTCTCTTGGTGTAAATTCCATTGACATGTTCAAAACAATAACGGTGTGCACACTGTGGTGGAAACAGAAAAAAAGTATGTTTTTTAAATAGATAATTTTTGGTTTAGAACAAAATATATGGGTACAGAAGGCCGACTCTGTACAAGCGAAAACAGACTACGCACGTAGGATTTGGTAATGGCTTAGAGCTGGTAACCCTAAAGTCGCGGGTTCAAGTCCCGCATGAGAAGAAATAATAAAATAATAAAAATTATTTAATGCCTGTTCACAAACAACTGGTAAAGCCGGAGAAAAGAACATACTGAATGAATGATTTCTCATATTTGAATGAAGTTTTGATCAAATAAATTGTTTCATACCATACAACTCGTACAACTTAGTTCTACTTTTGTAAATGCCGATTGTTGCCCAATCCCAAAAGCTAAGTTTAGAATTCATATAAAACGTTTTTGATTTAATTAAGTTATTGTATTCCGATTTTATTATATCAAACAATGAGGAGTAATGATAGTTCGGATCAAAGTAGGTGCAATCTGTACTGGTAATATAAGCCGAAACTTTAGAACCGATTTTTCTAAGCGAACTACATCTCATTTATTTTGCACACTTACACACACATGTGTGGGAAAAGTGAGGTTTTGCCCAGAGTGATCAGATTTAAATCACTTAATATTATCCCATTAAAATAACTACAGTTGCAGAATATTAACCTAAGCAAATAGCAGAATGTGATGTGATTCGTGTTGGTTCATTAAATAAATACTGTAAATTAAACGATTTAAAAAAGTTACTAATCTCAATACTCATTGCTCAAGTATATTTACATTGAAATCGCCACATACTACTATATGCTTATAGTTACGGTAATAACTTTTTTTTTTTTAAACACATCGTCCATCACAGATTCAGATTTAACACTGTTGCATACAAATATCATAATGTATAGGCTATACATGGTGGATTTATGATATTTGTATGGTGGATTTATGATGTTTATAGATGCACTAACCATACAATAATAACTATTAATAAATATCAGTTCATTAGTTTTCAACCAAAGTTAAGTTATGCAACAAATATGTATTTATATCTCGTCTTACGTGCCCGTATATGCGAACATGGTCTGTTAGCCGGCCTTTTGTACCTATGTATTTTGTCGTTTTCGTTACATGTTTTACTGACTGGACTGTTGGTATAGTGGTTAATGATCCTGACTGCTAAGCCTACCCAAAATAAAACTTTATGTAATGAGCACGATGGTTTATTCTGTGTCTAAGTGTTATTTATCTTTAATATGTATGTATTTAGTAATATTTAAGTATGTTTATCAGTTATCTGGTTTTGATATTACAAACTCTGCTTAGTTTGGGATCAGATAGCTAAGGTGAGTTGTCCCAAAATATTAGATTATTATTTTAATTTAGTATTTCTTTAATCACTTAATAGCTAATATCTTACTTGTGCTTTACAGCCGCTGCCCCAACACTAAAAAAACAGTATTATTTTTTTGATATTTTGTCTGAATTTAAAGATCAAGTGGACGAAACCGTAGGGATTACCTACGGTTTCGTGGTCACGTAATAAAAAAATACATACCCTTGTCGAACAGTTATATCCAGTACACTGAAATAGTAAATAATTACTTTTAGACAGAAAGCCAATGTTAACAGACACCTCTAGTACATAAGTTAAAATTTTACTAGGGTCTTCATTCACGTTCTTTCTTCCGTTTTCGTGGCAAGCCCGTGGGAACTCGCGCCTGTGCGGTGATGCATTTCTAAGCGCAGCTCTCTATTTACCAATAAGGTAAATCAGAGCTGCGCTTAGAAATACCAGATTTTAAGCGGCAGTAGCCTAATGGCTGAGGCATCGGTCATGCAATCGTGAGGTCTTGGGTTCGAATCCTGCCCATAATACTACCGACGTGAACCCACTTCTAATACAAGCCATAGAGCTTAGCTGGAGGGGTTAGCAGGATTGCTAGTAATGTAGGACCACAAGCCCACATTGCTAGTTATGTTTTTAACCGCACGTCGTCAGCCGCGATCAGCTGAAAGCCTATTGAAAGTAAGTTTGTATAGTTTTAAGTTCATTGTCGTCATTAATTCATACTACGCGACACTTGTAGTGTTTGTCTCAAAGTTCGCAATATTCTTTTAATTGGGTTAATTTATTTGTTAAAATTGCCCAATTATAATGTTTTCTGTTGGCCGGTCTCGAATACTTATTCTATCGTTAACTGTCAGTTGAAAATTTTCGTTTCGATAACGATGTATAGAAAACATGAAAGGAATTATATCTGTGAGTTAGTTTCGCTACTAGAGTTAGCTATTTTAACAGACAGGTAACGGTAGATACGTAATAACTTATCTAAACACTAAATTAAATTATCTAATGGGCGTTCTTTATTAAGAACGGCCATTAGATAATAGTATCTAAAAGTATGACAGAATAATCCGACACGGTCATTGTGTTTGATTTTTTTTGTTTCCAAAATGACTACTGCAGTGGGTTACAAGCCCTGTGTCGCGGGAGATTGAACAAACGTTCATTTCACGGACACAACATTTTTTAACAAATTTTGGATGTTTGAATGATAGAAAAATTTGAAGACCTAAGAATAGAACCCGAGACTTCGGTATGCCAAGCCGGGGCCGGGATCGAACCAACTTTTTTTTATTATTTTACATCTATTTTTCTATCTTTCAATAATGCCATTATTGTTTAATAAAGTAATCAAATAGCAAGAAAGAAATGCTTATAAAAATTACATATCAACCCATATGATGGCCCACTGCTGGGCACGGGTCTCCCCAGTAGAACCTACTGGTATGTAGATCCTGAGGGTAATTGCCATAATCGCCACGCTTGGCGAGCGGGTTGGCGATCGCAGTAAGGCTTTAAGTACGCAGAGGACGCTGCTGCCCGTCCTCCGGAGTGAAATCCCTGAGTCGCCTTGACGACACCCACGGGAAGAGATGGGGTGGTGCTATTCTTAAGCCACACGGCAATTATAAAAATTACTATAACAATTTTTGGATTCCACAAAGTAGTGTCCTGTGGGGGAATCGAACCCACAACCTCTTGCACAGCAGTCGCACTTACTCCCATCGCGCCACCGAGGTCTATACTAACGATTAATGCCGTTATAACAATCAATAACATACCTTGCTACTACAAGACTCGCCGACACACTATAAATTAAAAACAAACTGAGATGTTTGATCATAAAATTACATTACCCGACTCTTTCGAACAGAATGAATAATGTATCACTTTATAGTTTAACTGGGTACATAAAAATGTGGGTAAAATACCTACCTGGTTAATATTGAAGGCAAACATAAGTTTTTAACATCAGTGAATTGAAAAAAAACTAGCACAGCAAAATGGAAATATAAAAAGTGGGATAAAGTTCGTTAGAGAAATCATGATCGTTTTGAACATAGGCACAGGTACAGTCGAATCGTCGTGTTAAAATTACACACATACACACACACATATAGACGCGCCTTACCGCACTCTATTTTGGCAACTACCGTAATACCAGTTAGTCAGGCATCAACCAGTATCATGATAGCACGTCTGTACTGCTTGCATAAAATAAATGCAATCGAAGTTTACAAATGAAATGCCATCTGGCGTGCTTCGACGATGCAATAATTACTCAGCAATAGTGTAGGATAACAGGAATGTATCGTTTCACGCGGAAGTATGCCGTTTTATAGTATAACAAAACCTTTTTGATTCAAATTGCATGTTGTCATTGCGCAGCGGATGATTAGTTTGCGCCAATTTGATGCTCTCGCTATATCTCAAAATCTCAATTTATCTCTTTATTACAAAAGGTATATAGGTATACACTAGATGTCCCGGCGAACTTCGTCTCGACTTTTTTTTGTTGTAAATCGGGTTCAATTGTGAATCTAAACCATCCTCGAATCCCCTTGAACTCACACAAAAAAAAACATCAAAATCGGTCCAGCCGTCTAGGAGGAGTTCAGTGACATACACACGCACACAAGAAATATATATATATATATATAAAGAGAGATATATATTCCGTTGATATTCCTTCCCTTTCATTTCGTAGTATATAATTGTGTGTACACATAGGTAATTAGCTATAGGTATGTTATTTTACGTAACCATTTTTTGTGCAGTTTTGTTAGCCATAACGTCTCTTTAAGTAAAACCTCATTGGTTAAAATACGTTACTGCGACGCGACTCGCGCAGCAAGATTCTAACCTATCTTTGCCTTTATTGTCACATATAATCATTCGACACAAAAGTGATGTCTTCTCCATATACCTAATACCATGCAGTTGGAGGCATTAAATTATGAATTAAAACTCGATGAACTTAATTATGTGCCTCCGACGACGTGATATTATATGAAGGCGGTACTAAATAAAATATTCTTAATCCAAATGGACACGATGTTATTTCCATATTTTTTGTGCAGGCCAATTTTTTAATTTATCCTTTTAGTGGTTGTCGGATTTTGCTCGTGATCATGTTGTTATTTATTTTTTTATTATGAAAATAATGATTAAAAAGAACAAAAATCGGGCGAGAAATTCTGGGTAGTTTAAACGAAAGCTATTGGTCAGATCAACTTATGACGTAACAAGAAAGTCACAGTGAAAAGTGACAGTCCGTGACTTTTTACGCGCCAAGACGGCGTGCTTTTGAAAATGCTTTTATCAGTTTGTAATTTTGAATTTTTTGATTTCCTAATAGTATTTTAGGCGCTGCATTTTTTTTTCAATGTTATGTTGGTAAACTAAAAAATATATATGCATATTCAATATATCTTCATGATAAAACCACACTTTCTTGTTGCACATTATTCAGAAGCAAAAAAAAGAATCTTGGCACTCACCATCGATAAACACCCAGTTCCACTACACTAGAATAAAAACCATAATGTTGATAAACTTTCGCGATTTGTATACATTATGAAAATATATATTTATTACGGGTCCTAATACGGGTCTTAACCCGTGACCACGGCCGTTGCAATACGGTCGAAACGTCGGGCAATAAACAAGGTATTTTACCATAAATTATTCACGCGATTAAGACCCGTAAAATATACATTTTCATAAAACCCTAATGATTTTAAACTTGAGATTACATATAATAACATTTATAAACTACTGGCCCAACCACCAAATACTCAAACGGTAATAACTTTGAGTATTTCTATCGCTAAGTGACAGTAACAACTTAGGAGTTAACGGCGTCTCAAATCTAACCGAACTCATTACCCAAATATTCTATTTGGTTTTGGCATTTGAGCAATGGATGTCATTTTGTTGTTGGCGACAACCTGTCCCCGGTACTAGTTCCCCACACACACGGAAATACACACCACATTGTGTGACGCACAAATTGTTGCTCCGAGTTTGGACACAAAGTTGTGTCTGTTTAATGTATCTTTGTAAAGTCCCCCGTGACCCAGAGTCCTAATTCACTATCTTTTTTTCGTTTTCGCGGCAATGCTTTTAACTGTCAAAATCTTGTCATAATGATTAATAGAGAGCTGCGCTTAGAAATTAATCGCGCATGCGTGCCGACATCACTGAGCGCATCGCGCATGCGCTAGTTCGCTCGGGCTTGCCGCGAAAACAGAAAAAATAATAGTTTATAAGGACCTAGAACCTGTTACCTAGAGTGGGAGTAGTCTTTAAAAAACAACAAAAAATTATGATAACGATGATGTCTTACAAAGGAATTACAGGAAACTCCGACACACTGAAAAAAAATAAAAACATTACAATTTAAACGATTGTGGTGCAAAAGTAGGTACATACCCACGAGTAAGTTCTTGATAGCATTCTCATCTTAAACATGGTGGTGACGTCTTCCTCAATAACCAACTTTAATTATATGGAAAGGTTGCTATTATTTCGGAAATTGATGGTTAAGTAAGAATAGATTGCAACGCATTCTTTCCATTTTTTTTTATATTGCCATGTCGTATCTTTGAGGCTCGCTCCACCAGCCGCGCCGCCATATTAAGATAATGGCGCCAAAAATAGTTTTGATTACATCTTCTTTTCTACTTATTTTACGATCAAAATAGGTATATATTGTTAAACTAGAACAACTGTCTACCTAATTATATTATGGTAATAATCATTACTTTGCAAAATGAATAGTACAAGCATGACCAAGCATCAACCTCGGAAGAATAGATAATAAGCTAAATCTACACTAATAATAAAAAGCTGAAGAGTTTGTGAACGCGGTAATATCAGGAACTACTGATCCGAATTGAAAAATTCTTTCACTGTTGAATAGCCCATTTATCGAGGAAGGCTATAAGCTATATAACATTACGCTACGACCAATAGGAGCGGAGCAGCAATGAAAAATAATGCGAAAACGGAGAAAATTTACGCAGACGAAGTTGCGCGGGACAGCTAGTGTTCGTATATTCCTTCATGTTGTCATTATAAAAGTTGTATCAAAAGACTCATGTAATCTCGTGTCTCATAATTGCGAAAAACTATTTTATACGACGCAGACACGAGATTCTATGGGAGTTTTGAGACAACTTTTTGAACACCAAAATGAGTATATACTTAATTCGATTAAGCCATTAAGCTTAGCTGGAGGGGTTAACAGGGTCGCTAGTAATGTGAGACCCACAAACCCCCATAGCTTGCAATCCTTATTAGAACTACTTTGCAAGATTATTTTTTTTAAAGATAACTAGCAATGTGGGTTCCTCGTCCCACATTACTATCAATCCTGTTAACCCCTCCAGCTAAGCTCAAAGGCTTGTGTTAGAAGTGGGTTCACGTCGATAGTATAATGGGTAGGATTCGAACCCGCCTCACGATTGCGAGACCGATGCCTTAGCCATTAGGCTACCGCCGCTTAATTAGTTCTAATAAGGGTTTCGGAGGTGGAACTCGTGTGTGGTGACAGGAATTTGTGCACTCCTGCTTCTTTCCCGTTTCCCTTACTATAAGTTTTGTTTAACTCCAAACCACTACTCCACGCCAAGAGTTGTAATTTCTAATATTTTAGTCACACTAACATACAAGTAACTTGTAAATTTAATCTATTTTTAATTTTGATCTTACCTATTATGTTTTTGAAGTAATTTTTATAGGCATTTCTTGCCAAAGACTTTACAAATACAATAATTGCATTTTTGAAAGATAGAAAAATTTGAATCCAGACTCAGGAATCGAACCCGAGACTTCCGTAGCCAAACCGGGGCCAGAAGCGATCCACCTATCTGGACTATGTTACTAGATATCAAATTCTTCTATCTCTTAATGCTTTTACGGGTTAGGCCCCCGTAGCGCCATCTAGTCGGAAGTTAAAGAACTATCACGGCTTTTGTTATTGCTTCGTTACAGAGAGCATTTTAACAAATTATGATGACGCAGGCCGAATATTGAAGTAATTTTTATAGGCATTTCTTGACTAGATGGCGCTACGGGGGCCTAACCCGTAAAAGCATTATGAGATAGAAGAATTTGATATCTAGTAACATAGTCCAGATAGGTGGATCGCTTCTGGCCCCGGTTTGGCTACGGGAGTCTCGGGTTCGATTCCTGAGTCTGGATTCAAATTTTTCTATCTTTCAAAAATGCAATTATTGTATTATGTTTTTCTCTTGATATTCCTTTATTATGCACACTTAAACTACTTAAACGACTCTTCTGTGGAATGGTTATCCATAATACAGGTTTTTTACCTAGTTTGGAAACCAGTCTCCCACCCAATACTGTACCATGATAATGCACCTACTCATACTTGTAAAAGGGGAGAAAATAAACGAATTATTATTATTATTATTATTAAATAGCATTTTTAAATCTACTTACTCCAGAAGTACACAACACTCCGTTGCACTAAAATCAGAATTATATTTTAATACACAATAAACAACATATAATAGAAAAGTTTGATCAAAATGGGTTACTCATTTTAATCATTAGAAAATTCAAAACAACATGTAAAATCCCTGTCCGACGCTGAAGGGTAGGTATTCTATTATCAAATCAAAATAAAGAGAAAAAAAGTTATCTCCGTCAAAATGATTTTTTATATCACGATTTTAGTACGATATTTTATAAACGGAACTAATGGGAATCAGATTTCCCATAAGTTCCGTTGACGGAACCGTTGGGAATAAAATCTCACTGGTTTCGCCCTGTAACTTCTTCCACGGAACTACTAGGAATAATGTGTAAATTTGCAAGATTTTTTATCAAAATTGTTTCTTCACAATTAAAACATGATTAAGAAAAAAAAAAAATCATTAAATTTAAAAAAATGGTTCATTAAGTTTACGGATGGTTTACGGACGATAATTTTACGTGATAACGTCATATGAAAACGTTGATGACATATCGCCATTCGTGTTGCTTAGCAACCAGTCAATAACGTTAGTTCCAATTTTATCGCATGCCACTGCAATCGCCATTCGCAGTTGCTTAGCAACCAACTAATAATGTAACTGCTTAGCAGCCAATCAACACTTGTGATCTGTATAATCGGAATTTAGGCAACGGCCCCAATGATTTTCATGAAATTTAGGATGCAGGGGGTTTCGAGGGCGATAAATCGATCTACCAAGTCGTTTAAAAAAAACTACCAAGCAACGCTCAGTCATCAAGGTACTATTTGTAAAGTGACACTTTTCTAGTGCCCTAGTCCGGGTTTTGCCTTTAAAAAAAATGTTTAAAATTAAATACTCACCACACTGTCGCAATTCATATTTCTACACTGTAATTGAAAATACAGTTTTTGTGTTATTTTTTTATACAACTAAATAAAGAGACAGTCGAGATGATAAGGTTCACGACAGCCCATGGCAGCATCAGCGGCACTCAAATCCCTGCATGGACGTACTCAAGATCATTTTTCCCGGGGTCGTAATTTCGGAAGGGGGGGTGGGGGTTTAGGTAGTGCAATTGACTAAACACTGGCTAAATATATACAGTGTACTGTAGCAACGGCTTGTAGGTGTTTTTCGTATCTGGATCTATTTCCTCGGTGAGAAATCAAACTAGTATTCCCCGCTAACTAAATGTATTCGAATTTACAGCTTATTAATAATTAAAAATCTTAAGATAATTCAACTTTCTAGCCCATCGGCTCTGACGATTCTCCTTTTCTCTTGTTTTCTGAAGAGAGAGAATTTTTAGAACGTCGAAACAAATAGTTCACAAATACCAATGAGGCTTCATGCGAGGTGATCGAACCCTCGACCCACCTGCCACAGTACCTATCTTTTTGTAATTTCGGGGGGGAAGGGGGGTAGAACCTCCAATCTCCCAATCCCCCACTGGATACGTCCATGAATCCCTTATCCACTAACGGGGAAATCAGTTCTTGTGTACAGATGAGGAGATTTGTCTTTTAGTAGACTCGTTAGTGGGGGGGTTTTGATAAAATAAATAAGACCAGATCCCTCCGCTGGGTAAGCCCACGATGGCGATGTGTACGACTTCGCAAGTGGTGGATTCGATTCCTACACGGGACATCACTTTGTGTGATCTACAAAATATTGTTACGAGTCGGGGCGTTCTTTGTGTCCGTGACATGTATGTTTGTAAAGTGCGACACAGGGCTAGTACCTTTTTTTTAATACTTCGAAATGAGGAGACGAGCACGTCGTGCGTCTGATGGTAAGCGTCATGCTTGTCTATAATTGTATCAGTGTTACCCAAATCCTTGTTTGGCAAAGATCTGAATGTCACCGCACCGCGCTCCTCATTTGAGACATTAGTTCTTATATCTTATTTGCCCAGTAATAGCCCTTCCACCGAAACACAGTGCTGTGTTAACATCACTATTGACACTGTTGTGGTACCCACCAAGACGACCTATAGCTTAGACCTACAACTGGTTGAGAGAGCGGGTGTTGTCTTTTGAAAAAAATATAGGTTTAAAGATACTTACCCTGGCTGGACATTTGTTTGCAATACACTGTAAGTAACAAAGATTAATCATTTTAAATCTAATAATCTACAGCATAGTGAACTATATGGATTTACAAAAGGTCGTTCGATAGTAGATGCAGGCTCTAAACTACTAAAATACATATACAGTGCCAGGGAAAACTCGCAGGACGCGATTGGTATTTTCTGCGACCTCTCAAAAGCCTTTGATTGTGTGGTGCAGCAATTCTGCTGAAATTTAGGCATTATGGGTACAGCGCTTAATCTTGTTGCTTCGTATCTTAGTGAGCGAATGCAGTATTGTTGACATTAACGGAATGAGGTCGTCCGGATCAACAGTGAGTATGGGCGTGTCACAAGGATCAATTCTGGGCCCTTCACTTTTTTTTTTTGGGGAATTACTTTAGACAGCAAGTTACAGTGGGGCGCCCAAATATCATGTCTCGCAGGGAAACTCAGTTCTGCAGCATATGCTATCAGCAAAGTCAGACAGCTTGCCGTTGTGGAAACAGCAAGTCTAGTTTGTTTCGGTTATTTCCACAGCGTCATGTCGTATGGCATACTGCTTTAGGGCAAGGCGGCTGATATTCAAACAATTTTCATACTTAAAAACGTGCAGTGTGTGCTACAAACTAGGAGCACGAGTTTCCCTCGGAGAAAAGTTTAAAGAGATAGGTATTAAGACAGTTGCATCGTAGTATATATTTGCAAACATTATGTTTGTTACACAAAATATGCATTTATATCACAAAAATAGTGACGTTCACCCGATGAACACGAGAAATAAGCACAAATTAGTAGGTCAATATCATAGGCTACATAAAACTCATAATTCATTTATGGGTTTTTCTGTGAGAGTATTTAATAAGATACCAGCTATAATTATGAGTCTATCAATTATTAAGTTCAAAAATGTAGTCAAAAATTATCTTATACGTAGAGGTAGAATACAGTGGATGAATATTTAAATGATAAAGAAAATACTTTAATATGCTTGAGTGAATTTTGTTGTCACTTTATTTTAATTGTCACATAGATTAGGAGCATGATTTGACTTTTGTAAGTAAAGATTCTGCTTGACGAAAAAGGTCATTCTTTTCTTCCTTTTGATATCAGAATTAATATTTTATATTTAATCATTCGCTACAACTGCTACAAGTACTTTAGCCAATATTTAAGCACATATAGGTTTTACCTTTGCTGTAAGTAAATTTGTTAAGGAGTTAGTTTGAGTCCCGTGAAAGGACATAGTATAGCAAAATCTTCGCAGTAAGCTAAGATCTTGCTATACTAACCTATGGTTAGAGGCGGTTCAGCAGCACCAGGAACCGCCCCTACGTGTTGTGGCCGTGAAGAAGAATTCTCTAAACATGGCCAATGAAGATAGATGCGGGCATACATGAAGGCGTCTGGACTGGCACAAACCAGATGTGATAGTGACCAACAGGATGATGACAACCCAATCGCCCAGGCTCATGTTCCTGCTGACTATATTCAAGCCCTCCTTCGTATTTACCATATATAACTTTACAAGAAATTGCAGTATACTAAGAAAGCAACTAAAGTCTAATTTGATTTTCTAACTAGCTGACGCAAAAACGGGGAGAATTTAAGCAGGTGTAACGTTGTCGGCGTAAATTCTCCCCGTTTTTGCTACATTTTTCATTACTGCTCCGCTCCTATTGGTCGTAGCGTAAAGTTATATAGCCTCTATGCTTTCCTCAATGAATGGGCTCTCCAACGGTAAAATTATTTTTTCAATTCGAAACAGTAGTTCCTGAGATTATCGCGTTCACACAAACAAACACTTCAGCTTTATAATATTAGTATAGATATATCGATTGGCTGAACTTAACTGCAACTGAACTGCAACTGCTCTGCTTTAAATACGTGAATCGACCCCCTGGATGTATTGGATCCTTTTGATCATATTTCTTAACTCTTTAATATTTAAATAAATGCAGGGACGTACCGATTTGCCAGCAGGAATATCAGATATTTCCATAGTTTCTGTTATGAGCCAATCCATCATGGTCAATTGGTTTAATTTGACGTTTCTTGCTACAGTTTGCAAGGTGTCGTTTATTGATGCCACGGCACTTGTAGCTGTCTCTATCAGTGAAGAGTAGTCCGGATCAGGCTGTAAAGTTAAAAAAATAATATAATGGGATTAGATTACATCTGTGGCGCGGTGGGTTCGATTCCCACACGGGACACCACTTTGTGAGATCCACAAATTGTTGGTCCGAGTCTGAGTGTAGGTACTTTGGGTCCTGGGACTTTCGTCGTGCGTCCCAGAAACGCATGAGCTAGCGACAGACTGGTTTATTGGCACAACACAGGAATATCATTAACAGTGTAGGTAGTTTAACTCATTAACTAAAGATAACATAATTATTCCCATATTCCATTACATTTATAACTACCTACATAGTCTTGTAGATCGTTACAGGTCCGTGACTTGTGTTTGTAAATTCCCCCGCGACACAGGGCTTGTACCCAGCAGGATGGCCTTAAAAAAATGGCGTAGTAATAAAGGAACCATTGACGTATAGATCTGAACCATGCTATCTCTTTTAGTTTAAAAGTAAATATTGACTGCAAAGCGTGAAAGGGAGGAAAGCTCGTGCGGCCTTTGAAAGGTGTTGTCCACAAAGTAGCGTTGTCTCTTTCTAGAGAGTGGTCAATTTTGTGAGGTTATGCGCAGTCCTAGTCTACGTCAATGAAAGGAACTGAAGTCACTTATTTTCTTGTAAATACAAGAGTGGTAATTTATATACACCGGTTCAATATTGATTACTCGCGCTTACTTCGCGCGCGCGCACACATATTTAATTAAAACTAGGAAAGCTAAAACCATTCTCTTAATTTATTATTATTGTTCCTATAATATATTGAAGTATATAAGTTAAATCGCACAAAATATTTAGTAATATAAAATTCCACATGTTTATGAATTACTGTTAATAGAAAAGCGGAATCTCCTACTACAAGCAATTTCTTATGTAGGTACTTTAGATAAGTGAAACAGTGTAATATAGAAGTTTTTTTTTACTCTCTCCTAAGTATGTTTTTCAGTTGTCTAGTTACCGTAGTATAGGCTCTCCCAGTTAGGGATCAGATGTTTGTAACTCTGTTACTCAAAAACTACTTATCAGATTTTGGTGAAACTTTACAGTAATGTAGATTATTCATCAGAATAGCATATAGGCTATAAAAATCAGGCAATTCATGAGAAGCTATGGAAAAAAGCAAACAGTAAAATAATTGTTGAAACTCTTACATCTCCTGATTTTAGTACGGCGTGAGATTTGACTGGAACGTAAATAGCGCCCTGTAATAAAAACATTTAATTATGAAAAAAAACTGATTCAGTTTTAAAAGGTCGCCAACGTGCGTGACAACCCTAATCTTACAGATGCAAACGCCCAGGAATGTCCTAATGCAGCAGCGTGGCCGAACATCAAATCTGTGTCGTGCAACGTCTACATGTGCATGGATCAGTTTTTACTTGTTTAAGGCAGCTTTAAAAAAAAAGATAACTAGCAATGTGGCATTTTGGTCCCATATTAATCAATAGCTTATGTTAGGAGTGGGTTCACGTCGTCGATTGCGAGACCGATGCCTTAGCCATTAGGCTACCGCTATATTATGAGCGCCAAGGAGGAGGCGGAGAGAGAACGTGAGAGAACCAGCTCACATCCGTCCCGCAGTACACGAACGGGGCGTCGAAGAGCACTAAATGATCTTCGGCCCCCATAGGCTTTGACCTGAGGGCGACAAGAAGGGCAACTTGTCGTCCTTAACGAAGTAAGCCCGAGATGGTGTTGCAACGTGTTCCACGCGCACATTCTGTCACAAAGTGGTAATGAAACCCACATTGTCGTAAAAATTGTCGTTGTAACCAACGACCAAACCTGCCAATGGTGGAGGCACCAATTCCGCAAGGGACACCCTCACCTTTGGCCATAGGCTTTGCGCTGGAACACCGTGTGATTTTTAGTCGGTTCGACTCCGACATACCCGCTCCTGCGTGCCCTCGTAGGAGTGGAATCCGTGGGGATTTTTGCACAAGATAAAAAAAAAGAAAAAAAAAAAAAAAAGGCTACCGCCGCTTGAAATATCTATACTTACTTTTATATTTAGACATTAATTTAGACATAGTATTTTGTGGCCTGGGTGAAGTCAGAGGTTCAAACGTCTGTCAAAAAAAATATAAATTACTTACATCGATGGTAAATTGTTGATTCTTCATTGTAAATGGGTCCTACAACAAAAATATACATCAATTTCAATCATTGGAAATATTTTGTTGGTCAAACATTATTTATAAGTTTCGGCAAGAGTCATATCCAAGGTTCTCATTTCATAAGACATGAGTCACAGAAAATAGCATGAATCACATATCAGTCACGGTAAATAGAATGAGTCACATATGAGCCTCAGAAAAGAGTAAGAATCTAAAATATCTATTAACATGACTCATATGTGACTTACATGCATCACAAATAGGTCTCAAACATAAGCATGAATTTATGAATTAATATTTTGAATTTCCCATTATTTGTTGTTCCGAATTTTGATATATTCAACAAATAATGGGAAATTCAACGGTAATAATAAGGGTATTCATGTAGGATAAACCACCCAGTTATTGGCACTTTAGAAATCAATAATTAGCACTTTTTAAAGGAAATACCAGCTGTTGTGTCTAAATTTCTATATTGGTCATTGGTATAATTTTGCGAATTAAACAGGAAAAAATACTACTCGTATTTTACTTTTTAACGCAAACCGAAGTTGAAAAATCAATGGTTTCTTTATTTTTTTCACACTATAATCTAAAGTGGCTGTTGGCTACGCGGACATTTAATTAAAAACATTTAAGTAGTTATGTTTATTTAAAGTAAATAATTTTAAAAATAGTATAAAGGAATTGTAATTATTTTTTTTAATTATTAGATTTAAATTATTGTTTTTAAATTATAGTTTTTTTTACTTTCGCGATTTTTATACATATTAGCGAAGATCCATATAAATAAATAAAGCGCCAATATTGTTCTAATCATGTTTACAATTACATATATTTCGGGACTTAATCGCGTGAATTATTTAGTATTTAGTCCCGAAATATATCTAATTGTAAATATAATTAGAACAATATTGGCGCTTTATTTATTAATATGGATCTTCGCTTGAACATGAGTCCAGAACAGGGGGTATAACAGCGCGGGAGGCAGGAGCCGCGCGCGGGAATACTCGGGCAGACGGCATCGGCTGGACGCACACTCGTTTGTGACATATTTCTAAATAGAAAAAGTTGTTTTATTCCCGTACTTGTCTGCATATTTTCACCCTGTAGTCTACAGTGGCAAATATTGGACGAGTGCCAACTGGGTGGTTTATCCTATTGATAATATTAAGTACAGTAATTATCAGTTTAAAAAAATATTAACTACCGTAACTTGCGCTATGCCATATGCAATTTCATCCTGTAAAAATATAACATTAGCTACATAAAAAATTTAAGTCATATCTTCTACTAAATTACAGTCTTAATAACATTGTTAATGAGGCCTGACCTTTCGTTGGGGATTAAAAATGAAGCCTATGTGACATCATCTTAACGTTACACTAGTGTACTAAAATCAATCACATTAATTACTATTACCATCATAAAAAAAAACTAAAATAATAATCAGTATATCGATGACATGACATTGTATTATTAGAATTGACAAAAAATAACAAAATGAACAGTAGACTCAAAAAGTATGTTTTTTTTGCGATTTTTCGTTTGCACATTTATTACTTGCAAAATGTAATTTTACCCTCCCCTAAATAACATACTAAAAACTCAGCATTACATCGCATTTTGCGTTATTAACGTAACAGTAATATGCCTGGTCCTGACGGATAAATAAAATGAAACTTATCTAAACTAGTACATAATAAAATATAAATCAAACACTTACCGAATTGAATTTTACCCATCTTACAGGCTTACCAAAATCATCCTAATGAAATAAATTAAGATTTCAATTAATCACACATTTTTTTTATAAGCGTAGGTATTTGCACTGTGTCGCGGGAGACTTTACAGACATACAAGTCACGGACACAAAGTACACTTTGTGACAATTTGTGGATCACACAAAGTGGTGTCCCTTGTGGGAATCGAACCCACGACCTCTTGCGTAGCAGTCGTATACACTCCCACCGCGCCACAGAGGCAGACAACTAATATACTACTATTGGAAACGAAAATAAATACAACAATAAAAACTACAAAAAAAATTGTGTGGTACTCGGGGACTGCCGCGATAACGCTATTGCATTTTTTATCAACTAAAAAATGGAATAGTTTTATCGCGGCAGTCCCCGAGTACCACACAATTTTTTTCTTTTAGTATGTATTATTTTGACGTTTTCAAACAATTATTAATTTAGTTTTACAAAATAAAAATATTGGCGTTTGCGTTTGACTGTACATAGATTTTTTTTTATTGAACTTCGACAAGGATAGGCAAAATCTTTAGCTACATAATAGCAGAATGGAGATTTACAAATTATTTGTGCTCCCTCAATTTTACAAAAAACCACAACATGAATAATAAGTAGGTAGGTAAACATAATTAATATATAATATGACTGCCTCTGTGGCGCGGTGGGAGTGTATCCGACTGCTACGCAAGAGGTCGTGGCACGTGGGTTCGATTCTCACACGGGACACCACTCCGGGAGTCTGAGTGTACTTGTGTCCGTGACTTGTATGTTTGTTAAGTCGTCATTTTTATATAAAATAAAAAAAATATCTATTGAAAAATAAAATATACTTGTCACAACAGAATTAATTAAATAAACTACTGTTTTAGATAATAGTGACTATTATTTACTTACCTTTTTGGGTAATTGGTTTAGTTGCGATTCTACATTTAGAGGCTGGAAAATAATATCGTAGGTTAAATATCTCAAAATTAAGTAATATTTTTCCTCAAAACGTAATAAAATAGGACAACTCATACACTGATTACTTTCAAGCAAAAACTTCTAATCAGATTTTTATGAAACTATACATTTAGTAATGTAATAAACATAATTTTTAATATACTAATAACTTCCCGCCCGTATCTTCTTTCAATTACACCAAATAACTTTGAAATATCAGTTTTGAAAAATATTTAATACTAGTTGTCCCGCGCAACTTCGTGTGCGTATATTTTCCTCGTTTTTGCAACATTTCTCATAACTGCTCCGCTCCTATTAGTCGTGGCGTGATGTTATATAGCATATAGCCTTCCTCGATAAATGGGCTATCCAACAGTATAATAATTTTTCAATTCGGACCAGAAGTTCTTGAGAATACCGCGTTCAAACAAATAAAGAAAGAAACTTCAGCTTTATCATATTATAGTAGGTATAGATTTTAACTCTCATCCGGCTACTTGCTGTTTTTGAAGTTATGGCCATTACCACATACAGATTATGTTCCTGAAGTAAAATCGTTATTTAGTTACAATAAATTATAAGTTATGGCCCTAAACCTGACATAAAAAAACAATTTTACTCCGGGGTCTCACAGATGTGTGGTAGGTGGTTATGTGACAAAAGTAGATGGTAAAAAGGTAAATTTATGGTTATATTTATAAAACTGATATCCCAAAGTTATTTGGTGTTATGCAAAAAAGCCACGAGCGAGAAGTAATTATTATATTAAAAATGATTCTGTATATACAACGTCATTCTTGGTATAGTGCAAACCTGAAAGTAGTTTGCTCAGAATCAGTAACAGATTACAATGAGGTAATTTTTGGACCATGTTTATATTTTTCGATTAATTCATTATTCATCCTAACAGTCCAAATTCTGTTCATAATGCGATGTGAAATGTAATCATCACTTAATTTTCAATAATAACGGGACGGCAAAAAACATGATAGCGCAAAGAACACAAGACGACTTGATTGGCTTATAACTCTGCAAGTTTTTATTTTTTTTATATGATTTCTTAAAACATAAATCTTGTCTCAGCTTTGCACTATACCGAAAATAACTTTGTATATAAAAATTAAACCATATTATCCTTTCTCACGAGATAACTAGAGAATGACTTTACCATTTTTATACATCCTTTTTGTAGTTTTCTAATACTCTGTATTTATACACTGGGGGTTCTTTCGTAAAAAAACTAAGAAAGTATATGTTTAGGCAGATTTTTACGGTCGTATTTAATACAGTGAAGATCTATCTGGTAAAACGACCAGATAACCTAAATCAAAACAATATTTTTTCATAATTTTAATACGTATTCTTATCAAATAAATTTAATTAGAAAACGCCTTCAATCTGGGAATCCTCGCCATGTTTCAATTTATAATTCTATACTTACGTTTATTTTGACGCCAAGCTGACAAAATACTTTATTAATTAATAATATTACAATATTTTGGGACCACTCACACACAGCCATCTGTGGTCCCAAACAATGTAGAACCTGTGCTATGGCAGCTAGATAACTGATATTATACCTAGTTATATATTTCTAAATACATACATCGATCGACTGTGTTGATGTACGATGTCGTGGGTTCGATTCCCATCCAAGTTAAATGTTTGTATGATGAGCACGATTGTTTATTCTGTGTCTAGGTGTAATTTATCTAAAATGTTTGTATTTAGAAATATATAAATATGTTTATCAGTTATCTGGTTGCTGTAGTACAAGTCTGCTTAGTTTGGGATCAGATGACGGCCGCTGTGGCGCGATGGTAGTGTATCCGACTGCTACGCAAGAGGTCGTGGATTCGATTCCCACAGGGGACACCACTTTGTGTCATCCATAAATTGTTGTTTCGAGTCTGGGTGTACTTTGTGTCTGTGACTTATATGTTTATAAAGTCTCCCGCAACACAGGGCTTTTACCCTAATGCGGAAGTTCTTTTCTAAAAAAAAAAAATATTTTTATTGTAAAGTTACTGTAAGAGCTCGTATTTTGGTTAATCTTA
The DNA here is from genome assembly GCA_945859575.2 of Herminia tarsipennalis. NCBI lineage: Eukaryota > Metazoa > Arthropoda > Insecta > Lepidoptera > Erebidae > Herminia > Herminia tarsipennalis. Next base: position 5,751,121 of record OX243857.2, on the reverse strand, counting down.
GGGGCCTTATCTTAATTTTGGTGTTTTTGATTTTCCTAAAATAAAAAAAATAAGAAAAAATTACATCCAGACACAGGACAAACATCCACCCCAATGGAAATGGATCCTACGACTTTTGGGCTCAGCAGTGAGGGTCACTAACTACTAGACTAACAGGCTAGCCATTACACTAATATCTAAAGGATATAGTCAATAGACACCCATTTTTGAGCAATGCCTTCCCCAGCCATTTCCATTCTTGACTAGCCTGGGCTACTATCATCCAATTGGTCCATCTGGTAGGAGGCCGCCCTACACTGCGTCTTCCAAGTCCTGGTCACCATTCGAGAACCTTTTCCCCATCAGTTATTATTGGTTCTTCCAAGAATGTGGTCTGCCCATTGCTACTTCATCTAGCTATTTTTTCTGAAGACGGGAGTTGACTTTAAAAAAAACTACACTAGGATCCGGAGGACTCAAAGTACACCCAAGCTTGGAACGACAATTTGCGGATCACACTGGTATCACTTATGGCAATTGAACCCAGAATCTCTCGTTTAGCTGTCAGGGTTATAAACCACTAAACCAACAGCACAATCAAATTCTTCGTATTTCTATCAGTTATTTATAAAATATATAAATAAAATAAATTAACAGTAATGTCAATCCAGTTAACAGTAATGTAAACTCCGTTAACCGTGTTGCCAACTCAGTTAACAGTAATGTCAACTAAGCTAACAGTAATGTAAACTCAGTTAACCGTCTACGTAAACAATTTGTGCAAAAATTGGCTTAACAACTGCACAGTATTTACACGATAACGAAGTCGTTATGCGCCAACAGTTTGAGCAAAAATTGACACAAACTTACGCATGCAAGTCGCTGCGTGTAGCCAGACCCCTACACGCCCCACGCATAATCTTATTTGTACAAATCGGTTGGTGCAAATGTAAACGTACCGTTTTCACATGACATGCTTATTTGTGCAAAACAATTTTGCACAAACTAGCGTTTAGTGCAAGCCATTTTTACGGCATACCGTTTTGCCGTCATAACGCATATGTTTATCTGCACAAATAAGAAGTTGTGCAAAAGAGATTTGAGCGTGTAGCCGGGCCCTTAAACAGGTATTTAATTATGTACGCCTGTTGAATTGCGATAACGGGACAAAGGTAGAATTAAACCTGGCGTAACTTATGTTCGATGTAGGATCGCCATATTAATTATGTCTTAATTTTTAGACGTACGTTATGTTACCGTTTTCTCAAATAAGGGGTATTAAAATCTATGTAAGGCCTAATTTACATGAGAGTTTAAAGCTGACTGCAGACGTCCGGTTTCCTGAACATTATTTTTTTTAAATGTTGATAAACTATCGCGATTTGTACACATTATGAAAATATATATATTACTTAATCGCGTGAATAATTTAAGCTAAAATACCTTGTTTAATGCCCGGTATTTTACCTTAAATTATTCACGCGATTAAGACCCGTAATATATATATTTTTATAATATTTTTTTTTATTCATCAGGAATACAGATTCGGAATTCTGTGAGACTAACGCATACGTCGGTTTTTTGTATTAGGAATTCTCAAATACGCTTGCGCACCATACTAGAATGCCGCTATTGCGCTTTATTCTAGTCTATACTTGTCGCAAGCGTATTTGAGATCGATCCCAAAGCAACACGAATACAAAAATAGCAATTGCAATTGCCCAGCATTGAAAATTCACACGGCTCAATAATGAACCGTCGCGTTTAAAAAACGTTGACATGTGAACATGTACTTGGGAATGCGTATGATCTATTTGAACGTTTTATTAACGGACGTTAAAAAACTCTGGTGCGAAGTATCTCTCTGTGGTGTCCAACTCCCAAACGGATGGGCCGATTTGGATGCAGCTTTTTTTTCCAAAAAGCTAGTTTTATTGTAATAGTTCGCTTTGTTTAACGAAAATCCATGTTTTGAAGATCAATTTTGTCTCAATACAGAGATTTTTTATGTTTATGTTAATGACATTTTGGCGGTTTTCCCGCCAAAGCTTTTTATTAGAAGTTAGTTGACATTACTGTTAACTGAGTTGGCATCACGGTTAACTGAGTTTACATTGCTGTAAGCTGAGTTGATATTACTGTTAACTGAGTTGACATCACGGTTAACGGAGTTTACATTACTGTTAACTGAGTTGGCATCACGGTTAACTAAGTTTACATCACTGTTAACTGAGTTGACATTACTGTTAACTGAGCTGGCATTACTGCTAACTGGGTTGACATTACTGCTAACTGAGTTGACATTACTGGACCGATGTTTAGCTCGATATACGATTAGAGAGAACATTTTAGAGGATAAACATCATTAGACTTAGACTTGTAGTTGTTACTTGACTTACCTCTTTTAACTTAGCTTTTGCCTTTTCGAACATACTCTTCATTATCTATTATATAAAAAAAACTTTTTTAATAGATGTATATTAAGTACTAGCGGTTTCACCCGCGTAGTTCCCGGTCCCGTGGGAATATAGGGATAAAAATAGCCTAAGTCACCCGGGGTTAGTGTAGCTTCACAACGATGTTAGAATTTTTCAAATACGTCCAGTAGTTTTTATACCAATCTTTAATATTGACAGTAAATATACCACATTTACAAATACTGTTTTGTTTCTTTTGTAGTTATCAATTTCCTATACACTCTTAAATGAAAAGTACGTGTTTAGCTATTTTCAAATGGATAATTATTTCAATAAACCTCTATAAATAGACTGTAAAAATTACCAAAACATCAGATATTTATATTTGTAGACAAAAAATGTACCACATTTTTTAAAAAAACATTACATTAAATTGTAAAAAAATTAAAACTGCCGTCAATTTTTGCGAAAAATGTCACCGTTTGACAATGATTTTTGTATTAAATAAAACTTATTTACAAATTAAATTAAATGACAAAATAGGCTTTGACCTTTAATTAATGAAAATATGCTATTTTATTATATCTGTTTAAAAATGTTGATATCAATTTCTATGTTACTATGTGCTTTTTGAAATAAATATTATCATTATTCATTATTAAGCTATTGCATAGCTTCTAACGCGGGCTTTGAGCGTGGAGACCGAATCCAGAAATTCCGTAACGAAAATAACCTAACACCCCCCACTCCGACCGGCACAGCGGTGATACTTTTTAGTTTTGCCATCTAATAATAGCAGAACTTTTAATGCCTTTTTTTTAAATTAAAAAAATAAATAAAATTTTTTTTTCATTGCTTTTATTTTAATTTAAAAAAAAAATTAGAAAAAAAAATTAAAAACATTGTTTTTTTTATAATTTATAAAAAAAGTTATTTTTTTTAATTGCTTAATTGATAAAAATGCTATGCAATAGCTTTACCGCGGCAGTCCCCGAGTGCCACACATTTTTTTTTTTAATTTAAGCGTCTTTTAGACGGTTGGAAACAAAGTTTCCCGCCAAGGTGACCTTGCTGGTTTCCTACAGTGTAGACGGCTGTTGTAAACCAAATTACTTGGTACATGGTTTATTCAGACCTAAAACATAATTATTATCAATTCGAATTTCAATAAATTCCGTCATACTTTACGGCTCTTAATATAAAATTTAATCGGGACTTATTTGATATATTTCGGGACTTATACGCGAATTATTTAAAGGTACGAACCTTTTATTTACCCGACGCTTCGATCGAATTGCACCGATCGTGGTCACGGGTCGACTGTCGGGACTAATCGGGACTTAATTGTTGGTACTTAGTTTGAATGTTACTTTTATTTACAACTAGCTGTGCTCACAACTTCATCCGCTTGAAGTTACAGTGCTGCTCTCTCCCTATACACGTTAGCGTGATGATAAAAAGTAGCCTAAGTTACTCCTTACATCCTCAGCTGTCTGACAGTGAAAGTCCCAAATTAAAAATGGTTGTAAGGGTTACATTCAAGTAGATATTAAGTGAACAATAGAAAAGGGGAGGGGGTCATTGCTTTACTTATTTTTGATGATATGGGGAGGGGGGGTGACTGTTGATATCAGCAATATTTGTATAAAACATTGTAGATCGGGCGTGTGGTAGAGGCTCTGAGTATTGTTTACTTTTGCTATCATAAGGAGAGGGTTGAAAATGACTAAAATACTGCTTATGTTCTAAGTACTAACTTGAATGACCCCTAGTACCTATAATACTTACATATACACTTAGTAAAAAACTATTATTTTGACATTACAAACAGACACTTCAATTGTATTTAGGTACTAGTTAATGTGAGCAACTTCAACATTTTTGCAACATTTTTTATTACTGCTCCGCTCCTATTAGTCATAGCGTGATGTATAGCCCATAGCCACAGTAGATAAAGCATACAGTATGGAAACTACGTACAAACGTTCAAAACAGCACACTCGTACAGACGCGCACATCTACGAGACCTCTAAGCGGTTTTCGCGGTGCTCTCATTAGCTACTGCCGCCATAGATTAGAATGACGTTGAGTTGAATGAATGATCGTTCAGACGAGTGATCGCGACTTACATCTACATATCTCACCTGCGCCATGACTACTAGTACAGTACGATCAACGTAACTTAACCGGATTGAAGTTAGGTTTTTATCACTTTCGCGCAAGTCATAGAGATGCGACCCTAAAATTACTTACCAAAACGATTAATCGATTAAAAATACTAACAAAATTTTAATTGAAGAATATAAAAACACTATTTAAATGAGTTCATAAAAGTTTAAATTTAGAACAGTTACAGTAAATAATAAAGAACTTTGAAAAACAATTTCGTTACCAAAATAATCACAAAAAAACATGAATTAGTAATACTAATTATGACAATGTAATGCGTAATCGCATCTGTAATCCTCTTGGTTTAGTTACCGCCCCCGCCCCCCGCTTCCTGTCACACTTCCAAAAAATACATCTGCGCAACCACTTGTCGCCTACTTCAGTCCGGCCTAGTTACGTTGATCTAACTGTACAGTATTATATTATCTGTCGCCACGACGGTCCGCGATCTTTTTAAAAATGCCACGATCGTATTGCGTAGTATATGGTTGTTTTAAACACCCAGCTAATCTTGAAAAGTAGTTTACTTTTATTTAATCGATATCGTATTATAGTCCGTCCGTGTGATCAATCAAAAATATACATGAATGTATTTATAACATCAAAATGGAGGGTTTTAGTACTTTGAATATTTTTTTTTATTATTCATATCAATCCATATGATGTCCCACTGCTCGGCACGGGTCTCCCCAGTAGAACCTACTTTTTATAGGTCCTAGAGGTAATTGCTATAATCGCCACGCTTGGCGAGCGGGTTGGCGATCGCAGTAAGGCTGTAAAATACGCAGAGGACGCTCTGCCCATCCTCTGGTGTGCAATCCCTTAGTCGCCTTGACGACACCCACAGGAAGAGATGGGGTGGTAATATTCTTAAGCTGATACCACACGGCCATATTGGTATCATTTCCAGTTTTTTAGGGTGTTAAAGCCAATAGAGAAGTCTTAATGTAAGTCCAAGATGGCGACTGCATATCATTTTAGTTCCGCGCGCCGCCTGCAGCGCCGCTAGCGCTCCTAAGTTATACGATAGCAATCTGCAATACTCATTTAAATGACTAACCAGAAGACTAACTAGGATGTAGTTTATAACTGAATAGTACATACTCTGTACTTAAGTCACAATCCCACTACGTTATATTCCGCGGCTCGTAACATTACTTGCCTATTTTATTTGTTAACGAGTTATTTTTATTCGATTGCTTAATCATTTTCTACATAGAACTATAGCTATAACTAAGTTATAGTATATTGTTATCATTGTCTACATATATCTATAGACTACATGCTTAATCATTTACTACATAGAGCTATAGCTCTATCTAAATTATAGTATTTTGAAATACTATAACTAAAATTGGTGATATAGAAACATTTTTTTTTTTGTGTTTTTGTTTTTTTGTTTTTTTTTTTAATTAAATGATGACAAAATACTACAAACTTGAAGAGTGACAGACAACCTTAACGCTCTAATGGAGCGTAGTTATTAACAATAATAATAATAATAAAAAAAATCATTTATTCACTTAGGAAGCAAAATACTACACTTGTGAAAAGTCGATTCTACATTTCTAACTTCAACAATTAGGCCTAGTTTCCATACTGTATACATATTTTACTGTGATATAGCTTTCCATGATAAATGGGCTATCTAACAGGAAAGATTTTTTAATTAGGACCAGTCGCTCCTCAGATTATCGCGTTGAAACAAACAAACAAACTCTTCAGCTTTATAATATTATTATAGATTTCGACATCCATGTTTTCTATAAAAGCCACGAATCAACCAAATGTATTATGCATTGTTTAAAATAGGGGACGTTGCAATTCTTTAAACCCTCTTCTTTAAACTTGCTTGTTTAGGGGTCAATGGCCAGTTATAATGCCTTTCCTTATATCCAATATTTATTGTTAAATACATACCGCTATTTTTGTGGATCCTCCTTCGAGAAATCCATATTGAGGCTGAAAAATATAAAATTTTTATTTATTTGACTGTTGCATGTAGGTTATAATGGTGTAATGATTTTTATTTCAAATGTTTTATTTTAGTTTAGATTACAGAGAGATATTGTGCGATCTAGAGACATTTTGCGAAAGAGTCATTATGTGACTAAGCCCTTGGCTACTGTGAGTGTAGTTTGAGCGTGCGAATCCAACTTTACGTCACTTTACGCTTGTACAACGTACTTACATGTAAAAATATTAGCGTAAAGTGACGAATCGTTAATTTCGTCTTTTTTTTTTACTCCTCTCAAAAAGGTACATGTATTATCTATACTAATATTATAAAGCGGAAGAGTTCGTTTGTTTGTTTGTTTGTTTGTTTGTTTAAACGCGCTAATCTCAGGAACTACTGGTCCGATTTGAAAAAATATTTTTTAGTTGGATAGCCTATTTATTGAGGAAGGCTATAGGCTATATAACATCGCGCTACGACTAATAGGAGCGGAGAAGCGACGAGAAATGTTTCAAAAACGGGGAAAAATTACGCATACGAAGTTGCGCGGGACAGCTAGTTACATATAATAACTTACAATAGGGTATTTGACTAAAGTCAAATCAGCCTCTTTTTAAGAAATGTCAAAAACGACCCGCCCTTTGCAAATTTGTATTAAATGCTAGCATATGACGTCACATGGTCTATGATCAAATCATTTACTTTTTATGTTTCTTTTTATGATTAAAATATAATAAAAACGTTAAATTAATAAATGAACATGATTTTTCAAAACACTTTTTGACATATTTTTATTTATATTTTATATTTTATTTTGATAATAGTCAAATACCCAATTTAGTAGCATAAAACCTTTATGAGAGCTGAAGTCCGTAGTAGGTACGAAACCTGTATGACAGATCTCAAGGCTCCCTTTTTCTTCTTCTCCACAATCGTGAAAGGTAGGTTGAGGTTATTCTTAAAATTAAATGTACATAAGAGTGTATTCGAGACAGAGAAAAGAACTGGAAGTAAGTGTTAAGAAGATGTGCGTATGTGTGAGTGTGTGTATGTGCACATGCACATACACACACTCACACATACGCATAACGTGTATAAAGGTTCATTTCCGTGCATCGCGATCGATCGCGAGCCGCTCGCGGCTTACGACAAGCGGCTGAGGTAAGTGACAGACGCGCGCGGCCGACGACTGTCGTAGGCCTGCGCGCGCACTGTGAATATTGTCGCATCGGCCGCGAGCGTCAGCCGCTTGTCGTAAGCCGCGAGCGGCTCGCGATGGGCCGCGATGCTCGGAAATGAACCTTAAAGGTTCATTTCGAGCGGCTGACGCGCGCGGCCGATGCGACAATACTCAGAGTATGAGAATGTATGGCATCGTTTCCGAGATCTGCGACTGCGTGGCCGACGACTGACGTAGGCTGCGCGCGTACTCTGATTATTATCGTATCGGTCGCGCGCGTCAGCCGCGCGCGGCTCGCGATCGGCCGCGATGCACGGAAATGAACCTTAAGTGTGTGTATGCGTGCATAAGGGTTTATGGTTAGTCCGAGATATCTATTATTCAAAGGTTTTTATAAATCTTTCTATTTGTCTTATTTGTGGTAGACGTGGGAGTGATATTACTTGTCAACTAATTAATTTACCAATCGTATTTTTTGTTTCATTATGGAGATGTATTTTAATGCAGTCCAATCTACAATACATTATAAAAGTCAAGATATTTCATCTTCAAAATATTCATGTGAACTCCATCTCTTTCCAAATTGTGTATAGAATGAATAGCTTTCTTTTTATATACACCAGAATAAATCAAGGTTGACTTTTTACCATTCACGAAATTATTCAGTATTGCAAAGTCATAACATACAGGCCAACGTGCCCAAAATCATTTCCGTATATTAATGTAAAATATGCACAAATATATAATAAAAAATACCCTTCTGCATAAAAAAGATTTAACCCTAGAGAGATAACCATATTGAATAGTACGGTAAAGATAACCATGCGTCACTTCGACTCACGTGTTCGTTTTGTATTATTTTACATAATATATAATGATATTATGTTTTATAATGTGTAGGATTGTATTATAGATTCTGTTAGACTATGAATAAAACGAGTATATAAACATTTCTTTATATTTTTAATAATATAAATTTGAAATTAACAAACCTTCTTCTTTTTATAACAAAAAAAATAACTACTCTTGAGATCTCTTCTTCAGTCTTTTAATTACTTTTAGAAACTTTATAAAATCAACTTTTTGTAATTTTAGTATCCTAATGACTAATAAAAAAAATATAAAAAATATGTTATTTGACTTAAACGCACTTAGGGCATGAACTCATGAACGTGTATGGATTTTGTCAGCTCCTTCACGTAAAATTCACCAAGAGTCAATCCGTTTGTCTGAGTACACTTTCCTAGATATGGCATTGCATCAAACATATACCGTGTAGCACTATCGCATACCATTGGTATTTTAATGCCGTATTTATTTGGCTTATTCGGTATATACATGCGAAATGGGCAGCGTCCTCGGAAACCTAAAAGCTGTTCATCTATGGTGACATATGGACCAGGTATGTAATTTGATCGGCAATTCCTTATAAACATCTCCCATATTTTTCTTATTGGTATGAATGTGTCAGTAGCCCGCCGTTCTGGTCTTAAAGTTTTATCATCCATACGCAAGCATGGTATCAAAAAATCCAATCTGTCTCTGCTCATCGTTGCAATATATCTATCACCTGAATATGATGAATCAAAAAGCTCATCCGTAGATAAATGGTTGTCTTTCATTGCTGCCGTCAGGGTAAGTATACCGATTAGAGCTCGAATTTCTTCAGCACTGGTAGTTTTAAAAGTTGCCTTTACATCAGGTCTTTGAATTTTGAGTTGAATTTCTGCATTAGTCCATGTCGTGATCTCGTCCACAATCTCTTCGGTTATCAAAATGCTGAAAGATTCCAGTGGGTCGTATAAGGTCCTATTCATTCGAGAAGGACCCCTACATGACCTTATAATATTAGATGCTGAAGTCCTACCACTAGATCTGCCTTTTGTAGCCGCCCAACGGTGATCATTCTTACCACGAAGTGTTTCACGCTGTGGCATAAGAATCGATGTAGCCTGAGAAACTGTAGAGTTTCCTGGGCTCTCAGAGACAGTTTCAGTTTCAGTAAGTGGTGGACACTCCTCTATATATTCATGATCACTTTGAACATCATCCTCTAGAATGTTGTCCTCCACTTCACTATCTGATCCATCCACCTCTTCGTCACTAATTTCCGATAAAAACCGGGCTATATGCGTATCTTCTAAATGTCTTTGTGACGTCATTATAAAACTACGAAGGTGGTTAAAACTAATCTGTAAAGAAATAAAAAAATATTATAATGTGTACATTGAAAAAATGTAAAAGAAGAGATATGCACTCAATTACAAAATTGTTAAAAAGTTACAGTAAAGATAACCATGCGTCACTTTGACTCACGGTAGGTTTATATTTACGAAAATAGAACACTTACCTAAACAATACGGGTGTCACCTGCAAGCTCTGTGGTCCGACTGAGGTGGCGGGAGCGGGCAGCGTAATGTTGTGCAATAAGCGCGAAATATAACCGTTTTTCTAAACAGAGGGAGTCGATATGACGTAGGTTATCTTTCTAGGGTTAAACAGGATTCCCTACAGAATTATATATTTTCATGCAGTCGGAGGCATTAATGATTTTTCGATGATTTTGCATGAAAATATATAATTCTGTAGGGAATCTTGTCTAAATCTTTTTTGTGCAGAAGGGTTTTTTTCTATGTCATGTGGGGTATCATCGTATAGGTATTTTAAAATCGTGATGAGGTTTCTTAAATCATTTTTCTGTTACTACAATCGTTTATGATATATAGCAATTCGAAGTTTGTTGCCAACTATTTTCACTAACATTTTTGGTAGTTAAAGTTATAACGTTAGGTACGTAACGTTATACAACTAAACACTAAAAAGTATTAAATAAAAGAAAACGCCTCCTTAAAAAGATTAAAACAAGATAACCTTAAATTTCTTAGTTTGGGATCAGATAGCGTTGTGTGAGTTGTCCCAAGATATTATTATTAAATCATGCAGTCATTTTAGTAAGTTCACTGGGATTCATGAATGCCTCCTTTCCGACTTCTTGATTTGAGGTTATCTTTTTAAGCAGGCGGGCTTTTTGTTTTTTTTTTTATGATTAATCTTGGTATACTCACGCCATCCTCCTTCCCTGCATCAAAAAATGTAGCGGGAGTCGGCTGATACACTGGACTGGTCGCCATTTCTCCTAAATTCTGCCGCCATGCAGGTCGATTGTAGCCTTGCCTCGAGGGTCCGTCCCTAGGCACACCTTGACTCTCTATGTTTCTTGCTAAATCCCATAATTCTTTAGACGAGAAGTAATCAGACTGGAAACAGAGCATTTTAAATATTTTTTGACATGTTTCTTTTTATAAAGACAGCAGCCGTACTAGATTACAAGGCCTGTATTCATAGGTGGATGCAGGTGGTGGGGGCACGGGGGCACGTAGCCCAGATGGTTGTTTAAGTGTACCGAAAATCTTGTATTGTGGGGGTGTGGGGGTGAATTTCTTGACCCCCCACCCCCCCACGTTGGGATTGAAAACTTGCAAAGTTATAAGCCATTAAAGTTGACTTGTGTTCTGCTCGCTATCGTGCTCATTGCGTCCCGTAGTACGTAATTATTGGTTATTGAAAAATAAGTGATGATCACATTTCACATCACATTGTGAACAGGATTTGGACTGTTAGAATGATTAATGTATGAATTAATGATTGATTAATTTGAAAAATATAACATGGTCCAAAACTACCCCAATTGCTGCTCGGTTCCTATTGATTGTAGCGCGATATTATATAGCCTTTCTTGATAAATGGGCTATCGAACAGTAAGTTGCCATCAGTCGACCCGTGACCACGATCGTTGCAATTCGATCGAAACGTCGGATAAAAAAGGTTCGTAGGTACCTTTAAATATTTCACGCGATTAAGTCCCTATATTATTCATAGTTTAAAAACAAACATTTGTTAATGTTCTATTAATGGCCTGTTGGTCACTATTCATTAGAATATTGACACTAACTGCTATGCCAAAGTATAAACCATCGTGCTCATCACACAAAGTTTTATCCTGGGTGGAGATCGAACCTACGATCTTTGGTGTAGCAGTCAGGGTCACTAACCACTAAAACAACAGCCCAGGCAAATCAGACTTATCATTAAGGTACATAAAACAGGTATAGATTTAGGAAACTTACGGCAAAGGGTGATCCGCCAATGACTCCTGGTTTCTTACTGAATTTTTGTGGATCTAGACCCTGTTGACAAGTTCCAAAGTAATATTATAAATGAAAAAGTAACTCTGTCTGTCTGTTACGTTTTCAAGCTTAAACTGCTGAAGCGATTGTGATGAAAGTTGGTATGGAAATAGTTTAAGTTCCGAGAAAGGACATAATGATAGTTTTTATAGCTATAACCGACATAGCGCGAGCAGGCAGAGCCGCGGGCGAAAGTCTTCAATAAAGTTAATGTAACAAGATATTTTTGGATCATAAAACCCAAATACAAATACAAATACAAATACAAATACAAATACAAATATTTTTATTTGCTAAAAATAGGGTGGATACATGAAGTGGTCTTATAAGTAGTTTACATTAGGTACAGCCTATTTAGCCATTATCAATAGCATGCAAATATTGATCACATATAACAAGATATTAATTTAAAAAAAATATTTTCTTTGTACATAACCATTGCCACATTTATTTTCTACTCTAAATAACTTTATTATCAAAGAACTCCTCAATTGTATAGAAAGTTTTCTCGGTAAGCCAAGAACTAAGAGCTGACGGAAACTTTTTTAGAGGTAGTAATTTTAAGTTAGTAGGAATTTTATTATAAATTTTAACACACATTGCATAACAATTTTTTTGAAACCGACTACTCTTAGGAATCACGCCCAATACAAGCCGATCAGGATTTCTTGTATTGATTCTGTTTGTGGTATCTTTTGCTTGCTTAAACAATTCAGGGTGATATTTAACCATTTTCCCTACTTCTAAAATATAAAGGCAAGCAAGAGGGAGTATTTTTAATGTTTTGAAGTGAGGACGACAAGATACATTTGGTGCAATGTCGCAAATGGACCTTATGCACCTTTTTTGGGCAACAAAAGCCTTCTGTATGTCTGTACCATTTCCCCAAATCAGCAAGCCGTACCGCAGCACTGATTCAACATATGCAAAATAGGCTGTGCACGCTGTTTCCTTATTTGCAACTTTTGCTAATTTGTACAGAGCAAAAGAAAACCCATTCATTTTGTTGCTTACTTTTTCTATGTGTTCTGTCCAATTTAATTTATTATTAATAATAATTCCTAGAAATGTCAAGTTATAAGTATAGTAAGGTATGTCCGTTAAAATTTATAGAAATGTCATGACTTTTTAAATGATTAAAATTAATTACGTTCGTTTTAAATAAATTAACTTGTAGATTATTATTATTCAGCCATTCAATAATTAATGTCAACGTATTGTAGATGTCCACCTCATGTAGGATTGGCGTCATACTTTTTTTAGTGGTAACTATAATCGAGATGTCGTCAGCAAATAAAATAGTTTTGTAGTGTGTAACTTTGAACAAATCATTTATGTACAACAGAAAAAGAAGTGGTCCTAGGACACTCCCTTGCGGTACCCCATATTGATTTATCATGTAATCTGATTTGTGTGTTTGCACATGGTTAATTGTGTTTAATTGGGAGATCTCTACACACTGGTATCTATGTTCCAAATACGTTTTTATCCACTTTAGAGCTGGTCCTCTAATTCCGTACATCTCGAGCTTTTTTAGAAGTTGTTCATGTGATACAAAATCGAACGCCTTAGACATATCTAGGAATACCACTGTAGTATAATTCTTGTCGTTTAAACTCAGAAGAATATCATTTACAAGACAGAAAGTGGCATCTCTAGTGGATTTATTTTTTTGGAATCCATATTGATACTGATCAATTATATTTTGTTTAATTAGATATGCTGTTAATTTGTCGTGCATTACCTTCTCAAATACCTTCGAAAAAATAGGAAGTAATGTAAATCAATGAGCAAGCAATGAGGGCTAATTTTGGAGCGGCGGTAGCCTAATGGCTAAAACATCGGACTCGCAATCGTGAGTCACGGGTTCGAATCCTACCCATTATACTACCGACGTGAACCCACTCCTAACACAAGCCATTGAGTTGCTGGAGAGGTTAACAAGATTGCTAGTAATGTGAGACCCAATCCCACTTTGCTAGTTATCTTAAAATGAATACCCAATTCCAATGACCACCGAGAGATTAGCCGCTGTGACCGATTGATTAGGGACTTAACATACCTTGCGAGTCGTACTTACATCATAGTGTGATGACATATCATCAGTCTGACGACGTAGTGATGATGGAGTCACGAAGTGGTTTTGAGGCTTTAGTTGGGCTGGAGATTTTTGCACTTTTCTATCGTGTTTCTAAAAATAAAATAAAAAAATCCTTTAAACTAAAAACAAGCTAATTTTACCCAATACAAAACCACATGAGGGAAAAATAAATCTTTAAGTGGTTGTACAGAGTCCTTATTCACTATCTTTTGTTTGTTTTCGCGACAAGCCCGCGCTTCTAACTGTTAAAATCTTATCATAATGGTATATAGAGAGCTTCGCTTAGAAATGCATCGCACATACGCGCGGACATGCCGCGAAAACGACAAAAAAACATAGAAAATAAGGACCCTGATTTAGATGTAACATTATCTTTCTCAAGAAAAGCAGCTACAAATATTATATTAATTCAACGGTAATTCTTAAGATCTTCCAGAATAATTTCATATTTACCAACACGATTCCTCTACCTACATACTATTACACAGGATGTAACAGAAAGGTGTGGTCAAATTTCAGCAGCGGGTAGGGTATGTTATCAGTATTGCACCTACCATGGTGCCATAGCTGGTTGCATTATTATTACATAGTTATAGCATATTCTTTTTGTCAAAATTCAGTAGTGAAAGGCGTATAGCATAAGAATTATACCTACCCTGGTACAAAATTCTATTAGCATATTATGGCATAGAACTTTTTAAGTCATACTTTTCTAAATTTATAACATTTTCATTCATAAATAAACGAATAAAAAATAATTAATATTTTTATAGGGTACTCAGATTTTCATAAAATTAGGTATGTTCACTCAGTATCATGGGCACATACCAACACTTGAATATGATATGACCACACCTTTCTGTTACACCCTGTATAGAAGCACTCCAACAAATTGTTAAAACTTGCATGCCTACAGGTAGATTATGGAGACACATATTACTATTGTAACACCCTTACCTTTTACCCATTTTCGCAAATAAAAAGATTGATTCATGATTAAGCCCATTTCAAGCAAAACTCACCGCTTTTGGCCTTTCTGTAGTAATGCTCCAATTCTTATGTGCAATTACCGAGGTCTGAAAAATAAACGGTAAAAGTCCAAAAAATGTACTATACCTATACAGGGTGTAACAGAAAGGTGTGGTCATATTCAAGGGTTGGTATGTGCCCATGATACTGAGTGCACATACCTAATTTTATCAAAATCGGAGTACCCTAAAAAAATACTTATAATTTTTTCAATTGCTTATTTATGAATGAAAAAGTTATTAATTTAAAAAAGTATGAATTAAAAAGTTCTATTCTATAATAATCCAATCGAATTTTGTACCAGGGGAGGTATAATTCTTATGCCATATGCCTTTCACTATTGAATTTTGACAAAAAGAATATGCTATAACTATGTAATAATGATGCAATCAGCTATGGCACTACGGTAGGTGCAATACTGACAACATACCCTATCCGCTGCTGAAATTTGACCACACCTTTCTGTTACACCCTGTATATAGATACTATGATTTTTTATTTCATACGTGTGTTAAGTTTAGTACAACCAGGGGGGTGTCACTCCGCAGTTTAGATATATTCGGTAATTCGCGCGCGGTTATAAATTTCAGCTCTGACGAGCCTATATATATTTTTATACCTAAACCTGACTTTTGTTAGGGAGTGAACCTTCTGTACGTAGTACTATTACTTATTCTGTGGTAAAAGTTAAAACCGTTTCTAGCATTCGGCGGCCGCTGTCACGGCACGTGTGTTTCGCTTGTGGGAGACATAGTTCTAACCTCACCGAATGGATTTAGTACAATACATGTTTTTTGTTATTTCTGGCACGCGCGAGCCTCAATAAAAAATAGATTTATTAAAGATAACTAGCAATGTGGGATTGAGTCCCACATTACTAGCAATCTTGTTAACCCCTCCAGCTTAGCTCAATGGCTTGTGTTAGGAGTGGATTCACGTCGGTAGGATGGGTAGGATTCGAACCCGCGACCTCACGATTGCAAGGCCGATGCCTTAGCCATTAGGCTACCGCCGCTTCAACTCATTGTTTATTTCCCGAAAACAAAGTACATACGTCACTAGTGAAACCTATCATGAACTAGGTATATTGCAATAATAAAAGCGCAAAATATGACATTTACCAACGTATACCGATAAATACTTTTACCTTTAAGATATAGCCTAAAGTTAACAAAAATACGAGCTTTTACTTACTATAATAATAACATCTTGGAATAACTCACACAACGTCATCTGATCCCAAACTAAGCAGAGCTTGTATTATGGCAACCAGACAACTGATAAACATACTTATATATTTCTAAATACATATATTTTATACCTAGCGATTAGTAGCTTCCTAAATTTAAAGTTTCTCACGGACGAAGCAGTGGAATTATTTAGTCACGTATTTAAAGCAGTGCAGTTGCAATTTAGTTTCGATCAAAACGGCCATTTTCGTATTCTTGTAACTTTGGGATCGATCTCAAATAAGCCACGAGGTCGCGGGTTCGGATCCTAGCCATTACCATACCGACGTAAACCCAATCCTAGCACAAGCAATATAAAAAAATACCAAAGACGTTGTAAGTGTAGTATGTAGAAGTACCGACAGTACAAATTATCAAAATTATCAAGACCAGGCGAGGATAGTTGAAAAACCCCGCGCCTCACGGAGACATCGCTAATTTGCCATCAGTCGACCCGTGACCACGATCGGTGTAATTCGATCGAAACGTCGTGTAAATAAAACCTTTAAATAAGTCACGCGATTAAGTCCCGATATATATCTAATAAGCAATATAACTTAGCTGGAAGGGGTAACAAGATTGCTAGTAATCTTTTTTATAACAAAATGTGTGCCACTCGGGGACTGCCGCGGTAAAGCTATTGCATAGCATTTTTTATCAACCTAAGCAATTATAATTATTTATTTTTTTTATTTATGCAGTATTTTTTTTTCTTTTCATTACATTTCCGAGAAGCTCGTTTCGATCCATGCGAGCTTCGTACAGTCGTACCGTATACATATACGTTAAGCGAACGCTCGGCCGAGCTACATACGAGTGGGGGTGTTAGGTTATATTTTCGTTACGGAATTTCTTGATTCGGTCGCCGCGCTCAAAGCCCGCGATAATAGCTATGCAATAGCTTAAAAAATATACCACTTAAATGAATACGCCCATGCTAACAACCGAATTTGAAAATTCAACCCCAAAATGCATAAAACAGGTTTCAAATTTCAAACTTGTAAACCCGTTTCATCGTCCAAATCGACATTCTGACAACAAAATATTATTACAAACTTATGAATAAAATAAAAAGTTTATCTACCCAGACCTTGTTTTATTACACCCAAAACACTCGAAACTAAGTACCTACCTATAAAACAACAGAACGTACGCACTTACAGCTAAGTGGTAACAATTTACCTACAATCTCAGGAGGGCTCGCAAAAAATACAGAAATACACCAAAAATACATTAGACTTAAAAGAAATATGGGACTCAGAAAATAATATTAAACTAGCTGACCCGCGCAACTTCTTTTGCGTCAATTTTTCCCATTTTTCCAACATTTTTCAATGCTGCTCTGCTCCTATTGGTCTTAGCGTGATGTTATATAACCTATAGCCTTCCTCAATAAATGGGCTACCCAACAGTAAAAGTATTTTTAAATTCGGACCAGTAGTTCCTAAGATTACCATGTTCAAACAAATAAACAAACTATTCAGCTTTATAATATTAGTATAGATTAAATTTTGTAATGAAGTGTAACAAAGTAATAATATAATTATTAGATTAGCACCCTAGGTCACTAACCACTAAACCAACAGGCCAGTCAGGTGTAAAAATAAGTGGTCATTTTAGTATTGTTACTTAAGGTACAGGATGTTTCTAATCCATATAATTGTTTATAGCTGACTCCCGCAACTCCATCTGCGTTAACTTCCCCGTTTTTGCAACATTTTTCATTGATGCCCTGCTCCTATTGTCATAGCATGATGTTATATAGTCTATAGCCAGCTTTATTTTATCTATACTTATATTATAAAGCTGAAGAGTTTGTTTGTTTGACCGCGATAATCTCAGGAACTACTGGTACGAATTGAAAAAATAATTTACTGTTGGATAGCCTACAGTGCTTATGTATAATTCATTAGAGTAGGTAAGTACCTCTGTGTAATACTAATGACACCTTTTTACTAATCATTTTATTGCTAACCTTACGTCATACAATGAAGTAGCAGTCGTAATGCGAATCAAAATGTCATCATGACAGTTATCAATTCATTTGAAACACATCATTCAGTCTGGACGTACATAGTGTCCGTAATAATGTACATTATTACGGACACTATGTACGTCCAGACTCAGAACAACGATTTATGGTTCACACCAAAAGTGTCCCGTGTGGAAATCGAACCGTATTTTTGAAAGAGCAGTGGACCTTTTAAGGCATATACTATTTATTAATATAGGCTAGGTCACTTTTAAAAACAGCTGGCAATTTGCACGATTTATACTGTGCTCCATCTTTTTTAGGGTTCCGTAGCCAAAATGGCAAAAAACGGAGCCCTTATAGTTTCGTCATGTCCGTCTGTCTGTCTGTCCGTCCGTATGTCACAGGCATTTTGCTCAAAGACTAGTGAATCTTGATGGAATTTGGTAAAAAGGTGTCTTGTAGTAGCCGCTACTTAGTTTAATAGCTAAATAATAATAATAAATATTTTAGGGGAGGCACTCCATACATAAAAAATAACGTGTGGCACATCTTTCGACAGGTCTTTTAAAAACATTTTAAGGTATTTAAGAAACTTTTTTGATTGAGTGAATATTTTTGAAAATAATCGCTCCGAAAGCTGCATAAATCGCCCCCCCCCCCCCCCTCAACTTTTGAACCGTGTGACCAAAAAATATGGAAAAAATCACAAAGATAGCGCTTAATAAATACTTTAAACTAAAGTTATTTTGAATAACATCGGATATACCGTCATTGAGTTATAGCCAAAAAACAGCGTTTCTCAACAAAAGGGCGTAAGTGCCATGAACATATTCCGCTGATGCAATCGTTCGACGCTGCGGAACCCTACACTGAGCATGGTCCGTCATGCTCTTGACCGGTTTTTAAAATTAGTCGAGATTTGTGGATGTTATCAGTCAATTAATTAAATTATTTTTCTTTGCACCGATATGAGCTGATTGATAATAAAAGCCTCTTGCTCAGCATTGTGCCACTGAGGCAGTTTTAATTTAAAGTTTCAAAATATTTAAGAACTAAATGGCCTATGCCCATTTGCCAGTCTCCTCGTCCAACTGAGAAAAAAAACAAGAAATAGATCTAAACTAATCCTAACTGACCCGCGCTACTTGGTCTGCGTAATTTTATCCGTTTTTGTAACAATTTTTCATTGTTGTTCCGTTCCTATTAGTCATAGCGTGATGTTATATAACTATAGCCTTCCTCGATAAATGGGCTTTCTTTAGCAGTTAGAGTAAAGTGCCCCACTTTACTCTAAAATTTGCACTTTAAAGCTTAATATCTCACAAACCAAATCATAAAGCCTACATCCAACCCTGATCCCTAAATCTAAAAATAGTCTTCACAACCCCTAAACGTTTTTTAAATATCTATCTAATGATACCCGCCACGATGGGGTAGGTGAAAAAAAACATCCCTACTTTACATATAGGGGAGGTACCCTCAAAAAATGTGTTTTTCAAGATTTCATTCTTTCACTTTGTCGGTGTAAGTAATATGTGTATCCATGCAAAATTCTTCTAGCACTAACAGGCTCTGAGAATATGACGAAACTATAAGGGTTCCGTAGCCAAAATGGCAAAACGGAACCCTTATAGTTTCGCCATGTCCGTCCGTCCGTCCGTCTAAAAGGGTACCACATTTAAGCTTTGAACTTTGCAACAATAAATTGATTGAATTTAATTGAACTTTAATCCAAACTCACCGCTTTTGGCCATTCTGTTGTAATGTTCCAATTCCGTACTGAAGTCTGAAATATAAAGACCAATTTGAATTGTTTTTTACATAGGTTATACTAACTGTGCCCGTGACTTTTTGAGTCGCCTCTCATAGTGTGCAACTGACGATCCGTATGAGAGAAAAACCAGCCTCTGGGCACTAGCCCTTTATCACAGCCGACTTTACAAACAAACAGGTTTTACTAACTGTGAAAACGTTAGCTTGATAATAAAAAGTAGCCTAAATTACTCCTTACATTCAAAGCTGTCTGACAGTGAAAATCCCGTCAAAATCAATCCAGCTATTTCGGAGATTAGCCGGAACAAACAAACAGACAGAACGACAGCCAAACAAAAACATTAAAAATTGAGTTTTTGCTATAAGTACTAGCTCACCCAATTGTTGCAATTTTCCCCATTTTTGCAACATTTTTCATTGCCTATCCGCTCCTATTAATCGTAGCGTGATGTTATACTGGGTGGCGCAAAAGTAAAGACCCTATTTGGTTCAGCTATAACATTTTTTCTAAATTAGAAAACTAGATTTAGATTTTTTTAAATGTATATTTGTGCCATTAAATTTCGTACCATTAGGATTTAAAGATGATGTCTTTTAAATGGTGACCTCCAGAGTTGATACACATTTGAGCCCTATTTATGACATTTTGCATAACTTGCCGTAACACTTCCTGCGATATGTTCGTTATTTCTTGACGAATGTTTTCTTTTAGAGCTGCGAGAGTCTGTGGCTTGTTCACATACACCCGAGATTTCAAAAAACCCCAAAGAAAGAAGTCTGGACTGGTCAGATCGGGTGATCTTGCAGGCCAAGGCAAATCGCCAAAACGAGAGATAACTCGGCCTGGAAAAGCGTCCCTCACTAAGTCCATAGTGTCGCGCGCTGTGTGTGCCGTAGCGCCGTCTTGTTGAAACCAGATGTGCTCCAGCCCCAATTCGTCCAAACTGGGTATCAAAAACTCACGTAACATGGTTCTGTAGCGTTCTCCAGTGACAGTTATCGCATTGCCTCCAGCGTCTTCGAAAAAATAGGGTCCGATCACTCTGTCAACACAGATGCCACACCATACAGTAACTTTTAGTGGGTGTAGAGGTGTTTCTTGAATAATGCGCGGATTATCAGTGCCCCAGAACCGAGTATTCTGCTTATTGACATGCCCTGAGAGATGGAAATGCGCTTCGTCACTCATAACCAATTTTGAAGGAAAATCATCCTCTTCAAGGTTGAGGTTTATGACGCGCTGGCAGTAATCTAGACGAGCTCGGTGGTCAGCAGGCAGCAGCTGATGAGTCATTTGAGTTTTATACGGGAACATCTTTAAGTCTTTCACCAAAATACGCTGCAGGGTCCGTCTGGAAATGCCCAATTGCGTGGCACGTCGCCTCGTTGATGTTTCTGAACACTCTTCCACATCTTCGCGCACAGCATCGATATTTTCAGCTGAACGGCCTGTTCTTGGTCTCCCAGACTTAGGTCTATCCAATGTTGAGCCAGTTGCTTCAAGGCGTGTGGCAAAGCGTCGAATTGTGCGACCAATCGGTGCCGGACGGTGGGGAAATCGTCGACGAAATTCACGTTGTGTTCTTATCACTGATGAATTATTCCGTAAGAACATTGACACAATTATTCCACGTTCTTGGGGAGTAAAACGGTCCATGTTTATTTTCAGTGTATTTTACATTTGTTCACTACACAATTTTCAACAACAGAATGACAGAAAATGTCATATAAAAAAAAAAAAGTATTTTCTTTAGTGCCACTACTTTTGCGCCACCCAGTATAGCCTAGCCTATACCCTTTCTCGATAAATGGGCCATCCAACAGTAAAGTATTTTTTTAATTCGGACCCGTAGTTCCTCGGGATTATCGCGTTCAAATAAACAAACTAACTTTTCAGCTTTATAATATTAGTATAAATATGAAAAAAAAACAATTTTTTACTAAATAAAAAATTGTTTTAACATGACAAATAGACATTTGAATATTATTTATTTGTATTTTATGTATTTTATTATAAAGTGTAACGAAGTGGTCATTTTAGGATTGTTGTTATGTTGTATATTCGCAACTTCGTATGCGTAAATTTTCCCCGTTTTTGCAACATTTCTCGTCACTACTCCTATTAGTCGTAGCGCGATGTTATATAGCCTATAGCCTTCCTCGATAAATGGGCTATCCAACAAAAAAAGAATTTATTTTAGCGCGTTTAAACAAACAAAGCAAACAAACAAACAAACAAACAAACTCTTCCGCTTTATAATATTAGTATAGATATCAAAAAGCTGAACGAAGTGACAGCGAATTCAAATATCGAATCGAATTACCGTCCTACGATTTTTTTGACACATATGACAATTGGCCGTTGTTGTTTTCCATAATACACAAGTATAGATTTACATTTTTGAAAGATGAAAAATTTTAAGTCCAGACCCAGGAATCGAACCCGAGACTTCTGTATGCCAAACCGGGCCTTAAAATTCTTCTATCCTTCAAAAATGCATTTATTGTATTAATAAAGTAATTGGCAAGAAATGCCTATAAAAAAATGACTATAATAATCGGCCTGTGACATCATAATTTGTAAAAATGCTCTCTGTAACGAAGCAATAACAAAAGCCGTGATAGTTCTTTAACTAGCGGCGAGATGGCGCATGCGAGCGCCCATTTCGCGTGCAGGAAGAGATAGAAAAAATTGAGGTCTAGTAACATAAGCCCAGATAGGTGGTTCGAATCCAGCCCCGGTTTAGTTATTTGTATACGGAAGTCTCGGGTTCGATTACTGGATCTAGATTTAATTTTTTTCTCAATAATGCCTATAAAAATAAATACTATAAGTATGCATCTATTTGATTTTATCTTACGTCCGTTCAAGTGTCAAAATCGAATGGACGGCAGTCTGTCCAGCCTACTAATACTACAGACTCATTATTTTGTATGGGTGCGGCACGCTGCCATGGCGGTCAGGGAGCCCCAGTGATAAGGTTTGCGCTAACCACCCGCAGGTTATAAGGTTCCCGAACCCGGGGATTACTTATACCACTCAGGGAGGTAGAACCACCGCCTGTGAAAAGTCTCTGGCGTAGCGGTTGTGCTGAAGTGGATCCAGCCACTACGTCAGAGGAGGACTGTGGTCCTTTCGCTATGCCGATGGGCGACTGGTTGGTACTGCACCTTGTTTTGTCTGCTGTCATAGTAGTGTGTGACGGGCAACCAAAAGGCGTCATACCCGTGGAAACAGCTTTGTTTCGCATCAGAAGATATTGAGTCTTGCTCAACCGCCGTAACTGAAGCGATCCTCGCTGGCATGGAATGTTACATCGTCAACCCGATTGTAGTTCAATGTAATAATAATAATAATATATACTTTATTGTACACCAATATAAAAACAAAGAATACATTGTATAACATAAATGTACAATGGGCGGCCTTATCGCTAAGAGCGATCTCTTCCAGGCAACCTTTGGATGGACAGAGACATAAATACACGAATTAGGTAGGGGACTACCCCTACCTAATTCGTGTATTTATGTCTCTGTCCATCCAAAGGTTGCCTGATAACCATAAATTAATATTACGCTGTCTACTAGTACAGCGTAATATTAATTTATGGTTATCAAGAACAAGAAGAGAAAAGATAGGTAATGAATAAAAAATTAAAGTTTACTCAGAGAGATAGTGGTCCTTCAACATTTTTTTAAACGATGCCAATGATTGGGCTCGTCTTATAGCAAGAGGCAGTGCATTCCATAGTCTTGCTGCCTCGACAGTAAACGACCTATCATAGAATTTTGTGGAATGCGCTAGAATTTCTAACCTCAAATCCTCCGATGACCTTAGGAATCTGGAATGTGTGTCATGAAGGAACTTGAAACGTTCTTTAAGATACAAGGCAGTAAAAGGATTTCAATGTAGTGTGTGACGGGCAACCGAAAGGCGTCATACCCGTGGAGACAGCTACGTTTCGCATCAGAAGACATTGAGTCTTGCTCAACCGCCGTAACCGAAGCGATCCTCGCTGGTATGGAATGTTGCATCGCCAACCCGATTGTAGTTCAATGTACTGTGTGACGGGCAACCGAAAGGCGTCATACCCATGGAGACAGCTTTGCTTCGCATCAGAAAATATTGAGTCTTGCTCAACCGCCGTAACCGAAGCGATTCTCGCTGGTATGGAATGTTGCATCGCCAACCCGATTGTAGTTCAATGTACTGTGTGACGGGCAACCGAAAGGCGTCATACCCATGGAGACAGCTTTGCTTCGCATCAGAAAATATTGAGTCTTGCTCAACCGCCGTAACCGAAGCGATTCTCGCTGGTATGGAATGTTGCATCGCCAACCCGATTGTAGTTCAATGTACTGTGTGACGGGCAACCGAAAGGCGTCGTCATACCCATGGAGACAGCTTTGCTTCGCATCAGAAGATATTGAGTCTTGCTCAACCGCCGTAACCGAAGCGATCCTCGCTGGTATGGAATGTTACATCGCCAACCCGATTGTGGTTCAATCGGCCTGTCGGATGCTAGAACTCACAAGCAAAGTGCATTTATGAAGCTTGGACCGCAGCTCGATATCGGCAGGACTCCGGGATCTCTGATGCGAAACGCAAACTGAATGCTGCCTCCAGATCCAGTAAGAGAGCGATCGCCTTTAGATTGGTAAGCAGCTATGTGGCTATCATTCTGGGAGTCTTTTTTGGTTGCTTGTTAAGGCTGTCGAGAGAAACTTTTGTCTGTCATCCTTACTACCTCTACGGAAGCCGAATGGCAACTTGACCCATAGTGCTAAAGAGAAGGCCGACCTACTGGATACTCTATTTGTCTCTAACTCGACTCAGAACGATGAAAACTGTATAATGCACAGGTTCGGCCCCTTAAGGAGTACTGCTGCGATCTTTGGGCCGTTTCACAGTATCAGCTCGAGCCATTTAACTCTATCCAAAGACGCGCAGTGAGGATTGTCGACGACCCCATGATTACAGGTGGTATTGAGCCCTTGAGCCTGAGGGGCGACTTCGCCTCCCTGTTTGTGTTCTACTGCTTGTTCAGTGGACTGTGTTCCAAAGAATTATTAAGCATGGTGCCCACGGCCACATTTTATCATCAATCCTCTCACCATCAGCAATGAATTCACCCTCACACCTTGGAACCAATATCCTCGCGTACTGTTTGGTTCCAGAAGAACTTCATCCCACCCACAATAATGGAGTTTATGTGGGTGGGCATGAAGTTCAATTCAATAATTGAGCTACCTGTCGTGGTTTTCTCAAAAGACTACAGCATGGAATTCTTCAAATATGAGTAAAAAGAATTTTACAGGGTCGGCAACGTGCAAGTGACACCTATGGTGTTGCAAACGTCTATAGTCTTCAGTAACTGCTCACTATCAGGCGGACCGTAAGCTTGTTTGCTACCTCAGTGGTACAAAAAAATGTGTGGCACTCGGGGACTGCCGCGGTAAAGGGCATAGCATTTTTATCAACTTAAGCAATTAAAAAAAAAAAAAAAAACAAAATGTATTTTTTATATTTTGAATTATAAAAAAAACAATGTTTTTAATTATTTTTTTTTTAAATAAAGCATTAAAAAAAAAATTTTCTTTTTTTTTTTTTTTCTTTTTAAATTTAAAAAATGTTTTTATTTTTTTTTTCTTTAATTTTTTTTTTTTAAAAAGCATAAAAAAAATTGTTAAGTTTTTTTTTTATTATAAAATATTTTTTTTTTTTCTTTTTAAATTTAAAAAAAAAGTAATTAAAAGTTCTGCTATTCATCGATAGATGGCAAAACTAAAAAGTGTCACCGCTGTGCCCGTCGGAGTGGGGGGCGTTTTTTCGTTACGAAATTTCTGGATTCGGTCCCCGCGCTCAAGGCCCGCGGTAGAAGCTATGCAATAGCATAAAAAAAAAAGTTTTAGGACTTTTTTTGTTGACATTGCAATATACACCGTGAATTTGTAGTCTTTTTGATAAAAAAAAATTAGAAGTATCAATAACCTAGTCGATAAAAAGTCGTTTGTGGAAAATAAATGAGCACTTGTAGTAACGCTACTCAATTTCACGTATTAAGAATAGGTACTACGATCATAAGATATATGTCATTGATATTGATTTATGTGTACAATAGTTTCAAATGTTTAGTCATCATCATATATTTACTGTAACATAATAGGTTTCAGTTAACTTACTTTTTTTTGCGACGCTAATTGTCTTGAATAACCCTGAAAAAATAACAGGAAAATCTTTAAAGCGTGGGCGCAGGGGGGAGGGATTTGGGAGTTGAAACCGCCGTCGAAACCCTCAAAATTGAAATACATTTCGGCAGTCTTTAATCAATTGTACTATATAACCCCCCCCCCCCCCCCCCCACAATTACGAAACGACGTCAAAGTTACGAAACCCCATTGTACTCACCACCCATTTGTCAGCCACCTCGTCCAACTGAGAAAAAAATACAATAAATCTATACTATTTAAACTAATGTTATAAAGCTGAAGAGTTTGTTTGTTTGAACGTGATGATCTCAGGAGCTACTAGTCCGATGTGAAAAATTATTTTAGTGTTGGATAGCCCATTCATCGCTCGAAGGCTATAGGCTATATAACATCGCGGTACGACCAATAGGAGACCATAAAAATGTTGCAAAAACGCGGAAAACTTACGCAGACGAAGTTGCGCGGGTCAGCTAATACATAACAATAAATAATTTTGTAATATCAGGTTTGGAAAATATTTAATATAAAAACCCTTAATCACTTGTTTTTGAAGTTATGGCCTTTACACCTACAGACTATTTAACTGGAGTAAAACCATTGTTTATTGTGAGGTTTACGCTCTAAACCTGACAAAGAAACATTGATTTTACTCCGGGGTCTCTCAGACCACACATCTGAGAGACCCCGGAGTAAAATCTATGTAAATGGTTGTGTGACAAAAGTAGGTGGTAGCTGGTGAAGAGTTAATTTGTTTTTTTTTTCAATAAATAAATTGTTATTTGGTGCTATGTAAAGAAGCCAAGAGCGGAGATTATTAGTATATTAAAAATCAACCTGTACAACCTAATGGTTAAGGCGTCGGACTCACAACCGTGAGGCCTCAGGTTCGAATTCTACTCTTTATACTACCGACGTGAATTTACTCCTAACACAAGCAATTGAGCTTAGCTGGAGGGGTTAACAGGATTGCTCGTAATGTGGGACTATTATTCCACATTGCTAGTGTAGGCTACGGATTCACCATGATAAGGGATATGGCAGAGTTCATCTCACCAGAGTAAATCCCAATGGATAACGGTTACATATGCTACGATTCAAAGCTTTACTGAAATACTTATTTACTAGACTAAAATTACGGTCAAAACCACTTACCCAATCTCGCAGGTTGGTGTCATGACACCAGGTTAGTGAATATCCTACCTAAACTCTTAGAGGCCTCACAGTGATAAGTAAAATATATTTTAACTTACACACGTAAAATATATTTCACTTCACATATAAATCACTCGATCAACAATGTTTCTTCTAATACGTCGCACAACATCGTTTATTTAAATGCACAAATTATTAATCCATTTCACAGTTACTCGCACGCGTGGATTCCATGGAACCCTCAAATCGCGCTTACACGAAATACACAAAACTTTATTAACTAAAGTGACGGGCTGTCCCCAAACGGTCACAGAATTGCTAGTCTTCAATAAATTACACTTAAATATCAATAATCATGAATAACCGGCTCGCGAGCACCTTTTTTTTTCTATTGGCGGGAAAAAATCCTGACGAAAACCCCCACCGTCCGGGGAAGACGGTAGGGGTAGTGTGGGGTTTCCACCCACTAAAAAACCCGCCGTGTATCGCTCGCCACCTTCGCGAACGGGCCGCCGGAATGTGTTATACCGTCGGCGGCCCGGCCAGTGGCAATGCTCGGACGCGATGTTGTTGCGTTCCGGGCATTTCACACCCACGTGGCCCCTGGATACACACAGGGCGCCGCGCCTCCACAGGAGGCCGCGGGCGGGGCAGATTACCCCGTACGCCCGCCCGCAGCCCCAGGCTCGCGAGCACCTGCTCTAACCAAACCACATTTTCGAGAAAATTACATTATATATTTTTTTGACACTTGTCTCTGCCCTGACGTAGTTAAGCGACGTTCGATTCAATCGATTAGAATAAGTCGACTAGAATAGCGAACAGCTAGTTATCTTTTGGGGCTTTGAACCTGTCAAAATTATAAAGCCCATTTCATAACTTTGCAAAAATAAATTAATTGAACTTTAATCAAAACTCACCGCTATTGGCCATTCTGTTGTAATGTTCCAATTTCGTGCAATTACTGCAGTCTGGAAAATAAAGACCAAATTCATTTGTTTTTTACATAGGTTATATATACAAACTGTGGCCGTGACTTCGTCCGCGTGAAGATGGAGTGCTGCTTTCTCGCTGACGCTCTATGTAATTAAATGTAACGTTTCTGAGTCGCCTCTCATAGTGTACATCAGCACTGACGATCCACATGACCAGCCTCAGGGCACAAGCCTTTATCACGGCTGACTTTATAAACAAACAAGTCACGGACACAAAGTACACCCAGACTCGGAACAACAATTCGTTCGATCACACAAAGTGTCCCGTGTGCGAATCGAACCCATGACTCTCTGGCTTAGCAGTCAGAGTCACTAACAACTAGATCAACAAGCAAGTCATCCATACTAATAATAAAAAGCGAAGAGTTTGTTTGTTTCTTTTAGCACTTACCCCCTATTGCTGAGAAACATACAACCACAGACACAAAGTACACCCAGACTCGGAACAACAATTTGTGGATCACACAAAGTGGTGTCCAGTGTGGGAATCGAACCCACAACCTGTAGCAGTCGAATACACTCCCACTGCGCCACAGACACACACAAATCAATGGTGTACCCGATAGGTAACCATTGATTGTGTGTGTGACCGACCCAAAAGGTAAGTCGCCAGTGGGACACAATTTATGCAACATTCGGAGTGACTATTTACAAAAATATTCACTTAGTAAAAAAAGTTGATTAAAAACCTTAAAATGTGTTTAAAAGACCTGTCAAATGATGTATGCTCAATCACACGTTGATGTATGCTCAATCACACGTTAATGTATGCTCAATTATTTTATGTATTCAGTGCCCCCCCCCCCCCCAATATTATTTAGCTATCAAACCAAGTAGGCTACTACAAGACACCTTTTCACTAAATTTAATCAATATTGATTAGTAGTCTTAAGTAAAATGCCTGTGACATACAGACGGAGAGACAGACAGACAGACGGACTTGACGAAACTATAAGGGTTCCATTTTTGCCATTTTGGCTACGGAACCCTAAAAATGAACTGCAAGAATTTCGTCTGCTTGATCACTATCAGAAAACTAACACATTATAAAAGGAATAGATTTTTTTTTTATAAAAAGATAACTGTTAACTGTTAACCCCTCCAGCTAAGCTCAATGGCTTGTGTTAGGAGTGTGTTCACGTCGGTAGTATAATGGGTAGGATTCGAACCCCCGCGACCTCACGATTGCGAGACCGATTCTTTAGCCTAATGGCTTGTAAATGTTTTTTTTTTTATTTCATTTATTAAAAAAAAAACATTTTATTGAACTTGTACCTATTTAGAATTACTATCAAAGCAACTTTTACAACATTATTCTTGGTGTAGTGCAAACCTGAAAGTAGTTTGCTCAGAATCAGTAACACAATCCAATGGGGTAGATTTTGGATGTTATATTTAACAATTAATTAATTAATCAATGATTTCAAAGAATTCATTAATCATTCTAACAGTCCAAAACTCCAAATACTGTTCACAATGCGATGTGAAATGTAATCATCACTTATTTTTATTGTTTTTAAACTTTCGCGATTTTTATATATTTCGGGACTTAATCGCGTGAATCATTTAAAGGTACGAAGGTTCGTAAATAATTCACGCGATTAAGTCCCGAAATCACGACTCACAGTCGACCCGTGACCACGATCAGTGCAATTCAAGATCAAAACGTCGGGTAAATAAAAGGTTAAATCTTTAAATAATTCACGCGATTAAGTCCCCAAATATATCTAACTAGCTGTCCCGCGCAACTTCGTATGCGTAATTTCTCCCGTTTTTGAAGCATTTCTCGTCGCTTCTCCGCTCCTATTAGTCGTAGCGCGATGTTATATAGCCTATAGCCTTCCTCGATAAATGGGCTATCCAACAAAAAAAAAACTTTTCAAATCGGACCAGTAGATCCTGAGATTAGCGCGTTTAAACAAACAAACAAACAAACTCTTCCGCTTTATAATATTAGTATAGATATCACTTATTTTTCAATAATAACCATGCATTACGTACTCCGAGACGCAATGAGCAAGAACACAAAACAACTCTTAGACTGCCTCTGTGGCGCGGTGGGAGTGTGTCCGACTGCTACGCAAGAGGTCGTGGGTTCGATTCCCACACGGGACACCACTTTGTGTGATCCACAAATTGTTGTCCCGAGTCTGGGTGTACTTTGTGTCCGTGACTTGTATGTTTGTAAAGTCCCCCGCGACACAGGGCTTGTACCCTACTGCGGAAGTCGTCTTTTAAAAAAAAAAAAAAAAAAAAAAAAAAACTCTGCAAGTTTTCAATATTTTCATTTTCTTTTTATTTATGACTAGCTGTCCCGCGCAACTTCGTATGCGTAATTTCTCCCCGTTTTTGAAACATTTCTCGTCGCTTCTCCGCTCCTATTAGTCGTAGCGCGATGTTATATAGCCTATAGCCTTCCTCGATAAATGGGCTATCCAACAAAAAAAGAATTTTTCAAATCGGACCAGTAGATGCTGAGATTAGCGCGTTTAAACAAACAAACAAACAAACTCTTCCGCTTTATAATATTAGTATAGATTTCTTAAAATAAAAATCTTGTTGGGGTGCCTGAACTTTGCACTATACCAAAAATAATCTTGTTTATGACCTTACCGATTTTGACACTTGTGTTGTAGTGCTCCAATTTCTTTGCGCAAACGCTATCTGAAAGAAAAAATGGTTGTCTGTAAAGTCGCTTTACGGCAGGCGCGGATCCAAGGGGGGAGCACTAGGGCCAATTCCCCCCCTCCCCCCAGACTCATGAATTTTCAAGTGTTCGCCATACATTTGGTCCGTGGCACGACGACGAATGACCCACACTTGGCCGGTGTTAGGTCAAATGCCCCAAAACATGAGCCTGTTTTACGGACGATAATTTTACGTGAAACGTCATAAGAAAACGTTGATGACGTATCGCCATTCGCGTTGCTTAGCAAGTTAGCAACCAGTCAATAATGTGTGACACTTTTTGAGAAAACGTTGATGACATATCGCCATTCGCATTGCTTAGCAACCAGTCAAAACGTGACATTTTTCGTTAGTGCAATCGGTTATCAATTTATAAGACGTTATCATGTCAATTAAAGGTCAATTTGATCATAATTTCGACACACATGTGTATTTCTATACAACGCTGAAGTGTTCGTGTGATTGTACGCGCAAATCTTTTAAAATAGTCTTAGACAAGGAACATTCGCTCCGTGGGTATCGCTAACACCTACAATGTCGATCCAAACGATCATTTCCATTTATAACATAGGAAAGCACTAAGAAAGGATTTCTGAAAATTCACCCCCTAAGAGGGTAAAACTGAAAATAATGTGTAGGGACATATTTATAAAAAGTGCTTTCAGTTGTCTGCTCATCACACAAGCTTAGTAACACATTTAGAGATTCATTTTTAGATAAATTACCTGAACATCATGAGCTCTCCGCACACCATTACCAATTCTCACATTATATAAAATACAAATAATAGTCAAAATCCATACTATTTTAGTCATTTCAGTGACTAATTTCAACGAACACTGATTAGGAACAGTACTTGATGGAGGTAATGAAAGAACGAATTGATTTCGTTTTATTTAACGAATAGATAGGCGTGTTAGCTTTATCTGAATAGCCGCGTCCACACCAAACGATACAAAGCGCTCCGATCGCGCGTGACAGATATGGCAACATAAGTAGACATATCCATAAGTAATATTTGTGTCCTAAGTAACGCGAACAATATTTGTAACATAGAATAGTTAAAGACAGAATAAATTGATATTATAGAAGTAGGGATTTGGATACAGTTTGTTTATATTATAACTAGCTGTCCCGCGCAACTTCGTATGCGTACTTTTTTCCCGTTTTTGCAACATTTTTCATTACTGCTCCGCTCCTATTGGTCTTAGCGTGATGTTATAGAGCCTATAGCTTTCCTCGATAAATGGACTATCCAACAGTGAAAGAATTTTTCAATTCGGACCTGTAGTTCCTGAGATTGCCACGTTCAAACAAACAAACTCTTCAGCTTTATAATATTAGTATACATTAACAAGTAGCCATGTCTATATGTCAATTGTGTTCTAAGTAATATGAACAATAATTGTATCA
This sequence comes from Herminia tarsipennalis, assembly GCA_945859575.2. Taxonomy (NCBI): domain Eukaryota; kingdom Metazoa; phylum Arthropoda; class Insecta; order Lepidoptera; family Erebidae; genus Herminia; species Herminia tarsipennalis. The sequence continues at coordinate 5,718,667 of OX243857.2, read as the reverse complement.
CGAAATAGGTTATGACAAAGTAAAAGTACTTACAGGTTATGTTGTAATTCACATGTGAATGACTTCAGATGATTATAACACACATAAAATAGTAGTTGTAGCAGTTCTACATTGTTCTACACTGAAATTGATTTACATAAAATGTTACAAATTCGTAGAACTCGCTACAATATCTACAGTTTCTACGTCTATTTTCTAACACGCGTGGCAGACACGGCCGGTGTGAACTGCTACGGATCACGTGTTCCTTGCCGCGCGCGATCCATTTGCTATCAATTTTGTGCAGGCGCAAAGATGCCTCAGTCGCTTGGCGAACGCGGTGTGAACGTTGTGTGGATCACGCTATCTGGCGATATGAATATTACGTAGAGTTCGACTGAACTCATAATTGCAGATCACCTATAATCGCTTGGAGTGAATTTCAGGATCGCAAGATTAAACAAACTGGGGGTCTAGACAAAGTCATACTCGAAAAGCGATGTCGATAATGGAAAATACCACACCACACCCCACCACCCACCGCCTCCTAATCGATGTCGGTTATGGCGGCCAACCTCATTAGGAGATATTATAGTACACAAGTGTATGTGCAGACAAAAGTGCACTCTCTAACGGCCGGTCGAGAGTTAAAGAGGTAGAATTTTGACATATTTTGTATGAAGCTTAAGTCGTGTTATTTTGTATTTTATGTTAGATTATTGAGACCGGCCGTTTTTACTCTCTTTCTTAAAAACAAAATTCATAAATTTTCGTTTACTTCAATTTCCAGGGACTATTCTAATTATTTTATGGATAAGTACAAGAAGTTTGAACCCATTAATGATTTTCTGGAACGAGTTGATTATATTGAAATTCCTCCATCAGTATATTACTACCTCACTTTTGATCGAAACTTCGTATACTCTAGTAGACCTCCTGTTCCCTTACTCTCATAGCCAGATGAGATGGAAATATAGACTGCCTCTGTGGCGCGGTGGGAGTGTGTCCGACTGCTACGCAAGAGGATTCAATTCCCACATGAGACACCACTTCGTGTGATCCACAAATTGTTGTTCCGAGTCTGGGTGTACTGTGTCCGTAACTTGTATGTTTGTAAAGTCCCCGCGACACAGGGCTTGTACCCTACTGCGGGAGACGTCTTTTAAAAAAAAAAGAGATACGACCGGAAAGAGATTGGGCGCAGGACCGACCACGGCTTATCGTGCTCTCCGAAGAACGGAGGAATGTGACACATTTCAAAACGATCACCCATTTATGGCCTAATAGTGGTACATTTTTTTTTCAAAACAATATTTACACTCCATTTTTCAAAAAACATGTTAAAACAGCTCTTAATAACAAGAAAAAGCTTATCGGGCCTGGTAGTAAAACAGTACAACCCCATAATTTTATGTCCAATAACGTTTTGTTAGATTTTCCGTAACATAAACTCCATTATAGCTTTTACAACATTTTTACTGCAAATGAAGTTATAGCCTGTACTAATTTTGCCGTTTTTAGAAATTTTAAGGGTAGTTAGTTACTTTTTATTATTAATATTTTCTATTTTTGCTATGTTCAAAAACCATTTCTAGTCGAAATATAGCATGGTGGTATATAAACCCACTGTCCAATGCATTAATGTGTTGATGGCTCGTTCTTTTTTTTCGTTTTCGCGGCAAACCGAACACGAACTGCCAAAATCTTGTCTTGTCTATGTTAAGTTTTGATTATCCGCTCATTATCCGGCTATTTTCGTATTATTTAACTTTGGGATCGATCACAAAAACGCTTGCGTACCGTACTAGAATGACTTTATTGCGCTCTCGAAATAACGCAAGCGTATTTGAGATCTATCCCCAAGTTACAAGAATACAAAAATGGCCGTTTTAATTACGTGACGACTTTAAATACGTGAATTGACCCCCTGGACTGCGCCATCCCTTTCAATTAAAAGTAATAATTGACTGCAAAGCGTGAAAGAGAGAAAAAACTCGTGCGGCAATTAACAAGTATTGTCCACAAAGTAGCGTTGTCTCTTTCTAGAGGTGGTCAATTTTGTTAGGTTATGGCGCAGTCCTGTTTTCTACGTCAATGATCTATAGTTAACATTATGACAAGATTTTGACAGTTCTTACGGCTATGACAGCTGCGCTTAGAAATGCACCAACGAGCATTCGCGGCGGACATCTTGAAGCGCACCGCGCATGCGCGAGTGCGCACGAGAACGAAAAGGACGTGAATAAGGACCCAGTGGTTGATAAGTATCATGGTTCGTTACTCCTTTTCAAATATTTAGGTATGTTACTCCTCTTCCAATAGGTAATAATGAAACACCGAATAAATAAATTGATGAAATGAATAAAAATAAATTGAAATGAATAGGCGGTAGATTAATGGCTAAGGCATCGGTCTCGCAATCGTGAGGTCGCGGGTTCGAATCCTATCCATTATACTACCGACGTGAACCCACTTCTAACACAAGTCTTTAAGCTTAGCTGGAGGGGTTAACAGATTGCTAGTAATGTGGGACCCAATACCACATTGCTAGTTATATTTAAAAAAAAAAAAATTTGAAAATGAAAACTGAACTATTTATCATACGTTATCAAAAACTTTTCTTAAACTTATCATTACAACTTATAAAGTAAATGGATACCTTACTTAGTTAAGGCGATAACCTAGAAAACGATTTAGATATTCACTCTTTTAGTTAATAGTTAAAACCTCGTTTAAAGTATTTTTTATCTTCTGTAATATTATCAAAAGCTTATTTCCACTTTAAATCCCTGTAAAATCCCACCATAATCCGACTAGCCATTGTAAATGAAAATTATTACCTCTCTTAGTTCATCTTCGCTCAGTAAACAATGAAACCCCAGCTTTAGGTCCGTAAAATGACTTGGGCCGTAATTTATAATTTATACGGACTTAATGTTCCCTTTAACGTCCATTAATATATTTCGGTACCAAAATCACTCCTACTTAAATGTCGTCTGAATAACAGTTTTTAAGCCCCCTCTCCTTTTTTTGACGTCAATGGTTTGGGCGTAGAACATTTTGACGTCACAAACTTGTATCCATACTAATATTATAAATGTGAAAGTAATTTTGTCTGTCTGTTACGCTTTCACGCTCAAACAGCTAAACCGATTGAGATGAAATTTGGTCTGGAGATAGTTTGAGTCCCGCGGAAGGACTTAGGATAGTTTTTATCGCGATAACCGACATTCACGCGGGCGGAGCCGCGGGTAAAAGCTAGTACTATAAATGTGAAAGTAACTCTGTCTGTCTGTCTGTTACGCTTTCACGCTCAAACAGCTAAACCGATTTTGATAAAATTTGGTATTAAGATAGTTTGACTCCCGGGGAAGGACATAGGATAAGACAAAAGTGTCAAAAAGTTTTTTGACACTTATGTCAAATGGTCGTTGTTGAACACAAGTATAGAATTGAGTTGTAAAAATGGCGGCAAATTGACCTGCCATTATTTATACAGCTCCGAGTTTAACGAGTATAACTTGTAAAAAATGAATTAAATAGGTGATATTTAGATATGAGCGAGTTTTCGTGCAACTATAGTGAACGCTGCCTCTGTGGCGCGGTGGGAGGGTATCCGACTGCTACGCAAGAGGTCGTCATCCACAAATTGTTGTTCCGAGTCTGGGTGTACTTTGTGTCCGTGACTGGTATGTTTGTGAAGTCTCCCGCGACACAAGGCTTGTACCCTAGAGTAGGAGTCGTGGGTCTTTTTTTATAAAAAAAAACACTTGACTCTTTTTTTATGGTCTGTTTTTTTGGAACGTAGTTCCTTATCGCGCATTGTGAAAGGGGGCTAGACGGAAAAAACATTCACGAAAAGTTGTAACGACACTTTTTGACACATACAAGCCGTACGGCGTGCGCGTAAGATATGAACATCTAATTTGACGAAGAAGTCACCTGTCGATTTGGTCTAGAGGCATAAATTCGGTACACCGTACTGGTGACAATTGTGTAGTTGTGGGTTCGAGCCTTCGGTATACAATCGTCTTTTTGTATTTCGTTTCGTCTTTCTATTTTGCATTGAACAGTGTGGTGTTGCGAAGATGATAAAAAAAAAAAAAATTAAGATAAGAACTTCGTTCCATCCGGGTGTCCCTTGACACCTCTCAAGTTTTTTTATTTTGATACAGAGACTGGCTAAAATTAGCCGTTAAAACGGCTAGACTGCCATAAATTAAATGAAAAAGGAGAAGAAGTATAGACTTCCATTTGATTTTGTCAAATGGACATCCAAATGTCAAAATCGAATGGAAGTCTCGTTTTTGTCGACGATCTGTATCCAACGTTCTAGTACTAGAGCAAGGCTCCCAATCTGGATTCCGCGGAACCTTCCGTAGAACAGTACTAGAGTTCCCCCAAAAAATGATTAACTGAATTCTTTTAAATAAAAAATTTAAAAATTGCCTGCGTTTAAAGAACAAAACAAAACGAGAACTCGATGGGTAAGTCCTTATTCCATTTGGTTAATGAAAAAGAAATGAAAAAGAACTTTGGGAAAGTTTGGGAACCCAGAACAAACCCAAACCATATAGAAGTCAGTATTCACATGCTTCTAAAATCCAGAAACTTGTAGTTGACCTTAAAGTAATTTTTATTGCCTTTTTAATACTATAAGTGCAAAGTCCAGACTCAGGAATCGAATCCAGAAAGTCCAGATAGGTGGTTCGATTCCGGCCCCGGTTTGGCATACGGAAGTCTCGGATTCGATTCCTGAGTCTGGACTTCAAATTTTTCTATGTTTCAAAAATGCAATTATTGTATTATTAGTGGTTGACCATCTAGTCAAATCAACCTCTTTTATGAAACATCAAAAACACGCTCTGTAGTTTTCTGTAGTTGTATTTAAACCATAGACTTAGGATATACTGTTTAACCTAAGTTTATGATTTAAACTGTAGCACTTTGAGATTATGAGTTTCTGTCGTGAAAACGTTTATGAACTTTTATTATTTGTTTTGATGATTATAAATTAAAGTTAAATTCATAATATTTTAAAACCTTGCCTGGTTGCTATAAAACATTTTTAATGTAATTGCTTTGGACTAGATGTTGCCCGCGACTTCGTTCGCATGAAAATTTTGAAAAGCAAATGTTTCCTACGAGAACCTATGTGCTAAGCCAGACTATAATCTATATTTGTTACAAATGTCCAAATCCGTCCACCAGTTGTGGCGTAATTAGATGACAAACATATATCCACACATTCATAGGTACTTTCAAACTTTCGCTTTTTTAATATTATTATAGTATAGATTACTGATAGGAAGGAATTCTTTAACGCTTAATGGGTTTTGCATTCCCTTTTACAGTTTCTAAAAACTTGTAGGTATTTTTTTTGTCATCGTCATCACCTATGTTTATATTTATGTAAAAAAGATTTAGAACTATCTTTTAATTTAACTAGCAATGTGTGATTATGGGTCCAACATTACTAGCAATTCTGTTATTCCCACCAGCTAAGCTCAATGGCTTGTGTGAGTGGGTTTACGAGGGTAGTATTCTCGGTTCGAGTCTGATGCCTAAGCCATTAGGCTCCTCCAAATGATATCGAAAATAATGTAGACATACCTTTATTTAAGCTACCCATATATCCCTGTCTTTAAATCTCTTCCTTATAAACTCTTTAACAACACAAATAGGTATAACAATAAACTGTTACTTGAACAAACAATAATTGTATCGCCGTAGGACCCCTGAAACACGTACCTAAAGAAAATTGAATGTAACCCCGCATGGGATCGTGTTACGAGCACAAAATGGCCTCCACGCCATGATAAATATCGCTTAATAGGTTGATAGAGGCTGTTAGAAAATTCTCAATATTGTGAACTTAGTTTATTGTGTGTTATAGCGGAATAAAATACGGAAGGAAATGAGCTATGAAGACGGTTTTTTGGAAATAAGAATTTTGGTAAATAGTTTACTATTTTTGTTGATAGTTTGAAAACTTTAATGTCTGGTTCACATTTATTCCAGTAGTGTTGCAATCCAGCGATGGGATGGAACAGGATTAATGTAAACTGGCACTTGAATGTTTCTATTCCAGTGAGTCGGTAATCCAGTTCAGTGACTGGATTGACGGTCTACGTTTTTATTCCAGCCTACCAATACCAGCACCACTGGAATAGTGTAGACAGCCAATTTTAATAATAATAATCATATTTATTCATTTGGTGAAAAACGATCTTACAACTATTCATTTTTTTATAGTTTTTGATAATTTATAATTATGCATCGTCTTTTTATATATTTTACAAACGCTTTAGTTTGTTTCTTTATACTGAGATCATGTGCGTTTGTGGGATATCGGCCCTACAATAAAAATGTGCGAAGATGCAAATGGAAAGTTTGCCATTATTCCAATTTCTAACTCAAGTCAAAGTTTTTCTTCCACTACATTAGTTACTTCCTCTAACTGAAAAGCAATCGTACAGTACAATTTTCGAACTACATATTTGAACTCGGCGTCTCTATAGTGTTACCAGTGTAACAGATTTTAAAAGACTGGGTCCTTAATCACTAACTTTTATTTCGTTTTCGCGGCAAGCTCTGCAACTTTCAGAATCTTGTAATAATTGTAAATAGAGAGCTGCGCTTAGAAATGCGGATATCTTTGAGCGCACCGCGCATACGCCAGTTCGCGTGGGTTTGCCGCGGAAACGAAAAAAAACATAGTGAATAAGGAGGAATGATTTGCTGGATTACTGGACTGGAATAATGTGTACCGGGCTTAATGTCAAATACACATATGCACTGATCTCTGGTAGTAAAGCTGGACTGACTACCCCATACATACAAAGTGACAACAATTTCAAACGTAGAATCGAATGACTCTTCTCAGCGGCTTTAAGCCCTTTTCAAACTAAAATAATTTAAAAAATAAACAGACTTCAAAAGTTAACTAAGAATAATGAAATTATACTTTTGTATAGGTACTAGCTGTCCCGCGCAACTTCGTCTGCGTAAATTTTCCCCGTTTTTGCAACATTTCTCATTGCTGCTCAGCTCCTATTGGTCGTAGCGTGATGTTATATAGCCTATAACCTTCCTCGATAAATGGGCTATCCAACAGAAAAATAATCTTTCAATTCGGACTAGTAGTTCTTGAGATTACAGCCTTCAAACAAACAAACTCTTCAGCTTTATAATATATGTAGATTATTTTCAGTTAACATTTATAATAATATCTCCTAAGTGGTATTTGACCAAGGTTTGGGATATTTTTCTATGACACCACACCACTGGTGGCTCGTAAAAATATAAGCCTGGCCGTCAAATTGACACATTTTCATTTATATATTTCACCTTACTAAACCGATTTTGATGAACGTTCGTAGTTCTACTACTCCCCAAGTTGGAGTAAATATAAGCTACTACAAGAAGAATGGCCATAATCCGATCAATAGTTTCGTAAAAATACGTAGACTTAATTTTTATTTATTAGCATATTTGTTTAGAAGCCATATTGATCGTCATTATAGTGTAGTTATAGTATAAGTGAAAATCACGCAATTCCATTAATATTACATACATAGGTTTATACCTTTAATAATAATATCTTGGGACAACTCACACAACGCTATCTGATCCCAAACTAAGCAGAGAACTATGGAAACTATATACTATGGAAACCAGACAACTGATAAACATACTTATATATATTTCTAAATACATACATATCTAATATATAAAATTCTCGTGTCACAGTTTTCGTTGCCATACTCCTCCGAAACGGCTTGACCGATTTTGATGAAATTTTGTGTGCATATTGGGTAGGTCTGAGAATCGGACAACATCTATTTTTCATATCCCTAAGAGTTTGTTTGTTTGTTTGAACGCGATAATCTCAGGAACTACTGGGCTGCACTGAAAAAATATTTTACTGTTGGATAGAGCCGATTTATCGAGAAAGGCCATAGGCTATATAACATCACGCTACGACATATAGGAGCTGAGCAGCAATGGTAAATGTTGCAAAAACGGGTAAAATTTACGCAGACGAAGTTGCGCGGGTCAGCTAGTTATAGATAAATAACACCCAGACACAGAATAAACCATCGTGCTCATCACACAAAGTTTTATCCTGAGTGGGGATCGAACCCACGACCTCTTGCGTAGCAGTCGGATATAGTCCCACCGCGCCACAGAGGCAGTCACAGAGGTATAATTACAACAAATACGTCTCGAATTGATAACAGTGGCACTTTTCTGAAGTCTGATAAAACATCGTTTTTCTTTCACAATTTTTCAAGATGAAATTCAACGTCAAAACCAGAAATGTTCACTTTACAGGACGACTTATTGGAAACTCCATCATACTTCAACAGTGCAAATCTTAATGCATTATGGAACAGAGCGAAGAAGTTGCAATTTGTTCAGTTTTTTTCCAGATTATTGTTTGACAGTTTTCAAAATGGCCGCTCTTTGAAGCAAAAATGGAGTTAAAATTTTATAGTGTTACGATTACGAGCTGACCCGCGCAACTTCGTCTGCGTAAATTTTCACTGTTTTTGCAAAAAAAAATATTTATGCTCAGGGGGCTTAGACAAATGCCACACATTTCTTTTTCCGCAAACGCTAACGCTATGAAAATGTATGCATTTGACATAAAGTTGACAAAACGTCACGTGACTTCTTCTGAATTGGTAGACCAAAACCAACAGTAGCGTGTGCGGAAAAATTTACATCTCGGCCCCACACCCATGCTCCAGCTCCTATTGGTCGTAGCGTGATGTTATATAGCCTATAGCCTTCCTCGATAAATGAGCTATCCAACACTAAAAGATTTGTTCAATTCAAACCCGTAGTTCCTGAGAACGCATTCAACAAAGCAAACAAACTCTTCAGCTTTATAGTATTATGTATAGATCGAAGTGGCAGTTTAGGAAGGTATATCTTTTTTACAGACGGACGGACGAACAACAAACTGATCCTATAGAGGTTCCATTTTTTTCTTTTAAGGTACGAAACCCTAAATTGTCTAAAGTTAAATCAAGTCAAAATATCTTTTAACTTAAATCAGGAACCTAACAAAGTGTACCTATTTCATAATAAAATGACTCAAGTTAAATCAACAGACGCGAATCAATCTCATTTGTGAATACCTCCTAAATACCTAAACAATAAGTATTCTTAATAAACAAAGACTTTCGCAAGAGTTTTCAATGCATTTAAATTGTCTTATTTATATTTTCCTCTGCATTTGGAACTTTTCAAGTTATCAAGGACACTTCATTCGTGAAAAATACGTTCACTTAAGTGAGTTAACTTTCTTGACTGCACAGGAAATTAAATTCTCGAAAGTATTGTAGGTAGGACGTTATTTAATGTTGTCAAACGAGAACAATAAGATATTTTAGCAAAATTTTGGAAAATATTGAGTAAATAAATTACGCAGTTATTTTTTTATATCCAGTGAGAAAATATGTGTTGAAAATACCTAGTCTAGCCATAAATATTGTTACGAAGAAAAAACATTTTTTTTTATTGCAAATAATATTTATTACTTTTACAGTGTGTTAGTTTAATACATAAATGAAAAACAATTCAAAATATAAAAAGCTTATTCGAAGTGGTCTCCATTGGCTGCAACACAGTCCTTTAAACGTTGAGGCCAGTTATCAATAGAAGCACGCACTCTTTCCATGGGAAAATTCTTCACTGCCAATCGTATGGATTGTTTTAGGGACTCCAAATTATCATGGCGTTTAGAGCAAGCCATACTCTCTAAAACTGACCATAAATCATAATCCAGCGGATTAAGATCGGGACTAGACGACGGCCAGTCTTCAGCTCTGATGAAGTCCGAAACGTTCACTTCCAACCAAGACTGCGTGGACCGAGCTTTATGACCCGGCGCTGAGTCTTGTTGGAAGGACCATACTTGGTTATTGAACATGGTGTTGTTAAGGGGTTTAACTACCTTCTCAAGAATGGTATCTTGATACACTTGTGCCGATGTTTTGATACCTTTTTCACAAAAATATGGCTCAGTCACTCCTTCATAGCTAACACCCCACCAAACCATCACTGAAGTCGGATAATGCCCACGTTGCACTCTGTCGACTAATTGGGAAGCTTCCTTAGAGCTTTGAGCATAAATACGGTCATTTTGTTTGTTAAAATGTTGCTCAACTGTAAAGATTTTCTCATCCGTAAACAAAATTTTTCTGTGACCTCCCTTTGCGTACCGCTTCAGTAGTTGCTTCGATTTTACCACCCTATTCTTTTTTAAATTATCAGTTAAAAAATGACCAGTGCGTCTCTTATAGGCTGCAAGTCCTAAGTCATCTTTTAAAATGCGTGACATGGTTCTGGGTGCTATCTTCATCTCCCGAGATAAAATCTTTTGCTTTCGGACAGGATTTCTTCGAATTCTTTCCCTTACTGCTTTGACCACCATTTTCGTACGAACACTACGTGGACGGCCAGATCTTTTTCTGTCACAAACAGAGAAGGTCTCATTGTACCTATTAATAGCCCGGTACACAAACATTTGACTAATACCAAGCGTATGGAGAGTTTTAAAAATTACATTCGGCTCCATACCAACTTTGTGTAATGCAATCACAGCGATTCGGTTTTCTTTATCACCCCACTCCATTTTAATATAGCAAAATATTGTACAATGTATTGGCGCCAAAATTAGAAAATACAATGAACAATCGTATAAAAATGACAGATTCCAAATTCAAATGTAATATCTTTCTTATTTTTAATTGTAACAGTATTTATGGCCAGACTAGGTATGTTTCTTCTTTTACATCTATACTTCACTACATAGTATAAAACAAAGTCGCTTTTTCTGTCCCTATATTCCTATGTATGCTTAAATCTTTAAAACTACGCAACGGATTTTGATGCGATTTTTTAAAATAGATAAAGTGATTGAAGAGGAAGGTTTATATGTATAATAACATCCATTAAATAGTGGAGAAATAAGTAGCGGAGCAGCAATAGGAAATGTTGCAAAAACAGAGAAAAGCGGGTCAGCTAGTATATCTATACTAATATTATAAAGCGTAAGAGTTTGTTTGTTTGTTTGCTTTGTTTGTTTGTATAAACGCACTAATCTCAGGAACTACGGGTCCGATTTGAAAAAATCTTTTTTTGTTGGATAGTCCATTTATAGAGGAAGGCTTTAGGCTATATAACATCACGCTGCGGCCAATAGGAGCGAAGCAACAATGAAAAATGTTGCAAAAACGGGGAAAACAATAAAATTGACTACCTTACTACATATTACTAAACCGACCTCATTTGTCCGTTGTTGCCATAGTACAGACTCTGCCTATTTTGGGATCAGATGACCGTGTGTAAATTGACCTAAGATGTTATTAAATATGTGCTTTAATATATTTACTGCCTTATTATAGTATTTTTTTTGTAAATTTTTTTATTATTATTCTTATTAATTCACAACGCTGTCAACTGTCAACACGCGTTCATACGCTGTTGGAGATTTAAAGTATTTTAGTGAGTTATTTCGCAAAAATTTATGATTATGTGTTTCTAAAGTAAACTTTATGAAGTAAAACCTGTGTAGAAGTGTTCGTAACGTGAAGTGTTCAGTGATTTAAACTTAAAACAGTGAACAAAATACGATATTGACATCAAATCTTCGAAAAGTTTTTTCACCCACCCTCATCTTTTTATAAAAATTACATCTGACGTTTCAAATAACTGTCAATGTCAAACGTCAGACAGAATGTCATTTGACGTTTGGAATAGTGTTGCCACAACACAAAAATAATTTTCTGCCATGAGCATCGAAAATGGTAGAAACTTGACCGGAGTGGGGAATCAGGCCCCAAGTCAATTAAATATAAATGCTGATTGCAATATGAATAAAACTTCACCAAAAAAATTTGTTCAGCAAGTATTTCATCCAAGTCTGTTCACAAGGACAAGACATCCATCCCTGGGAGATCGATCAACCGGGAGTTTAGAACCCAACCAACTCGCATCAAGTAAGGAGCCCAATGAATCCACAAACAAAGAATGGCAAACAGTCTCTCCCAAACACCAAACCCCAGGAGCTAATAAACGAAGAAGGGTCAACATGTCACCATCTTCTGACCCTGAAGAAATACCACTTCAAAATAGCTTCTCTCTGCTAAAACCGGAACAGCTAGATCAAAATCCTCTCAGCCAAGAAAAGGTAGAAGTACGAAACCTCCACCTATCGTCCTATATGCTGTCCAAAATATTGCAAAATTAAGTGAGCTGATTGATGAAGTTCTGTAAAAAACAGAATACTCATACAAAATTGCAAACCGTACCCGCTACGAGTAAGTTGCAATAGCATTAATGCCTATAAGAAACTGATACAAGTAATTAGAGAACAAAAATTAATTGGACATACATTCACACGTAAAGATGAACGACCATACAGGATTGTCATCAAGAACCTGCATCCGTCTACACCAATCGAAGCTATCACAGAAGCTATAGAGAATACTGGAAACAAAATCAAAGGTGAAATCATTAACGCGAAGCATGGTCCATCTAAAAAGCCTCTTTTCACCTGGTTCGTTAACCTAGAGCCAAGCCCCAATAACGCAGCAATAAAAAGTCTTCGCTACATATACAACACCTCTATCACTATAGAAGACCCCAAACGGAAGAATACTATAGTCCAATGCAAACGATGTCAACAGTATGGTCATACGCGCAACAACTGCTTGAGACCATTTAGATGCGTCAAATGCGCAGAGAACCATAATACTATTGATTATCCTAAGAAAGATAGAACCATACCATGTAAATGTGCCTTGTGTCACGAAGAACATCCCGCAAACTACTCGTACAAAGGATGTAAAGATTTTCTCGAAATACAAGAGAGAAAACATAAAAGAAAACACAATAACATAACCAGAAATGAAAGTATTCAAAAATATAGCAAAGAAAACGTAAACAAAAACATCACAGCACAACCCCGTACACCAGTATCTGCAGAACAAACCTACGCGCAAGTAATGGCTGGCACGGCCTCAAACTCACTTGAGAAACTTCTTATAAAACAAGCTGAAAAGCTAGACCTACTCATACAAAACATGGGCACACTTATGAGTCTATTGACTACTGTCATTAATAAATTACATCCATAATGGCGTCCTTAAGAATAGCAACATGGAATATAAATGGTTTGTTAAACAACAAAACCGAAGTAAATACTTTCCTAAAATGCCAACATGTTGACGTACTGTTAATATCAGAGTCACATATGACGGAAAATAAGTCATTTAACATAATGGGATATTCTACATACTCCACATACCATCCAGACGGAACTGCTCACGCGGGAACTTCTATACTAATAAGAAATAACATCAAACATCAACTACTAAGCCCATACAGAACACCTCATATACAAGCAACCTCAATAATGGTGCAAGATAAGCAAGGTCCTTTAACTCTAACATCAATATACTGTCCACCAAAACATAAAATAAAAAGAGAACACTTTGACCACATGTTTGAATCTCTAAGCGGCAGAATGATCATTGGCGGAGACTGGAATGCCAAAAATATCCAATGGGGCTCTAGGCTCACAGTAACACGTGGAAGAGAGTTGAAAGAAAGTATTGATAAAAACAAACTTAAAGTGCTTACCACATGTCAACCAACATATTGGCCAACAGACTCTAAAAAACTACCTGATCTACTAGACTTTTTTGTATACAGGGGTCTAAACACAAACTTTCTCAAAATAGAGAGTTGTCTGGATGGATCATCAGATCATACACCGGTTATTGCCACAGTCAGCACAACAATTATTGAAAAACTAAACAATAACTACCTATGCAATAGATGGACAGATTGGATATCCTTCAGAAAATACTTAGATGATAATATAAACCTTAAAGTAAAACTAAAAACAGAAGAAGACATAAATGCCGCCACAACATATATCACCAACTTGATACAAAAGGCAGCATGGTTAAGTACACCCGCGAGCCTCCCATTAAAAAAAGATACATGTCGCAACTTACCTTTGGATGTAAAGAAAATGGTTCTGGAAAAAAGACGCTTAAGAAGAGTGTGGCATTACACTCGACACTCTAAAGATAAAACAGTGTTTAATAAAGCTGCCTCCGAATTAAAAAAATATTTACAAGACATTGAAAATGATAGTATCCAACAACTTTTAGAGCAACTATCTCCTAACCACAATAACGAATACTCTCTATGGAAAACTGTCAAATCTGGTCAAAAACCTAAATTGCAACAACACCCCTTAACACTGGCAGACGGTAGCTGGGCTAGAACTGACGAATAAAGAGCCGTAACTTTTGGAACATTTCTTAAATCTGTCTTTACACCAAAATGTAAGTGAGATATATTCTAACTTAAATCGGGAAATCATGTCATACCTAGACAGTGACCTACAACTAAGTCTCCCCCTGAGATGCTGCACACCAACTGAGGTACGACAGACCATCAGCGCTCTGAAATCAAAGAAAGCTCCTGGATTCGACCTCATAACCTCTGAAGTCCTTCAGCAACTACCAAGAAAGGCCTTAGTGTTTCTGACCCAAGTGTTCAACGGCATATTAAGAACTTCAGCCTATCCCACAGCATGGAAAGTATCTCAGGTCACTATGATTCCAAAACCAGGAAAATGTCCACATATGACATTATCATATCGGCCCATTAGCCTTCTCCCTACAATTTCTAAAGTTTTCGAGAAATTGCTAAAAATACGATTGGATGAAATACTCTCAGAAGACAACATCATTCCTGACCACCAATTCGGATTTAGAAGTAGACACTCAACTATAGAACAGGTACATCGTGTTAGCGATAAGATACGGAACACCTTGGAAAACAAGGAGTATTGCGCTGGGGCCTTCCTAGACATACAACAGGCTTTTGATAAGGTGTGGCACCAAGGCCTGTTGTATAAATTAAAGAAACAACTTCCTCACAACATCTACACAATACTTAAATCCTACCTGGAAGATCGAATGTTTTTTGTCAAAGTAAATGACGCCACCTCACCACTGCATAATATCAGCGCAGGAGTTCCACAAGGATCAGTACTCGGGCCAATCTTGTACCTCATTTTCACTGCTGATGTACCGCTGTAGCGTATATTTGTAAAATTTAATTTTTAAGTTAATAATAAAATATGTACTCGCGGACGAAACAATATTTTTTGTTATTAGTTAATTCACTCGCTGCGCGGCGACGCGCGCTGAGCTGGGTGACTTGTTGTCCTGCTCCCGCGCACCGGGAGTGGGCTACGCCCATCTGCATTCCTCAGAGCGCGCCGCCGGCCAGTCGGTATAATACCTGCTACCGCGCTGACGTGCTACTCGCATGCTTTCTCGCTTGACCTATTTTATTACGTTTATGTATCCTAGACTTTCGCCTATTCTATATTTCATCCTTCCGAACTGTATCCTGTTGCTTTCGTGTAAATGTAAAAACTGTGTAATAAACAAACTATCGTGCAAGTGAAACACTCGTTTTCTTCATCATCCTGATTTGGAGGGACATATCACCCTGTCCCCCACATTGGTGACCCCGACGTGATCGCAGGATGTCAGACTACGAGAACGAGGAACCCAAGACCACTCAGCGAGTAGAAACCGAGAACATTCGAGAAACATGCCGCGTGGGCGTACGCATACCGCCATTTTACCCAGAAAAACCGGCGTTGTGGTTCTCGCAATTGGAGGCGCAGTTCGTACTGGCGAATATTTCCACGGATGCCACGAAATATTTCTACGCTATCGGCCATTTAGATCCCCAGTACGCAAGTGAGGTAGAAGACATAATCACATCTCCGCCCGCCACCAACAAATATGAAAAATTGAAAGCAGAACTCGTCAAACGCCTCTCCGCGTCGAGGGAGAGGAAGGTGAAACAACTGCTCATGCACGAGGAGCTTGGAGACCGCAAACCGTCCCAATTTTACCGGCACTTGTCGAATCTAGCCGGCCCAGGCGTCCCGGACGATTTTTTGCGAACCATATGGGCAAGTCGCTTGCCGAGTGGTACGCAGACCATTATTGCTTCGCAACCGAAGGCCAACCTTGAAGAATTGGCAGAGCTAGCCGACCGGATTCACGATGTGGTGACACCTCAAGTAGCGTCTGCAGCGGTGACATGTGCTCCGTACCCGAGCGGACCCGCCGACAGTCTACACATTATCGCCGAATTAACCAAACAGGTGGAATGTTTAGCATCAAAGGTAGAAAGATTATCACGACGTCGTTCAAGACCGGATCGACGTGGCAGCCGCGAACGCGGCCGTTCAAATTCCTCACGGTCGCACTCCAGCTACCGAAAACAACCTGTGTGCTGGTACCATGGCAGATTCGGCGACCAGGCGAAGCGTTGTGTTCGCCCCTGTGACTATCAATCGTCGGGAAAAGGCGTGGGCAGTCAGTAAGCGCGACCGACGACTGCCCAAACATCGGTCGTGTATTCGTCACCGACCAAAAGACAAAACTACGGTTCCTGGTGGACACCGGAAGTGATTTGTGTGTATTTCCACGGTCTGTCTTGCCAAGACCGCAGCAAGTAACGAACTATAAACTCAGTGCAGCTAACGGTACCTTAATAAACACGTACGGGTATATTAATTTAATATTAAATATAGGTTTGCGTCGGGATTTCTGTTGGCAGTTTGTCGTAGCCGATGTAAACAAACCAATCATTGGTATAGATTTTTTGTCTCACTATAATTTAATTGTCGATTGCAGGAACCAGTGCCTACGGGATGGTAATACTACGCTTGTCACCCCGGCTTCACCTGTTCGTTCGACCGACGCCGCACCCTCAGTAAAGGTAATATTTGGTGATTCTACATACCACAACATACTGCGCGAATACCCCGACATCACACGACCACCAGGCATACACCGTACCCCCACACACAATACACTTCATCACATAAATACAACACCAGGCCCACCCGTTTCGTGTACGCCACGTAGGTTAGCCCCTGACAAGCTAAAGATAGCGAAAGCCGAATTTAACACTATGCTGAGAGATGGCATAGCCAGACCGTCGGATTCAGCGTGGTCTTCTCCATTACACCTAGTACCGAAGAAGGATAACGGATGGAGACCATGCGGCGATTACCGTCTACTAAATTCCAGGACAATACCCGATAAATACCCCATACGACATATACACGATTTTTCTCAAAGTCTTGCAGGATCTACAATTTTTTCAAAGATTGATTTAGTTAAGGCGTACCATTTTATACCTGTCAGTTCAGAGGATATCCATAAGACTGCAATAACTACCCCTTTTGGGCTTTATGAATTTCCATATATGACATTTGGTCTCAGAAACGCTGGTCAGACCTTTCAAAGATTTGTAGATGAAATGTTACGAGGCTTAGAGTTTTGCTATGCTTTTCTTGATGATTTTTTAGTCCACTCGAAGGATAGAAAGTCTCACGAACAACACTTACGTCTCCTTTTCAAAAGACTTCAGGATTACGGAGTAGTAATCAATACTTCAAAGTGCATTTTTGGAGCAGATGAAGTTACATTTCTGGGCTACAGTGTCTCAGCCGAGGGCACCAAGCCGCTACCCGAGAAAGTGCAGGCTATTAGGAAATTTCCCGTACCGAGAACTATTAGGGAACTTCGTCGATTTCTTGGTATGATAAATTTCTATAGGCGCTTCATACCAGATGCAGCACAACATCAAGCCCCGTTGAACGAATTGCTGACCGGTGCCGTGAAAGGTTCACATCCAGTTAGCTTTACACCCAATGAACTCGACGCTTTTAACGCTTGCAAAGACAGCCTTTGCAAAGCCACCATGCTTGTACATCCTGACTGCGGAGCAAGGCTAGCGCTGGTAACGGACGCATCGGACACAGCCATAGGCGCGGTGTTGCAGCAGTGCAAGGACAAGCAGCCATGGCAACCTCTCGCATTTTACTCACGGAAGTTAAGCCCAAGTCAGAGTAAATATTCACCTTATGATCGAGAACTTCTAGCCATTTACGAAGCCATCAAACATTTCCGACATATGGTCGAAGCACGAGACTTTGTAGTCTACACAGACCACAAACCTCTTTGTTTCGCATTTCATTCAAGAAAGGAGAATTGCTCACCGAGACAGTTTCGGCACCTAGACTTTATTTCTCAATTCACAACGGACATAAAGCATATCTCAGGCAAGGATAACGTCGTTGCTGACAGTCTTTCTCGTATTGAAGAAGTAAGCCTACCGATAGACTTAAAGAAATTAGCCAAGTCTCAAGAAGGGGATCTAGAGCTTCAACAGCTTTTGAACAGCAACACCTCGTTACGCCTGAAGATATTCAAAGTCCCGGGATCAAACACCGAACTGTACTGCGACGAGAGTAGCAAGAACCTCAGGCCATACGTCACAAAGGAGTATCGTCGTCAAGTTTTCGAAAGCTTACATTCTTTCAGCCACCCAGGTGCTACCGCAACTGTCAAATTGGTAACAGAGAGATACATCTGGCCCGGCATAAAAAAGGATTGTCGAGAATGGAGCCGTTGCTGTATACCTTGTCAGCGAGCAAAAATCACTCGGCATGTGTCTTCACGACCCGGTTCTTTTCAACTACCTAAAGCCAGGTTTATGCATATACACATAGACCTTATAGGACCTTTACCACCATCTCACGGTTTTCGATATTGCCTCACTGCCATTGACAGGTTCACGCGATGGCCTGAGGCGATACCCATACAAGACATCACAGCTGAAACAGTGGCCCGAGCACTAGTAGGCGGTTGGTTCGCACGATTTGGCTGTCCCAAAAGCATCGTAACTGACCGCGGCAGACAATTCGAGTCAACACTTTTCAGACACCTGTCAGAGATAGTTGGATCTCAGCATAGGCGCACTACAGCTTACCATCCTTCGTGTAACGGGCTCATAGAAAGGTTCCACAGGCAGCTGAAAGCGGCTATACTGTGTCACACAAATGAAAGCTGGGTGGAGTCCCTTCCATTAGTACTATTAGGTATAAGAACCGCATACAAGGAAGACCTCAGAGCTACACCTGCCGAGCTTTTATATGGCGAGACGCTCAGGTTACCAGGGGAGATGTTACACCCAGAAGTTGAAGACAATATGGACATCACAAATTACGTAGAACGCCTAAGGATGTATGCCAGGAGACTACAACCTGTACCTACGTCACGCCACGGAAGCAAATCAATATTCGTCTTCAAAGATCTAAGCTCAACAAGTCACGTGTTCCTCAGGGACGAGACGACTGGTTCACTCAAGCCGGCGTACACGGGACCCTTCGAAGTCATACAACGCGGTGACAAGACTTTCATCTTACTCGTCAAAGGTAATAAAGTGTCAGTTTCGATCGATAGACTCAAACCAGCATACATATTTCATGATACACAAACAAGCACAAACACATCACAAACAAACACTCACAAACCCACACCAATCACCAAATTAACCGATACTGGGGACAAAGTTACCGATCGGACGACCAGGTCCGGTCGTAGGGTTAATTTTCCCGATTATTATCGCCCGTAGACACGGTCTCTGGGGGTGGGTGATGTAGCGTATATTTGTAAAATTTAATTTTTAAGTTAATAATAAAATATGTACTCGCGGACGAAACAATATTTTTTGTTATTAGTTAATTCACTCGCTGCGCGGCGACGCGCGCTGAGCTGGGTGACTTGTTGTCCTGCTCCCGCGCACCGGGAGTGGGCTACGCCCATCTGCATTCCTCAGAGCGCGCCGCCGGCCAGTCGGTATAATACCTGCTACCGCGCTGACGTGCTACTCGCATGCTTTCTCGCTTGACCTATTTTATTACGTTTATGTATCCTAGACTTTCGCCTATTCTATATTTCATCCTTCCGAACTGTATCCTGTTGCTTTCGTGTAAATGTAAAAACTGTGTAATAAACAAACTATCGTGCAAGTGAAACACTCGTTTTCTTCATCATCCTGATTTGGAGGGACATATCACCCTGTCCCCCACACCGCAATCAGAAAATGTGGTGACAGCTACATTTGCTGATGACACTGCAGTCCTCTCGTCAAACAACAAACCTGAAGATGCGTCAAAAGCTCTGCAAGTCCACTTAAATAAAATTTACAAATGGATGTGTATATGGCATATAAAAGCCAGTGCAACAAAATCAAATCACATCACGTTTGCATTAAGAAAAGGAGATTGTCCCCCAGTCAAACTAGGCGAAGACACACTGCCTCATAACACAGTTGTAAAATACCTTGGGTTTCACCTTGACCGCCGACAAACATGGAAATACCATATCCAGAAGAAACGGGATGTATTAAACCACAGATTACGGTCACTCCAATGGTTACTGGGTAGAAAATCAAAACTATCACTAACCAACAAACTAATGATATACAAAGTTATCCTCAAGCCAGTGTGGACCTATGGGATTCAGCTCTGGGGCTCCGCTAAAAACAGTAGGGAAGGTGGTACAAAATGATCCCTCGAGGTAAAACGATCCCAGATTGTTTTACTGACTTAATAACGCCATCTAGGATATTTTAAATGAATTTTGGGTTCCTGCGGCCGAGCCGCGTAACCTCTGAGAGTGTCATGGCGTCATTAGCAGTGGGAACATTTTTATGACAAATTATTCAAAATGACTGTGCTTAATCTAAGGTAAGCCGTTATTTGACATTATGTAGCTTTAGTCTACGTACATATTATGTAACAGATGTGTTTGTCTCAGTTTCTATTACCCATTAGCAATATAATTAACCATCTTACATTACAGTTTTCTAAATGCATAGGTTATGTTTTGAAGTTTTTAAATTGTTAAGGCATTTGGGGCAAAACGATCCCGTTACAGGGTGGACAAAATGATCCCAGGATCATTTTACCCCTGATTCATATTGAATCATAGGCTTAACCTATGATACTAAACTAAACGTATCTTTCTTTTGTTGCTAAAAGTATGCAGCAGTAATCTATATCTTTTTACTTTTAGAAATCATTCCGCGAAATTACGTTATACAAATTACACGCCAAAACTGAAATAAAAATGCCATGATTAACGCCATAGATGCCGTAGAAGAGGGCATGCCATTTAAAACCGCTTCCAAATAATTCTCAGTTCCACTTATGGCACTTAAAAGAAGAGTGAAAGGAAGAAACATTCACGCTATGGGGGCCACGAAAGTGATGGGGAGTTTAAAAAAGTATGAACAGGAGCTTGTACAACACATTAAAGAAAATGAAGAAACTATGTACGGCTTTACAGTAGATGACGTCTTGAAGTTGGCGTATGAGGTAGCTGAAAGCAACAAAATTAAACATCCGTTTTTTACTTCGTCTCGTAAAGCGGACAAAGACTATTCTCATCAACATTAAAAATGCGATGAGGGGGAAATGCATGTTTCTCATGAGCTTTATGTAAATTATTGCAAAATTTGTTAACAATCGGCTTATTAAAAGCTCGAGCTCCTGTAGCTGACGTTAATTCCGTGGCGCGTAGGGTAATATCCGGATGTCTTGTTCGAAATCCCCTTAGAGGGCTAAGTTTAATTTTGTTTTTTTTGGTTTGGACGGTGTTCAAACTAGTCTCATCAACATTAATGCGATGAGGGGGAGGTGGTATGCTCATGAGCTTTTTGTAAATTATTGTAAAATTTGTCAACAATCGGCTTATTAAAAGCTGATGTCTTGTTCGAAATCCCCTTAGAGGGCTCAGTATGTAGTAGAAATTAGTATGTAGACTTCGTTGCTGCCAACACGGCTGATCAACAAACAGGAAACGAAATTTTGGAACCTCATCCATCAACATCTGCAGCGCCCAATAGAGTCCAAGTTTCTGTTGAAAGCGTTAATAATAACTTACCAGATACAACCCCTAGGACTCTCGTTCTTCAAACCGATCCATCGACAAGTGTACCAATTGAGGAACCAACTATCCAAGGCACTGTGTTGCCTTCTATCCTTTCAACTTATGCAACCTACGAATAAGAAGAAAACAACGAATCCTAGGAACCACGTCCTTTCAAAAGTGTAGCACCTAACTCAATTATGGTTACCGGTGAATGTATGGATAGCAACTTGATAAGTGCAGGATCAGCAGTCCTTTTTTTCCTGCCAATCCATTGCCGTGTACGCCAATTAAGATACCTTCCATCTATGACAACATTTCGCCTTCTACATCATCTATATTTACGGAACTACTAACTACTTTATAACTGTTTTTACTGTGATAGAAATTAAGGAGAAAATTTACAATGAATATGATTAAATAAAACAGAATTGTTATTTGTTGCCAAGACAGAATACAGTAAAACTACCAGAAAAATATGATTTAATGTTTCATTTCTTACTTCAATTTTCAATATTGAGGTAAAATGATCCCAGAATCATTTTACCCACACCCTGGGGATCATTTTGGACAATGGAGTGTACAAAACGATCCTTTAGTAGATGTTTACAAATATAATTTTAAAAAATATTTCTAATAGCTAATTGAAATTAAACGCTCACTCAATTTGTAGCTTGATTAAATAGCTATGTTTTAATTTTATTAAGTTTACGAAAACGTTGCAAACACAAGTTTTACAACTATTCTCCCTTAGGGGGATCATTTTGTACCACCTTCCCTAACTTAGAAATCCTACAAAGATTCCAGAACAATGTATTCAAAACAATCACTAGTGCCCCATGGTTCACTAAAAGTACAGAATTGCATGAGTACCTGGAAATGCCTACGGTTAAAGAGGAAGCTGAACACATGATCAAGCCCATTCACTGCATCAGCGTCGGCTAAAACGACAGCACATATGGGACTAATGTCTATCAAAGAAATCAAAGATGAAGGTGGCTCAACACTGGTTGTGTGTGCCTAACAAAATACCCACTTCTTATAAATTATCTGCTCATGGTCGACAGACCGATCGCACGACAGAATTATAAATGTTGATAAACTTTTGCGATTTGTACACATTATTAAAATATATATATTACGGGTCTTAATCGCGTAAGAGTCTTCCCGTGACCACGGCCGTTGCAATACGGTCGAAACGTCGGGCAATAAACAAGGTATTTTACCTTAAATTATTCACGCGATTAAGACCCGTAATATATATATTTTAATAATAAGAATTATAAATATTAAAAAAAAAAAATCTTATTAATTGTACCACTTAATCCTCCCCACCTACCTCCCTGATAAATGACGTCACATATTTCCCTAAGATACTGCGGCAATATACATCTATACTAATATTATAAAGCGGAAGAGTTTGTTTGTTTAAACGCGCTAATCTCAGGAACTACAGGTCCGATTTGAAAAAATATTTTTTTGTTGGATATTTGCATTTATCGAGGAAGGCTATAGGCTATATAACATCACGCTACGACCAATAGGAGCGGAGCAGCGACGAGAAATGTTGCAAAAACAGGGAAAAATTACGCATACGAAGTTGCGCGGGACAGCTAGTACAGTTTTAAGACTCCTAACAGAACGAATTTATCCCTAGTAAAAGCATTGAACAGTGCTCGCAATGTATATCGGAACCATCTCCCTCATATTTCACAAAGATGGCTGCCCCTTTCAAATTAGAATTAATTGATATGACAATTGAACAACAATAAATCGTAGGCAAAATCAGTCCTAACCATGTTAACCTTTATATTGTAGCCAGTTTATAGAAATTCTGTTTACAATTTTCATAAAACAATCGCAAATGTCTGTATTAATTAGAAGGTAACGTACCTTTGTAGCGTTTCACAAAGCGCAAGAAACAGCACAAAGACGCCATTTCCAAATGTTACGTTCAAAGCACACGTCAAGTTGACATTAACGTTAAACTACTCTGTCAAGAACGTACCGGAAAGCGATCATTATTTTACAAAATGTTAGTTATTCATCCAAATCTATTTTATCGCCTTCGAAGTATGCTCCTTCTGAAATGATACACTTACATGAGCGAATAATCCAATTATCAAAACATTTTTAAACGCTTTTCCCGGAATTGAGTTCAGTTCTCAGCGCGAATTCTTCTTTATGTCTTCTACCAAAT
This sequence comes from Herminia tarsipennalis, assembly GCA_945859575.2. Taxonomy (NCBI): domain Eukaryota; kingdom Metazoa; phylum Arthropoda; class Insecta; order Lepidoptera; family Erebidae; genus Herminia; species Herminia tarsipennalis. Next base: position 5,694,637 of record OX243857.2, on the reverse strand, counting down.
GAAAATGGTGCCACGAAGTGGTGATTTGTATTTAGGAAAAAGAAAGAAGGTATCAGAGGCCATATCTGGTGAATAAGGTGGTTGCTCGATGGTATTTCTTGAGATTTTGGCCAAAAGTTCGTTCGCAATGATGGACTTGTGCGAAGGCGAACACGCATTATCGCGGAGCAAAATTCAAGAATTTTCTTTTCACAAATCTGCCCTTTTACGTCGAATTTGCCCTCTTAAACGCTGCATAACACTCAAATAATATTCTTATTTACCATTTGACCATCCGGCAAGAATTCCGAGTGCACAACACCGCAATAGTCAAAGAAAACAGTCGACATGACTTCGTCTCTTTATCGACTCTCACGTGGTTTCGGTCCATTTAGAAGGCGCCACTCCGAAGCTTGTTGACCAGTTTGCATGTCAAACTCGTAAACCAATTCGCAATTTACACGTTCTAACATGTCCTCGGGGAAAAAAATGCGTACTTTAAGCTTTTTATTAATAAAATAAACAACCCTGAACTTTTATGGCGTAATTTAAAAAGTACTGTTTATCAAATGAATCCGAAGAATAATCTACTACACTGACCTAACACAAATAAATAAACCTCGAAATACCATATAAACCTTCGAATATTGAGCCGCTAATGGCACATATGCCACTGTATCACTGACCCTATAACCACACTAACATTTTGCAAACACGACTTTAAAAATAGCAACGACTATCGGTATACATGTTGTCGCTACGACACCGCGCGATTAAGACTGCCAAATTAGACCCGGCACTTCAAATCTAAACGTCAAACTAAAGTCACGCCATATTGCGGCGGCCATGTTGAAATAATAATAATAATAATAAAATTTATTCATAAAAGTATAGGTACTATAGCTTATCTTAGGTACACTTATAAATAATAAACGGCACAGTTGGATATTTGCCTGAACTAGGTTAAAATCTGTGTTTTAGGCGAGAAAGTAAAAAAGTATTTAAAATAAATACTTTCTGAAACTAAAACTAATCTTAACTAAAAATAAGAACTGTTATCATATAAAACAAAGATAAATAAATTATCTTATAATAAGCTAATTACAAAGTTAGTGAGAAAATTGGGGCCTTAATTTTATTTTATTACTACCAGTAAATCCTCCGTCTCTTGGTATGACATAGCTTGTAATTGCGAACTTATGGCTATTTTACAATTAAAATAATTAAGATGGTATATATTTATTATTCGGTTTATTCTGTTATACAAAAAAGGGTATATAAAATTAAAAAATCTGTTTGTAAATGTATATCTTGAGGTAATGTCAGCATTGAAGGTGAGCAGCTTATGTTGTTTTAAAATGACATTTAGTAGGAATAGCTGGCGAACAGTCAGTACCTTACAGCATTTATAGAGAAGGAAAGTGGGAAATAGGAAAGGACGAAAGGTAAAACTGCTCTCTGAGCTCTTTCAAGAGGTAGAATAACGGTTTTTATTTATGAAGTGATGCAATATTGAATGACTAACACAGAGCTTGATATATTTGTAAGATCAGTTTGAGAAGTGTGTAAGAAATGAGTCAAAAGACTTGCATTTTAATCAAAACAGATACTAGGTTAACGGAAGCGCCAGGTTCTATCAACTTAGAATAATGCTGAACCCATTTGTTGCAACTGCGAGGCACAACTTCATAACTTAACTTATCGTTATAGTTTTCTTTATTTAATTGTAATTATCTCATTGATGAAGTAAGTAATAATAATGCTAAGAAAATGATATGGTAATATAATTTCGTAATAAATTATATTTGTGTTTTTTAGAAACATTGTAGTACTTAAATAATTTTAAACTAGTACTTACTTCTGAAAAGTTGTGACGTATGGTGCAACAAATAAATGCTTCTTTTCTTTTCTTTGTTTCTTTCTTCTATCGTCTTTTATTTTTTATTATTTAGAAAAATTCTCCTTCAAAATTGAATGAGAATTTATTTCTGTCACTATTTCCTTCACTTTTGCGATGTTAACTTCAGTTGCAGACGTTGATGGCCTACAGAGCAAGGCAAATCTTCTATCACACCTCGACCCCTTTTTAACACTCTGTAGCACATAAGCGCACGTTTTGATAAAGTCGGTTTAAAACAAAGCCTTTATTCGATATTTCTGTCCATTATGGCATTCATCATACATTGTATGTATTGCATACTAGACAGATCTGATTAAAACAGCATTGTAATTAATCATGTAATAATTGATAATGATAATTAATTTAAATATCAGATGCAAAACAGTTATGCCAATCCAACAACGAATACAAAAACTAAAATTTAATTTCAAACCTTAAACTAATCGTCCATTCCGGTACTTTTTTGACTGAATGTAAATTCTTACTTGTAAAAAACAGGAGTATCCTAAATAAAATATCATTGCTCCTGAGGTATCATGAAATTTACCTAATCTAAACAAATATTATAAAGCTGAAGAGTTTGTTTGTTTGAACGTGTTAATCTCAGGAACTACTGATCCGAATTGAAAAAAATCTTTCACTGTTGGATAGCCCATTTATCGAGGAAGGCTATATAAGATCACGCTACGACCAATACGAGCTGAGTAGCAATGAGAAATGTTGCAAAAACGGGGGAAATTTACACATACGAAGTTGTGCGGGTCAGCTAGTATTTTAATATAAACAGTCGCACAATTAGTAAACCTACTTAATGCCTAAAATAATCTCTGTTTAATGCTACTGAAAAAAAAAAATTGACTTATGATAGGCAAGTCATGATCAGGTTAAGTACATTGTAATCATTGAATAAACCTAATCAATAAGCATTAGCAGGGTTTGTTCTTTTTTTTTGCGCAAGGGTACCGCGAATTCGCACCTACTGCAAATGTCGCCGGGAATAAAATGACTACATCATGCTTTCTCACAATGCTACATCATGGGCACAGCGAAGTATATCTTGCTGTTATAAACACCAGGGGTCTACAAAATAAATTGTAGCCACGGGAGTTGCAGGTTGTATACAAGCTAAACGAAGCGATAGCACATCCCAGCTGTCAAGAATCATGAAACCATAAAACATATACGTATTTCAAACAATTTTGTTAGTATTTTTAATCGATTAAACATAATTATTCGTTTTCGCAAGTAACGACATCATAATTTGTTAAAATGCTCTCTGTAACTAAGCAATAAGAAAAGCCGTGATAGTTCTTTAACTACTGAATATAATATGTTACTATACCTCAAATTTCTCTATCATGAAAGGATAGAGAAATTTGAGGTATAGTTACATATTCCAGATAGGTGGTACTATTCCGGCTCCAGTTTGGCAGTCTTGGGTTCGATTCCTGGGTCTGGACTTCAAAATTTTCTATCTTTCCAAAATGCAATTGTTGTATTTATAGAGGTACGATTTTTACAACTGTTTTTTACATCAATTACACCGCCGCATCAGTCACAGCTCGACAGGAAAGGGTGTGACGAGAAACCCCTTCCGAATGAGCTAAGTCCGGTCCGGAAGAGAAGAAGATTTTATATGGGGGACTCAGGGTGGTCTCACTAATCACTGCGCAAAGAGATGAATGAGCGTGAACTTAGAAGCTATTCAGCGAACTGTTAGCCGCAGCGTGATCTAAAAGTTACTGTACAAGAAGAGGGTACATCGTGTATTTCACTGTGCAGGCAGAGACAGCGCCCTTAGGGACCGTCGGCACGGACTCCAGAATCGCGACGATGCCGCTCTACTATCGTAGGGTAGTCTCTACGAATAAGCGATTATTTCGCCAGCGTATCGTTGCGACTCGTGACGGAATCGCCGCGTGTCCGCGACGGAATCCTCAATTTTTAGAGGCGACACGCCTCTGTTTTACAGTTGTTTGTTTTGTTAATTAAACTTCCACTCGCGCAGTGGATTTGAGGGGGCAAGTTTTTGGGCCTGTAAGTAAAAAATGGAGAATCGGGAGTACAGCGCCCTTCCTTTTCTTTGACGTATTTTCGCATCATAATTAGGAATAAGTTCATTAGGGTTACTGCTATTTGTAAATTGATATAAGCGCCATCTATGATATCATAATAACAACTGGTGGTATGTTACAATGACGTCTGTGTTAATAGTTCATTGTAATTTGCATAGATGGCCTTTCACCACACCTTACACAATATTATTTTTCATTGATAGTTTTAATCGATAGATGGAGTGTTATTCAGTTTAAAAATTCTGTAATAGCCAAGTATCAGAGAAAGACTAGAAAAGGTTCCAATTTAAAATAATAATTAAAACGTTAATTATTTAGCATCAATATATAATTATTACAGAACAGGTACATGACAATATACATTATTTATTGATAAGTAATCACAGCATTGTACAAAAGGAAATGAATGACACTATTTTAAACTATCTATAACAAGAAATGTTTCTATGTCTCCTAAATCAATAAAAAAATACAATAAGATAACTGTTAAAAAGCCATGAATATTTACAAATTTTATTTATTTTTATTAGAACTGCCCACAAGCTGTAAAGAAAAACAATTCAATTTTTTTTTTAATTCTTAGTTCCCATTATAAGGGACATATTGAAATTGGAAAAAACTGAGTTGCAATGTTTTTCCCTGCGCCATGTTATAGTGGAACAAGTTTTTTTTATTTTTTTTATGTGGCTTTTTTAATGTCCTTCCGGTTCACTGAATTGTGACGAAATCCAAGTAAGAGCCCATTTTAAATTTGTCAGCATATACTTCAATGCTTTAGTCCAATGTTCTTCAGAATTGAACTGAATTTTTATTGAATAAGCATGTGGGGGAGATGCGGTGTCCTCAATTTTACCTTTATCTATTCTGTATGGTAAACAAAATCCCGTATTACCCTTTTCAACTTGCTCTTTAAACTGCTGCAAGCAATCTAAAAACGCAACCATCGCGGCATCAAATTTAGTATCCCATAAGAAACGGAAACCACCAGACCCATACAACGGCAACATTTTCTGATCCTCTAAAACCTCAATATATGAATGATTACCGTATGGCACTAAACGGTACCGTTGGAAATTAAAGCTTATTTTTCTGGCTAACGATGATAGTAAAAGGACAGTTTGACCCCAAGCAGCATTGATTTCCGACCAATCAACGGGCGCTGACGGTAATCTACCGAGCCTAAAATTATTTATAATACCAAATTGACCCGAATCTGAAATATGAAATGTAGCCTTGAATATATTAGTTTTCTTTAATTTCTCTAACTGTGATTGAGTATAAGCCAATTGACATTCATAAAACTTCATTTGGTCTTCAATCGTCATCAAATCTTTGCGATACCGTGTGTATTCCCTCCAATAAACATCTTGTTCCTTTTCTAACCTCTCCTTTTCTCTTTCTTGCACATCAATTTCCTCTTTCATAGCTCTTTCCTCTTTTTGTAAAGACGACAATTCTTGCAATAGCCTACTTTGTTCTTGTTTCCAATCATCTAGCTCTTTTTCTAAGCCTTCCAAATTCAAATCCTCTTTGTCATCTTCTAATTTTTTTAAATAGTCGTTGTAATCCTTCCATTCAGCCTCTGTCTGCCTTAATTGATTGTCCATCAGTTCTAAAAGAGTATCAGTACATTCGTCACAAAGAGGATGGTCTACATCCGAATTATTCGACAGTAAATCAAATAGAGTAGCTTTTACGTGCAACTGGTGGCCTAACGAAGTAGTTTCCCACCCATCTGAGATCACCATGAACCCGTTCGCACCATTTCCTGACTCCGACATGCGAAACGGTGGTACATAATGTTCCAAGCTTGTAGACTGCATATCTAGGTCGACTTCATTGTTTCTTCGTATCTGGAGGGTTAAGTCAGCGATAGTATGCTCCCCAAGGTTGTTTAAAGACTCGTCCAGCTTTAGAGGCTGCAAACATCGCTGGCACGAAAAGTTTACGAAAGATTTCGAGTCACTCATCGTAAGACCCTTCACTCTTACGTCATGAACTAAACTAAACAATTTTTACTTTACTTTAACAATAAATATGGGTTAAATATTAGTTTGTTAATGTTTTTTCGTCAATTTAAATGATTGTTCTGCAAAATTTTGAAGAAATTATTATGAAAACAAAGAACTTCAGCTATCGATCAAAATTTTAATTTGCGTATTTGACTTTGACGTTCGTAGTGACGTGCTATACGTTATTAAAGATTGCAGAAAGAGAATCGACTAATTGAATCGTTTATCTGCGCAGTAATCAATTTTATAATGTTCTTATACACACCGAGATTGAAGTTTTAATTACAAAATTCCCATTCGCAACCCATCACTGCCTTCATTAGCGAACATTTAAAATTGAAAAGTCTTTATCTACAGTGCAGTGCTACAAAGAACTTTTGGCGCTTGGATGACATTGACATGGGGGCGCTCTACAAGATGGCGGTGTTAGTTCTAATTTCACCCATGCGCCAAATGATTCTTGTAGCACTGTATTTTATCAACCGACTTCAAAAAGAAGGAGGTTCTCAATTCAACTGATTTTTTTTTTGTATGATGTTCACCGATTACGCAAAGACGGCTGGACCGATTTGAAAAATTCTTTTTGTGTTTGAAAGGGAGAAAACCAAAAACAAATTAAACATTTTGAAGTTGATGCCGAATCATAAAACATAAAGACTATTATTTCATGCCACCAACTTCAAAATGTTAAATTTGTTTTTGTTTTTCTAGGTGTATTATTTTTTGCTTTTTAGTTGCCTTGTAGGTATTTCGTTTTGAAGTCGGTAATATTTTTTAATTTTGTTTTATTAACTGTTATTATAAACTTCACTAGCTGACCCATGCAACTTCGAATTTTACCCGTTCTGGTCCTATTAGTCGTAGCGTGATATTACATAACCTATAGCCTTCCTCGATAAATGGGCTATCCAGCAGTATAATAATTTTTCAATTCGACTCAGTCGTTCCTGATATTATCGCGTTCAAACAAACAAACAAACCAACTCTTCAGCTTATTAATATTATTATAGATTAGTCAATAATGTGAATTAGTAAGCAAATAAAGGTTTCAAATAAAATACTGTGTAAAAATATCTTGTACAGGACATATTGGGCAAAAAAACACAAATTGAATTCTTAGAGAATTATAATTCACTTCCAGACTAGAATACAATGGTTTGAAACATAATCAGCACCTTAAAATTAGGAGGGTATGCTAAATATTCTTCTTACTAGTATTTTGAGCATAAATCACAAACAGCAACTAGCGCCACAACACTCACACCCGGTAAGTATCTGAAATTTGCACTTTATATTTTATTTTATAAAACTGTTGATATTGACAAGGTTACTAATTATCCCGGTTAAGCAACCATTTAAGATTATCAGAAGCCTATTTGATATCTAAAAAAATACAATGAAGTTATAATTTTTCAAATTCAAATAAGTAACAACATAATATTGTTAAGTTTTCTCTTACGTTCCTAAAAAAAATTAACTAAATACAAGACAAAAGAATACATAGGAACAAACAACTCTTATAGTATTAAAATACCAACTTCCTTTGTCTTACCGATGATAATTATCTACCAATAGCGTTAGTGCAAAGGTACCTTTTGAAATCAAAGATACTCTAATGCCATCGGTCGATTTCATGGTCAACAGAGATGGTATGTTAGCAATCTTACACAAAAAGTAGTAAAGAAATAAAATAAACTCTTATTTTTATTACGAATAATAAATGACAACGCAATTTTAAATAGTCAAACTAAACAATTTATGGTTATAATAATTTGCGCTAATGGACGAATCAAACTTAGTTTGAGCACTGGCACGGAATAAGTAATAGTACTAGCACTGGGTAGAACTGCATTAGGGGCGAATTAAAACTGTACACTGGCCCAACGATGGCACAAAAATTTTAAAGGCTGGCCAATCCAATGTTAAACGATAACCTGCACTTTACGTAAATAACTCATTGTATAGTTCTAGTTACATTAAAGTCACAAATCTAACGTTAAAATAGGTGTATAATTACAATATAATAATAACACTTTTAGGCCCTTACCCCTATGATTACTAGAAAAACACTGCTAGAATGTCGCAACTCTATTAAGCAATGGCACAAATCGATTACAAACCGAGTCGATTTAGTAAATTAACTCATGATTAACACTCATAGCCAACAAGAATCTACTAAATCATTTCAATTCTAACCCCAAGTATGAATACCACGTATCTTAAATCCTTGAATAAGTTCGTAATTAAATGTTTTGAGGACAACAAAGAAACCTAAAATTTCTTCGATGAAAATCCATACTAGGATTGTTAAATAGCACATCATTAATGAATCTCAGAATGATATTACTTGGTATTATTTTGAGCTACTTATGATTCATCATATACAATCATTCATTTTTTTTATGTAGTCACGTGGACAAAGACTTCGTAATTACTAATCACTGCATATACCTACTTACTTAGCACATATTTAATTTATCACTGGATTGATAGTAAAGTTTATTTTTTATGGTGCACCACTATGTAGATAGTGAGTGGGATCTTGCAGCTGGTGGTAATAGGCATTTGGTAGCAACGCCTGTGCCAAACCACCCTGAGGACCGGCATATTGGGCGGGAACTAGCATCTCTCTGAAAAGAAAAAAAGGCGATTATCAATACAATTTTTCTGTGGAATTCATCTGCGGTTTTGTTTTTAGCAAGACTCGGTCCCACGATAAGGCTCCTGTCTCAGCAACGACGTGAAAGCCTGCAGCGATTTTATTGCTCAAGAGACGTACATGTAGGTATACTTATGTAGATCCCGTGTAAACAAAAGAGATACAGTTATTAATAATTAATCGCTGACTGTTCACACATCTTTTTTTTTTTAAAGGCAACTCCCGCTTTAATATCATAGACATAAGGACTGCGCCTACAAAGCGTCAAAGAGAGGAAAAACATAAGCGGCCTTTGACAGGTATTGAGTATTGTGCACAAAGTAGCGTTGTCTCTTTCTAGAGAGTGGTAAATTTTGTGAGGTTATGGCACAGCCCTGTTCTCTACGTCAATTCAATGAGTAGGATACAAGCCCTGTATCGCGGGTATTTTGCAAACATACAAGTTGATTACTTTCTATGTGATACAAGTCAGGGAACAGAGTCCACTCAGACTCGGAACAACAATTTGTGGATCATACAAAGTGGTGTCTCATGTGGGAATCGAACCCACAACCTCTTGCGTAGCAGTCGGACATACTCCCACCGCGCCACAGAGGCAGTTTCGACTAGTACTTGCTCTATACTGCACTTTTGTTTACACGGACGGGATCTACAATAGGTATACATCCAGTGTCGCTGTCGGGGCGATGACATAATTATATAAGTTGCAGCGAGATAACGTTTTGGCGCCTCAAAATGTTCAATCAAAAATGTTTACAACAAATTTGAAAATCCCCCTAAACCGAAAACCAAGCGTGATTCGCTCGCACGGCGTCCTAAATTAGGGAGAAGTACCTACTAAGTTACGAGCAACCGTGAGCTCACCAATCTGTACTAATATTATAAAGCGGAAGAGTTTGTTTGTTTGTTTAAACGCTCTAATCTCAAGAATTACTGGTCCGATTTGAAAAATTATTTTTTTGTTGGATAGCCCATTTATCGAGGAAGGCTTAAGGCTATAAAACATCGCGCTACGACTAATAGGAGCGGAGCAGCGACGAGAAATGTTGCAAAAACGGGGATTATGTGCTACAAAATGTATGGAATGTTACAGTAGTATAAATTTTGCGAAAGTATAGAAAATGCTAATAAATCAACGACTGGCAGGAGCTGGATGCGAGAAGCCGAAGATAGAACAAAGTGGCGTGCAATTGGAGAGGCCTATGTCCAGCAGTGGACTGCGATAGGCTGATGATGAATAAATCAAATTTACGCATACGAAGTTGAGCGGGACGGCTAGTACTCAAATAATTATATTAGGTGATGTTCTTTTTTTTTTTTTACTGGATGCAGTGGTCTGCCGGGCACTGGACAGTGCACATGTGATATTTTTTTTAAACTGTGAGCTTTGTCTGATGATTAATGAGCCATAATGAGGGTTTTAGTTAAGACAATGCTTTCGAAATTTGAATAGAAAAAGTGTTACAAATGTGAAAAAAGGTCGTTAAATTTATAGCCATGTGCTACAGCGTTTGTTTTTGCACGAAAAAAAAAGGTTGTTTCACATTTTTGTTAATCTAAACATTAGTTTTTATTCTGGGCAGATTTTGATAGGACTTTCAATGGCAGGTAACTAACTTTTTAGGGCTAACGTAGTCTATTTTTGGATAGGTAATTTTAAAATTATTTTGGGTTATATGTATTTTTGACGTGATAACGTCTTATAAATCGATGGCCGGGTGCACGCACGCAAAAGTGTCATGTTATTAAATGGTTGCTAAACAACAGCTAATAGCCATATGTCATCAAAGTTTGCTTAAGACGTTATCTCGTAAAATTATCTATACTAATATTATAAAGCGGAAGAGTTTGTTTGTTTGTTTAAACGCGCTAATCTCAGGAACTACTGGTCCGATTCAAAAAAATCTTATTTTGTTGGATAGCGCATTTATCGAGGAAGGCTAAGGATATACCATCGCGTTACGACTAATAGGAGCGGGGCAGCAATGAGAAATGTTTCAAAAGCGGGGAAAATTTACGCAGACGAAGTTGCGCGGGACAGCTAGTCGTCTATAAACCGACTTAACAGACAACCATTTTTTTTTATTAAGTTCACTCTAAGTATTAAATTATCTGTAACTCTACTAAAGCAGCTTTGCATTCAGTTAATTAGTACCCACTAACTTATTATACCTACCTAAGATAAGTTAAAACTAAGATCGCGTATTGATCAGAACATAATAATAATATCTTGGGACAACACAACGCTATCTGATCCCAAACTAAGCAAAGCTTGTATTAAAGAAACCAGACAACTGATAAACATACTTATATATTTCTAAATACATACATATTATAGATAAATAACACCCAGACACAGAATAAACCATTGTGCTCATCACACAAAGTTTTATCCTGGGTGGGGATCGAACCTACGACCTCTTGCGTAGCAGTCGGATACACTCTCACCGCGCCACAGACGAGGCAGTCGATAAGTAGGTACTCTAAAGAATGACTAGACTAGACAGAATTCTAAGCCGAAAAGAAAGGTAATGTGTTTCACAGTATATCTATAATCATTTTATTATACCTATACATAGTGAAAAATACAATGGGAATGAATGGGAACATTTTTTAGCGCTATCATCAAGTCTACATCAAAAAAGGAAAATGTCGTTAAAGTCATGAACATTGGTTGTCATTCAAGTCATGAAGATTATTGTACGGTGGCGCCAACTGGTGAGCACATAAATGGTAGCCCTCATTGTGATGGGCATATAACTAACGGTTTGTCGGATTTCATGACGTGTAGTGCTTTTGGCTTCTACTCAATATTAAAAAAGAAACCAGGCAAGAGCATTTCGGACCATGCATGTAGGGTTCCACAGCCTTGAACAATTGCATCAGCAGAAGAGCGCAAGTTCAAGGCACTTACGCCTTTTTCTTGAGAAACGCAGTTTTTCGGCAATAACTCAATGACGGTAAATCCGATCTTATCCGAAATCATTTTAGTTTAAAGTATTTAATAAGCGCTATCTTTGTGATTTTTTTCATATTTTTTGGTTACACGGTTCAAAAGTTAAGGGGGGACACAATTTATGCAAAAAAGTTTATTAGAAACCTTCGAATGTTTTTAAAAGACCTGTCGAATGATGTAACAGAAGCTGAAAATAATCAGCTTCTATTACATGTATGGAGTGCCCCCCCTAATAATAAAAATATTTATTATTATTACATAGCTATCAAACTAAGTAGCGGCTACTACATGACACCTAATCACCCAATTTCATCAATATTCATTGAGAAGTCTGAGTAAAATGCCTATGGCATTCGGACGGACATGACGAAATTATAAAGGTTCCGTGTTTTGCCATTTTGGCTACGGAACCCTAAAAAATTTTCTTTTTTTTCCAAAAAGTTCTTGGCACATGACTAGATACCTATATCATTTTTCAATTTATTAATTTTAAGCAGTCTGTTTATTGTTTTCGTAAATATGCGACTACTTTTAATTATGGGCGTCATGTCGGCATTTTTTTTAAAGAAATATCAGAACGGGAATACTTATTGTCCTGAATTTATGACTTTAATATTTGGAAACCCTAGCTTATGGTCATAATGTCAAGTCCTTGAGACGTAACGTCGAAACATAGCCGTGTCAAAAACAATGGAGCCGTTGTTCAGAACAATAAAATATGAACTTTATTTACTTTGCGTCTTTATATATTATAAATATTATATTTCGAGAGCTTTGGCTTTTAAATTGAAGTGGATTTGTGTATTATTAACTTTGGGTAAGGTGCGCCTGTAATATACCAGCATGTTTTTGTATCCATTGATATACATATTTACCTAGGATGTTTTTGTATCCATTGCAAGTTTATAAAACGACGGAATCAATTAAGTAGTAGGACTAGTATATGTTCATCTGTCAGCAAAATATGAGCTACTATAGACATAAACCTATACCATAGATTAAATCGATCAAAAGTTATTAAGTCGAAAAAAAGTTTTCAAAATTTCTAAACGAACCAAATTTAAAATTTAGATTCTGTCTGTGTCTGCGACAGATTCGAATTCATCTTAAGGGGTTCCGTAAGATTCTGTCTGTGTCTGCGACAGATTCGAATTCATCTTTAGGGTTCCGTATCCAAAATGGCAAAAAGGGTACCCTTATAGTTTCGTCATGTCCGTCTGTCTGTCTATCTGTCTGTCAGTCCGTATGTCACAGGCATTTTACTCAAAGGCAACTCAATGAATCTTGATGAAATTTGGTGATTAGGTGTCTTGTAGTAGCCGCTACTTAGTTTGATAGCTAAATAATAATAATGAATATTTTTAGGGGGGGGGCAATCCATATATGTAATAGAATTTGAAAAAAAAAATTTTAGTAACGTCAACATTATCATTCGACAGGTCTTTTAGAAACATTTTAAGGTTTCAAATTTTTTTTTTTATTAATTGAATATTTTTGAAAGTAATCGCTCCGAAAGTTGCATAAATCGTACCCCTTAACTTTTGAACAGTGTAACCAAAAAATATGAAAAAGACAAAGATAGCACTTAATAAATAGTTTAAGCTAAAATAAGATCGGATATGCTGTCTTGAATTATTGCGCAAAAACTGCGTTTTTCAACAAAAGGTCGTAAGTGCTATGAACATACAAAACATACAAACGCAGCCAGAACCGTAATATAAACTCAAATATCTTTATTTCGTAAAAACAAATCAATGGTTATTTGAAAACGTCTAATTAATACATAGGTACTAAAAGAATAATAAAATTATGATATGTGTTTGAAAAAAAACAAAATGGCGTTAGGCGGCAGTTCCAAGTGTAAAGTTCATGAGAAGAAGCTGCCAAGAAGCTCAAGGGCTTAATCTTTTAAAATCATCAAGATTTTCTTTGAACCAGTGTGTTTGGTGAGTGTTATCGTTTATAAATCAAGACTAACTAAATAATAATACTATATGGTCTACATGTAACTCTAAATTATGTAAATTTAACGTATTTACAGTACGATCAACGTAACTTGACCGGATTGAAGTTAGGTTTTTATCACTTTCGCGCATGTCATAGAGATGCGACCCTAAAATTACTTATGAAAACGACTAAATATGTTTAATCGATTAAAAATACTAACAACATTTTAATTCAACAATATAAAAACACTATTTAAATGAGGTCATAAAAGTTTAAATTTAGAACATTACATTAAATACTAAAAAAAATTTGAAGAACAATTTCTTTACGAAAATTATCACAAAAAAACACGAGTTTGTAATACTAAATATGACAATGTAATGCGTAATCGCATCTCTAACTCTCTCGGTTTAGTTACCGCCCCCGCCACCCGCTTCCTGTCACCATTTACTTCCAAAAAATGCATCTGTGCAACCACTTGTCGCCTACTTCAGTCCGGCCTAATACGTTGATCGTTGACAACTGTAGCAAACACGATACTTCACTTCTTACATAGTATACAGGGTCTGAAGTTAATCTATACTAATATTATAAAGCTAGATAATATATATGTACCTACGTAGTACAATAATACCTCAATGATCGTGGCATTGTTGTCTTTATTGGCAGCATAGATTAAATATTCGATTGAAATAGTTGAACAAATTATTTTTTTAATTTTTATTAATTACCTATCTTTTCTTTTCGTTGTAGTTCTTGATAACTATAAATTAATATCACGTTTGTACCCCTACCTAATTCGTGTAGGTATTTATGTCTCTGTCCATACAAAGGTTGCCTGGAAGAGATGGCTCTTAACGATAAGGCCGCCCATTATACATTTATATTATACAATGTACTTATACTTTGTTTTTTATATCGGTGTACAATAAAGTATATATTATTATTATTAACAATAATGATAACTTACGGTCTGTTCGGCTGCTGTGGCGTGCGGTCTCTTTGTCTTCTATTCTTGAACCAGTTAGAGACCTGGGTGAGGGTTAGGCCGGTCTTCTGCGCCAGTGCTCGCTTCTCATCTGGCGTTGGGTACCTGAGGAGTTACAGTTTATGTTACTTTTCTTGCTCTTAAAAAACACAACTCCAATTGTTTGTAATCACCGATTTAAAATACTCTCAGCTCCCGTAAAAACTATTTGGGTGTTTATTTTAATAATTATAATATCTTTGGACAACTCGCACAACGTCATCTGCTCCCAAACGAAGTAGAGCTTGTAGTATGGCAACCAGACAACTGATAAACATACTTATATATTTTTAAATACAATAAACCATCGTGCTCATCACACAAAGTTTTATCCTGGGTGGGAATCGAACCCACGACCTCCAGCTTAACAGTCACGGTAACTAACCACTAGACCAATATGCCAGTCAGTTGGCTGGCATGATCGAAAAACCGCCCTCCCCCCCCTCCCCAAATTTTCCCAAAAATGATCCTGGAATTGCACATGGTCTTAAGGTGGGATCTGGTCTTGACTTTAACCGACGTAAAAAATAAGCATCATATAAAAAATCTTACCTATTTCTATAATAGCAGTCTTTAAGTGCGTTCCTGCTCTTCTCTTTGAAACAATACACTGTTTCTTCACCGTCCCATATTGTCTTTGGCAAGGGGTATTTTTTCCTCAGTCTATATTTGTCTACGGCACCTACAAATTGATTGCATCTATGAAAATGGTGACCTATAATTTAATGATTTTATATTATCCAGGGACAACTCATTCGTAGCCATCTGATCTCAAACTAGGCAGAGCTTTTACTTTGGCAAATAGACTGATAAAACAGAGGTACTTAATATATTTCTAAATACACAGTGATGTATTTATTAGATATATTACACCCAGGTACAGAATAAACAATCGATTTTAGCACGCAAAGAGTTATCCTCGCTAGGTGGGAATCGAACCCACAACCTCTAGCTCAGCTAAAATTATATGAAACAAGTAAGCATTTTTAAACGACTTCGAAAAGGATGAGATTCGATTGTTTATATACAAGTGTACATAATTATTGTATATTCCGTCATATATAGACGGATTTGTAAAATTATTTTTTTGTTCGAAAGTAATTTATTCCGAAATGGTCCCATTTAAATTTCATAAAGATCTAATGATAAGTTTATACGGAGATAGAGAACGGAATGTTAATGAAGAACGTGAAACAACGTTACTAAGGTCGATTTTTTTTATAAACGAGATTTTATTAGATACTGTTATATTTAAATGGTAATAATTATGTAATAACAAACAAAAGTACACTTGGATCTGAAACAAATACTTTCGTGTAGGAATCGAATTTACAACCTCTCCATGATATACTCGTAAATAGAAACATTATAAAAACACTTTAAAATAACATAAATATTCTTACCTAAAGCTCTGCCTCGAACTTTCTCTGCCTCCTTATAATGTGCTTTATACCATAGATTTTGTAGAGCGTTATGGTGTCTTGGCGGAAAGGAGTACGCTTCCAGTATGGCGTATAGTTCTCTGTAAACACCTCGGTGGTACGCCACTAAAGCCCTGGCCCTGGAAAAAATATATAATTAATGCCCATTGCAAAAATGATTTAAGGCGGGCATTTTCAGATTTGAAACAACATGTATCACGCAAAATGGTGTCACGTATGGACATCGAACTCATGATCTCTTGTGCAGCGCTCTCAGACGCAGATGCTGTAAAGTCGAGTCAAGCTTTCAAATCTATTTAAAAACACATTATTTTAATAAAGACAAAGACCATAAGAGAGCTAAAGTAACACCGCCACTCTGCCTAACTATAAAATGGGTCGCATTTTTTATTATAGTCCTACTAAATTATAATTCTAAAGTTTCTGATGTGTCAATGGATTTTTACTGCTGTTTTATGCAAATACTAGTGCACGGATAAGATAGTCTATAGGTCAGAAAAACACATAGGTTATCAAAATAGAACAAACGCAACGAACCCCTGCGGTTCTAAGGCTAATAAAATAATAAAACAAATACCTGAGTATCGTTTCGTGTTCCCTAAGAAGCTCAGTCTCTGGCAAACTCCACAGGAACGCCGCTAACTTCTCTATATCCCCTTTCTGTTGCAATGCCTCACAGACACACTGTACTTGCTCCGAATTGAAATTCAAACATCTACGCATACTACTGATCTCATTCTCAGCAAAATAAGTCTGAGGGACTCTTTCCCTCTCATTATTTATACTATTTATATCAAAAATCTGCTGATTAATCTTCATATCAGATAAATTTGGATTATTTTCATTTTGAACGCAACTTTTTAAATCTTGAACCTCATTGAAATAGCCTAAACGCATGCGATCTTCGCCTTCGATTTGCGAAAAAATGTTGTCACTTGTTGGCGGCAATTTAAGTTCGAAATTCAAATATTTTTTGTTTCTCTGTGGCGATAGGTAATTGTCAAACGCCATTTTGTTGCTTTCTTGTAAGTACGTTTCCTTTTTGTCTTCGTTTCTTGCTTTTTGTTTGCAAGAGAAGTATTGTTTTTCGTTTAGATCTGCTTGGTAGAAGTTTCCATTTTGGTTGTCGTATGGAAATGATGGTAGCGATGTTTCGGATTCGCTTGTCATATCGCTTGAAGGACTTAGGCGGTCGGAACAAGATTCCATGTTAGTGGATTTCATCACAGTAATTTTTGCTACGTTTTTATAAATCTGAAACAAAATTAGAACAGTTTATAATTGTGACAACTTTCCTAATCGTCTAATGAGTCATTGTAACCTAATCAACTTAATCATAACACTTTATATGCATTTTAATCAACAAATATTTTGTCTTCGTTTTTCATTCCATTTTTAAAATAGAAAACAGTGCATTTTATTAAAATTAGGTACATAAGGCTCTGTGTTGTTCTATGTTAGGTACTCGTATGTTGCTAGTCCGTATGACTCTACAAATAATACAAAGTTTGAAATGCAGTCGATGAGAAAATAATTCAGGACCACTCTTCAATTGCCAATTATTAAAATATTAATTGTTCAATAGGATTTACAATCAAAACATAAACATAACTTTTTGGTCTCCCTGTAAAGTTAGTTTGAAAAACGAGCTCATTGCGCCATCCGCTGTAAGAGCAATCATTTACGCGATATTATCTTCTAAAAATGATCTAAACGAATTGTTAAGGTCCAAAATAAATGACTAATCACATAACTGCAAGTAAATGTGTTTCTTTTTCATTATTTCATAAACTAATGTTAGCACTTTAATTGGGCCATTAACTGCATACATTTCTTAAAACAATATAAATATATGTTTGTTTATTATAAAATTGGCAAACTAAACTTATATCTTTGATTATATAATGTCTAGATTCCAAATCCGGCATCTAAAATTGAAGCAGAGAACTGTCAAAAAGTATGGTCAAATGGACATACTTTTTGAGAGGTAAGAAGACTCCTATCAGATGTTCTAGCCATAGTTATTCTAGCGCGCCATTTTCAACGAGTGTCAAACGTCAAAAATAGTAGCTTAATTTTTTTTATAGTCTTACTTATGGAATGCTCCATCTAGACATTATATAATCAAAGACTTTAATGTTACTATTAATTGCGGTTATTCCTCGAAATCCAATCAACCTAACTCACAGTAACATTATGTACCTATTTCTACTGAAATATCTAGTATTTGCCTTTTGAAATTAGATGGATAAATACAACCAGAGTGCTATCTATTAATGTAAAGTACCTCTAAAGTACCTTAGGTATCTAGAGTGCTTTAGAGGTACTTTACTAACATAAATGTTGATAAACTTTCACGATTTGTACACATTATTAAAATATATAAATTACGGGTCTTAATCGCGTGAATAATTTAAGGTAAAATACCTTGTTTATTGCCCGACGTTTCGACCGTATTGCAACGGCCGTGGTCACGGGAAGGCTAGTTGAGCTCAGCGTCGCCTCCGTGAAGCGCGGGTTTCGGAAACTACCCTCGCTTGATTTTCGGTCATGGTCGAAACGTCGGGCAATAAACAAGGTATTTTACCTTAAATTATTCAAGCGATTAAGACCCGTAATATATATATTTTACTAACATAGTTTGGTAGGTTATCTACCAATTTAGTATTTTCACAATGTGTATCAGAAAGATGTAGTCAAATTGAAAATTCATTTCATACACGCACATAGGTCCCTACCTACACAATAATAGTATGGTATGGCTTAGTGTGATTGCTAGTAATAAACAACCCACATTGCTAGTAACTAGTCTTAAAAAAAAACAAAAAAAAATAGTTTTAAAGCTGATTAATTTGTCCTCGTTTTTGCAACATTTTTAATTGATGCTCCGCTCCTATTTGTCATAGCGTGATGTTGAATAGCATATAGCCTTTCTCGATAAATGGGTTATCTCACACTAAAACATTTTTTTAATTCGAACCAGTAGTTTCTGAGATTATCGCTTTACCAAAAACTAAGAACCATAAAATTTCACGTTAAAGTTTAATCACTCATTTATTTATTTGAAAAATATTTTTATAATTATTACACTCTACAAAAAAAAAAAAAGATTATGGTTCTTTTCGATATTTTAAGGTTAAATACCTTTCATTTATTTTTCCGGCGTTTCGACCGTCTTGAGACGGCCGTGGTTACAGGTAGACTGTCAACTGACTCAACTGTCAATAAAAAATCTTTTTCTATGTCACAGTAATGCAATAGGATTTGGCATCATAGCAGATGCAATACTTAGGTCATACTACACTACCATTTGCTAAAATTTGAACTACCAATCACGGATTTCCGTTCTACTGGTTTATAAGGAACTAGCTGTCCCGCGCAACTTCGTCTGCGGAAATTTTCCCCGTTTTTGCAACATTTCTCATTGCAGCTCCGCTCCTATTGGTCGTAGCTTGATGTTATATAGCCTATAGCCTTCCTCGATAAATGGGCTATTCAACAGTAAAATATTTTTTCAATTCGCATCGATAGGTTTTGAGATTACCGCGTTCAAACAAACAAACTCTTTAGCTTTATACGAGTAACTAGCTGTCCCGCGCAACTTCGTATGCGTAAATTTTCCACGTTTTTGCAACATTTCACGTCGCTACTCCGTTCCTATTAGTCGTAGCGCGATGTTATATAGCCTATAGCCTTCCTCGATAAATGGGCTATCCAACAAAAAAAGAATTTTTCAATTCGGACCAGTAGTTCCTGAGATTAGCGCGTTTAAACAAACAAACAAACAAACAAAGCAAACAAACAAACAAACTCTTCCGCTTTATAATATTAGTATAGATATTAGTATAGACTAGTATGCCCCGGCTACGCACGGGTGTTATATTGTAGTTTTTTATACCTTGAGTAACATTAT
Source organism: Herminia tarsipennalis (assembly GCA_945859575.2). NCBI lineage: Eukaryota > Metazoa > Arthropoda > Insecta > Lepidoptera > Erebidae > Herminia > Herminia tarsipennalis. Next base: position 5,674,727 of record OX243857.2, on the reverse strand, counting down.
TATATTTTTGCTCCTAATTTGAGACATTAGTTCGTAAAAAAAATGCCTAGTAATTACACTTGCTACAGTTTCCTTTAACCGAAACATAGTGATGCGTTAACGTCACTATTTCACTAAAGAATAACTGAGACTATTGTGATACCCACTAATACGGCCTATGACTAGTGGGATACTTTTTAAAAAAAAAAAACATAACTAGCAATGTGGGATTGAGTCCCACATTACTAGCAATCTTGTTAACCCCTCCAGCTAAGCTCAAAGGCTTGTGTTAGGAGTGGGTTCACGTCGGTAGTCTAATGGGTATAACCCGCGACCTCACGATTGCGAGACCGATGCCTCAGCTATTATGCTACCGCCGCTTTTTAAAATGTAGTAAAAATAATGATTTTTTGTTATCTAACCATTTATTTTGAAGTCTGTATTTTTATATATTTAATAGCTGTATTATTTAATAGCTGACCCGCGCAACTTCGTAAGCGTCAATTTTCCCCGATTTTGAAAACATTTTTCATTACTGCTGCGCTTCTGTTAGTCGCAGCGTGATGTTATATAGCCTATAGCCTTCCTCGATAAATGGGCTATTCAACAGAAAAATATTTTTTCAATTCGAACCAGTAGCTCCTGAGATTACCGCGTTCAAACAAACAAACAAATTCTTCAGCTTTATAATATTAGCATAGATAATAAATGCTTTTTTTTTATTCTTGGGTGTAAAAAACATAGTTCTTTACAATTCATTTCGATCTAGCCTCTATGGCTAATAAACAATTTTACTCTAACTTAACTTTAGACGTTTACACTAATTTTATACATAACTAAGAATAATGTCTGTTGCACTTTCTTAGAGTCTGATAACATGAAAACAGTTGGTTTTTGTGTAAATTTAAAGCACTGTCACTTTTATTTGTTCACTATAACTACACTAACTCAAATGGTTTAGTTCTTTTAGCACTAAGTCCGAGTGGTCGGTCAACCGGAGTGCCTCGACATTCACGTGGTGACGAAGTCTATATTCATGTGCTTCAGCACTTTTATGGATAATTTGGTGGACTGTATCCATGTTGAGATCACGATGGAGATTTTCATTTTTGATATACCAGGGGGCATTGACAATGTCCCTTAGCACTTTATTCTGAAACCGCTGAATAATAGCTATAGTTGGTTTTGTACAGCCCCAGAGTTAGATTCCGTACGTCCATATTGGCATGAGAATCTGCTTTTATATTAGATATATTTCGAGATTTAATCGCGTGAATTATTTTAAGGTACGAATCTTTTATTTACCCGACGTTTCGATCGAATTGCACCGATCGTGGTCACGGGTGACCACGATCGGTGCGTAAAAATAATAATCTGCTTATATATTAAAATGTTATTATGTATAGACACATTTGAATTCCTTCTAAGTAGCCAGTACATAGTTTTAAGTGCTTTATTGACACACACAAATCACTTACATATTGATATACATCCAATGTTTTTAATCACAAGCACCCAAAAATTACATTTCGAATAGAAATTAGCACATTATATTGTTACAAATAGAATGTAGGCCGAGCTATTTAGATGCTAGTTTTTTCCTATAACTTTAAATTATTAAATAGACTATTGTAAAATGACAGGTAGATTCAAAACTTTACGATTGTTTTGTTAAACTTTATTGGGAGCCCAAGTAGCTATCTTGGATTTACTCGACCGTCGTGGGGACCTATTTGATTTTGAAAATGATTATGGTGCGAAGAAAAAATGTTTAAGATGTATATCCTTTAAATGCTGGAGAAGAGAGTTAGTGGCTCTAGGTCTTACAAAAAAACACTTTCGCATGAAACGGGCATGTTAAGTGAACCCACAACAAGCTCCCAAAAAAAACGATTCAGACAAGCTGCTAGCTCGGGGTGACTTTTTGAAAATTTGAAAAAAAACATCGTCAGGTTACGAAAACCCGTCCACATAATCTTTGAAATATTAGATCAGCGTGTCTAGAATATCAACTGAACTATCTGTATGTACTAATGTACTCGAGTATAGATTTTTTTTTTTACTTAATGTTTTGATCGGCTGCCCACCACGCGCGTCACTATTTATAGAGCTAATACTCAGTAGGGGTACTCAACAGGGTACCAGATATCCCCCTTATATTTATCTGCCGCGCTCGAGTAAATCCAAGTTGGCTACTTGGGCTCCCTACCTATAAGTACATGATAATAAATCGTTAGTATATAAGTGTCAAGTCAAATAAATATCTAAAAAAACTTTAAAATATATAGGTATAGTTGTCTCAATGTTACTCGGCCGGAGTGAAGTTAGGTTCATATCACTTTCGCGCATGTCGTATAGATGCGACCTCAAAATTACTTACGAAAACGATTCATTATGTTTAATCGATTAAAAATACTAATAAAAAAAATTATTCAACAATACAAAACATACAACTTAAACGAGTTCATAAATGTTTAAATTTGGAACGGACACAGTACCTACCTAAATGCAAGAGAAAATTCAAAAAAAAAATCTTTTCAAAAATAATCACAAAAAACATGAGTTAGTAATACTAATTATGACAATGTAATGCGTAATCGCATCTCAAATTAGGAGAATTAGAGATTCAATTTAGGTTTAGTTACCGACCGCCCCCGCCCCCCGCTTCCTGTCACCATTTACTTCCAAAAAATGCATCTGCGCAACCACTTGTACCCAAGTTTAACCCGGCCAAATTACGTTGAAACAACTGTACTACAGATTTGTATGGAATACCTGCGCATTTTTTTTAACTATTGATTCTTAAACACATTAACTTTGAAGACGAACGTACCGATTACTTCTATTTAAAACGCACTAATGCCCGATTAACGAAAAATATTTTATTTTTAATGTATCTATCCAATGATTAAAAATGTAATTATACGTCAAAAAAACAGGAGCGACCAACAACTCTTGATCGTATAAACAACCAATTCGGAATGACACGCAAACACGATATAAATGCGAGTATCAATACTGAACGGATGTTGTCTATCCGTCACAATTATAAATAATAAAAGAAAAATTCGCCAACGTTCGTTAAAAATACGGTATTGTTGACATAACATATGACATTACCGGACACGTTGTGAAAACAAAATGATATCAAGTGAATTGAAATTTTCTAGAAATTGATGGGAAATAAGTAGCCCACGGCTGAAATCTACTCGAAAAAACCGGGCAAGAGCATGTCGAGCCATGCACAATGTAGGGTTCCGTAGTCCCATCTTCCCCATCCGTATAATGCGGCTTAAGAAGTTGGTTTTCTGTTGTTTTTCTTTCATTCTTACAAAGTTATACCTACTTAATAATAATTTTCAATGGAATTTACACGAAAATTTTGTTACTTCTCATTTGATTTGACATTTTGACAATTTTTTTACACGACTCCCGCAGTGGGGTACAAACCCTGTGTCGCGAGGGACTTTACAAACAAACAAGTCACAGACACAAAGTACACCCAGACTCGAAACAACAATTTGTGGATCACACAAAGTGGTGTACCGTGTGGGAATCGAACCCAAACCTCTTGCGTAGCAGTCGGACACACTCCCACTGCGCACAGAGGCTGTTACTCGTAAACTTGTAAAGCCTACTCAGCTGTGATAGTTTTCATGTTAATTTCACTATATATACTACTACCGTCATTATTTTCTCGTCAGAAGACACTTGACTCTAACAAAAAAAAAAAAATTATAGCTTAATATTTCACAAATGGATCCCTGAATCTAAAAATGGTCTTAACAACCCCTGAACGTTTTTAAAGCTCTATCTAATGATACCCTACAAAAAGGGATAGATGAGAAAAAAAATCACATCCCTACTTTACATATAGGGGAGGTACCATCAAACAAGATGTTTTTCAAAATTTTATTCTTTCACTTTGGCGGCGTAAGTAATATGTGTATCCATGCAAAATTACAGCCTTCTAGCACTGTCAGTATCTAAGCTAAGCTGTGGACGGACAGACGGACATGATGAAACTATAAAGGTTCCGTTTTGCCATTTTGGCTGGGGAACCCTAAAAATGATCCTAGGAACGCCTACGTCGGTACTACGGTCTACCAACAGATTTCACTAACGGATGGTCAACCTCATCAGAGTGTAGTACACTACGCAATAGATATCTATACTAATATTAGAAAGAAAACAAACTCTTCAAGTTTGTGTTTATTTGTTTAAATGCGATAATCTCAGCAACTACTGGTTCGAATTAAAAAAATATTTCACTGTTGGATAGCCCATTTATCGAGGAAGGTAATAAGCTATATAACATCACGCTACGACCAATAAGAGCGGAGCAGCAAGGAAAAATCACGCAGACGAAGTTGCGCGGGTTAGGTAGTAATATTATAAAGCTGCAGAATTTGTTTGTTTGTTTGAACGCAGTAATTTCCGGAACTACTTGTTCGAATTGAAAAATACTATGACTATTGGACAGCCCTTTTATCAAGGAAGGCTATAGGCTATAACATTACGCTACGACTAATAGGAGCGGAGCAACAATGAAATACGTTGCAAAAACGGGGAACATAAGAACCTTCTTTCTACACAGAGTATTAGATTACTAAAAAATTAAATCCGGTAAAGTCAAGTTATGGCATGAGCAAGGGAAATAGAGATTGATTTTTATATAAATACTAGCTGTCCCGCGCAACTTCGTATGCGTAATTTTCCCCGTTTTTGCAACATTTCTCGTAGCTGCTCCGACTAATAGGAGCCTATTAGTCGTAGCGCAATGTTATATAATCTATAGCCTTCCTTGATAAATGGGCTATCCAACAAAAAAAGAATTTTTCAAATCGGACCAGTAGTTCCTGAGATTAGCACGTTTAAACAAACAAACAAACAAACTTTTCCGCTTTATAATATTAGTATAGATATATACCTAGATATGTTTTTAGAAATAGTAATACAGATATTATTATATTACTATTGTAATTTTATTTTTTAGGTAATTTACCTGTACGTTTGTTTAGGCTCTCTTTTTTTGGGGCGCACATAATTTTATTTACTTTATATTAATTTACCTACGACAACGGTGAAATGGTTATAGCTAAAATAAAACCCAGGCAAGTTCATGTCGGGCCACGCACAATGTAAGGTTCCGTAGCTGCCCAGCACAATAATGTGGTATAAGAAGTGGGTTTTCTGTTGTTTTTGTTTCATACTACTACATAACAACATTTTAATAATATTTTATTTCTCCACAAAGACAGTTACAAAATTTACTTAAATGATTGCAATTCAATACAAAAAAAAGAGAAAAAAAAAACACAAACACACTTAGAGCTAATTGAATATAGTATACATAAATTCTTTGTGAGAGCTGGTGTCTGAAGTATACATTTTTTTTTAAAAGTACAAATCCCGCAGTAGGGTACAAGCCCTGTGTCGCGGGAGACTTTACAAACATACAAGTCACGGACACAAAGTACACCCAGACTCGGAACAACAATTTGTGGATCACACAAAGTGGTGTCCCGTGTGGGAATCGAACCCACGACCTCTTGCGTTGCAGTCGGACACACTCCCACCGCGCCACAGAGGCAGTCAAGCGTACGTATGGAATTTGTACAAAAATGTTATAACTTGTGACTTGGTCGGCTGTTACTCGTAAAATTGTAAAGCCTACTTAGTTGTGATAGTTTGCCTTGAAATTTCATTATATATATGACTACCCCGATTTTTTCACATCTCCAAAAACAATCATTTAACGGACAGGGGGCGTCAAATGTCCCCTGCAGTTGACTCTAACACAAATTTTCATTTTAAAGCTTATTATTTCACAAAATGGCTTATTTCATACTATACTAGCTGTCCCGCGTAACTTCGTATGCGTAATTTTTCCCCGTTTTTGAAACATTTCTCGTCGCTTCTCCGCTCCTATTAGTCGTAGCGCGATGTTATATAGCCTATAGCCTTCCTCGATAAATGGGCTATCCAACAGTGAAATATTCCAGCAGTTCCTGAGATTACCGCGTTCAAACAAACAAACAAACAAACTCTTCCGCTTTATAATATTAGTATAGATTAGATCAAACTATATTTTTGCATGGTAAAGTAGTAGAATAAAATCAGTTAAACACGTAAGGTGTAAATATCATTTTTTGATTAAGGGATCCGCCTTAATCAAAAAATGATATTTACAACCCCAAAATATTTTTACAGACCTATTCTAACGACATCCTACACGATGGGGTAGATGAGAAAAAAAAACACACCCCGACCTTACGTGTTTAGGGATATACTAAAAAAAACAGATTTTATTCTACTACTTTGCCATGCAAAAATATAATTTTCTATAATAATTTATAGTAATAATTTATAGGTCTCTAAGCTTAAGCGGGATCAGACAGACAGTCAGACGGACGGATAGAGCGAAACTATAAGGGTTCCGTTTTAACATGTTGGCTGCGGAACCCTAAAAATGAATAATAGTATTACTTATAACTTGATAATTCTTTAAAATATATATTTACTCTGTATTATTAGGTAATTATTATGCACATTTTTGCTGATGACGCTTCATGAGAAGGTATCACGCATTTTTGATGCGCCTTCATTTCAATTAATTTTTTATGAATACATTTTATACTAACTCTGATTATTTTTAATAAATATTACGATTGAAAAATAATGTAGATACGAAGGTATGTACTATTTAATTTTTATTAATTAAATCATGTATTATTAAATAAGTTTTTTATGCAATGTGCAGATTAGCGACAGAGGCATACTATTTTAAGAAAAAAAGTAGGGGGTTAGGTAAAAGCACGCTCGTATTTTTCCAACTGTAACTACCTACCTATTTTTTTATGCCTATTTATTCTATGTTAATTATTAGATATTAGAAAACATGATAGTAGATACTTTTTTTGCTATTACTAAGTAGGCACTAGTCTTAACTATTTTTTTAATCGGAATAAAACATTTTTTTTTAAATATACATTTAAAAAATATAACAAAGAAATCACCTCACCTTTTCACTCACTTAAAATTCAAATATTGCACTTCCAAATCACCATTCACAGATTAAAAATTAACGTATTTTTAAAATCGTATTTCATAATGTTACACACCCTCACTGCGCGGCGACTTCGTATCATATAACAAAAGGTAGCTCCCATTTCAAAGCTATAGAAAGAGACAAACGAGACACTACACGTGCGAAAGAGCCAGCAGATATGGGCGGAGCATCGCCGGGTGTTCGAAGTTTGAATTTTCTTTTATTTTTTAACGTTTGACCTCTAAAAAGGCGGGCTTTTATTACTGGTTTCATCTGATTTGCAATATGGCGGTATTATTTTATTAAGGTATATTTTTTATGTAGTTTCTGAACAGGTTTTTGGTTTATTAATGATTTTTTTTGCTGGTTGGAATTTGAAAATCCATTTCTAATTTCTTTACAATAAATACTGTAGGCAATGAAACACAATTTTATTTTTAAAATATTTGACAGCATACCTATTGTAGAGACGGTCAAAAATGTTGTCAATCTATTTTTTCTTTTTAGTTCTTACCCACTTTTAAGGTCCCGTATTTAATCTGATCATGATGTGCGTCATTTTTCCAAAAGTTTTCATAATTTCGGAGGGTTTTAGGTTATAGAGAAAATTTACATTTTTTGGTCTAATTTGTTGGGAAAACCACGGCTATATAACATCACGCTACGACTAATAGGAGCGGAGCTTTAATGAAAAATGTTGAAAAATCGGGAAAAATTTACGCATACAAAGTTGCGCGGGTCAGCTTGTTAGCTATTACAAGTCTCTAAAAAAAACGGCTCTACTTCTGATCATAGAGTCCATTTGAAACTCGTGGCTGGTAGAGCCAAGGAACTTAAAAAAATACAACATTTTTTTAAAAGAGTTGCTTTTAATTTTTCTTTTTTCAAAAATTATCTACATGTTATTATATTTTTTTATAAGCTATGGGTCTTATACGCGTAAATATTTTACTACATGTTATTTGAAGGACAACTTCTTCATATTTTTCGAAAACTTCTAAAAAATGTTGATCAAAAAAGCACTTGTTGATTAAATTAAACTACAGAGGTTATTCCAAAATACAACTTTCATAATAACAAATGAATATCTAAGTCCCTATCTCTTATTTCTTAACACGCTGATATACCTACGAATCTTGTCTTTCTTTCTTAACTGACTTGAAAAAGAAGGAGGTTCTCAATTCGGATGTTTGTATTTTTTTATGTATGTTCGGGCATAACTCCGTCATATACAGACGGCTTTTCAAAAATCTTTTAAGTTCGAAAGAGGTTTATTCCTGACATGGTCCTATATAAATTTCGTAAAGATTTGATAATGAATTTCGGAGACCGACAACGAAACTCCTCAATGAATGCCAGCAAAACAACCGTGGTTGTTGTCGTTTAGACGTTTCTATGTAAGAAAATACTTATTGAAAATGGAATAAAAACATTCTAATAAGTAGTTAATGATGCTAGCTTATGGGCATGTCATGACAATATATTAATAATAACATACTTTTATGTACTTACTTGTTTAGCGGTTTTATATTGTTAAGAGAAGAGAAGAGCCTCCTAACACAAGTATTGTATACTTAAAAGGAGTGATCTTATTATTATTTGTAATTCAGCATGTAAGCTAAAGCAAATAAACCATTTTTATTTTTTATTTTTTTTATGACAAGGGATATATGAAATACTAGCTGTCCCGCGCAACTTCGTATAAGAAGACGCGAAAAGAAGTGAGTTGTAGAGAGATGACGTCTGACTGATGGCATTGCACTGATCACAAATCAAACTCACATATCTTTATTTCGTTAAACCAAATTAATGATTGTTTGAAAACGTCAAATTAATACGTACACTAAAAGAATACTAAAATTATGATTTGTTTGAAAAAAAAATAACAATATGAAAGGAGGCGGCAGTTCCAAGTGTAAAGCCATGAACGTTGCCAAAGAACTCATGGGCCGCTCTTTTAAAATCATCTTTTTCTTTCTCAAGTTTTTCTTTACAGCATATTTTTGTGACTGCATGAAATTATATGATTATGTAGGGGATCTTGTTTTCATGTTTTTTGTGCAGACGGGTATTTTTACTTTCATAGTAGGTATATTATTTTATTTAATACTTTTTAGTAGTTGTAGGATGTAACCAATGTAACAAATAACTTTTAACACAGCTATTGTATTGTATACAAATTGAAAAAAGAATGGTTGCTAACTTACTTTTTTAGTACCTATTACAGTCCTAATCATGTTTAACCCTTTTCAAATGCTTAAGATGACCCCTTTTATTTGATACCCATATTGCAGTACCTATTCAAAACAACTTTTTTTTTCACACCTCATAATTTTCGTATCTCACAGCCACCATGTTGGGTTTTTAAACGTCACATATCTAAAAACATTTGGGCGATCAAGACAAATCTAATAAATCCGTTCAGTGGATTGTGAGATATCAGGTAATAAAGAATATTATATACATACATATAAGATACGCGCGAAACATAAACCTTCCTTACAATCAGGTAAAAACTAGCAATTTTGGCGTTGTTAGTCCCTCATTACTAGCAATCCTGTTAACCGTTGACCGATGCCTTAGGCATTAGTAGAGTACCTATCACTGCTTATGTATTTGGGGAGCTTACAGCTATAGTACAACTAGATTTATAAAATACTAGCTGTCCCGCGCAATTTCGTCCGCGTAAAGCTTCCCCTTTTTTTTTATATATTCCTATGTTACTTATAATACCTCCAAGAATATGTGTACAAAGTTTCATGATGATCGGTTGGGTAGTTTTCGCGTGAAAGCGTAACAAACAAACTTACATTCACATTTATATATTAAGTATTGATAATACATTAATAAATGCCAATAACAACCTTATCTAAAATTAAGTAAAGACTATTTTGAGTCTCATATTTAATTTCGCTACTTTGCATTGTGCAATCAGCCGTTTCGCTACTATCGCCACAAAATGATCTATAAGTATTTTCTAATTGGTATTAATTACAGGCTAAAACGGCTATTACACTACCCTGATTCAGGTCCCTAAATCGAGGTGGCCTTGAAAATTTGTTAGAGAATTAGGGCCCTAACTCTTATTACACCTCTCTTTTTAAGGGCTTAGGGTCCCTGATTAACGGCAGGTCTCAATAATCTATCTATCGATGGATTAGGCTACTAGAGGTAGGTATATATGCCTGCCTCTGTGCCACGGTGGGAATGTATCCAACTGCTACGCAAGAGGTCGTGGGTTCGATCCCCACCCAGGATAAAATGTTGTGTGATGAGCACGATGGTTTTTTCTGTGTCTGGGTATTATTTATCTATAATATGTATGTATTTAGAAATATATAAGTATGTTTATCAGTTGTCGGGTTTCCATAGTACAAGCTCTGCTTAGTTTGGGATCAGATAGCGTTGTGTAAGTTGTAACAAGATATTATTATTATATTTGACATAAGCTCCATACAAAATATGTCAAAATCCTACCTCTAGTAGCCAAATTCATCGATAGTTAGATTATTGAGACCGGCCGTTAGTGTAGTGTACTAAGCGTATTACCACTAACTCATACAGTTACCATTACAACAAACAATTTGTGAAGCTAAGGTGTTGTGTTCCCACGCGATTCCCAGTAACAGTGGCAAATGAAACGCGACGCCAACCAACCAGCCACAGGAAAACTACCGACATGACAACATACCGCATTCATGCATTTCTTAGATATTGTCAACGTTTTGTTGGTTTAATGAAAGATTAATTCATCCCCACGGCTTTAATCGCTCACCTCTCAGAGCACTGGCTTTCTGAAATGCTTTATCACAAAAAACTTTTTTACAAAAAAATATTACCAACTTCAAAAATAAATACCCACAAGACAAAAAAAAGCAAAAAATAATATACATAGAATAACAAAAACAAATTAAAAACATTTTAAAGTTGGTGCCGATTAAAACACAAAGACTATACCTATTTCATGGCACCATCTTCAAAATGTTTTCAATTTGTTTTTGTTTTTTGAAGTCGGTAATATTTTTTTGAAAAAAATTTTTATTTCTCTCTTTTTAGTGGGTTAGTTTGAAATTCACTTATGTTACAATACGCTTATGTCAACTGCTCAAATCATTTTACAAAATTTTGCTTGCCCCGATGCAGGGCCGTTAATCGTTAAGGAGTTCACTATCAGCTCTATTACATTGTGTAATAGTAGTATAACGAGAATAAAGCATATTAAAGTAACTAAATCACAAACCTTGAAATATTGAATAGGTCCGCTCGTCATTTGCGGTCTTCATCATCAGTTCCACTTTGCCAATTGGTGCTTTTTTTGAGGGGGAATGTACGAATCACACTGAAAAAATAAATCATTGTTAAATTTCAAAATTCTAAGTCAAAGGCTTTGGACTTAATGTTGATGATTGAATGAATGAATAATGCGATTATAACACGACACTGAATCAGGGACTCTTAACCCTTAAAAACCAAGCAAGTGTATGTTGGGTCACGCACAAAGTAGAGTTCCGTAGTCTTCCCCCCTCTCCTATCTAAATAATGTGGCTTAAGAAGTAGGTTTTCTGTTGTTTTTGTTTCATAGTTATAACGTTATACCTACTTAATTTTCAATGGAATTTGTACGAAAATTTTGTTATTTCTTATTTGATCAGCTGTTACTCGTAAACTTGTAAAGCCTACTTAGCTGTGATAGTTTTCCTATTAATTTCACTATACTACTACCGTAATTTTTTTTAACATACCTACCTTACACCAACCATTTACTTAAACAAAAATTTGTTTAATATTTCACAAAAGAATCCCTAAACCTAAAAGATGGTCTTCACAACCCTTATGCTTATGCGACACGATGGGTAGATGAGAAAAAAATCATATCCCCACTTTACTTAGGGGAGGTCCCCTCAGAAAAAGGCGTAAGTAATATGTGTATCCATGCAAAATTACAACCTTCTAGCATTAACAGTTTCTGAGCTAAGCTGCGGATGGAGCGACAGACTGACAGACATGGCACAACTAAGGCCTGCCATTTTGGCTACGGTTCACTAACAAGAGAGGTTTATGTAATAAGAGTTAAGTCCCTAATTCTCTAGCTTATTTTGAAGGGGTTTTTTTTATTTAAGTCCGGGGGTAATGTAGTTTTAGAACTTTATACTAACTTAAGATAATTGTGTTGATACATAACCACAATTTCAATATACATATGAGTATGAAAGGTATGAAGATTATTCTGTACCTATATATAAAAGGCAAGGCAACTGTTCTCTACTGACTGATTGTTCTTTCTTTTTCTTTTTTAAAAGTTAACTAGCAATGTGGGATTTTGGTCCCATATTACTAGCAATCCTGTTGACCCCTCCAGCTGAGCTCAATGACTTGTGTTAGGAGTGGGTTCAGGCCGGTAGTATAATGAGTAGGATTCGAACCTGCGGCCTCACGATTGCGAGATCGATGCCTCGATGCCTTAGACTACAAATCATGTTTCTTCATACAAATTTTGGACCTACGTTTTTTCAAATTTCATCACTACAACAATACACTTGTGCACTATATCTCCTTGCGTAGTTGGCTAGTGTCTAATAAGATTGGCCGTCGTGACTCCTGACCGACTTCAGAGACCTTCTGAGCTCTTGGGATAACTCACACAAAGCTATCTGATCCCAAACTAAGCAGAGCTTGTACTATGGAAACCAGACAACTGATAAACATACTTAAATATTTCTAAATACATACATATTATATTTAAATAACACCCAGACACAGAATAAACCAATGCGTTCATCACACAAAGCAATATCCTGGGTGGGAATCGAACCCACGACCTCTTGCGTAGCAGTCGGATACACTCCCACCGCGCCACAGCGGCAGTCAAACATTGTTTTTAGTTTAATACGTAATTAACGTATATTTCTAGAAATACAATTGTTTATTTTGAAACAATAAACCGAATATTCAGGTAAGTAAACTGCTGTGGTAGCCATTTTATTTTATTGCGTATTTAAAAATCCAAACTGGTTTAGGTACCTACTTAATTACTTAATAATACCTAACTGTAACTACGTAGTATTATTATGCAAGTTAATAATATTTACAGGGTCGCCGCGTAGGTAATAATAATGCTGACATGACTGGCCTCTTGGTCTAGTGGTTAGTGACCCTGGCTGCTAAGCTAGAGGTCATAAGTTCGATGGCCATGCAGGATAAGTCTTTGTATGATGAGCACGATGCACCTTTTGAGCAACGTTACCACTACATTAAATGCATTTTTGAGAGATAGAAAAATTTGAAATCCAGACTCAGGAATCGAACCCGAGACTTCCGTAGCCAAACTGGGGCCAGAAGCGAACCACCTATCTGGACTACGTTACTAGATCTCAAATTTCTCTATCTCTTGATGCTCGCGAATTGGGCCCTCGCAGTGCCATCTAGTCGGTAGTTAAAGAACTATCACGGCTTTTGTTATTGCTTCGTTACAGAGAGCATTTTAACAAATTATGATGTCGCGGGCCGAATATTGAAGTAATTTTTGTTAAAATGCTTTCTTCTTCATTCGCTTGTGGCCCCGGTTTGGCTACGGAAGTCTCGGGTTAGATTCCTGAGTCTGGATTTCAAATTTTTCTATCTTTCAAAAATGCTTTTATTGTATTTGTAAAGTAATTGGCAAGAAATGCCTATAAAAATTACTTCAACGTTACCACTATTGCTCAAAAGGTGATCGTCTTCAACAATTTTACACTATGAGCCTCAATAAACATGTTAAGTTGTTAGTCCATCATTTAATTTCTCTTCTATCAAAGGGGACTATTGAAAATCGTTGGCGCAGTAGGGGTGTGCAGTTATTGCGCAAAAGGTTTTGAATTCGATACCGATGTGGTACACCACTTTGTATGATCCATAATTTGTTGTCCCTAGTCTGAATGTGTGTGTATGAGTGTCCATGATTTGTATATTTATTAATATACAAATCATGGACACAAATACATGACTGCGTCTGTGGCGCGGTGTTGGTCGTCGGTTCGATCCCCACCCCGGATAAAACTTTGTGTGATGAGCACGATGGTTTATTCTGTGTCTGGGTGTTATTTATCTATAATATGTTTGTATTTAGAAATATATAAGTATGTTTATCAGTGGTCTGGTTTCCTTAGCAAGCTCTGCTTAGTTTGGGATCAGATAGCGTTGTGTGAGTTGTCCCAAGATATTATTATATTTGTAAGGCCAAGGCTTGCTCTATAGTGCGGGCGTTGTCTTCCTATTTACTTAGTACTAGCCAGCCCTAGCTTCGCCGACGGGTGTCAGATTGTAGTTTTTTATACCATAAGTTACATTATTGTAATTTTCGTAGGGATCGCTATTTTTTTTTACAATAACGTATAGCCTATGCTGATCCCCGTTGTTGTAGCTTTCTAATGGTGTAAAAAAATTTGAAATAGTTTTTAAGTTTATTTTTTACATACAAAAATACAAATATTTCATCTTTATAATATGTATAAGTAATGAAGTGTAAAGTCGCTTCCTGCTGTCTGTACACTTATATCTTCTAAACTACACAACGGATTTTGTTGTGGTTTTCACTATCATTCAGATAATTTCTTAAAGGCCTACAAGGCCCTTAAGAAATTATCTGAATTTGACAAATATATTTGTCAAAACTCAAAACAACCATTAAAACAAATTTGTCAAACAACGTGCCAGGTAAAGGACAGGGTCCTTTCCACTGGCACGTTGTTTTAAAAATTTGTTTTAAACCATCAAATATATTTGTCAAACATGCAAAAATTTTACAAACATTTTGATCGTTTAGAGGGCGATTTAGTGGCAGCACCTTACCCCCATATCAAGTTGACACATTGTAAAAATTGTCGATTTGAAAAGAGTGGCCGCGTGTTTATTGCCATGTTCTTTTCTCCGGCTTTACCCATTTTAATCAATCCTGACTGCTGATTTCATCAGCACAAAACGATAACTATATTTTTTTAAGGTTTCGTAGCGAAAACTACAAAACTGTCTATACAACATCCTCCTTATTACAGGCTGCCTTAGGAAACCTATCTAGGAGGACAGTTACTTAAACGTTTGTTTGTTTGAACGCGGTAATCTCAGGAACTACTTATTCTAATTGGAAAATTCTTTCACTGTTGGATAGCCCATTTATCGAGGAAGGCTATAGGCTATATAACATCACGCTACGACCAATAAGAGCGGAGCAGCAATGAAAAAAGTGCAGACGAAGTTGCGCGGGACAGCTAGTGATTAGATATGATGATTTGTATTAAACTAATAACCTTCCGGTTGTGGCTTCTTTACATAACACTAAATAACTTTGTAATATCAGTTTTGGAACATATTTAACCCCTAATCACCTACCACTTATTTTTGGAGTTATGACCGTAACCACCTACAGACCATTTTACAGGAGTAAAATCTTTACAAATACATTAATTGCATTTTTGAAAGATAGAAAAATTTGAATCCAGACTCAGGAATCAAACCCGAGACTTCCGTAGCCAAACCGGGGCCAGAAATATATATATATTCGGCCTGCGTCATCATAATTTGTTAAAATGCTCTCTGTAACGAAGCAATAACAAAAGCCGTGATAGTTCTTTAACTACCGACTAGATGTCGCTACGGGGGCCTAACCCGTAAGCATTAAGAGATAGAAGAATTTGATGTCTAGTAACATAGTCTAGATAGGTAGTTCGCTTCTGGCCCCGGTTTGGCTACGGAAGCCTCGGGTTCGATTCCTGAGTCTGGATTAAAAATTTTCTATCTTTCAAAAATGCAATTATTGTATTTGTAAAGTCTTTGGCAAGAAATGCCTATAAAAATTACTTCAGTAAAATCTTTGTTTATTGTGACGTTTAAGCCCTAAACCTGACAAAGAAACATCGATTTTACTCCGGGGTCTCTCAGATGTGGGGTAATTGGTGTGTGACAAAAGTAGATGGTAGGTGGTGAAGGGTTAATTTGTATTTTTTTTTCAAAATTATGTTATGAAGATATTTGGTATTATGTAAAGAACCCAAGAGGTTTTTAGTATTTTAAAAATCATTCTGTATAAGTGACCATATCTATACTAATATTAAAAGGCTAAAGAGTTTGTTTCTTTAAATGTTGATAAACTTTCGCGATTTGTACACATTATTAAAATATATATATTACGGGTCTTAATCGCGTGAATAATTTAAGGTAAAATACCAGTCTTCCCGTGACCACGGCCGTTGCAATACGGTCGAAACGTCGGGCAATAAACAAGGTATTTTACCTTAAATTATTCACGCGATTAAGACCCGTAATATATATATTTTAATAAAGTTTGTTTCTTTGTTTGAACGCAGCAATCTCAGGAACTACTGGTCCGAATTGGAAAAAATCTTTTTCGGTTGGGTAGTCCATTTATCTAGGAAGGCTATAGGCTATATAACATCACGCTACGACCAATAGGAGCGGAGCAGCAATGAGAAATGTTGCAAAAACGGGGAAAATTTACGTAGACGAAGTTGCGCGGGACAGCTAGTTACTTATAAACTAGGTACTACCAGACCCACGCAACTACGTATGTGTCAAATTTCAACAATTAAAAAAAAAAACTTTACCTACCTATTCTCATAAAAAAAAACATTAAAATCGGTCGAGCCGATTTGGAGAAGTTCGACCATAAATATCGTGACACGAGATTGTTTATTAGATGTCTAAATTGACACCACTATCAAAATGGACTTCGTGATTGTAATATAGTGTTTCGCCCCTAAGGGGGTTAGTTATCTATCCTACAAACCTTAATGAAAAAAAATAAAAACAGACTTCAAAAATAAATATGAAGAAGCAAAAATAATATAAGTACAACAACAAAAAAAACTCCCTAGGAGAAAGAAATGTTTAACCTTCAGTAACAGATGAAGTTTAACAAAGCTTGTTAGTAATAAATGCCTTCAAAATACAAGCGCAGTCAGGTAAAACATTATAATAACTTAGTAATCAGCTAACTGTATCGTGGGAATAGCACTTACCAAGCAAAGACACGTCATATTTCACAACATAGAATTTGAAGCTTACTCGTTATTTTACATTTACCACAAGTAATTGTTTATCAATTAAATGCCTTCGTCTGCAGAAATACAGGAAACGCCGTGTGAATGAACGATGGCATCATTTGTAATTTGTAACCTACATATTTTATCAATGTTATTTTATTTCGTAAGACTTTAGGTGCCTACATAGTAAATAGTTTTTGTTTGTGGCTTCACCCCTTTCTTCGCCCCGTAGTCTATAGCCTTATCATGCTTCCAGGTCAACACAGATTCTACGAAGATACGAAAGTCTTCATCTTTTTAACCGACTTCAAAAAGGAAGAGGTTCTCAATTGGATAGTTGACTACAATAAAAGTAAATTATTTTATACTGATTAGTATAAAATAATTTACTAATAATAGTAGATCTTAAAATGCTCTGAAAATAACTGTTCTTTTACAATTTAACATTTTTTTTAATTTAAAAGCATGAAAACGAATACTTTAATGAATAGTATAGAGATTTGACTATAGGAACTTATGACGTTATAGGTTGTTATTCCATACACAAGTCTATGGAGCGTGTCGATTTGTTTAGTTTAATTTGTTACCTGATTACTTGAAGATGGCTGGACCGATTTGAAAAAATCATTCCCATTGTCATCAAAGTTAGGATCTCATCATCATCATTATCAGCCTATCGCAGTCCACTGCTGGACATAGGCTTTTCCAATTGCACGCCACTTTGTTCTATCTTCGGCTTCTCGCATCCAGCTCCTGCCAGCCGTTTTGCGTATATCATCACTACACCTGGCTTGAGGGCGTCCTACACTACGTTTGCCGTGCCGCGGTCTCCACTCAAGAACTCGTTTACCCCAACGGTTGTCGGTTCTTCGGCTAATATGGCCAGCCCACTGCCACTTCAGCTTGCTAATCCGGTGGGCTATGTCGATAACTTTGGTTCTCTGCCGGATCACCTCATTTCTGATTTTGTCCCTAAGAGAAACTCCGAGCATAGCCCGTTCCATAGCCCGCTGAGCGACTTTGAACTTGTGGACCAGCCGTACCGTCAGTGTCCACGTTTCGGCTCCGTTCTGTGTCCGGGGTATATCTTGAGATAACAGGAATATCTTGGGACAACTCACACAACGCTATCTGATCCCAAACTAAGCAGAGTTTGTACTATGGAAACCAGACAACTGATAAACATACTTATATATTTCTAAATACATACAAATTATAGATAAATAACACCCAGACACAGAATAAACCATCGTGCTCATCACAAAAAGTTTTATCCTGGGTGGGGATCGAACCCACGACCTCTTGCGTAGCAGTCGGATACACTTCCACCACTCCACAGAGGCAGTATAAATACCTATAAAGCTATGACGTCATAACCTTAGTTCGTCTATAGTCTCATAACTGATATCAGTTATGGCGGCCTAACTCATAAAAAAAACTACATCATAGACTAGCCAAATAGCTACATATTATAGGTATCTACCTTATACTTCTAACCTAATCTATACTAATATTATAAAGCTGAAGCCGAATTAAAAAATCAAATCTTTCACTGTTGGATAGCCCATTTATCGAGGAAGGCTATAGGCTATATAACATCACGCTACGACCAATAGGAGCGGAGCAGCAATGAGAAATGTTGCAAAAACGGGGATAATTTACGCAGACGAAGTTGCGCGGGTCAGCTAGTGGTCTCATATTCGTTTACGTTTTCGACACAAGATCATCAGACATTAGCCAACTAGGCCGAGATATTACAGTGCTCAGGTGTGCGCAGACTCCTAGTTGAGAATTCGAGGGTTAACCCCCCCCCCCCCTTCGCCTTTCCCATTGAATAAAGGTAAGTGTACACATTAATTATACCACTGAAAACCCAAAGATGGAATACAGAGGATGAATAAATTAAAGAACAACGAGACTTTATTACTATTGTTTGAGCTTATACTTATCTATGTTTAAAAATGTAATTGGGCCACAAAATACAGAGACAACAGAAGGTAACGCTGGCACGGTAAAGGTCGTGGGTTCAATTACCACTCGAGACACCACTTTGTGTGATTCACAAATTGTTGTTCTAAGTATGGATGTACTTTGCATACGTCAGTCGAACATTTGTTCGCCTCGCGGCACAAGGCTTATTACGGCTGTTTTTATTAAATGCATATTTCGCAAAAACAACGCACATATAGCCATAGCACGGCCGTAAATAAACATGAGTTTAAAGTTGGCCGGTAGGTAGGTACTAATTTAAGCTAGAATATTATCCCACAATTCCCCTCCTAACAGGGGCTTTGAAAGCATTTTTTGTAAAGATAACTAGCAGTGTGGGATTGTGGTCCCACATTACTAGCAACCTGTTAACCCCTTCAGATAAACTCATTGGCTTGTATTAGGAATGGATTCACGTCAGTAGTATAATGGGTAGGTTCGAACCCGCGACCTCATGATTGCGAAACCGATGCCTTAGCCATTAAGCTCTGAACCTAATAATGATCTTCTAACCGATGCCGATTACGGCGGTCAATCTATTAGCTACCTATTTCTTTACTCTGACCGGAGAGAGATTAGGCGCAGGACCGACGGCTAAACATGCTCTCTTTACGAAAACGGTCGGACAGGGTAAAGTTGCTTTTAAGTAAATTGCGTTTAAATTTAAGGTAGGTCTTTGTCCCCTAATCATGCACTTTGGGGGGGTGGTGAAACCAGCCAATTGTATATCATTCAACGGCTTGCATTCAACACTTCACCGAGGGGGGGGTACAATTGCCTGTCAAAACCCCACAGTGTCACGCTAGCCTATTACAGAATCAGTACTACCCAAATCCTTGTTTGGCAAAGTTCTGAATGTCACCGCATTCGTCCAGTTATAACACTTGGTACAGTGCTTTCAACCGAAACACAGTGATGTGTTAACATCACTATTTTACAGAAGAATAACTTATACTGTTAAGGTACCCGCCAAGACATCCTATGGCTTGATCTACCGGTTGGAATTACCTTCTCCGCTCTTCTTATTTTGTAACTGGACCTTATCTATAATTCCAATTGTATAAACATTGAACTAACATAATATGTTTATTTATTACTTGATATTATCAAGTTATGTTTATATTAATTCGATACCGCTGTTACGCGGCTCTTTTGCCGCCAAATTCGCTGTCACGCTGGGCGGTCCATTTTGAGGTTAGGTTAGGCGCCATGATGTTTTGATTACGAGGATTACGTAATTGTTATGTCGACGACCTGCTGTGTTTGTTTTAATAAATATTTGGTATTGTTTGTAAATTTTGTTAGGTACTTTTATGATGTACCTACTTATTGCTGGATTAACGATTACTTTGAAAAACGTAACGTAAGTAGTTATGAATTAAGGAGAGGTTTTAAAACGGAGCAGTCCTTCCTTACTATTCGATTCACGATAAGGAATGGAGGCCTACTATAATTCAATGAAAACGAAGATTCGACTGAAAATGAGGTGGTGATATAAAGAGTCAGTAACATCTATTCAATCCACTGGTGTCTGAAAATCATCTATGGTTTTGTTAACTATTGTGTTTTTCAAAAAATAATTAAAATAGTTCCCGTAAACTCAAGAAAATTCATGAATTTCGTTTTAGTGAAAGAGGGTAACTGTTGGTCTAGTCGTTAGTGACTCTGACTGTTAAGCCATAGGTCGTAGGTTCGATCCCCATCCAAGATGAAACTTTGTGTGACGAGCACGATGATTTATTCTGTGTCTGAGTGTATTATCTGTATCTATACTAATATTATAAAGAGGAAAGATTTGTATTTTTGTATGTAACGAATAAACTTAAAAGCTACTGGAACGATTTCAAAAATTCTTTTACCGTTGGAAAGCTACACTATCCCTGGGTAACATAGGCTACTTTTTATATCTGTATTGTCACGGGAACGGGAACTACGCGGGGGAAACCGCGAGTCGTCCGCTAGTATATGTCTGAATTTAGACCTATATAAGTGTGTTAATCAGTTGTCTTGTTGAAATTAGATGACGTTGTGTGAGTTGTCATAGATAATATATTATTATACTAGCTGTCCCGCGCAACTTCGTATGCGTAATTTTCCCCGTTTTTGAAACATTTCTCGTCGCTTCTCCGCTCCTATTAGTCGCAGCGCGATGTTATATAGCCTATAGCCTTTCTCGATAAATGGGCTATCCAACAAAAAAATAATTTTTCAAATCGGATCACTAGTTCCTGAGATTAGCGCGTTTAAACAAACAAACAAACAAACAAACTCTTCCGCTTTATAATATTAGTATACCTAGATGATGTAGGTAGGTATTTATTGCTAGATTAGCGATTACCTTGAAAAATGTAGGCAGTTGATGTGAGATTTCAAATTGAGCATTCCCTACTTTTCGATTTACTATAGATTTTACTTAACTGTGTACTCTAGTAGAGCCCAGTATCTACCTAGTCTTTTATTTTGAGTTATAATTGTTGTGGGACAATGAAAATAACACCAAATTAAACATTGCAAGCCGTCTGCCATATGTTGGTAAATTATTGCAGAAGAAACCTAGCTTTTCTCGGCTGCTTCGCTTGCGTTATGTTTGATTTTAATAGAACACTAGCGGACGCCTCACGGTTTAACCTGCGTAGTTCCCGTTCCCGTGGGAATACATGGATAAAGAATAGCCTATGTCGCCCGGGGTTAGTGTAGCTTCACAACGATGAAAGAATTTTTCAAATCCGTCCAGTATTTTCAGAACCTATAGACATATACAAACAAACAACGAAATCTTTCCTTTTTATAATATTAGTATAGAAGTATAAAGTACATCTATATCTAGATGTACTTTCCTGATGTATAAGTTATAATATTGTAAAGTTTCATCAAAATCCGTTCATTAGTTCGTGCGTAACGAGCAAACATCCATCAATCCTCACAAATTTACGCGTTTATATTATTAGTAGAATTAGGAACCTATCTATAATAACCTCTTCGCGTGGTGACGGGGTAAGAATACAAAGTGACATCATCCCATCTCATCCTAAGGGTGTCGTATTAGGCAACTAAGGGAAATACACCGAAAACAGTGCGAAGAGAGGGAAACTCGAAACAAAACCCGGTATGGTACCTCCTGTAAGACACGAGTCAAGTCCTGCAACCGAGCTGGCGCCGCACGTATTGACTACAGTTGGATGAACGTAGTAGGCCGGACTGAAGTAGGCGAAGGAGAAGTAAATGGTGACAGGAAGCGGGGGGCGTTGGCGGTAACTAAACCAAGAGAATAAGAGATGCGATTACGCATTACATTGTCATAATTAGTATTACTAACTCATGTTTTTTTGTGATTATTTTAGTAAAGAAATTGTTTTTCAAAGTTTCTTTAGTATTTACTGTAACTGTTCTAAATTTAAGCATTTATGAACTCATTTAAATAGTGTTTTTATATTGTGGAATTAATATGTTGTTAGTATTTTTAATCGATTATACATAATTTATCGTTTTCGTAAGTAATTTTAGGGTCGCATCTCTATGACATGCGCGAAAGTGATAAGAACCTAACTTCAATCCGGTCAAGTTACGTTGATCGTACTGTAGTCATTGTTGTGGGTTCTGTCAGTTAGGTTGAGAGGATGACGCAAGTTCTGGGCATGCTTGCGTCATCTTAATCGCATCCCAGGCGAAAATGCTGAGGCTCTTGTGATGCTACTTTAATCATCTGATCAGGATGGCATTGGCCAATGATAATATAGCATATCAAAGGAAATGGGAGGAGAAATAAAACTCCAGGACTTTAGATCCATGAATAAAGCCTTTGACAAAAGCGATTTATTGAAACCAAAAAAATCCTATCTACGAAGTTTTTTAATCCCAAAATCACTTTTTAAAAGCATCCGTTATAGTAATCTAACACCTAGCACACCTGATCGAAAGCTTTGCCCTGATTGGTCGGTTCAAATTCAGAGGGTGAGTATTCTTGACTCCGATTGGTTGTTCTACATAGGGGTGGTGCCGACGTAGGTATCAAATTTCTACCCTTATTAAAGCGGGGTTTGAAGTGATTTAGCTATTTGATGTTAACGTTGCTAGTTTAATTTATTTCAATAGTAGATTTAGTTTGTATTGGCTTTTGTCGACAGCATTTCTTGCATAAATGTTAGTGCCCAAGTTTGAAGTTATCTATCTTGTGGCCAATATTTAAGCATATAAAGTTTTTACATCGTAAGTGGATGCTCCTACTATGTTGTGCCCATTGAGGCTGATGTACTCCACTAATATTATTGACCTCTTTTTTTTGCATCAGTCCTCATATGGTGTATAATATAATGGTGACAGCACCTTACCTGCATATACAGTTTATAAACAGAGAAACATTGTAAACATTGGCAATTTGAAAAGAGTGGCCACGAGTTTTTATTGCCTGTTCTTTTCTCGGGCTTTACCTATTGTTTGCGAACAGGCATTACCTGTAAATGTAGAATCGACTTTTCACAAGTGTAGTATTTTGCTTACTAAGTGAATAAATCATTTTTATTATTATTATTATCATCTAATTTTGTGGGAAAGAACTGTTTTCCTGAATAGTATGAACTTAGTTCACTATAGTATCCTCAGAACATATCTTGTAGGTATCAATGTTCTGTGATGGCGTTTACAGACCCTAGACCATGCCGAGTGGAAAACCATTGGAGAGGCATATGCCCAAGGGTGGACAAAACAGTGCTGAAGAAGAAGAACTAAGTACTCGATGTAAAACAATTCGAAAGTACTAATGACTAGCCTGTTGGTATAATGAAGTCAGAGGTCGTGGATTCGATTCCTACACGGGCTACAGCTTTGTGTGACTAAAAATTGTTTAGTATGTTTCCGTGATTCGTATGTTTTTAAAGTCCCCTCGGCACATGGATTCCACTCTAATGTGGAAGTTGAGTCGTATAGAAAGAAGTAATCTACATCTACCTACTAATACGCCTCTGTGGCGCGGTGGGAGTGTGTCCGACTGCTACGCAAGAGGTCGTGGGTTCGATTCCCACACGGGACACCACTTGTGTGATCCACAAATTGTTGTTCCGAGTCTGGGTGTACTTTGTGTCCGCTACTTGTATGTTTGTAAAGTCCCCCGCGACACAGGGTTTGTACCCAAGCGCGGGAGTCGTATTTAAAAAAAAAAAAAAAAAAAAAAAATTATAAAGCTGAAGAGTTAGTTTGAACGCGGTAATCTCGTCATAAATAAATTTACAAAGGTTTTGTAACTTTCACACCGGCTCCAAACGTTGGCCCCAACGTCGATCCCAACGCCACTTGTCTAGCATAACGCTTGTGCCAACATTGGCGCCAATACTAATTTCTAGATCCATACGTTGGACGAGTGGCGTCCAAACGCATCATAATTTGCCACGCAATGTCAGTTTCGGACACACATCAAAACGCGGGAACATCTATCCTTAGCGTAGTCCATACAGTCCTCCATCATCTCAAAAACGTCAATTAAGAGCTCATAAATAAGTTTGCAGATTATTATGCAAATAATGTGGTGTCATAGAATCGAACCCGCAGCCTTCTAGGACAGCAGTCGTACGCACTTCCACTTAAACAGTTATAACATAAATCTATGGTCACCTGAAAAAAATCACACCTACTAAAATTAATCTCTAACGTAATCCCACTTTCTATCAAGTCCGCCATCTTGTTCACACGCGTTCCCGAGCCTGATGGAGGACAATCCTTTATCAGATGTTCGTATGTCACATCTGTATTGGAAGCTGATCGGATTTAGATATAGTCGTCTGTTTGTTTGTGCTATTTAACTTAATCTGTGAGGAATTTTGTATTTATGAGGATTTATAAGATAAGTTATTTTATGTGGGTGCTAATATGTGAAGAGGTATGGTTTGTTTCTTTTATGGTCTAATGGTTAGTAACTCTGACGGCTTATACGGAGGTCGTCGGTTTGATTCCTATTTCCACTCTGGAGGAATAGGTATTTGTGTAATGAACTCGTTAATTTATTATGTCTGGGTGTAATTTATCTACTTATAACCGCTCGTGGCTTCTTTACACAATACTCAATCTGCATTAATATTATAAATACAATAAATGCATTTTTGAAAGTTAGAAAAATTTGAAATCCAGACTCAGGAATCGAACCCGAGACTTCCGTAGCCAAACCGGGGCCAGAAGCGAACCGCCTATCTGGACTATGTTATTAGATTTCAAATTTTTCTATCTCTTGTTGCTCGCGAAATTTAGGCCTCGTTTGGCTACGAAAGTCTCGGGTTCGATTCCTGAGTCTGGATTTCAAATGTTTCTATCTTTCAAAAATGCATTTATTGTATTTGTAAAGTTATTGGCAAGAAATGTCTATAAAAATTACTTCAATATTATAAATGTTTGTTATTCAATCACGCCACAACGGGTTAACGGATCTGGAAGAAATTTGGCACAGAGATAGATTACAGACTATAATCTGTCTCTGTGCCAAATTTCTATAATAGCAAACAGGGTCTTTTTATCCCGAAAAAATGTTACCGTGGGCTAAATTTGTTTTCAAAATTTTCACGCGAACGAAGTTACGGGAAACAGCAAATAATTTTACCATTTAAGTTTTGGAAAATATTTAATATATTAAGTCTACCATTTCTTTTGGAGTTATGTATGACCTTAACCCCCTACAGACTATTTTATTGGAGTAAAATCGTTATTTATTGTGAGGTTAAGGCCCTAAACCTGACAAAGAAACATTGATTATACTCCAGAGTCTCTCAGATGTGTGGTAAATAGTCAGTAGGTAGGTAAATAGGTAAGTAGTCAGAAGATGAAGGGTTAATTTGTTATTTTTTTAAATAAGGTATTTGGTATACTGTAAAGAATCCAAGAGCAGGACGTTGTTTTTTTTTTTAAATAAAAGATTCTCTAGAACGAGAACTAGCTTTGTGGGATTGAGTGCCACATTACTAGCAATCTTGTTAACCCCTCTAGCTAAGCTCAAAGGCTTATGTTAGGAGTGGGTTCACGTCGGTAGTATAATGGGTAGGATTGGAACCCGCGACGACTAGTGCGAGACCGATGCCTTAGCCATTAGGCTACCGCTGCTTCTAACTATTAATATATTCTATTAGTATATTAAAAAATCACCCTGTGGTATACATCATCATCTGTTTATGTTCATCATATTATTATATCCCACTGCGCACGACGAGGCAGTCAAGTTGGTAGGTACTTACTGTAGATCATCGACGTAATTTTCAACTCATATAAACCAAATATAATCAAATTGTATTCGGTCCATTTGAATTCCAAACACAAATACTTCAAAAGTTGTAAGTATTTAATCCATTTTTCATTGTTTTTTTTTTGTCAAGTACCGTAGAGGCGTGACAACCGACACTATTTGTGTCGGGGTCCGTTCTCTATAGTCTATGGGTCGCTGCAGGGACCAAGTGCGCAACACTATGTTCTATTGTCAATGTCAGATTTAGCGATGTTAATAGAGGGAGTCGAAATGCGTTGTAGTTTGAATATTTTATTTGTAACTAATACAAAGTTTGTTGGTTTGGTTTTAGTCTACTTTTTTAACCAGCTGTCCTGGAGGGCTTAGTACCGCCCCGTTTTTTTTTGTGATTTGTCGATTTTTATTGTTATTCTGTTTTTCGGAATAGAGACAAAGATTTAGTTATAGATGAACTAACCCGACTTGTTTTAAATAATAAATATGCTGACACAACTTCATCTGATCCCAAACTATGCAACATTTTGTTCAGTCGGATACAAGCCCTGTGTCGCGGGGGACTTTACAAACATACATGTCACGGACACAAAGTACACCCAGACTAGGAACAACAATTTGTGGATCACACAAAGTGGTGTCCCGTGTCGGAATCGAACCCACGACCTCTTGCGTAGCAGTCGGACATACTCCCACCGCGCCACAGAGGCAGTCAAAACAGACAGTCTATACAGATAGATAGACAGAGATAAACATATTTATATTTCTAAATACATACATATTATAGATAATTTACACCCAAACAAAACAAACCATCATGCTCATTATACCAAATTTTATTTTGGGTAGGGATCGAAACCACGACCTCCGACTTAGCAATCAGAGTCACTAACTGCTACACCAACAGGCCAACCTTTTTCTTTACTTTGTTTTATATTATAGACTAGCTTATGCCCGCGGCTTCGCCCGCGTGTATGTCAGATTGTTACCAAAATATTTTAACGGCAAAGTTGCATACTAACTTTTCAACCCCGTTTTACCCCCTTAGGGGGTAATTTTTTTAAAATTATTTCTTAATGCTCCCCTACGTTCTAAAAGGAACCCCTGTGCAATATTTCAAGTTTCTAACCCTTACCGCCTTATTCCAAAAGCTGGACTAAACCTGGTTTGACGAAAATCCTAGTTTAAACCATGGATCTACGAAAATCTTTATTACAAAACGAGGTTCATCGCTTAATCGATGATCTTCTTTGGTCTATAGATTAGTCTTTCGATCACCCTAGTTTAACTATGGTAATAACCTTAAAATGTCAAAAATTTTGACATTTTAAGGTTATTTTATTTACAATTTTGCGTATTTTAGTTTCAATTATTAATGACGAATAATGCGTGTTTAGTGACTTTAAATTATTAACTAACTAAATATGGTGTGGCAACAAAATAAACGCAAAAACCGAGTGAAATGCGATGTGTGACCAAAGATTTAATAATACATGCTTATTATTGTTTTTCAAAACATTTATCACAGCTTGGAATTGAGAGAGAAGATTTAATATACAGAACTCAGAGATGTCCTAAAATTAAAGTGGTCTGTGCAATGTTTGGGTCAACCAGACTCGACGTGAAGTGTACCTACGCAGTGTGGAAAGTTGAAGAGCAACACAGATTATTTTTGTTCGACAATAGTATCATTAACTAGTGCTCTATGTAAAACAATCTGATGCATTACACTTATAATATGTCACATTATTTATATTGAAGTTGGAAAATCACATTTGGAATGTCTGATAGGTGGTCTGAAGTAGTGCGGCAAAAACCAATTTTGAATTTACTCAAAATGCACAAAACAAAGTAATAGAAACATCATTATGACAAAATTTCTTACCTAAAACTTACTACTGAACTATACATATTACAGTGGAACTAAATAAACATTGATCAATTTATAAATTTAGTTGGTAAAGTGTAACCATGGGTATACCTATCACTAGAAACAGATGTAAACTTAGGTTATAGGTAGGTACCAAGAACTGAATATTATGTTTATAAGAGCTCAGCTAGTTAATACATTGCTACAATGTTCCTTTAAACATAGTTTAAACACTAAACAGAGAGTACAGATTAGTTACAGGTTATTGAAATTGTGATGTAATAACTATTATGCACTACTTAACAGTTTAGATAATTTTATTTAAGATTCTCTGATAGATGAACTATGTTCTTAGGGAGAATAAATGGTATCTAATAAATAATGATTCTATGTATAATGTACCTAAAACTTACTAGTGAACTATAAGGTGGATCTAAATATAGAATTATCAATTTTATTATATAAATATATTATTGATCACTGTTTATATATTATACAAAAAATGCATACAATTTAAAATTTATTGTAAAATACTAATATTATAAAGCTGAAAAGTTTGTTTGAACGCGGTAATTCTTTTGAACTTTTTACTGTTGGATAGCCCATTTGTCGAGGAAGGCTATAGGCTATATAATATCACACTGCAACCAATAGGAATGGAGCAGCATTGAGAAATGTTGCAAAAACAGGAAAGATTTATGCAGACTAAGTTGTGCGGGGAAGCTAGTCATCTAAACAGAAATAAGGGATATCAACTCAATATTCCTTTTCAAACATAGTTTGAACAGGGAATACAGAATGGTTACAGGTTATTGAAATTGTTAACATCCATTTTGTTGTCAAATGGAATAACTATTAAGTGCTACCTAACAGTTTAGATAATTATATTTATGATTCTCATGAAAATGAACTCTGTTCTTAGGGAGAATAAATGGTATCTAATAAATAATGATTCTATGTAGATAATTGAGAATTTCATTTCATAGCAAGCTCACTGATATTAAATAATAAATATATTCATAAAATTTGTTTCAATTGTTTGTTGTGCTTCAGCCGAAGCTTCAGTACCTATGTTGAATCTAGGCATACTTTCCCCCAATACATTCAGAACAACGAGTGCAACAAAGAAAACAGTAAGTATATCAAAAATGGATTATCTTATTGAGTAAGTATCCTTCCATGCTAAGACCTGTTCCAATGAAACTATCTTTGTAATAAAAACTCGCATCCAAGTTCCTCTAAGTGTTTGGGCGCTATAGTTACTCAGATTAAACTTCTAACATCCCTAATAATGTCTGAGTTAAATTTAGGTTATCATCATTTGTTTACATTTTTAGTACTAATGACAACTACTTGTGTAACGTTCCGATCCTGACAGAATTTATTAGATTTTTCGTAAATTGCAGGCCGAGGGCTTTTATGTCAGGTTAATATTTTGAAAATTACATAGTGCTGGCGAATAATTTAGTTACATAGAACGTCTAAATATTTTATTTTCAATGAAAACTATACTTTCAAATTATATTGGTATAAAACGGAACGTTATTTTTGAATGATAAGAACAATGAATGAACTAAATTGATTATAATCTGTGGCTGATTGCTAGATCCTTTGGTATCAGCTGGTCCACGGATTATCTAAGCTTTGTAATAAGACCAATAGTACTGTACTATATCCTGGACTTGAAAGTCTTGGTTTAAACTTTGATTTGGTCTTTTCTTTGTAATAAGGCGGTTATAGTTTAGGCCCTGCGTTAATATGTTAGTCCGAATATGGTTGTCATAATCATTATCAAAATCAGAGTCGTAGAATGTAAGTCTAGATGAACAAAGTACCTACCTGACAGGTCATTACTTACTTAAACAGAGCATTTCATAATATGTATTTACTTTTACGCACAACTTAATAGACGGAAATAGGTATAAATACATTTTGCAAATCATCATATTTCCAGTAACGCCAACATAACATAATGTACCTATGTCAAGGGTATTTGTCGGTCACCGCCCGTTGCTGATGCAATCACTCCCACTCTGTTGACTACCGGCGATACCTCGCGGAAACAGAATATACAGTTGGATCAACGTAACTAGGCCGGACTGAAGTAGGCGACAAGTGGTTGCGCAGATGCATTTTTTGGTAGTAAATGGTGACAGGAAGCGGGGGGCGGGGGCGGTAACTAAACCGAGAGAATTAGAGATGCGATGACGCATTATATTGTCATAATTAGTATTACTAACTCATGTTTTTTTGTGATTATTTTCGTAAAGAAATTGTTTATCAAAGTTTCTTTAGTATTTAGTATTCAATGAAAATGAAGTTAGAATCAAAAATAAGGTGTTGATACACAACAACATCAAATTCATTTCACTCGTTCCCGAAATTGAGAAATTGTCTATGGGTTCGGACTTCTTGTGTTTAGCCAATAATTAAATGAAATAGTCCCTTTAGACTTGGACTACAAAAATTGATGAATTTCGTTTTAAAGATAGAGAAGTACAGGTCTACAGGTTATTTTACTACAGTCTTCTCAGTTGCAATGCTGCTTTCTCCCTCTCCCTATAAATGTTGGCGTGATGATAAAAAGTAGTAGGGTAGACTGGGTACGGATGTGCCAGGGTGCGGTAGTGACAGTCGTTATAACCGCGAATCTATACAGAATTCGGGAAAGAGTGTAAGGGAAAAAAGAAGCGCAATGCATGTTTACACATGTTGCTCCATATTGCATTAGCCGGTGCGCGACGTAAACAAAAGCAGGAGGCTACATTGCTTTTTAACAGCCAAAAGTAAGTTTTCCTGTTCGGATTTTTTTAATATTTACTTCTATTGATATACAGATATGCTATGGCAAATTTTTTTTTGTTCTAAATTGAATATTAGTAGTTAATTACAAATGATTACTTTTTATGTAGATAATTTAGGTTAGTCGTGGTGTTTTATTGTTTTCAGAAGTATGCGTTGGGTACGGTTGTGACAAATTTATTGGGTACGGTTGTGACGTATATTTTCTTATGGCTTTGCATTTAGATACCCAGATAACACTTGCGGAAGACTGAAAGAGCACGGTCTGATATTTGTCAATACAAAGATGCTTATGATGAAGTAATGATTTTATGTTTTTAAAGAAGATGGACAGGATTTTAAAAAACAGATTATGTTGCAGTGCCTTATTAATTATAAGAGTAGACTTAATTTAATTTGATAGGTATATAAATGTAAACTTTATATAGAACAAAAGAATTTTGGGTCATGTTAAATATTTTTAACAATAAAAATCATTATAAACAATTTCTGTAAATGTTTATATACCTGTCACTACTTACCCCAACCACTGTCACAACCGTCCTTGGGGTGGGGTCGGTTGTGACATTTTCTTTTTTTTTTTAAATTTGATGCTATAACTAATACAGCGTATTTTGAGACAAAATTTCAGTATTTTTATGTGGACAAATGTACAAGCTACGATTTAAGTAATTTTTGTCTCAACTAACTAATAAATTAACAAAATTATTGATGGTCAAACCTTAATTGTCACAACCGTACCCAGTCTACCCTACTCCTTACATCCTCCGCTGTCTGACAGTAAAAGTTCCATCAAAATTCATTTAGCCGTTTCGGAGAATAGCCGGAACAAACAAACAGACAGACAGACCTGCCTACATTAAATATTTACATTTGCATAAAATAGTAAAAAACTGTTATTTCTGTGTGTCTGTTTGTAATGTCAAAATAAAAGTTTTTTTGTAAATTTATTTGTATAGAAGATAAATGAATAAACTTATGAATTCTTCTTCTTTATCTTAAGATGGGTTTTTTATTTAAAAGCCTCTTATTAGCCTCTATGCCTATCTTACTCGCTTTCTTTAACTTCTGTAGAAAGATTTGAAGTGTCCAATTGTGGTTTTACTAAGAAATAAATGGATAATTTATATCTAGATACCAAAAGCATCTCTCTTCTTGGCCACATAATACACCAAATTTATACAATGAATGTTAGGGTTACCAGTCTGTTAGTTCTTAGAAATTATTTCAAAAGGATTACGAATATGCTTCATAAGCGAGCATAATATTTTTTTTTTTTTAAAGATAACTCTATGTGGGATTGTGGTCCCACATTACTAGCAATCCTGTTAACCCCTCCAGCTAAGCTCTATGGCTTGTGTTAGGAGTGGGATCACGTCGGTAGTATAATGGCCAGGATTCGAACCCACGACCTCACGATTGCGAGTCCGATGCCTATGCCATTCGGCTACCAACGCTTCTAAAATATGGGTCTACGCATGTTTAAGGACTGCCTGTAACAACATTGTGCAATAAATGAATAAATAAATAAAATAAATAAATAATAAAATATGACTATATTGTAGTTATACGAAGTGGACGACCAAAGTCCATGCAAAACTGGGCCGGGTAGCCATCTTAAACTATTTTACAAAACGCAAGCTACATTAGAAGCCCCCTCAACCGAATATGTCACATTGCGTGTTCTACAATAGTGGTGTGCCTTTGTTACGAACTATTGTTATTGTACAACACTCGTAACTGCGGATTAACAGAGTCACGCCTTTGCACCTATGCAATTTTTTTTTTTTGGAATTGCTGGTTTTGGTAACATTTTATTCTGCCTGATTTAAATAAAAAGGTATGATAAAGTGAATGAAGATGAATGAAAACTTAGCTATCGACATCATCAAAATCCCGCATTTAAAATGTGAAAATATCTTAGTATTACCGAAAATACTTGTAGTTAAAATGGGTTCGATAAGTAACTGTACTTTACTTTTTTCAAACAAATTAAACGAACCGATGACTTAATTTAGACGTGTAGTATTTAAGACGTGTAAATACTACACGTCTAAATTAAGTCATCGGTTCGTTCAATTTGTTTGAAACAAGTTAATAAATGGTAAGTAAAGTATGAGAATCTTTAATAACAAATCTGTACAAACGGTGACATTATAGTATTTTTATAGGCATTTCTTGCCAATTACTTAGTAAATACAATAAAATTTGAAGTTCCGACCCAGGAACCGAACCCGAGACTTCCGATCGCTTTACCGGAGCGCGAAAGCCTTGAAATTTCTCTTCTCTTGTTGCATACGAGTTGAGCCCTCGTAAACGCCATCTAGCCATGTCCTTAAGACGGTGACATACCAAACTTTAAAAAAAAATGCATTGACAATGAGACATGAAATTGCTAGCTTTAGGGTGCGTCGCCGGGATTATTTCTCCAAGGGATGAGAAATCAAACGCTATTTCATTTGCCCAGAAACGATACTATATATTTAACAATTTGTAATCTCATTAATTAACACTTCAATAGTTTTTCAGACCATTCGTCTTGACGCTTCCTTCAATTCTCCCGATTGTTTTTTCGTTTTCTTCTTCCTTACATCCTAATTATCAAACGTTATTTTTTTTTACCGTGTGTTTTTACCGTTATGTGCCGTGTGGTGCCGGCTTAAGAATAGTACCACCCCATCTCTACCCGTGGGTGTCGTCAAGGCGACTAAGGGATTTCACCCCGGAGGATGGGCAGCAGCGTCCTCTGCGTATTTAAAGCCTTACTGCGATCGCCAACCCGCTCGCCAAGCGTGGCGATTATGGCAATTACCCCCAGGATCTACATACTTGTAGGTTCTACTGGGGAGACCCGTGCCCAGCAGTGGGCCATCATATGGGTTGATATATATATATATATATATTTTTTTTTAAATAGGACAATTCACAAACTCAACTGTATTGTATTTTTTGCCTTAAATATAGTCACAATGTTATCCTATTTTGTTTATTGCTCAAATAGGTACCTAAACAATCGATTAATGCCAAAGTTTTGATCAGAAATCTCCGGCCTACATTACCATATAAGTATCTTCCCAGAAATAGAAATGCATAGTATAGACAAATCTATTTTTTTCTTTTCCTCCGTTCATTCGGGAGGAGATAAATCTATTACGTTTGTCAACAATAGCTGGCTGTTCATTTGTCGCAATAGCCCATTGTTGTCTTTGTGTAACACTCGTAACGGAGGATTAACAGATTGACGCCTTTGCCCAACTTGTAGAAATAAAAAAAAAACTTTGAATGTAGAATAGGGTTGTTCCGTTCCGTTCACTTCTGCTACTGCAATGGGCTAGTATCCAACTAGTCATAACAACAACTCGATATTTGAGAGTTGTAAAATGGCGGCAAAGTAACCGGCCATTATTTTTACAGCTCCGAGTTTAACTTGTGAAAAATGATTTTAATACGTGATATTTGAATATGAACGAGACTTTGTGCATGTGATTAGCGCATAAATACTTGACACTGGCAGAAATTAGCCGTTAAAACGGCTAGATAGCCATAAACTCAAAGAAGAAGAAGAAGAACTCAATATTCTTTTTCGTCAATCACTTATTTTTATGATATCATAAAAGAATGTTTGTCTGTATGCATACAGACAAACATTCATTTTTAATATAGATTAGTCTTTTGGGTTTTTTATTTACCTAGGAAACAAGCCTATTTGAAAATAAATAAATAATTTATTAAAATATTTTATTTTATAAATAGTTTAAATATTAAAAAAAAAAAACTAATTTCACTTGAACTTTTATTACCAAGAGTAAACACCATTTTATTTTATACCCGAAACTTTTTATTAAAATGGTGCTTATCTTAAAAATCTTCATAATAATATAAAATTGTCTAATAATATAATTTATAGGTACAAAATGGCAGACGTTAGTAATGATTTACAAAATTTATCTACCTACCTACAGTGACACAAAAAAAAAACCACAGTCACAATCACTCTATTCAAATAAAATCGAAATTTGAAATATCAAATTTCCACGAACTTCATGTAGGAAACTTATTTCACGAGGGCACGTTGGGCTATCCTGGATTCTCTATGTTCACAACAATAGAGTTAACTTTTTTTTTAAGTGTGTTTAGAATATAATTATTAGGAGATTAACACATTGGCAGAATTCATTCAATAAGATAAAAATCGCGGGAAAATGTTTGAATATCGAACATTCTGAGATTTACAGATAACGTAGTGATGTAACCTCCTTTCTTTTGAAGAAGGTAATATGGCGTGAAAGCGGGCAGCGTTTGAATTGCAATTTTATGGTTAATTTCATCCCCTTTTTATTACTTTATATAGAGAATAGCATGGCGGGTGTTGTATTTTATTAGGGTTAAGGGTGAGTAGCCCTAACATAACAAGTGGATGCAACTCAATCTATACTAATAATATAAAGCTTAAGCGTTTGTTTGTTTGTTTCGCCTTTCGCCTCGAAGAAGTAGTTTGTTTAGACGAAGTTGCGCGGTTCAGCTAGTATACATTTAACTAATTTCTTAATTTTCCCGGTTTTTGCAACATTTTTCATTGATGAATAATGTTACAAAACTCCGCTTCTATCGGTCATAGCATGATTTATGTCATTCCTCGATAAATGGGCTACCAAACACTACAATAATTTTTCAATTCAAAGCAGGAGTTTCTAAGATTATCGCGTTCAAACAAATAAATATACAAACAAACTCTTCATCTTTATAATATTAGTATAGATTAGTTTTGTATACAATATGATGAGATGATTACGATAAAAACAATTAAGAAAGTTGCTGTTTTATTGGCTTCAGTGTTCGAGAATAAAGCGTCTACAATAAGTACTTACTAACCTAACTTATTTTGGAGAGTTGTAAAAATGGCGGTAAACTGACATGTCACTATTTTTACAGCTTCGCGTTTAACGTGTAAAATATACTTTAAATACGTGGTCACTTGAAAGAAAATAAACTTGAAACTGGCGTATGCATGGAATGCGCGAGCCATGCCGAATCAACGGAAGAAAGTTTATGGTAGCTGGCTCTATAGCAGTTTACCCAGCTCATTGGGGTTAGAAAAAAATAAAGTAGGTACTTTGACTTTGCACAGCTGGGATAGGATAGGTAGCTACATAGGTATGTATCTACGTTTCTTTAAAAATATTTAGGGTAGGTAATAAAAAGGGACTACGTTAATAATTTTTGGATTGCCGATTTTTGATGTGCTATTTATTAGTGCCCTTCACACTTAAAGTTGGAAACGCGGAAAACAGCACGCGGCACTCGATTTTTTTAAAGTTTGTAGCGTGCATCACTTGTAAATAAAATAAAAATGGCGGTTTGACATAAACTCAAAACATGTAACCTCATATTTATACATGTGAGATTGGCTCGCGTTCCAATTGTTCCAAACCATAAACACAATATTAGGACGACAGTTTGATCCGTTTTCTAAACCGCACAGATCTATGCGGTCTGGAACCAAATTCCAGATGCACGATTAGAATTTTACTTTACGACCTAACCCAATCTTACAGATTTTGCACATATTTTAAGTGTTGTGTATTTTCGCTATGTTTCTATCAATGCCTGCCTACCTATTGCTCTTAACTACAGTAGGATCAACGTAACTTGAAAGGATTGAAATTAGGTTCTTATCACTTTCGCGCATGTCATAGAGATGCGACCCTAAAATTACTTACGAAAACGATTAATTATGTTTAATCGATTAAAAATACTAACAAAATTTTAACTCAACATTAAAAAAATACTATTTAAATGAGTTCATAAAAGTTTAAATTAAGAACAGTTACAGAAAATACTAAAGAAACTTTGAAAAACAATTTCTTTACGAAAATAATCACAAAAAAACATGAGTTAGTAATACTAATTATAAAAATGTAATGCGTAATCGCATCTCTAATTCTCTCGGTTTAGTTACCGCCCCCGCACCCCGCTTCCTGTCACCATTTACTTCCAAATAATGCATCTGCGCAACCACTTGTCGCCTACTTCAGTCCGGCCTAGTTACGTTGATCCAACTGTACCTACCCCCATAACACTAACGACAGCGCATCAGGTGTAACCCAACACCATGATAAAGAGGTGTCTTGTGTCTTTTTAATTCTATCATTCATGCGAAGCGACGTAACGCGAGCCAAGATGGCCGACATTGTTTTATCGTAATTGGTTATGGTTTTAATAATATTCTGTTTATGGTTATGGAATAATTTGAGTGATCGAATCTGGGAATTATTGTTGAGTAAACAAATATGAAATATCTTATTGAAATCTGATTCTACTTATCACTAGTAATGTTAAATATATTATGCCACATATAACAAAAACTGCCTAGAAATGTGTGTCAGGATCTACAATAAACTGCCAAACCATCTAAAAAGCCTGAATATTAGATTATTTAGAAATAATAAGCTGTACGCATGGCTAAATGAAGCTAATTTTCTAGTTTAAAAGAGTTTCTGACTTTGTATATTTTGAAAAAAAAATTTCATTGCTATATTGTAACAAAACATGTTTCTACCTATTTTATTTGTAACACCACCATATACCATGTTTTAAGCAAATAAAAATTATTATTATTATTATGAATTGTTAAACATGGCAAAAAATTATTATTATTATTATAAACTACTAGCTGTGCCCCGCGGTTTATTAGCCTATGTGTTAATCCAAGATGTCAGCTGACTCCATACCATTTTTTTTAATTACTGCAGCCGTTTAGACGTGAAGAAGTAACAAACATACACACTCACATACTCACAAACTTTCACCTTTATAATATTAGTGTGATTACACAGAATCGATGAATGGAAGGATGTGACTGTTTGTCACATCCTGTGACTAATCTTCATGAATCAATAGTCGCCAGCTATATTTCTGGACTTATATGGCTTAGGGACCTTCAAAAGGAGAGCCTACTCTTTCCTTAAAGGCCGGGAATGCATCTGGGCAGTGATAATCACTTATCATCAGATGAGCCGGTTGTTCAATTGACCCATCTCTTAAAAAAATCTTTCCGTCGTGTTTCAATTCGGATTCCCGTGCGATCGAATAATGAGAGTCAGGGAATAGATCGTGCATTTGTGTCTCCATCTACTCTTGTGCACTGTAAAATATCTGGCTCAGTAGTTTCTTTTAACATATTTTAAATAACAATTGTATTACAAACACACTAGTTATTGTTTTAAACTTTCGCGATTTTTATACATATTAGATATATTTCTATATGATAGATTAGACAGCTATACTCTAAGTGTGTTCCGCGGAACCCTAGGGTTCCGTGATACCTCTGTCGGGGTTCCGCAAGAATTTAGAAATAAAAAAATCAAAACACCTCTCTCTGGTCGCTCCGCGGCTGTGCGGACTCCGCGGCCGCGCGGAGACAAAACGCTATGAATGTTATTTATTTATTTATTTGTATTTGTATAAGCTTGTGTTACATTAGCTGGTACAATATCTTATAAGTTTGGTCTCAACAATTTTATACTTGTACAACGCGTTCGCTCTAAGTTTGCCGGTCTATGGAATGCGCGTACCCTCCCCCACGTGACAACAAAACTTATAATGTGTCATAGTTTTACCCAAATATCTACCGTACACAATTTTTATTGTTACAATTAAATAAAAAATTTCGAACGTCATACACTCATACCTATCGCCAGCGGCAAACTTAAAACGAGCGGGTAGTATACTTGTAAGCGCTCAGTCTCTTTGATAAAAGCCGCCTCTGAATTAGACGCTATAGTTGTCAACAAGCGACTTTCGTCTCTAACTTCAAAGGATAAAGTCGATATTGTTTACAACGCTATTTTTAAATTTCTGTTTTTATTTTTGCTTTTTGTTTATCAAAGGTGCCGACTCGAGTATTTTCGAGAATATTTGAGATCGAGTCTAGGACTAAGTATAAAAGCGGCGATCGCGCGTTGCCGTCGTCAGTTGATAATTAGCGTTCGGAGCGATAAGTTACTACCTACTTACAAGCTCGCTAGCGAGAAACTAGTGTTCATTGTTTTACTGCCTGCTGTATTCTGTTGTCTCAGTTTTATACATTTCTTCCCTGTAGGTTCTAAATTTAGTCTCTTATACGCAGTAACGATTGTGCATTATTTAAACCCCACTATCCTGACTTGTAACATTATAAATAAAGAAGAATGGAACGTTGGCTTAAAGGTGTTAAACGTGTTCCAACAACATCTTCTAATGACGCTGAATGTTCAAAAGCAATGCGCGCGGAGAATTTAGCAATCACCGATCCAGAAGATGATGCCACGAGTGCCACGACGTCAAGCTCGACGGTTTCAAAGACGAAAAAAAGGAAGTATGATGAATCTTATATCAGTTTCGGATTTGTTGATTCCAACGGCTCACCTCTCTGCATGCTCTGTAGTAAACTGCTTCCTAATAGTTCCATGGCACCTGCCAAATTGCGTCGACATTTAGAAACCGTACACCCCGAGACTAAAGACAAGAATAAAGAATTTTTTGTTCGCAAAAAAGATCAGTTATTAGAAAGTCAAAAAAATATGATGCATGTAACACAAACTACCAACGAAAAGGCCACGGAGGCATCATATTTAGTTAGCTATCGCATTGCACAAGCAGGTGAAGCGCACACTATCGCTGAGAAATTAATAAAACCATGTGTATTAGACATAACAAAATGTATGCTTGATGAAAAATCTGCAAAGCATCTTTCTACTGTTCCGCTATCAAACGATACTGTTTCACGACGAATCCATGATCTGGCAAGCTACGTCAAACAAGAACTAGTTACACGTCTACAAAATACACGATTCGCTTTGCAAATGGACGAGTCGACTGATGTCGCTGGTTTGGCTATCCTGCTGGTTATTGTGAGATATCCATATAAAAGTTCTTTTGAAGAAGACATGCTTATGTGTTCATCGCTGCTTACAAACACTACCGGGGAAGAAATTTTTAATAAAATAAATATATTTTTTGAAGAACATAATCTCAGTTGGAACAATTGCATTGACATTTGTACAGATGGGGCCAAGGCGATGACTGGTAAAACAGCAGGAGCAGTGTCACGAATGAAAAATAAAGCGCCTAATTGTAGTTCCAGTCATTGTATTCTGCATAGACAAGCACTTGC
This sequence comes from Herminia tarsipennalis, assembly GCA_945859575.2. Lineage (NCBI taxonomy): Eukaryota > Metazoa > Arthropoda > Insecta > Lepidoptera > Erebidae > Herminia > Herminia tarsipennalis. The sequence continues at coordinate 5,634,638 of OX243857.2, read as the reverse complement.
GATGAAGCAAATGCCGTCTAATCTAAAATTAGTTATGGATGAAGCGGTAAAAATAATTAATTTTATCAAATCACGACCACTACAATCCCGATTGTTCTCATTATTGTGTGAAGATTATGGCAGCAAACATAAAACACTGCTGCTCCATACAGAAGTGCGATGGCTGTCTCGGGGAAAAACTTTAACAAGGCTATTTGAACTTAGAGCCGAGTTACAAATGTTTCTTTCAGCAGATACTTCTTTTAATTTGAAGGACCGTTTGTATGATAAAACTTGGTTGTTCCGATTGTCTTTTATGGCGGATATCTTTCAAAAACTTAACGAATTAAATTTATCGTTGCAAGGTAAACAGACAACAGTGTTTCAGGCCTATAATAAAATAACTGCTTTTAAAAGAAAATTAGATTTTTGGATCATTTGCATTGGTAAGAAAGAAATAGAAAGTTTTACGTTACTCAGTGAGTTTGTTAGCGAAAACGACTCAGAAATGTTTGAAGATAATGTGTTTGAAGAATTGGTCCAATATCTCAGTTCGATGCGCGCATCTTTTGAAAAGTATTTTCCCGAAGAACACAATACAAAAATTAAAGTGAACTCCTGGATTCATAATCCTTTTTTACCCAACTTGGAAAAGCCTGAAAACATGTCAAATGAGATATATGAATCTCTTTTAGAAATGTCATCAGACACAAGTATGGAGTCATTGTTCAAAACGACGCCTCTTAATGATTTTTGGTGCAGAATCCAAGATGAATATGCAATGCTTGGCCAAATGACTCTGGATATTCTTCTCCCGTTCCCAACTACATATTTGTGCGAAACAGGATTCTCTACCTACGCAGCCACGAAAACAAAATATCGCAATAGACTGAACGCCGAAGCTGATATGAGACTCCAACTTTCTTCCATCAAACCTGATATCAAGCAATTGATGAAAAATAAAAAACAGTTTCATACCTCCCACTAGTTAGATTTTTTCTTTTTTAATGTTTTCTATTATTGTCCTTACCAAGTGGTGAAGTAAATAATAATTAGTAACTGATACATTGTACTTTTATTATGCTGATTAATAAAGAATACACTTATAAACGCCGTGTGGTGCCGGCCTAAGAATAGTACCACCCCATCTCTACCCGTGGGTGTCGTCAAGGCGACTAAGGGATTTTAACCCGGAGGACGGGCAGCAGCGTCCTCTGCGTACTTAAAGCCTTACTGCGATCGCCAACCCGCTCGCCAAGCGTGGCGATTATGGCAATTACCCCTAGGATCTACATACTAGTAGGTTCTACTGGGGAGACCCGTGCCCAGCAGTGGGCCATCTTATGGGTTGATATGTACACTTATAAAAATAATTGTTTTATTGTAGGGTTCCATCAAGTATTTTGCTTCCCAAAAGGGTTCCGTCATTTAAAAAGTTTGAGAACCACTGGATTAGATGTATTCATATGATATATTTTTTATATTTACGTACGATCGAATTGCACAGATCGTGGTCACGGGTCGATCCGTGACCACGATCGGTGCAATTCGATCGAAACGTCGGGTAAATAAAAAAATCGTATCTTTAAATAATTCCGAAATATATCTAATAAACACACTAGTCACAAAGTACACCCAGATTCGCAACAACAAAGTGGTGTCCCGTGTGGGAATCAAACCCACTACCTCTTAAGCAGTAGTTGTTTCCACTGCCCAATCCAGGCAATTTATTTAGACCGAAGCAACAAATTATAAGTCCATTTTTTTTAAACAAATGCACCTACTTCTCAGTGTCACTACTAATTCCTAGAAGTTTATTTAAAGTTCAGTTCCATCTCAATTTCAATGTGATATTTTGACAGTTACATTTCACGCCATGTCTGATGCAAGCCATGCATGATACCTGCTCTATTGTTTCAGATATTAATACTACAAAACGAAATACTTATTAATAGATATAATACATGAGAAAGTGTTTGTTTGTTCATGTATTGGACTAGCTCGCCCGGGGATCTGTCCGCCTGAAACTTGTTTCTCCATACAAACTTTGGATTCCCGTTTCATCGAGGGAGTTAGAGGGTGAATTTTAGGGAATCCTTTCTTAGCATCCAGGTAGGCATCTACCTCATAATAACTATTTGAGTGCTGAATTTGAGCGCAATCCGTTCAGTGGTTTGAGCTGTTTGTTAATAGAAAAAAAAGCCGCCTGCACAAAAAGATGGAAATAAGACTTTTAATTAATTATAAATAATTTTATGCAGAATCTCGATGAGTTTAGTAAAGTGCCTCCGACTGCATGAAATTATAAGTAGGGGATCTTATTTCGAACTTTTTTTTGCAAGTGGGTTGTTTATTTTTTTTAATTTATTTTTTTATTAATACTTTTGGGTAGTTATAGTAGTTAACAAGTACTTTTATGACCGCTATTGTATAGCCCCTAGTAGAAAATTGAAAAAATAATGGTTGCTAACTTTAGTATCACAGCCATAATCATGTTATGCCTTTTTGAAATGCAATTTAATTAGATACCCATATTCCAAACAACTTTTTTTTAACACTTCTTTATTTTGACATCTCACAGCCGCCATTTTTTTATTTATCGCCACTTGGGCGGCCAAGACGAATCTAAAGACGTCTTAATTGTATAAATCCGTTCAGTGGTTTGTGAGATATGAGGTAATAAAGAATATTACATACATACATTATTGCATACATACAAGATACGCGCGAAAAACATAACCCTTCCTTACAGTCGGGTAAAAAAGATAACCCATCCTTTTTAGTTTGCCATAGTCGAGTGAAAAAGCCAATATCAAATATCTGCCCCTATTAAAAGCTGTCATATTTGACACAAATTAAGAAAAAGTGGCGGCCATGACACATTTATGACAAATTGGCGCGAAAAAACGAAACATCTTACAACATTTTAGTAACGAATTCTTGTGATGTTTTTGTGAAGATTATTTTAAAAATGCAACTATTTTGAGTATTTAGCTTGGATTTTTTGTCATGCGACACCTCATTATAGCTACTGACTTGTTTTTTAAATCAATAATGAAGGGTGAGACGATGGAGTAGTGTGGATCTGCCAAGGAAGTGTAATTTTTAACCGTAGATGCAAAAGGTGGGGTGTAGTTATAACTCAAGAGCCATGTACAATGTTCGCATGCTTTGTTCGTTCGTGCATATACGGCTAAGCGTATGTCTATGCCGTCATAACGCCTAAACGAATGAAAGGTTCGGACTAGTAATTTGTAGTACAATAGGGAAGATTCAATTGATTTTATTTTAAAGAATTCTATGTAGAATAGACTACAAATCAATTGAAAAATCAAAACTTTATTTTAACCGTTTTAAATAGCGCGTGAATACGCACCCACAGTTCTAATGACGTCACAAATGTATTGTGTCGTGCCTGTCACTAGACTATGTACTTGTTTCGCGGTAATTTTACTTTTTGAAATATTTTTTGTATTTTTGATACTTTATAGTTTCTACGATTTAAAATGGACAATCCATCAGGTAGTTATAAAAATACCAAAACTAGTTAGAGAAAACACCGTATTGACTTTTGTTTTATACCAATGTCTAACTCAACAAGGTTTCCTAATAAGTTGTTTTTAACTGGACCTCTGAAAACACTTCGCTTTTAACAAAACATGTTACGACCATGTCAACAGTAACTTTTGGCACGTTCCTAGAGTCGGCCTCGATGAACCTAACTTCCATTTTTTGCAACAAAATAACGTTTACCGCCATACTAAACAAGTCGTCTCAACACACATGTTACGTCACTAGGCGCTTCAAAATACATTCCGCTTTAAGTTACTTTAATTCACAATTATTCAATAATTATTTAAAAAATATATTAAATTAAATGAAAACGTTACAATGGCTCTTCTTTTATACTCTTTTAATATTTCATTAAATTATATTTAAATCATTATTATTATATTTAAATCACATAATATTTAAATTATTATTATCATTATATTATTCCTAAATTAAATATTTGCATCTTGCCTATTTTTTCTAGCATTGTTTAAATTTATATCAAAAATATTACTTACCTACCCCTCGTATTTTTAACCAACTACTTACTAAATCCATACAATTCTAACGTAAAAAATGATGCACATTAGGGTTGCCAAGGGCGGGCGCAGTGACAGTTTTTTGTGACAATAAATCTGTCAGTGGCGTGACGTCACACCGTGTCGAGTTAACTGACATCGCGCTACACACCAGTTAGGTTAATTAAAGGTTAAGTTTGTCTTTCAAGGATATAAACAAAAAAAAATCTAACTGGGTACTAAAGCTTTACTTATTTTATAGAAAAAGGTTGTCTGTAAAGTCGGTTTACGGGCGATAATTTTACGTGATAAGGTCTGAAAACATCGCCCAAGTAACACATTTGGTAACAAATAGCTTGCATATAGTATTTTTTTGGAAACTTTAGTAATAAAATCCACCGTGATTAAGTTCTATAAAGGTGGTTAGAACCTTTAAGCAACCTGTATGTTACCAAAGGGAGAAAAGTTGCAACTTATTTAAAGATGCAGAAGAGATGCATAAGAGTTCGAATTGTTATCCTAAGTGGCACTTGGAATTAAAGGTGCAAATTGCGCACAATGAATGAATGTTAGAACGATAAAGCGATACCGTTCATTCGTTGAGTGACAAATGAGATCTTATCAAGTCTTATTTTCAGTGATAAACAAAAAGACGGATAATGTGCTTTGTGCTACTGTGTTAGGTGAGTATAAAAATATTATGTATTTAACGCAGGATAACATCATGGAGCCCTTGCAAATGGTTTTTTATCGTGAAACCATGGTATATTTACTAAGTAAATTTTGATGCGCCTTCGATCTAATAAAATATTTATAAAATATATGCGCTGATCAATAATTAAGATAATACTAAAAAAAAAATTGGTATTTAAACACCTAACATTATGGTTTCACAAAAAGTATAATGTCAAACTACATTAGAAACAGTTATCAAAACTCATTTTATTTTATGTTATTGTAATAAAATACCATTAAACAAGATGCTTTTCAAGGACTCTATTTTTAAACATGGCGATTTAAAATAGACCTTGCAGTTCTTATTTTCACTCATGTGTTGCCTTATTGGAGCTCTTAGGGCCAAACATCACTCATTAGTGCCTAGTAGTGATTATTTTTACTTTATAGGTCTCGCTGTCTATGCGTTGAATTGGGGATCCTCAAGAGCAACAACACCCTGAATAGAACCTAAAATTATAAATTATGAGACTGCAAGTTGTGCGACTTAAATATTTTAGTAAATTGGTTAGTGTAAACATAAAACTTGTGAGACTTTAAGTTATCTGACCTACTCATCTTAGCATTTAGTTAATTAGGATTAAAATGTACAACAATGTAGAACGTACCAGAAATAATGAGACTGTAAGTTGTGCGACTAATTCATGATTAAGATTTAAGTGTAAAACAATTACTTATCTCAAATTGTGATGCTGCAGTTATCCTCTATTAAGCTTATAATTATGAGACCATCGCAAGATTTGTAGTAGTGTGATTAAAAATAAAATCCGTGTATGACATGAATTTGAAAGTGTTTTATTTTAAATCTTAAAATAACTAAAGTAAGTAAGTAGGTATAGGTAAAATAATCAATATTTTGAAAAGGTATGAAGAAAAGGTAACAAAATACATTTCTTTTTGTATTTAATCGCTACTAGTTTCTATTTTATATCTTCAGGAAAACTTATACATTCGGAAGCATTGGTTGACATTAATTTGTATTTAAAAATCTTATTGTATCTCTGGTAATATAACTATGCTAAGGTACAACAAGAACTCAGTCCTAAAATCAAAAGCCTTCCTGTGACCTAAACTGCTGAGATTTCTTACAAATCTGTCGATTTCTGAAGGTACTTCGCAATTACCCAGAAAATCATTTACCGTCGATATATCACTTGCTCGACATTTTATGTCTTTCTTACCAAAATTTCCGTCTCGCCAGCCAATAAGATGGCGTTTTATAACCCTCAAGTCGATCAAATGCATACCTAGACTCAGCAATATGAAAGCTTTTATCATATCAATCGGAAGACTTAGTAAAGGTGAATCGACTTTGTTTCAAGCGGTATTATAAGTCCATTATGCCAATATTGACCAGGATCGACATATTCTGTCTCGGAGTGTTCATGAGCGTTCTTGGGTCCACTGGGAGTACATTCGGATTTATAGCATTTTAAAGCGTCGCTAAAGATTTCAAAGCTGAATGGCTATGTTATTTTTTACAGTCCATGCTCTAGTTGCTTCTCGAAATTGATGAATTTTGTAGTTGGTATTAAAACATCTTTTTACTTGGCACACGATATGACGTATTTCGAGGTGGGTTTCCTCAAAAGTTTCATTATTCAAATTATCATTTTCAGCCAAATTTCCATCAATAATTTCAGTCGAACTTACACTAAGATCATGACTGCAAAAAAAATGTTTATAGTATAAATCTGAAAAATAGGTAGGTACCTACCTACAACTCGAAAATCAAAATACAAAAGGCGTCCAGAAGGGTAACTCATGAATTGAAATTGACACATGAACATTGAACACATGATTTGAAAAAATACAAAGTTAACTAAGTAAAACGTAGAAAATTTACTTAAATACAAATCATCAAAATCATATTCTATTTAAATTTATAAATATGTACGGAACCTGCGACAGTGATAGAAAAATTCTCTTGACACAATTGTACAAAACAAAGCCAATTATTATAATCTGCTTGTACTTTTTATTATGCATTAAATTGAAATTACTTACCTTTCAACAATTGGAGTATTCTCTTTTGATTGTTTCATAACATTTTCATGGTCTAAAATAGTACATAGACCTGTTAGATCCTAAGTGGTTCTAAATGAGGAAAAAATGTTGCTTAAGGTTTTCAAGAACCATTTTTTGGAACCGATCTACGCGTTATAGTGGCATATTAGAGTACGTTAGACCTTACAAAGGCAATTATACTAGGTTCTAAATAAGCTGCAATAATAACTCTTGAGCCACTACAGGTGATAAATAACTCATATATACTACTTATTTAGTACTAAAGATGCCAAATAAGGAAAAAATATCACCTATTAGGATACAGTTCTTTAGGGGGGATTTTAAGATGTTCTATGCCTCTTTGAGTTCTAAAAATGAGAAAAAATTTACCTTTATGTGTCTATAAGTAATAAATTCGGCTTAATGCTACTATAAGTAATGAAGCAGGAACAAAAATCAATTGTTAGCGATAAAAGACACTCATTTGCAAATTCGAGTGCTGTTTGCATCTTTAAGTAATACCGTACACTCTTGCATCACTTAAATGCTACCTAATGCAAAATAAGTTCTAAAATTCACTAACGTGCTACTTGGGCGATGACATATCGCCATTCGCGTTGCCTAGCAACGAGTCAATAACGTTAGTTCCAATTTTATCGCGTGTCGCTGCTATCGGCATTCGCTATTGCTTAGAAACTCAATAATCAATCCATAACGTGACTGCTTAGCAATTAATCAATAACGTGACCGTCGCTAGGTCACACTTTTTCGGGCGTGCAACCGGTAAAAAAACATGCTTAAAAGAAAAAATAAATGTGGCAAAGTTTTCATGCAAGCAAAATAATTGTCAATTCATAAAAAACTAGATTTCCCCCGCGGTTTTGCTTTATGTTTGATTGCCTCTGTGGCGCGTTAGGAATGTGCCCGACTGCTACGCAAGAGGTCGTGGGTTCGATTCCCACACGGGACACCACTTTGTGTGTCCCACGAATTATTGTCCCTAGTCTGGGTATACTTTGCGTCTGTGACTGTCTGTGACTGTTCATAAAGTCCCCCGCGACACAGGGCTTGTACCCTAATGCGGGACTCGTCTTATAAAAAAACGGGTTGCACTCTGGGAGTGCCAGCAAAAGTGAAAACAGCGATGTGAATGAATTACATAACTGTAAAATTTCATCAAAATCTGCTCAGTAGTTTTGCGTGAAAGATCAACAAACATTATGAGTAGGGTAGCAGTCAGGGCTGGATCTAGGGGATATGATTTCTACCCCCCCCCCCCTCTCCCTCATCGTAAGCACGTTCTCCGCGAAGGTGAAGGACGCTATCATATTTTTTTTTGCCCCGCCTTAAAATAACCCTAGTCCCGTATCCGTCACTGGAGCAGTTAGTTTTTATTGCCTCACTCTATGGACTTTCTAATAGGTTGCACGAGCAGCCTATTAGAAAGTCCATAGAGTGAGTCAGTAGAGTGATAGTTACGAAACTATAATAACGATTTATCACAAAATATATAAGACAAAGAATGGCAAGGAATCCTAGGAATCTTATGTATTACTAGCTGTCCCGCGCAACTTCGTATGCGTCAATATTCCCCGTTTATGCATTGCTGCTCCGCTCCTATTGTTGGTAGCGTGATGTTATATAGCCTATAGCCTTCCTCGATAAAAGGGCTATCTAACAGTGAAATATTTTTTTAAATTCGAAGCAGTAGTTCCTGAGATTACTGTGTTCAAATAAATAAACAAACTCTTCAACTTTATAATGTTAGTATAGATGACTGCCTTTGATCATATGACAGAGTAAAAGCACTGGTTTGGCCAATTATATTTTAAATAAAAAGGTGTAGATAGGTTACATAATCAACATTCGATCTTTAAAAACGGCGAACTAATGCTTAAATAGATAACCAATATATTGCAATGTCACACTATTATAAAAAAAGCCGTAAAAGTTAATAAAAATAGCCTATGTCACCCGGGGTTAGTGTAGCTTCACAACGATAAAAGAATTTTTCAAATCCGTCCATTAGTTTCGGAGCCTATTCAATACAAACAAACAATCAAATCTTTCCTCTTTATATTATTAGTATAGGTGGAGTTTTCCCGGCGAAGATCATAGTTTCAGTACCAAAGTACGTTGACTCTCTAATGGTTTACTATAACAAAAAAAACTACAAAATCAATAAATATTTCCCAAACCCTTTATAAACCAAGATGATAGACAAATTATCCCTCCAATTGGCAGCGCAATTAGATGCCAACAATTATTTGGTATAACAACACTGTCACCCGACCCCTGCGAAATAATTTGAGCGCTAATTAATTTAATTGACTCCATGGGGACGGTGTTGCCATAAATCGTTATTAGTATATATAAGGATTATTGTACAGTTTTTATTAGGAACTTACTGCTTACCCCGGTTTTGCAAGGGTACAATTTACCCTCTAGAGATTTATAAAATCAAATAAAGAAAACCGGCCAAGAGCATGTCGGACTATGCTCAGTGTAGAGTTCCGCAGCCGTTATTACAAATAAATGCACTTGGTAAATATGAAAAAATCTGATTTGATAGCACCAGCAGAAGAGCGTATGTTCATGGCACTTACGCCTTTTTGTTGAGAAACGCAGTTTTTCGACAGGAAGTCGATATAGGTAGTAGGTATGAAAATGTGTAGCCGACTACTGTTGACTTAATAAAAACTTTTTAACAAAAAATATTACCGACTTCAAAAATAAATACAAGGCAACTAAAAAGCAAAAAATAATATAAGTACCTAGTATAACAAAAACAAATTAAACATTTTGAAGTTGGTGCCATGAAATAGTAGTCTTTATGTTTTATTCGGCACCAACTTCAAAATGTTTAATTTGTTATTCTAGGTATATTATTTTTTGCTTTTTAGTTGCCTTGTATTTATTTTTGAAGTCGGTAATATTTTTTGTTAAAAAGTTTTTATTTCTCACTTTTTAGTGGGTTGGTTTATAATTCACTTAAGTTACAATAGGCTTATGTCATCTGCTCAAATCCTTTTACGAAATATTGCTTGCTCCTATGCAGGGCCGTTAATTGTTGAAGAGTTCACTATCAGCTTTATTACATTGTTTAATAGTAGTATATCGAGATTAAAGTGCTACTCAATACCATATTAAAGTACTTAATTGAATCGCAAACTGTGAAATATTGAATAGGTCTGCTCGTAATTCTTGGTCTTCATCATCAGTTCCACTTCGCCAATTGGTGTTTTTGAGAGTAAATGCACGAATCACTATGTAGGTGTGCTTTTAATATTTTAAGAATTCCCTCGATTTCTTCAGGATCCCATCATCAGATCGTGATCTGGGGACAATGGGACCAACTTGGAAATATACCCTTTCAAACACAAAAAGAATTTTTCAAATCGGTCCAGCCGTCTTTGCGTAATCAGTGAACAAACATACAAAAAAAAAAAAATACAGACGAATTGAGAACCTCCTCCTTTTTGAAGTCGGTTGAAAAGTCACCATCCTCCTCCGGCTTATTTTGATGAAATTTTATTTAAATGTCTAATACTGTCCATTCTGTCATTCATTTCATTTAAATGGACAGTTTTCCGGAAATATTTTCCATTTTGGACCAACCGCGAATTGGACCAAGCGCGTATTGGACCAATCGCAAATTCGACAAACCGCGAATTGGACCAACCGCGAATTGGACAAGCAGCGAATTGGACCAATCGCGAATTGGACCAACCGCGAACTGGATCAACAATTTTTTGCACGGTTAAAAAGACATAGGATTATGATAAGTTAAACAACTTACGCAACTTTCGGAGCGATTATTTTCAAAAATATTCACTTAGTGTAAAAAGTTTATTAGAAACCTTAAAATAAGGTATGGTAAGGTATATAATAAGGTAGGGAGTGCGCCCCCCCCCCCCACCAAAAATACATATATTTTTATTTAGCTATCAAAGTAAGTACGTAAGTAAGTAAGGACATGACGAAACTATAAGGGTTTTTTTACCATTTAGCTACAGAACCCTAAAAAATATTGTCTCATGGTTGATTTAGTGGTTAGTGACCCTGACTGTTAAGCTAGAGCTCGTAGGTACGATTTCCATCCAAGATAAAACTTTGTGTGATGATTAAGACTGTTTATTCTGTGTCTGGATTTCATTTATCTAAGTACGAGTATATGTATTTTTTTTTTTTAAAACGACTCCCGTAGTAAGGTTCCTGATACTAGCCCTAGTGTCGCGGGGGACTGTACAAACATACAACTACTACTACTGCTTTAGTTTTGTGGTTGTAAAAATGATTTTTAATAAATAACTAATATATAATAAAATAATAATATAACATAACGCTTACAACCAATAGGAGCGGAGCAGCAATTAAAAATGTTGCAAAAACGGGGAAAATTTACGACGACGAAGTTGCGCGGGTCAGCTAGTCTCTAAATACGACAGGAGTTGTGACAATGGCGGCAAACTGACATGTAATTATTTTAGTATGTAAAATATACTTGAAATACGTTATAACTGGATAAGAACGAGACTTTGTTATTCAAAGAAGAAAACAAATAGAAAAAAAGAAAATAATCCTCGATTATATGAAGGGAGCAAAGAGGAAAAAAAACGGGCAAGTGCATTTTGGGCCACGCACAATAAATAACAGGGTTCCGTAGCTGCCCAGCACAATAATGTGGTATAAGGAGTGGGTTTTCTGTTGTACTTATTTTTTATTACTAACTTCAATAAGTATTTTTCAATAGAATTCGTACGAAAATTTTGTTTCTTCTCACTTTGTCTGCTGTTACTCGTTAACTTGTAAAGCCTACTTAGCTGTGATAGCCTTTTAATTTCATTATATACACTACTAATCTAAATTTTATTACATCTCTAAAAACAACCATTTAGCCGGCAGGGAGAGGTGACACTTCACTCTAACAAAAATTTACACTTTAAACCTTAATATTTCACAAATGGATCTCTAAATTGAAAAGTCATATTCCCAACCCCTAGCTATTTATAAAATACCTTTCCACCGTCACCACATCATGGGGTAGGAGAGAGAAATAATGACATTCCCACTTAAATGAAAAAAAACAGGATTTTATTCTACCACTTTGTCAGCGTGCTATATTACAGCTTTCTAGTACTAGGGGTCTTTGAACTAGCCTGGGAACAGACAGACGGACGGACGGACATGACGAAACTAGAAAAACTAAAAAACTGGTACAAATGCCATCACCACAAGTATTTTTATTTTTCTGTATCCTTACACGTTGACAGCCCTAGCGCGATAGCGAATATTGTATTACTGCAGTATTGTATTACTTCAGCATTGTAACTTTGGGATCGATCTCAAATACGCTTGCATCAAGTATGCGTCTCGAGAGCGCAATAACGACATTCTAGTACGGTGCGCAAGCGTTTTTAAGATCGATCCCAAAGTTACAAGAATACGAAAATGGCCGTTTTAATCGAAACTTAACTGTAACTTAACTGCAACTGCACTGCTATAAATACGTGAATTGACCCGCTGAACTCTCCTTATTTTGTGGTACCTACGAGAGTTATCTTTTATTTAATAAAAAATACAATAAAACGCCTAATGTAGTATGTTTTTGTAACTAAATAAAATAATAACACTGACACGCACCGGACAAAATCACAATGAATTTACTTTCAAAATAAGTATCCCTAATTAAAAAAGCGAAATTTCACGCTTAATTTGCAATTTCAACCCTACTATTATAACATTATGCTCAATGTAAGCATTCGTGTAATCATCAGTAATCAAGTGGGGATCATCCCCAGTGATGTAATCCTATCTCGAGGGACTAGCGACTAACAGGTGATGTTCGAGACTAATTGGACTTTGTGATAGAAAGGGTGACTTGAAAAGTATTTTATTTTTTTCATTTGATCCCTGCGATGATGCCAGCGTACAGTATATTGGTCATCGCGTTAAAATTACCCATGTCTTTCCTTAAAGTTTAAGCTACATTATACCAAATTTCATCAAAATCGGCGTAATAGTTTCAGAGATTAACTATGCTATAGCAAATTGCTTTATTGAAAATTATGATTATTTGTCTATCATTATTACTCTCGTATAAACCTAATAATTTACACTCGTTGTAAAAGTAAGAAATAGCGCACTTTTACCAGTGATTATTAATAATTTACCTTAGTATCGGTAGATGTAATAAATTTGTTTTATTTAATGCGTTTTTGTATCTTTTATGGTATTTTAGTTTTAAATTAATGATGATAATTAATTGTTGAGAATTATTGTTTATGTTAATTGGTAATGAAGATGATGATTAAGCTGTCAAGTTCGCATTAGTCAAAATTGTAATCGCATCTTCTCCGTCGTGTTTTAAAAAACACCTTTGTGGTCACAAACAAGTACCTCGTGAAATTGGGGTGGATGTACTCGGTTTTCAATTTTTTGACCCTGTTTTGTACATAAACCAGGTTAAGGTAAGTACTTACTGACCTACTGGACAAATAAATTCAAGTCTTATTTTATTACTTTTACCGACGAGAGTAGAAAATTATTAATAGCAACCGAAAAAATTAATAAAATTCAAAAAAATCAAAACTCTTTATTCACTTATGATGCAAAACAACTCTTGTGATACGTCGGAATTCTACATGTACATGTAATGCCAAGTTCGCAAACAATAGGTAAAGCCGGAGAAAAGAGCCTGGCAATAAAAACTCGCGGCCACTCTTTTCAAATTGCCAATTTTACAATGTTTGAATGTTTATAAACTTGATATGGGGGTAAGGTGCTACGACTAATTTACTATACACCATGTTGAAGTTGATGAATTTCAATGTTATTATCACATTTACCAAATCATGAGGTAATTATTAATAATAATAAATAATTTTGAATAATTTTCAATTAAAATTAATTAGAAACAAATTAATAAAACTAGTTTTTACCATGCGCATTATGTTTGATTTTAAATCCTAGCAGCCTCCCCGCGGCCTCAGTCCGTGTAAGTGTTCCTGAGAATCAAACTATCTCCTTACAAAATTTAACCTAAATCGGTTAATCCAACTCTTTGGTGCGGTGGGAGTGTGTCCGACTGCTACGTGAGGTCGCGGGTTCGGTTTCCACACGGAAAACCACTTTGTGTGATCCACAAATTGTTGTTCCGAGTCTGAGTGTACTTTGTGTCCGTGACTTGTATGTTTGTAAAGTCCCCCGTGACACAGAGCTTGTAACCCTACTGCGGGAGTCGTCTTTTTTTTTAGAAAAAAGAGTTATAATGTTAGTTTGGATTTTTACCATTTTACACAGACTTCAAAAAGGAGGTTTTCAATTCGGATGTTTTTTTTAAGTGTGTTCGGGCATTACTCCTTCTCCTTTTTTTGGTTCAAAAAGGGTTTATTCCGAAATGATCCCATACTTATAAATTCCGTAAAGAACTGATTATGAGTTTCGGAGGTAGAGAAACGAAACTCCTCAATAAATAACAGAAAGTCAACCGTGATTGAAGTCGGTTAGATGTTTATTTTAAAATAACTTTTTTTAGAAAAATGAACAATCTTGTAGAAAAAAGAAATAAGCACATCACCGAATGTAAATTTCGCTGACACACTTTTATGTTTTAGTTTATACCTCTGGTGTTTTTTAAACTAGAACAACGCTTTAAACACTAAAACCTTCCCAGAAAAATATGCAGTCGAATAGCTAAAGCATCATAATGATAATAATATGATAATATCTTGAGACAACTCACACAACGCTATCTGATCCCAAACTAAGCAGAACTTGTACTATGGAAACCAGACAACTGATAAACATACTTATATATTTCTAAATATATACACATTATAGATAAATTACACCCCGACACAGAATAAACCATCGTGCTCATAACACAAAGTTTTATCCTGGGTGGGGATCGAACCCACGACCTCTTGCGAAGCAGTCGGATACACTCCCACCGCGCCACAGAGGATCATCAGATCGCTAGCTTTCGATAAAATCACGGACATACGTACTTACATACATACATACGGGTCAAACAGAGAACCACCTTGTTCGAAGGTGGTTACAAAAGTTACATCAAAATCCGATTAGTAGTTTTGCATAAAGAACGACTAATATCTATCCATTATAAATATATATGTACAAAAAGATATACATATATATATATTTTTTTTTTTTTATTTTAAAAGTAACTAGCAATGTGGGATTTTCGTCCCACATTACTACATTACTAGCCACCCTGTTAACCCCTCCAGCTAAGCTCAATGGCTTGTGTTAGGAGTGGGTTCACGTAGGTAGTATAATGGGTAGGATTCGAACCCGCGACCTCACGATTGCGAGACCGATGCCTCAGCCATTAGGCTACCGCCGCTTCAATATATATATATATATATATATATTCATAATGTGTACAAATCGCGAAAGTTTATCAACATTAATATCTATCCACTTTCACAAACTTACAGATTTATAACATAAGTAGGATTAGTATACAATGGATACTACTCTTTATTTTCATAAAACTACACAATTCAGTTGTTGAAAGTACTTAACGCCATCTCTGGGCGCAACTTAGCATTAATTTTAAACGAAGTTCTCACTGTTTTACGTAGATGGCGCTATATTCAATTTTTTTATGTAAGTATAGTGAAGAGACATGTTTTTAGCAAGAATTTTTAATATCGATGAAATTAAATTAAATTGTCATCAATGCGATCGCCAACCCGCTCGCCAAGCGTGGCGATTATGGCAATTACCCCCAGGATCTACATACTAGTAGGTTCTACTGGGGAGACCCGTGCCCAGCAGTGGGCCATCTTATGGGTTGATATGTAAATTAAATTGTAAATTTGCAAAAACACGGGCAAGTTGTAGATGGTGGTACAGTTTTTATGTTTCCACATATTTAACCACAAGTGGTATGCAAAATTATATTTGGACTAATAACATGAATTCAATAATTATTATCACAATAGATACTTATTTATTTTTATAATTGAAAGTACTTAAATGTACCATGTGATTACCATTTGCGCTAGAACTGATACAGCTATTAACAACGACCAGACAAAGGAATTGTTTTATTAACGTCCCTAAATGTCTTTAAATAGAATACGAATGAATAAGTTACATAATTTCAAGTGTTAATAAAAAAATCCACTGTCATATTTTGACGTCATTTATTCATAAAGACAATTCAATAAATGAACGCACTAAATTACAATTATTTTGAGATATGTCACTTAAAAACTAATCAGTGGTGTGTATTATGTTGTAACAAACATTACAATTATTTTGGTGTCACAGTTACGTTGTTTTACTTGGAATTTCTTGTATTACTTGCATGGAATCATTTTGGAGGTTTATCGTCTGGGTCATTTTGAGGAACCACCATAATAACACCACTTTTTCATAATATTCATAATCATTATGTATATAATAAGCTACAATACTTTAACGCTATTGTTATAAGATGTTACTGGAAGACAAATCGTATGGCATATAATATTTTAGTACAATATCATTTAATACAAATGCACCGATACGTACGCAACACTACAAAACTATTGAGGAAAAAAATCTACTGAAGTACAATACAAAATATTAGGAAAATAGAATTATATATTCTTTATATTCTCATCTAGTAGAAAAAGTTTTCAGAAACGTCAGAATTCTTAAAAATGAATGTAATTATTATTATTTTTATTAGAGCCCGACCGACAGTAACTTGGAATTATAACGATATTCGATTCAGACTATTCATAATTAATTATTTTAAAACGAAAATTAATATTTAATTTTCTAGATACACTGATTTTAACGACGTAGAATAAGATTTAAATAATAATTTTCCCTTTCGTTTAATCTTCCATTATCATAATCATCAGGCTATAAACGTAAACTGCTGGACATAGGACTCTCACAAGGTTCGCTTTACTGATCGGTGTTGCGCCGCTTGAATCCCGCGATTTTTCCTAGGTAGTCGTTTGTCAGAATGTAACCGTTCCTCTAGAATTTTTAAATATATCTGTCCTCTGTTCTAAAGCTTTTAAATAAATAAAGACCTCCAGCCGGGCCCTTTCATTAGTAGAATCAAGTTGAATCGAACGATTGATATTCAAATGTCAAAAATTCGAAAAGTGGCTTACTTAGTCAAGAAATATTTACAATACAATAGATAGAGAAGCTATTGTAATGTATAATAAATATATCGAAAAATGTAATATACAAAAAAAAGCAAGGATCAGCTTCGCCAAACAAAAGCAATGTACAGCTAAAAGCGATTACAAGGGACTATAAGACTAACTTAATTTAATCCTAAATTGATATAAATTAACTTACGATATAACAGTGATCACAAACGTATGTTCCACATTAACTTATTTAATTACGAAAAACGATATGTTTATTTGTAATTGATGAGTAAGTATTAATAATAAATAATTAGTCACACGACATTTTTTTAAATTTGAAAGCATAACACACAGCGATCCTTAACTAGCAAAACTTGCCTACTAGTGTCATATAATTATATATTTATAAATAATATCTCCGTTATTCTAAAATATGTATTTACTTTACAAATAATTTAAATACTAAAAGGAGAATAAAGTATATAAAATGCTTATCTACTAAATAAATGATTAGATGGAAAATATAGTACAAAAATAACTATTTACGGCGTGAAAGTTTTAAGAGGTAGATTCTTGGTTTAGTATAGTGGTTCACCGTTTCATATTTTTCGACTATCTAAATCACAGATTTAGAATAAACTAAACAGCGAGCCATCCTAGTTCTATATTTTTTCCTTTTTTTTTATTTCCGGAACTTCCCCCATCGGCAAACCACAGGAACAAGTGTTGATCAAAATTGTTAATCATTTGATATGGCAAAGTTTCTGATGAAGTAACAATATCTAGCCTACTTTAAATTTGTAATCTAAATAGTTAAGACAAGAATTTGCGTGCTCAGCATTAACTTAAAAAGCTAATTTTATATTCAAACCGCTCGCTCCCCAGAAAAAAAAATTGCACGCTCAGTTTTCATTTAGATCAGTGCGTAATTTGCGTTTATAATCAGCTCGAGATCTCAAGAAATATATTAAATATATATATTTAAATATGTTAACAGCTCAAAGCTTAATTATTTTTTGTTCAGTTCAGGTAGTAAATAACTGTACTTAATTAATTATAAACATCGATTAAAATACACCTACAGCAATAAAATTCACACAAAAATATTTTACACGCTAAAAAGTAATAAGGTACTTTACTATACTTAATGTTACTCACACCTAATACTATAAAAACACTAGTAAGATGCAAGTTTTGCGCACAAATACAACATCAATATTCAGCCACAGTGTCGCATCGACGGCATTAATAAAAAACGTACTTATTGCTTGTACACGTAATATCGAGTAGTGTCACCTACCGCAAACAATCATAAATTAATACATCTTTATATTATAATTACAATAATGACTTTTTTAATTAAAATTATATATTATTATCGTGTGATATGTTTTATGAGTAATGAATTTAACTATTATTAATGATACAAACGATTTTTTTAACCAATTTTTTATATGAGCGTAGTGAGAATTAATAATATATTGTTAAATATATTCTAATTGAAAAATAATGAGATTGGGATGTACTTCTACGTACTTGCGATGCAGCCATTAAACAAATGAATAACGGAAAACCGCTTGATCGCCCTTTAGCCAGTTTAAGAATCTCAAACTTTATATTAAGAAATGATTCCTTTGGTACAGCTAGTAGTATATTATATATTATATTATCTTATAACTTTTAAACTTACGCGTTGCATTATAAATACAATTTGACACGGGAATAAACGCGTTTAATCTAGGTAAAGTTATTTACCTTATGCTTGACGTTTCGATCGGGTTACACCGACCGTGGTCACAAGCTGACTCAGTCAGCTTGTGACCACGGTCGGTGTAACTATATTATTTTAACTATATCATTGTAATTATATTATCTGTGGTACAGTTTTAAAAATATTCAAGTTATCTATTATTTCACAGTACTCTATCAACTAAGACATCAAATAAGTTTTAACTAGCCTCAAAGCTTTGCGATACCACCGGCATCGTTCGTCAAAACATAAAACAACACAATTGACGTTAATATTTGCTCATAACAAAATTTTATGACTAAATATTATACTATGATATAGCTTTGACATAGAAATAAAGAACTTTCCGCCAAATATAGTAATAAAATAAGCATTCTGGCTACGCTCATAATTAACCTACTTTTTAAGATATTTCAAATTATATGTAAGCCAATTTTCATCCGAAAAGAATAAAACATATTCAATAAACTATCCTAAATTAGGTTAATTGGGGTTACATGGGGATTAAATACATTTTTACATCATATTTAACCTTCAACAACATTTTTAAACAATCTTTTATATATTTTGATTATTTGAGAGCATATTTCCATCTTGAATATACATATAAATATAAAACAGTTATTTGATTATAATATTACTGTGACTATTCTAATTTCGACGTATCGAATATCGATATAACATTATCGACAACGCGCACATCACTATCATCAAAGATTTTTCACCGTCTATATCTTTCGCTCACTATCGAGTTTTTTGTAATAAATCCAAATAGTTTTTTATATTTTTCATATGAAAATATTTACAACAAAAAATGTAACTTTATTTCATCACTAAATCGTTAATCAATCATGAAATATTATGTACTTTTTAAAAAGTGACGAAGCATTTTAAATTAACTATTAAAAATCATTTAGATTTACTGCAATAAACGCATTTTACAATATTTTGACACGATATACTAACAAATATATTTAGAAGATTGACCTAATAACATTTTTGGCATTTTTGTTATCATTTTGTTCAGAATAGAAATTGTGCAACAATTATGATTATATTTTTTTTATAATATACATATACTTTATTTTCAATTCTAACTTAATCCACAGGATTTTTTATCGTATTAAATATTAAAAACAAAAACAATCCGTATTCAGTAAAATAAATAGTTGAAATTAATTTAAATTTATGAATATTGAGTGGAAACTATTTTTTTTCTCCTTTGTTTTATTTCGTATCTAATCTCCTAAATATATCTGAAGTATTTTAAGCAAACATCATTAATATATTCTCACTTGCCTTACAAATAACAACATTTTGACTACCGTTCTAAGAAACCGCTTGGCATTTTTTTTTTAAATTGAGATCTCACTATTCAACGATCTACATGTGAACCTCTTTACGAACAATGTAAAAGTATTTTTTTTAAACCATCAACACCTTCACGTAGTTGAAACAAGAAAAAATTAAAAACTCTTATAAAAGTTAAAATAGTAAAGAACTTAGTAAGTAACTACAGTTTGTTATGAGTTTGGTAAACTATCTAGAATTTATCTAAATAATGTACTTTTAATGTTTCTTATTATCTTCAATCACTTCCATTACAATTAATATCATTTCTTTAATTCTTCATTTTAGGTGAATTAATTTATCCGAATATTTTGTGCCAACAATCAAAAATAAATAACTCTTTTAAAAATAAATCATATACCATTTCCAACGTACAAATAAATCCGAACATTATTTTCGCTTGAAATAATTTATAATTTCGTAAAAAAATAACAATTTAAATTCAACTGACCATAAAGAATAGATATCGGCACAAGTCGTGAGCACAGATGCAATAGTAGGGATAAGTTCTCCTTTTAAACACTCCATTATACAATTTAGTAGTAGTTAAATGACAAAATAAACTCAAATAGACAAAAAGCATGGATTCATCAACGCGCTGTGCCACTCTCAAACCCAAAAAAAACCACAATCGGCTTACAATTCGTGCCAGTAAATACAATAACTTTTGTACCCACGACTCGTACCAATAACTAAACACAATTAAAAAGTTAATCAACACTGTACCTACTCCATCGTGTCATACTGCACCTTCTTTACTTTCAGATAGCGCCATGCAGCGTACGCGCATAGTGTAGCAGCCGTTGCAAGCGCTAGCGCAGCGCCAACCGCCACCGGTGCCGATTCTGCGCGAGCGCGGGATGATCGGGCGCACGCCCATTGAGGACCGAACTCTCCTCCTCGCTTGTACATAAATGGTTGTAGACGCATTTCGCGTAGGTACAGCTTAGCACGATGTCCTGTGGCAGCACTGGAAATAACAATACAATAATTAGGTAACTACTTAAAATGTAAAAAAAACCTTGCTTTTATTAAAACCGACATGTCTGTTTATATTAATATTTTTGAAATAGAATTTTACATAGCTTAAAATCTAAAATCCTAGGTCAATTAAAATCCAAACAACTGGACATGCAGAATGCAACATGGATTTATGCTAAGGTTTCCATTGCATCGATCACAGAAAAATCTACCACACAAACGCTGATACACAAAACCAGACAACCAAAAAAGACTCGTTTATTTTTTCTTCTTGGTTACTAATCTGATGAATATAATAAATGCAACATACAATTGAGCATGTGAAAGAACATATAATAAAACATATTGGATTCCACAGGGATCCTTACTGGGACCAACATTTAAACTTGAAAAACATGCAACTTACTTTGTATCCTCTTCAAACATCTCGATAATTGTTTCTTCAGGACAGGTATATGATTTTCCTACTGGTGTTGGAAACAGAAGTTCCCTGGTGTCAGTACTAAGTGTCACTTTTCGCCCTTGGTTCGCAGCATGTTCTAGAATTCTGGCACTGGAGTTGTAAGTGAGTTTGATACTTTCAGCGTACCAACGTTCTCCACCTGGTGTCTGCAAAAAACAAAGAACTATCGTTATTTTTTGAAGTAATATTAGTAAAGGTATTTTAAAACCGTATTGTAATATTCTTATTAACAAAAGTAAATAATTATATTAAAGAATGAAATGGTGACCGTGATTTCTTTCTTCTCTTGTCTATTATTTTAACATTTACTTTGCACATTTGCCAATTTCTAAATGAGTTAAAATTGTGACGTTTATAAACATTGCTTTGTCTCTGATACACAAAATATAAAGCCACCTCTGTATTCTGTCAGTTAGTGCGCTATCATCACCATCATAAATCAATATATTGGCTCACGGTTTTCACTGTAACTTATAAAAAAACTCCCATTTTTGATATTGTATTAATCTATGTGGTTTTTTTAGTTTGTAATGTACTAACTAAAACAACTGATAGTTAATTCTATTTGTGATAATAAATACTTACTTTAGAAAAGGACCACTCTAAAGAGAAGTCCTTAAAGGTCAGTACTAACGTCTGCGCGTCTCCATCCTTACACGTACCGCCCACATTGGCATTGTTCGGCACAAATGTGTTTGCATCCTAAAAATAAAGAAATCATTTGTATTATATTTAGCAAACACTTTAGGCTGTCAATAATCAACTAGAAAATCTTTTCTAATACGCAGTTGCAAAACTTAACTTGATTCATTGAAACTATTTAGATAAGAATCCTTTAAAAAGTGTTATTATTTTTTTACAATAAAGTAAAGAAATATAGTATAATCATCTTGACTTTGTGTAAGTGACATAATTATATATTAATAAAGATAGATTAATATAAAGATAAAATTATTTAAAGATAGGTACAATTTTATCGATAACATACAACTATCAATACGTTGTCCCAACCCTATATATGTCAATGTGACATCTGTCACAAATTTAAGCTCGAATTCATGAACAAGAAGAATATTTTGGCACTTGGATGACATAAACATGAGGGCGCTTTACAAGATGGCGGTATTAGTTCTGATTTCGGCTAAACGATCCTTGTAGTACTGTATTATAGGGGCGTCTAAACGGACAATTTTTTACGGCAATTTGTGGCGGCAATGCTGTGGCCGGCAACATGGCAGTACTCGCCAATATTGATTTGATGGTTGCCGGACGATCGATTTTCCGCAATGTTGCCCGGATAATTTTGTTATTGTTTCATTCGCTCTCTATTTTATTGTTGCCGGGTTTTGTAGCCCATTTAGGAGACTGAATCATGCACCATACAATTGTAGACATATTGCCATTATTGGCCAAGCAATTAGTTGCCAATAATGCCGCCACAAATTGCCGTAAAAAATGGCCCGTTTAGACACCCCTTATGAATGACATACTTACAGCTCGCTCATTGAGTTTGGTGACGTATGATATGTCTAGAAGCGCGTCAACCATCAGCAGTATACAAGTCTCACTGCTGCCTATCAGTCGATATGTCGCTGTGTTTAAGCTTCGCTCTGTCACTGCTTCCTGTGAATAGACAGTAAGAAAATAAGCACACAACAAAAAAATATTGTCGATACTCAAAATATCTCGAAACACATTGCGATTTCCAGCATACGTGTTTTTGATGAAGAAATATCTGATCGCTGGCATTTATTTATTAAAGTAAAATAAATAATAATGAACTTTCGGTACCATTGTCCGTTTTTAGCTGTTATTTGAACCGATTTTTTTTTTATAATAGACAGGAGTCAGTAAATTAGCGTGCAATATATTGAAATAAGGTTTTTTACATGTTTGTTTTTGGTCTTAATTGTTGGGATAATTCGTACACAAACTTTTTACCGAAAAAAAAAAATGGGCACCGTTCACATAAACACAGTATCTATCAAGAAACACCTTTACTTATACAAGACTTTACCAAGACTTAACCATTTTAACTATTTTAAGATATGTTTACCAATATTATTCTAAAAAAATATCAACCGTGCTAATTAAAACTTCGTTCGGTCGGGATTTGAACCCGCACAAGAAGGCACCGAGCTACGGTCGGAATCGTCGAAAATAATATATATTAAAGTATTACCGTTGAACCGCCAGGCGCGACGGTCGTCTTACTATACTTGGTGACCCTCGGCCTTCTGGTTGATGCCTGACTGTCGAGCTGCAAACTCTGCACTGAGCACACCACCAACACTGCCAACACACACCGCATAGATATATCACTGCACTCCACAATACATGTAAACTGGGTTGAAAACAGGTTCAACATCAAGCGCTCTAATTTTTTTAAAATCATATATAAACTGAAAATACACCCGGTAAATAAGGACTTTGAATTGTTTTCAACACTTTGGAACCCTAAATTTTATTACCGAGAAACTTAAACTATTTTTCAAAAAATAAAAATGTTTTAAAAATTTAACGCCAAACACTGATTAGAATATAGAAAACTGATACATTTATTTTATAGTACGATAATTTGACACTAAGTAAGTACCCATAATTGTTTAATATAAATTCTATGGACGCTAAATTGTTTTCAAAAACTTAGCACTTTCTGTACTACGGTAATGTATATCGTCACAAATAACCCAATAAGGACTAATATAAGAAACAAACATTGAGTTTTTTGAAAACACATATTTGAAATTACTTCACACTACTACACTACACTACTTTAAAAACACATTCTACAGATAATTTGTTTGACATTATCGTGTCATATTTACTCCGTTAGTCACATTATAACAAACAAATAATATTTTTGACATAATTGCACTTGAATAGCACTAAAAGTTTGCATATTAATCTACTTTTAAGAATATTTTCTCGCAATGAAACCAGTCTGTAACAAATATTGTCGCGCCGTTGTTGACTGCATATGCACTGCTAAATCTAATAACAATGTTGATTTGTTTAGGGATGGGACGAGAAACTATCGATAAACCATTTTGAAAGTTTAGCGACACTTATCTGTTGTTTAGCTATCTGACTTATAGGTCCAAGCGACCAGTTCATTAAAAAAAATCTATAAAATACATTTTTATGTATGTTTGGACATTATGTACCTTTTAGAAGAATTTCTCTTTATGATGGCAGATGAAATAGGATTAAAAACCGTATCCAAATTGACTGCCTAATTTAGATACACTAATAACACAAACAAACAAATGCCGAAGGTAACTTAACTATGTTTTTTTTACTATTAAGATAACTAGCAATGTGGGATTTTAGATTCCCACATTCCAAGCAATCCTGTTAACCCCTCCAGCCAAGCTCAATAGTTTGTATTAAGAGTAGGTTCACGTCGGTAGTATAATGGGTAGGATTCGAAGCTGCGACCTTAAACGCCTTTAACGCCGTGACTTCAAATGTTTACTTTAGTTCTAAGCGCAAATTTTAAGCTCAGTGGCGAACGGTTCATTTTATTGCGTAAGAGTCGCTTCAACTCGGTATGATTCCACGTATAAAATCAACCAATCATTGACGTACCCGTATCTTCATGTTATAGACCGAACGAACGCTATTGATTAATTTTATTTTGGATAATACCAAGTAGGACAACGCACTTAAAATTTGATACATTCAAAGGTGTCAAATTTAAACTAAGTGAATAAACTAATTAGATTGTAAAACTGAAAGGTAAGAACCGTTATTAAAATAATAGAGATGACGATGATTAAATTTGAGACTGAAACAAAATCAAATTAACAAACCTAATCAAGATAATATCTAAAGTTGAAGATACTAAAGAACTCTTGGGTCGAGGTAAGAACCTTTTGTTCAAATACTTTTAGTCTATTAACGAAATAAAACCAAGATTAAGTAAAATTGGAGTTAGTACACGATCAAATTTACAAAGACATTACCTACTTATATTTTAAAATTATTATACTTATATTTTAATCCGTAGTGTACGTATCTATCTTATAAGAATAAAGTTAAGATAATTTGAGGACAAAATTAATTTAGATGGTCTTATGTATATTAATTTACTCGTATCTTTTCATGAAATAAGTACCTACTAAAACTATAATTGACGTACCTTCAACAGAAAACCTTTGCTATGTGCAAAGAAACATTTTATTGTACTGTCGTAAAAAATGGAATTTAATGGAATTTTTTTTCAAAATATCTAGCAATGTGGGATTGATTTCTACATTAATAGCAATCTTTTTTTTTCAAAATATCTAGCAATGTGGGATTGATTTCTACATTAATAGCAATCTTGTTAACCCCTCCAGCTAAGCTCAAAAGCTTGTGTTAAGAGTAGGTTCACGTCGGTAGTATAATGGGTAGGATTCGAAACCGCAACCTCACGATTGCGAGACCGATACCTTAGCCATTAGGCTACCGCCGCTACATTTTAAGGTATTCCAAGGTATATATTATTTAATTCCTATTTAATAGGTATTCAAACTTAGACCTTTTATTTCAATGAGGTGATTCACAAAACCAACTTACAATATAGGTTGGTCCATACACTAAAACTAATTAACCTGAAATAGGTCATTTTTTCCTTAACTCCTTGACACATATGCTTAAATAATTATAATTTTTCCTATAGCTACAGAAGTATACAACATACATCCGATCCTTTTTCGGCTTAAAGTTAAAACCAACTTGATTGATGGTACGACCCTCAGCTTTTACGGTATAAAGGCACACTGTGAGCCCACGAAACAATTAAAATATTAATAGAAAACACACCGTCATGGTGTGTAGCTATTTTAATACTTATTGTTCATTTATAATACCAACTTCAGGTTACATACTCGTAGGTAATTCAGGTTAACGTGTTATCATTAGCCTATTTATGCCACTTTTGTAATATACCTTATGAAAAAGCGGCACACTTTACATAAAAAACAAATGGGCCAAATTTGGGAAAACACATTGTGGCCACATTTGGAACCGAAATTAAAATATTAAAAAACTGACACGTCACTTAAAAAGCAATATAGAAATTTTCTACGTGAAAGGTGCCAAGCGTTTTTGCGCTCAGATGATAATGCAACCTTATCAAAAATATATATGTATATATTAAAATATACTAGCTACTAGAAATAAGAGATTGTGTGTCGTACATTACTAGCAATCCTCTTAACCCCTCCAGGTAAGCTAAATTGATTGTGTTAAGAATGGGTTCACGCCGGTAGTATAATGGATAACATTCGAACCCGCTACATGACGATTGCGAGTCCAATGTCTTAGTCATTAGGCT
This sequence comes from Herminia tarsipennalis, assembly GCA_945859575.2. Lineage (NCBI taxonomy): Eukaryota > Metazoa > Arthropoda > Insecta > Lepidoptera > Erebidae > Herminia > Herminia tarsipennalis. Next base: position 5,607,850 of record OX243857.2, on the reverse strand, counting down.
ACCGACTAACTATGAATGTGAATGTCATTGAAGAAGAAGAAGAAGAAGAAGAAGAAGAAGAAGAAAAACAAAGAAGAATAAATTAATAATTTTGGAAACTTCAATTCAATTTCACAACCTATTCTGTCGAATTTTGTTAAAAGTTTGCAAATTTTGTATTATTAATTAATTTTCTATCTCTTTTTTAAATCAAATCGTGAGAGGTCGTTAGCGATACTTCTAAAGCTTTATATGTTTATTTGAACCATAAATATTCCTAGTATTTTATAACTTTAAAAATGTTCTACAGTAAAACAGTTATCTGTTGCTTTTAATGTTTTTAAATATTTTAACTAGCAAATGTTGGTCGTTTTATTTTTAAAATTGAATAGAATAAGACAAAACATTTGCGATTTGAAAAGTCAATCCTGGAAGTTAAACTGAAAGTTCCAACTACAGAGACTTTCCTTTTAACAAAACATCGATATCGATAAGTCGCACTACGCGCATCACTTCGCTACTTAGCCCGTGCCGCAGTAGTCTCTATTCTGCGAATACATTGTGGAAAAATTTATACGAACAACAAAATGTAAGACGTTTGTCCACTTTATTAACTAAATATATATTTTACTAGCTTTGTGTTGCGGCATCGCTCGCATTTAAGAATATGTTTTGATTCTTACCTGACTGCGCAAGAAGGAGGGTAATTTTTATGTAGCGTATGTATTTGTGTTGCTACTTCCATTTATTTTATTTAATGGATGAATTTGTCTCGATTGTGAGACAAATTCATCCATTTTGACATGGGCTATACAGCAAAAGTACCTCAAATATGGTAGAAAGAATATTTTACTGAAAGACTTAATTTTCATTTTAAAAATAATTCGAACTGGATTCAAATATTTTTAATTAATCGCCTGTATGAAAAAAGAAACAACCTGTATTTTTATGATATCAATCGAAATTAAATTTAACGATTTTTATTTCATATTAAAATAATTACATATAATATTTTGACGTGATAACGTCTTATAAATCGATGACGGGGTGCACGCACAAAAACGTGTCACGTAGCAACGGTCACGTTATTGATTGGTTTCGTAGCAACGGTCACGTTATTGAATGGTTGCGTAGCAATGGTCACGTTGCTAAGGGGTCACGTCATTGACTGGTTGCTAAGCAACGTGAATGTCGATTTCGCCTGCTTATAGGCCCGTAGGGTAAGTATTGTGGCCGTCGGGTGCATGCGTGCGCTTGTGCCCGTATCTGTTTTTATTACAATGTCATCAATTTTGAAAATATATATATTACGTGTCTTAATCGCGTGAATAATTTAAGATAAAATACCTTGTTTATTGCCCGACGTTTAGACGGGTAGACCCGTGACCACGGCCGTTGCAATACTGTCGAAACGTCGGGCAATAAACAAAATATTTTACCTTAAAGTATTCACGCGATTAAGACCCGTAATATATACATTTTCATAATGTGTAAAAATCGCGAAAGTTTATCAACATTTAATGTCATCAATGTTTTATTATGACGTTATTACGTAAAATTATCTTCCGTAACCCGACTTTTCAGACCACCATTTTTTTTATTAAACTATCGGCCCTATTTATGTCTATTAGACTAACCGTAATCTAGCTCACAACCTGACCTAAAGGTACTTGTTACAACTTAAACAAAATCAAAACAATTAATAACAACTTTTATTCTTGGCATCCAATTCCAGTTACATTTGCTAACATAGTTATAAAAAAAAAGTATTGGCTTAGGTGTTGTTCCCGCTAATACGATTGTGCTCGGTCACGTAGAGCGATCCGGTCCGGTGCGCCAGATTTCATTAGTGAGTATAACGAGAATCACTGTAGTGGGTCGAACGTGTAGTGTGTTGAAAAAAATAACTACGGATTTTATTGGCACTGATAACTGCTTTAACTGCCAAACAAATTGAGTGTAGTTTTTAATATTTTTTTGTAGGGTTCCGTATAAAAAGAAAAAACGGAACCATTATAGGATCCCTTTGTTGTCCGTCCGTCTTTCTGTCACGGGAGCGGATTCAGAGCTTTGTGCTGAGGAGGGGGGGGGGCAACAAGAACCAACCGGTCAAGAGTGAGTCGCTCGCATGACGGGGGTGGTGCATTTGTTTCAACACCGGTATACTATCCACAACCACCAGGGAAGTGTAGGGGGCAATTGCCTGCCTAAACAATCAGATTCAATATCAAAATTCTCAAATTCCCCCAAAAAAAGGTAATTTAGTCGAGTCTGGGGGGAGCATGAATCCGCGCCTGGTCTGTCAAGACCCTTTATCTCGGGAACGCGTGAAGATATCAAGTTAAAATTAAAACTATGTACTTACTGCATGAACCATTGAATCAAAACTTCTAAGTTAGGTTACGTAAAAAATAAGATACGGCCGTTTAAGCCGCAATGTACCAATGTACATATCGATACTTTCAAGGGAATCAAAATTAAGAGAATATTTTCCGTTGACCTACAGCTATGAAATTTGGCAAGTAATTATACTGCGAGTACCTACACGGAAAAGTCCGAAAACTATACATTTGTAATTAAATCATAAAAAATATAGTCTTTCAAAACTGCGAGACGTGATTCTAATATGTACCTACAAATTACGCCTCTGTGGCGTGGTGGGAGTGTGTCCGACTGCTATGCAAGAGGTTGTGGGTTCGATTCCCAGAAAGGACACCACTTTGTGTGATTCATAAATTGTTGTTCCGAGTCTGGGTATACTTGTTATCCGTGACTAGTATGTTTGTAAAGTCCCCCGCGACACAGGGCTTGTACCCTACTGCGGGAGTCGTCTTTAAAAAAAATATATACGGAGCCCTCGGTGAGCCAGTTAATACGTATTTCAAGTATATTATTTTACATACTAAACACGGAGCTGTGAAAATAATTACATGTCAGTTTGCTGCCATTTTCACAAGTCCTTTTTATTCTTCAATATTAAATCTGAGCTCTAAAAATGGCGGCAAACTGACATCTGATGCAATATTTTTATTATTGCAGTCTATGTAAGGTGGTCTGTTCTACAAGTCCGTAACTGACTCCATTACAATTCGTCTTTTTATAAAACAACTCACACAAAGTGCCCCCGAATGCCTCAGTTTTAACACCGACTTAAGTCGAGTCGAGACCACTGAGCTACCACTGCTCTACACAGAGCCATATTATAAATTACTTGCTGTTCCCGCAACTTCGTATGCGTACATTTTCCCCGTTTTTGCAACATTTTTCATTACTGCTCCGCTCCTATTGGTCGTAGCGTGATGTTATATAGCCTATAGCCTTCCTCGATAAATGGGCTATCCATTAACTTTTTTTTTTATTTAACCAGCAATGTAGGATTGTTAGTCCTCACATCCTAGTAATCCTGTTAACCCCTCCAGCTAAGCTGAATAGCTTGTGTTAGAAGTGAGTTCACGTCGGTAGTATAATGGGTACGATTCGAAACCTCGACCTCACGACTGCGAGTCCGATGCCATAAAAAAAAATCCATTTTGTGTCCATTTAATGACAGACACACACAGACAGAAATGGAACTAGAGGCAGCAAAATTACACAATAATGAGTAAAAGTCAAAAATACTTTATTCATTTAGGTTACAAATGCAACGTCTATGAAATTCAGACAAAATTTGCCAAGTTCGCAAGAGTAAAGCCGTCAGAAAAGAACTTGGCAATAAAAACTCATGGTCACTTTTTTAAAATGCCAGTTTTTACAATATATGTATTTGTAAACTAGCTGTGCCCTGCGGTATTACCCGCGGTTTATTAGCCTATGTGTTAATCCAGGGTGTCAGCTAACTCCATACCAAATTTTATTAAAATCGCTCCAGCCGCTTAGACGTGAAGAAGTAACAAACATACACACTCACATACTCACAAACTTTCGCCTCTTTAATATTAGTGTGATATACAGTTAAACCAGTAAGGTGCTGCAACCATTACACCATGAAACTCACGCAAGCAATTTCGATAGTAGGTGTATATCCTACTAATATTATAAAGCCGCCTACTTATCACATTAATATTATAAAGGTGAAAGTTTGTGAGTATGTGAGTGTGTATGTTTGTTACTTCTTCACGTCTAAACGGCTGAAGCGATTTTAACAAAATTTGGTGTGGAGTTGGCTGACACCCTGGAATAACACATAAGCTAATAAAACGCGGGTAACACCGCGGGGCACAGCTATAGGCCGACCGCTTAACTCGTATATCGCCTGCGCGGTGAGAAGGGAGCGCGGGGTGATGTTAACGGGTGGGTGAGCGGTGTGCGCGGGACGTTCTCTGTCCCGCGCACACCGCTCACCCACCCGTTAACATCACCCCGCGCTCCCTTCTCACCGCGCAGGCGATATACGAGTTAAGCGGTCGGCCTATAGTATTATTATAAAGCCGAATGTTTGTGAGTGTGGATGTGTAGATGTGTGGATGTTTGTTCCTCTTTCACGCAAATACTACTGAATGGATTTAAATGAAACTTTACAATAATTTAGTTTATACATCAGAATAACACATAGGCTATAATTTATAAAGATATTGTGTACATTGACCAAAATATAACGACAACTGTCAAGTAAGTAGGAAAAAAATCTACAATCGGCGACATGTTTTAGCGTGCGCCGCAAATATCGTTGAAGTTACACATATATAATGTATGAACGATATGTTTATCATAAATAGTCCTACAAAAAAGTCCGCGACAGCATATGTCTATCTCTTATGTGGAAGCAATTATCTTCAAAATAGTGAACCTAATATTATAAAGTAGTGGTCCGAGTTGCAAAATTCTTTCACTGCTGGATAGTCCATTTATCGAGGAAGGCTATAGGCTATATAACATTATGCTACGACCAATAGGAGCGGATCAGCAATGAGAAATGTTGCAAAAACGGGGAAAATTTAAGCAGAGAAAGTTGCGCTGGTCAGCTAGTATTATATAATTTAGACTTTCATATGACTTTTCAACGGGTTAGCAACGAGCGAAATTATTTAAACTGACCTTCTCTTTGAAATGGATGTTGAAACTTCCGGATTCCGGTTTCCGGATCTGAATTGAAGTTTCGGTTCAAAAATATGTTGGTACCTTAGTATTTTGTTGTAAACACAAGTAAAATGACTGCCTCTGTGGCGCGGTGGGAGTGTGTCCTACTGCTACGTAAGAGGTCGTAGATTCGTTTCTCACACGGGACACCACTTTTTCTTATTTATTATTCTTAAAAAGATAACTAGCAATGTGGGATTTTTGGTCCCACATTACTAGCAATCCTGTTAACCCCTCCAACTAAGCTCAATTACTTGTGTTTGGAGTGGGTTCACGTCGGTAGAATAAAAAAAAAATAAAAAAAAAATAGTGTGAGTGTACTTTTTGTCCGTAACTTGTATGTTTGTGAAGTCCCCCGTGATATAAAGCTTGTACCCTACTGCGGCAGTAGTCTTTGAAAAAAAAGAGTAGTTATTATAGTGAGAGTGCGTAGGTACGGCTGTTGGGCAACGATTATGAATGATGTGGATATTCGATTCCTGCATACCTACGATACCACTTGTAATCTACATGTTTTATAGCCTTCCTCGATAAACGGGCTATCAACAGTGACATAATTTTTCAATTCGGATCAGTAGTTCCTGAGATTACTGCGATCAAACAAACAAACAAACTTTTTAGCTTTATAATATTAGTATAGATACTTCCATACTAATATTATAAATGTCAAAGTAACTCTGTCTGTCTGTCTATCTGTTACGCTTTTAGGCTCAAACAGCTAAACCGATTTAGATGAAATTTGGTATGGAAATAGTTTGAGTCCCGGGGAAGGACATAGGAACCGACATTCATGCGGGCGGAGCCGCGGGCTAAAGCTACTATTAGTATAGATTTTAACAATTTGTACACCTGCTTAGGTATTACAAGGATAATGGACGATATATAAGTATTTCAGACTTCATGTACACCCTATTTTATACAAATAAATGATGATTTTTTTTTTTTTTATTTCTCACACAATCAAATGTAGGTATATGTAATAATGTGGATTTAACAAACATCGTTACACACAAATATGTGAGACTGGTCTCCAAGCTAGGTGTGTGAGACTGGTCTCCAAGCTAGGTTAAAACCTGTGTTATGGATAACCAGGCTTTTATATATAATGATTATCATACCCAACCTTATTTATTTAGTGGTGTCATGGGCCGCAAAAGTTGAATTGCTAACCCCTCCCCCCCCCCCTAGTTCAGCGAAATTACGTGCACTTTTCATTCTAATAATTTAGGAGTTAATTATAACCCTAATAAAAATTATAAAATTATTTAAACTACAGGTCTTAATCACGTGAATCGATTCGACCGTATTGAGTCTACCCGTGACCACGGCCGTTGCAATACCGTCGAAACGTCGGGCAATAAACAAGGTATTAATGTGTACAAATAGCGAAAGTCTAATCAAAATTTCATTATTTACTCTTATGAAAAGCGTTTCATTTGTGTAGTGTTATGTAGTAACTACTTAGTTACTCAGAGAGGTCAGTTTCTAACGGGCGCGAAATAATAATAATAATAATATCTTGGGACAACTCACACAACGCTTTCTGATACCAAACTAAGCAGAGCTTGTACTAAGGAAACCAGACAACTGATAAACATACTTATATATTTCTAAATACATACATATTATAGATAAATAACACCCAGACGCAGAATAAACCATCGCGCTCTTCACACAAAGTTTTATCCTGGGTGGGGATCGAACCCACGACCTCTTGCGTAGCAGTCGGACACACTCCCACCGCGCCACAGAGGCAGTCAAATAAAAATTAAAATGGTTAAAAATAAAGTAATACGAGGTGGGCCAACCACAATAGCCCGGCGCGGGCCGCAGGTTGAGTATAGCTGGTGTAGACAGTACAAAACAACAGGTGAATAATTATTACGTGACAGGTTTTTAAAAAAAAAAATAGATTAAGAAAATTATTTAAGCGGCGGTAGCCTAATGGCTAAGGCATCGGTCTCGCAATCGTGAGATCGCGGGTTCGAATCCTACCCATTATACTACCGACGTGAACCCACTCCTAACACAAGTCATTGAGCTTAGCTGGAGGGGTTAACAGGATTGCTAGTAATGTGGGACCAAAAATCCCTCATTGCTAGTTATCTTTATAAAAAAAAACTTCTTTACTTTACTAATTTAATAAAGCTGAAGGGTTGGTTTAAAAGCGCTAAACTTCGAAAATACTGGACCGATTTAGATACAATCTGAATTTAAAAAAATATTTCCTCAACATTTGCTTGTGTCAAATTGTCGATAGATGAAATCGATAAATGGCGAAAAAAATCGCTTAAAATAATAATAATATCTTAATATTTTTCAATCTTCCAAAAATGCAATTATTGTTTATAGGCAAGAAATGCCTATAAAACTTACTATGACAGTCAGGTAGCTGTAATGAGCCGTAGACATTTTAAGAGGAATTAATTTTTTACGAAGATATATCTATCAAAAGTTTATAGTACGCTGGATCGTTTTTTTTTTATTAAACCAATAACATAGCCAGCATAGGTACGGGAACGTAAGTAGCTAGAATATAGCTCAATTTCCCTCGAACTGTATTGGCAATTACTTAGGTATGTTTTTTTTTAGTCTCCCGCAGTAGGGTACGAGCCCTGTGTCGCGGGGGACTTTACAAACATACAAGTCACAGACACAACGTACACGCAGACTAGGAACAACAATTTGTGGATCACAGAAAATGGTGTTCCGTGGGAATCGTACCTACGACACACTCCCACAGCGCCACGGAGGCAGTCGATTTACGCAGATGATTTTGTCGGAACTGAAGTCGGAGTCGGAGGTTTTAAATTTGGTTTATCGGAATCAGAATCGTAATCGAAGTCGGAGGGTACTTATAGGGTCAAAATTAACGAAAATAGTACCAAATTCTTTTTACCTAGTATAAAAATAAATCCGAGTGTATTTTTCGCGGATCCTGAACTTTGTTCTGGGGCCAACGTTCGACTCAACCGGTCAAGTGTGAGTGGCTCATGACTGGGGGGGGGGTTGCATTTGATTGAACATCGGTACACCATCCACCACTACCGAGGGGTACACGATCCACCACTACCTTCCGACCCAGTCTCAAAATTCCCTAAAAAAAGGTCATTCAGTCGAGTTTGGGGGGATAATTGACCCTGTGCCCCCTCCCCCTCCCCCTGCACCTGTATACTAGGGTTACTTGTGCTAAATTTGAAAAATCTCGAGTTCTGTTGGTGACTGTATCCAGTCGCGACCTAAAGGGTTCAAAGTAGCTCCCTCACTTCCCTGGACATCAACATTCTGGATTTACCAATTATTACCCTTCTCTCCCGTAAGCTGCTCTCTAAATTCAGTAGAACAGGGTCGGTATTCACTTTTTTTTTCGTTTTCGCGCCAAGCCCGCGTTTTTAACTGTCAAAATCTTGACATAATAGTTTAGAGAAAGCTGCGCTTCGAAATGTATCGCGCATGCGCGCGGCCATCTTTGAGCGCACCGCGCCAAAACGAAAAAAAGCATAATGAATAAGGACCCAGCTTTATAAAACCATTATTAGATAGACCATCGTACTGTTCGCAAGATGTTCTCCACATACAACAAGAGAACGTGTTTTGCAACGAAATGGCCGCGAAAATACACAATAATGTGTGTATAAAAATAATAGGCCCACTGAGGGTTCGCCAATACAAAAATAAAGTACATTTTCTTTCTGGCAACACCTGCTAGGTGCGGGCCAACCTCGCAAGCGTAGTTTTTTTTTTTTATAATGACTACTATAAAAGTATTCGAATATTGATAAGAGATTCGAATGATACTTGAAGATTGCCTAGGCATTTTGTTCATAAATTATGATTGCTACATGACTCGATTACGACCTAAAGTTCTGAAAACATTGAAGATTCTCAGAATGCGGAACAAGGATTTAAATGACGCAGATGCTGCTATCTGATGCAGTTATAGGCTGCCGTGACGATTACCTTAAAAAAAAACAAGTTCGCATGCAATAATTGAGCCGAGAAAATGACTTACTTATCTTAATGTTTGCTCATTAATAATAAAAGCTTTTAAAAAAGCTGTTATGACGCATTGTCAAGAGAACCAAATGCGTGTCTAATTTCAACTCGATAGCTTCAGTGGAAGCGAGTGTAATCTTGATTGCAAAATTTCAGGACATACATACATGGAGTTAATAAAAGCTTTTAAAAAAATCGCTAGAAACGAGACAGCAATGAGATTTTCTTCGATTAAAATAACTTTTTAATTAAAATTCGTATTTTAATCCGTTCATCTATATCAACATTACAATGCTAAAACTTTTTTGATGTTTTTGGCATCGTAATAGATGACCACCACTAACCTCTACTATAACTATTTTGACATTTATGACAAATGGGTAGATGACTACAATGGCATTTGCAAAAATATTCTGGAAAACGATCTTTCTCTAAAATTTTACGTTGTCATTAATTTATAAACATCAAAACAAACATTGAAACTACATGATTTGACCATACAAAAGAATGACATTGTTTTGTATTTCAAAATAAGTATGAGGCGCATCGTTTTGACGTTTCAAAAGATACTGATTTGACTTGACAGTCATCTACCTTATTGGCTATTGTTGTCATCCATGTTACCATTGACGAAGAGAACAAGACTGCGCCTTATCCTAACAAAATATACCACCTCTAGAAAGAGACAACGCCTGGCCTCGCCGTGGACGATACCAGTTAAAGGCTTTTCTCTCTTTTATATCTTTTATATTATTACGGAATAGGACACGCTTTAATAAATATAAATATATCTATAATATCTTGGGACAACTCGCACAAAGCTATCTGATCCCAAACTAAGCAGAGCTTGTACTATGGAAACCAGACAACTGATAAACGTACTTAACAGACATAGAATAAACCATCGTGCTCCTCACACAAAGTTTTATCCTGGATGGAGATCGAACCCCCAACCTCTTGAGTAGCAGTCGGATACACTCCCACCGCGCCACAGAGGCAGTCAAATAAATAATGACTCTTATAACTATTTCGCGGTCAGTCCTTATAATGGGCGCGCAATTTAAAATGGTTAAAAATAAAGTAACATCTGGTGGGCCAACCACAATAGCCCGGCGGGCCACATGTGGACCGCTGGCCGCAGGTTGGGTATCACTGGTTTAAACGCACTAATGATACTTTATGATGCTTACAGCACATACGTCAAGTTAGAAATAAATATGGTACAGCGGTTTTTCCTCTTTCTAATGGTAAGTCATTTCCATTTACACGCTGTCATATGTTTCCCGTACCTACTTTATATGTAACTAGCTGACTCGCACAACTTCGTATGCGTAAATTTTCCCCGTTTTTGCAACATTTTTCATTGCTGCTCCGCACCTATTGATCGTAGCGTGATTTTATATAGCCTATAGCCTTCCTCGATAAATGGGCTACCTAACAGAAAAATATTTTTTTAATTCCGTACCCTTAGTTCCTTAGATTGCCGCGTTCAAACAAACAAACTCTTCAGCTTTATAATATTGGTATAGATGTAATAACTGTATTGTTTAAGGGTAGATTACGCGAAACAGGGTTCGGCTCTCTCAAAAATGTATACAGAAAACGTAAATATTAGGACACGAAAAAAATTGTGTCAGTAGAGTTTTTCTAGTAGATAGTAGATGAAAGAAAGAAATTGTCTTAATATGATCCCGCAAATAAATCTTGAAGTTGCGGAAAAATGCAAAAACGAGCATTTTCGTATTGTCATAGTCACGGCGTTCGTAATCTAACATATGTACGAACGAATATTCTACTTTATTTTGACCTGCGCTCTTGCGCACTGTGAAGTAATGGTTGTGTGCGGAAGAGCGAGGCCGGCGATCGTATCACTGTGTACGTAGCGCTAAATAAATAATTCTCTCAGTGTAATGCCCCCTTAAAGATGATAATTAGTAAACTAAACTTACGGTATTGCTTCTAGCACAACAGTTTTAATCAAAGTTTACCTCAACAAATGTTCTTCATATTAAACTTGGCTGCTATTACCAACCCGTAAATAGACGTTTAACAAATTGTGATGCATGCAAGTTTCGATCAAAATCGTAAATGTGCTGCGACCGGAAAATGCAAATTTCGTTCGGAAACTGCAAATTTAAAGTGGTAGCGTACGCTCATTACTAAGCAATCATGGTTTGAGGTTGAAGTTTAAAATACACGAAGGCATTATAGCCTCCACAGAGTACGTCCTTCGAATACCTTTTTTATGTTCTTTTAAGGCAAAAACTTGCATGTATGAGCTCCTAGGTCCTAGGCTTCTAATCTCAACAGAGACTACAAAAAGGAGGAGGTTCTCAATTCGACCTTTTTTATGTATGTTTGTTCACCGATTATGCAAAGACGGCTAAACCGATTCGAAAAGTTATTTTTGTATTTGAAAGGGTATACTTTCAAGTTGGTCCCATTGTCATCAGATCACGATCTGATGATGGGATCCTGGAGAAACCGAGGGAGCTCTTTAAATATTAAAGGCACACCTACAGTGATTTATGTATATTTCATAGTAATTCGTGGATTTACTCTCAAAAAGCACCAATTGGTGAAGTGGAACTGATGATGAAGACCACAAATGACGAGCGAACCTATTCAATATTTCACGGTTCGCGATTCAATTACTTTAATATGGTATTGAGTAGCACCTTATTCTCGTCATACTACTATTACTCAATATAATACAGCTGATAGTGAACTATCATGTGAACTCCTCAACAATTAACGGCCCTGCATCGGGGCAAGCAATATTTTGTAAAAGGATTTAAGCAGTTGACATGAGCGTATTGTAACTTAAGTGAATTACAAACCAACCCACTAAAAAGTGAGAAATAAAATACTTTTTTACAATGTTTAATTTGTTTTTGTTATTTTATGTATATTATTTTTTGCTTTTTAGTTGCCTTGTCATTATTTTTGAAGTCAGCGGGTTAGGGTGGTTAAAAACGACTACACGAATCCCGACACCATCATAACTCACGTTACCTGCGTCAGCTGGAGCCGAAAACGTTATATTAAAGGGACGTCCTATCACCACAAATATCCTAAGCTAAAATAAAACTGGAATAGCATCTCTAAATACGTAGGTACAACAAAAATATCAAGATACATCTGTGAATGAAACAGAGGCTTTTATTCTATTTTAATATTGAAGGCTATTTTTAAGAATGACGGTCGCATTTCAGTGGAAGGCACTGATTTAGATGAAATCGATTGGTTATATTTTTAAACGTTAAAGACTTTCAGTTTTATAGTTAGGTTACATGAAAGTGTTAACTGCGATAAAACTAGATATTCCAACCAATGCCAATCCAGTGAATAGCGTTCAAGCATTGCTCGACCATGATAATGCACCATAAAGATTGTATCTCACTATGAATAGAAATACAGACTAACTGTGCCCGCGACTTGGTCTGCGTGAATTGTAGTGTTGCTCACTCCCTACAGACGTTAGCGTGATGATAAAAGTAACCTAAGTTCATCCGCTATCTGACAGTGAAATTCCTGTCAAAATCGGATTCGAATATTAGCCGGAAACAACAAACAGACATGTGTTTTTGTTTTATTATACCATATAAACTTTCATATGCATTTAGTAAAAACCGGGCAAGTGCATGTCGGGCCACGCACAATGTAGGGTTCCGTAGTCCCCCTCCCCCCATCCGAAAATAATGTGGCTTAAGAAGTGGGTTTTCTGTTGTTTTTGTTTCAGACTTACAATGTTACATCTACTTTATAATATTTTAGATATAGATTTATAATATTTTAGATATAGATAAGATATAGATAAGTAGATGTAACATTGTAAGGATGTAATGGAATTTGTTTCGAAAATTTTGTTACTTCTCATTTGATCAGCTGTTACTCGTAAACTTGTAAAGCCTACTTAGCTATGATAGTTTTCCTTTTAATTTCACTATATATACTACCGTGATTTTTTTTACATACCCAACATCAACCATTTAGCTGGCAGGGGCTGCAAATTTTTGTTAGGGTCAAATGTCACCCACACTTGACTCTAACAAAAATTTGCACTTTAAAGCTTAATCTTTTACCAACGGATCCCTAAATCTAAAAATCGTCTTTCCAACCCCTAAACGTTTTTTAAAAAACCTATCTAATGATACCCCACACAATAAGGTAGGTGAGAAAAAAAAAACACACCCCCACATTACATGGACAGGAAGGTACCCTAATAAATATTTTTCAAGATTTTATTCTTTCACTTTGCCCGCATAAGTACCTAATATGTGTGTATGTATGTATACATGCAAAATTACAGCCTTACCACTCCCGAAAAATGATCCTGAGTACACCCATGCATCGGAGAACACGTGTAGCCATCGGACCAGCGCTTAATCAGTCTCCAGTCATTTCAGATTTCCGTCTCATCTTGACATGAGAGTGAGGAAACATAGAGTGCATTTGTATCTGTACTTTAACCACTATAACATCTCTTGCGTTGAATTGGACGATTGGACTGATGAAAATATACGGATTAATCGAGTGAATAATTTAAGGTAAAATACCTTTTTTATTGAAATTGCCGAAACTCCATTATTATTGTAAAACATCAACACTATATATCTCTTTTCCCCCAGACATCGCTAAAAGATGGACGTCGAGGGCGCCTTTAATATGTATATTGATCACATACTATAATTTTACAATCGTACAGCTATTACAAACGAAACATTTACCGCCATTATTATAATGTTTGGGCCTTGAAAATTTCGTCAAAATTAGACCCATTTTTATTTCATAACCCATTCTGTTTATCGCGAAAAACATAAACCATAACAGTATTAGCTTAATTGAATTCTGTTTCAGAACGTAAAAGCTATATCCATTCAGAAACATTCGGTAATAATAAACTCTTTCGATATTTTAGTAAAAGGCGGGAATTCCTGACATGTATGACGTAATCAGACGTGTGACGTAAGTGACTTTATGACGTTAGAGGTATAATAGGCTGAGTAGTGTGATATCTTCGTCTGACGTTTCTAAATAATGGAATACTTTTGGCTGGTTGAAATTATTTACGTTCTATTTTTAATGTTGGTAAGAAAAAAAAAACTATTTTTCTGAGCTGTGATCATTTTTACTATTTCGTGTTTTAAGTGTGAAAATACATTATATGAAATGAAACATTTTGTTTGATTAAGGACAAGACAGAATGTCCTAACAAATCGAACAAAAGCTCCTAATTAATATAAAAGAAAGTTATCTGATGAGTATATATCGCATGCAAATTCTCTAATTTGCCTAATTACAAACAGCGAACATAAGTTTTCAAGGACACCTCAACATATTTTATATGCTGGATAACCTCAATTTATTTTTTGTAAACGGCGGTCCTAATGTCTTGTAGCACATTACAATTTACAAAATGACAACACTTTATAAACGGCGTATGGCATTTTCTAAAATGTCATCATTCATCTTTGACGACGCCGTTTACAGTAATTAGAAAATTTGCCTGTGACATATCTATTCTGCGTAGATCTATTTTGCATATTGGTAATTAGGTACTACAAGTAACACTGGGTGAAGCGTAATTTTGATTGAGAATAAAATAAATGAGATAATAAAATTAGTAGACATCAATTAAATCCTTTCGTTTACGAATATTAACCCGATAAATGTTTTTTCTCTCTTTCTTTTTCTTTCATACCTAAATTTTCGAAAATTATCATTATCGAAGTTGTCATATATAGAAAGTTAGTGCCACCCAAATCATTGTTTGGATCAGGAGGACCTACTCTTTTTCTTTAAAACGAAATTCATGAATTTTCATTTTAATAAATTTCTTCAGTTTACTAAAATGAAAATTCATGAATTCGCTATTCTAATAAGTTTTTGGATAAGCATAAGAAGCCCGAACCCACAGACGATTTTCAGACACGAGTGGATTGAATTGATGTTCTTGGCTCTATATGTCACCACCTCATTTTTGATCGAAACTTCGTTTTCATTGAATTAGAGTAGGCCTTATTAAAATATATATATACCGTATTGCAACGGCCGTGGTCACGGGAAGACTTCCCGTGACCACGGCCGTTGCAATACGGTCGAAACGTCGGGCAATAAACAAGGTATTTTACCTTAAATTATTCACGCGATTAAGACCCGTATTATATATATTTTAATAATGTGTACAAATCGCGAAAGTTTATCAACATTTATAGAGTAGGCCTTCCTGAATGCCATCGCACCGCGCTCCTCATTTGAGACATTTTTTCTTCATAAGTATCATTTGCCCAGTAATTACACTTGCTACAATGCCCTTCAACCAAAACACATCACTATTTTTATTATATTATATTGTAGTACCCACCAAGACGGTCTAAGGCTGTGAACTACCAAAAATCTATCGTAAAATTATCTTAAGGCGTTTCCCCGTGCAAAACTTTTTGTGCTAGACTTTTTTGTGCACTTTTGTGGAACTATCTGCTCTTTATCCAAAAAGAAATATCAACTAATAAAAATTAAATTAAATTTTAGGATAATTTTGACTTCAAAATAGTAGATTTTGTTTTTGTTTAAGGAGTATAATGTTTATTTAATCTCCTCACAACGAAACCACAGAAATGGGACATAATTATTGATAATAATGCATCTCCTCGTAAAATAACATTTTTTTTTTATTTGCTACTTACATTAATGGATAGGCAATTTAATAAAAAAACATTATGCTAGAAATATTTTTTTCAAACGACCAAAATTTTATTTTATAAAGATTTTATTCCAAAAACTGAGCGCATTGCGAATGCTCAAGGTTATTTGGTCAAGGTACGGCCTTAAAATAGTATTAATTTTGAGTTCTTTATCTATACCACAGATAATACAATACTATACTAGTATCTATACTAATATTATAAAGAGGAATGATTTGATTGTTTGTTTGTATTGAACAGGCTCCGAAACTACTGAACGGATTTGAAAAATTCTTTCACGATGAATGAATTTTTCAAATCCAAATATGTGAAGCTACACTAACCCCGGGTGACATAGGCTATGTTTTATCCCTGTATTCCCATGGGAACGGGAACTACGCGGGTGAAACCGCGAGGCGTCTGCTAGTGTTATATATTATGTACGTATAGTATAGCCACAGATAATATGTATAGCTATCATGCACTTGCAATATCTTTGAACTTAGTTAAAATAAACTGAGAGGGAGGCATTGTAAAACCACTTAAACAAATCCTAGATAACCAAAACAAGGCTAAAAACCAAACCATGTTAGATTGAGTACCGTTTGCATAATATTTACTCAGCAACTGTTCGCAAAATCACTTCAAATAAAATAAAGGTATGGGCCATTCTGGGCCTTATTGATTCTTGTAGCTGACGTAAGAATATTGGAAAAAATATGTAACATCTTTTGATGCTAGTGAAGTGACTTCATCCATACTAATGTTATACGTTTGGCTGCCTTGTTAGTCTAGTGGTTGGTCTAGTGACCCTGATTGCTAAGCCAGGAGTCTTGTATGCGATTCTCACCCTAGATAAATCTTTGTGCGATGAGTACGATTTTTTATTCTGTATCTAAGTGTAATTTATCTAGGGTAAAACCAGAAGAGATGGACTCCCGGGTGACACGGATCATCGTAATTTCTACCAAACTATAAAGGGGGCATTTTTGACGGCAATTTGTGGCGTCAATGCTGTGGCCGGCAACATGGCAGTGCTCTCCAAAGTTGCCGGACGTTCGCTGAGCGATCGATTTTCCGCAATGTTGCCCAGGCAATTTTGTTGTAGTTTCAGTCGCTCTCTACTTTATTGTTGCCGGGTTATGTAGCCTATTTGGGAGACTGAATCATGCGCAATACAATTGCAGACATATTGCCATTATTAGCCGAGCAATTATTTGCCAATAGTGCCGCCACAAATTGCCGTAAAAAATCGCCCGTTTAGACGCCCCTTTAAATTTATTAAAGCTAGCAACATTTGCGCGGATTTGCAAACCTGTTTGCTCTGTGCTTATGACTATTCGTTTGTGCATTGTAAAATTAATAAAATACGGATTAAAAGGTTTTGGAAGTGAGGTTTTTTTTATGTAGGTAAGTGTTTTAAAAACGAAGGTACGTATAAGGTAATGTGTTTGTAAAATAAGAATTGATGTTTAACCGACTCACCCGTATAGTATGAGAGAAATGGACCGAGGTTACTTTTTTAAAAACATTAATTATTTCCAAAAAGAAGTTATAATCCATACCATATTAGAGTAAAAAAAATACGGTCTGATACTTAAATATACCAAGAACGGCCGAGTACCTACATAAACGTCACTCAATTTTAAAACTCAAATTTGAGTATCATTTGAGTATTTTGAGAAAGGCGATTGGCACACTCTAACGCATCACGGAGCTGGGGTGTGTGGCGATAGAGACACTCGCGTGATCTGCAATACAACGAGTGAATGCGTTGCAAATCACTCTCCTACATGCAGGTTATTCTGAAAGAGAGAGACAGGCACAGTGACAGGCGAGTGTCTCCGTCGCCATACAGCCCGTGATTTTTACTTTTTACTTTTACTTTATTGGGACATAGAACAATTACATATTCCAATTAAATTATAACATTAGTATTTTTAATAAGGTAAATGTGTAACCCACACCAATGTCCGCGAAATAATAACAGATGGCAAAGAAATAAATTTGGTACGCCACTTTTGCAAAGCTAGTAAGTACTCGTGAGTAGTCGTGACTTAAGGTAAAGTTTTGCAACTATCCCAATATTTCAATAGCCTTTTTTTTAAATTGACAGAAAGTGCAAAAATATCTAAGTCGATAAAGTTCCAATGTGCCAACCCCCTTAAAGATCATGAAGTGAGATTAAACTTTAAATAAACATTCTATTTCTAGTCTAAACTAGACTTCAACAAACAAAAGGGAACAGAGTACATTTATCCATTCTGTTTCATGTAACTTCAATGCGAAACAACAACGAATGAAAACTTGCTAAAGTTCATCTGGGGCGTGATACAATTTAAAAGTAGAACGGGCAGCCATATTGAACGTTATTTTGTTATATTTTTATGATACTACCCACATTTTCTGTCGCAATATCGTTGTGGAATGAATAAGCAAGTGTAAAGAAAAAACATTAAAACGCCAGGCTCTGTAGATTTGTTTTAAATATAACATTATGTCGTCATATGTTTCTATGCTCAAATCAATAAAATAAAAAGACGAATAACTATAAATTGATGTATTAACCTCATCGATTTCAAATATGACTTACCTATCACAAAAATATGATAAATGAAATGATAATTACACATTATTTATGGTCCCTCGGGAATAAAATGTCTTTGTCCCTCGGGAATAAAATGTTTTTATTCATTACTTAGGTAGCTCATAATAATACATAGCCTAGAAAATAAACCAGCTAAGAGAAAATATATTTCGTTAAAATAAACAGACAAACAAAAAGATAGATTAGTTGTGGTTCCACATGGCTACAAGTTCATATACAGGGTGTCCCACGGCTATGCCACAAAGTCCCTTAATAATAAGGAAAGTACCTCAGTAGCTAGAACATTTTACGAGAGAGGACCCTAACTGCCAAGCCGGAGGACGTGCGTTCGACGTACTTTGTGTGATTAACACGATGGTTTATTCTGTGTCTGGAGTGTAAGTTATAATGTAATAATAATAATAATATCTTTGGACAACTCACACAACGCTATCTGATCCCAAACTAAGCAGAGCTTGTACTATGGAAACCAGACAACTGATAAACATACTTATATATTTCTAAATACATACATATTATAGATAAATAACACCCAGACACAGAATAAACCATCGTGCTCATCACACAAAGTTTTATCCTGGGTGGGGATCGAACCCACGACCTCTTGCGTAGCAGTCGGATACACTCCCACCGCGCCACAGAGGCAGTCAAATGTATTTATGTTTATCAGTTGTCTGGTTACCATAGTACAAGCTCTGCTTAGTTTGGGATGAGATGACGTAGTGTGAGTTGTCCCAAAATATGTATTATTATTATTATAGATTTTGAAAATAATTCGAACTGTAGTCAAGAATTTTAAATAATTACCTATCTGAACCAGGAATCTTTACATGGACTTTACAAACAATCCACGGACACAAAGTACACCCAGACTCCGAACAACAGTTTGTGGATCAAACCCATGACTCCGACATGCTCTGAAAGTTGCGTAAATTTTGTGTCCCCCTTAACTTTTGAACCGTGTGACCAAAATATATGAAGAAATCACAAGGTAGCTCTACACATAGTTAAAACTAAAATTATTTCGGACATAATCGGATATACCGTCATTGAGTTATTGCCGAAAAACTGCGTTTCTCAACAAAAGGACGTAAGTACCATAAACATACGCTCTTCTGCTGATGTAATTATTCAAGGCTGCGGAAATCTAAACTGAGCATGATCCGACATGCTCTTGCCCGGTTTTTCTAAATAACATAATATCTTGAACGGGAGGAAAAGCATTTAAGATTTATGATAAGTAAAGTAAACTGTACTGAACTGATTGTAAGTTGTAGTTACAACTTACAATCAGTTCAGTACAGTTTTTTTTGCATTTAACTTGATTGTTAGTTAACAATCAAGTTAAATGCAAAAAAAACTTGAGAAGTGTCAAGGGACACCCGGATGGAACGAAGTTCTTATCTTATTTTTTATTTTTTTAAAATAAACTAAACGAAAATAACTGGCTTACTTTTTATGAGAGAGAGACAGAGACAGAGAGAGAGAGAGAGAGAGAGAGAGAGACAGACAGACAGAGAAACACGCGCACGCGGCACGGCTTACAAGTATAGTAAAAAGTGTCGTTACAACTTTTGGTCTTTTAAAATAACTTACAATAAGACGATGGTATACCGAAGGCTCGAACCCACAGCTACACAATTGTCACCAATACTGTGTACCGAATTAATGCCTCTAGACCAAATCGATAGGTGACTTCTTCGTCAAATTAGATGTTCATATCTTACGCGTACGCTGCACGGCGTTGGTTTTAATTTTCTCTGTCTAGCCCCCTTTCGCAACGCGCGATAAGGAACTTCATTCCAATAACTTAACAAATATTTAAGGTACTTACCCTCCATGTGGCATAGTCGTGAGACATCCTGTATATATCTTAAGACATCTTGTATTTTCTTTGATTAAACTAGTTACATAACTTGCTATCTCTTACTAGTCCGTTAGAAGAATGAGAGGCAAGATTACCTAGGGATGAGTTAGTAGTTTTAACACAATACCTAACATAGGCAAATGGTCTAAGTTTCGAGACAATAGGCTTTATTTTAAGATGAAAAATTAGTTCTGAGGCGCTTGTTAGGTTTCGTAGGTTTAATATATCTTTGCAAATGATGTGGCAGTGACTGTGTAATAATTTATTATAGTTTAGAGTGATGCTTTTTTTTTTAAAAGACGACTCCCGCAGTTATGTACAAGCCCTATATCGCGGGGGATTTTACAAACATACAGGTCACGGACACAAAGTACACCCAGACTTGGAACAGCAATTTGTGGATCACGCAAAGTGTTGTCCCGTGTGAGGATCGAACCCAAGACCTCTTGCGTAGCAGACACTCCCACCGCACCACAGAGGCAGATGCTTGGTTATATTGCGCTCCTAAGGGTCATGACTATCACTTTATGTGTTTGTTAGTAGTAAATCTATTCTGGTCTATTCTATTTACTAAACATAATAGCACTGATCCTATACAGCTTTTAGAATCCTGATCGAGCTATCCTTCACCCTAGTCTCAGATCTGATGAGACTGAGGGAATCAAGGGTGCATTTGCGTATGCTTCTTCATTATAGTTCACATGTGTATGCGCAGACTAAGTACACTCCTTCAATATCGTTGTAATTTGACTGCTACGAATCTCGTAGAGCGTCTACGAAGTCTACGAATACACGAATCATAATGCGCTTGTGATTAAACGTATATATATTTACTAGCTGAACGCTACGGCTTCGGATGGACTCTTTTTTACTATACAGAGTGTAACAGAAAGGTGTGGTTAACAGCAGATATGGTATGTTATCAGTATAGCACCTACTATGGTGCCATAGCTGGTTGATTTATTATTACATAGTTATACCATATTCTTTTTGCCAAAATTCAGTAGTGAAAGGCGTATGGCATAAGAACTATACCTCCCCTGGTACAAAATTCGGTTGGATTAGTAAGGCATTTAATATATACGTACAGATAAACAGCGCAGAAAGATTTGTAAAGAAGTCAACAAGGCCTAGATTCAAACACTTTTCATTTAAAACTCAACGCAATAAATCACATGAGAACGCCAAGGATGTACTGTTAGATATTTATATGAATATTATATAAAAACACGTGCAAGTGGTGTTATTCTTAAGAAGTCATGTCACGTCGCGAGCTGCCATCTGTCGGGAACATTGTCGTTATTGTTGTAAGCCCTGACACATATTCTTCCTACATACTGATGTAGGAAAAGAATGTGACAGGAATTTTATAGGACCTGCCCTAGATTTTAAAATGTTTAGGCGTGATTTCTTTTTTCTTTAAACAAAAAGACAATAACAGTAATTGCATTTTTGAAAGTAGAATTTTTTCTTTCAAAAATGCAATTATTGTATTTGTAAAGTGATTGGCAAGAAATGCCTATAAAAATTACTTCAATATTCGGCTTGCAACATCATAATTTGTTAAAATGCTCTCTGTAACGAAGCAATAACAAAAAGCAGTGATAGTGTTTTCCCAACTCGCGAGCATCAAAGGATAGAAAAAATTGAGGTCTAGTTACATAGTCCAGATAGGTGGTTCGATTCGTGGTTTGGCTACGGAAGTCTCAGGTTCGATTCCTGGGTCTGTACTTCAAATTTTTCCATCTTTCAAAAATGCAATTATTGTATTTGTAAAGTAATTGGCAAGAAATGCCTATAAAAATTACTTTAAAAATACAATAATCAAACAAGGCAATTTTTTTACAGAAGCCTTATGTATGTTAGTTTTTGTTATTTTTAAAGCATTTTTATGCGAATTTTGAGGTAAAGACGTCTCAGGCGTGACTTGAGCCTACGACCTTAGGGAGAACTGTATGTATTGGTGGTGTTGGTAGACGGATTTTAGTTTTTAATATATTTAAAAAAAAACATAATAGGTCCAAGGTCCCAAGTGAAAAATCACTTGAGACCTTGAATGAAATGGATTAATTTGAAAAAAAAAAGAAAATTTATAAAAATAGTAAATTATTTTATGTTAAATATTAAAATTTTGTTTGCATTATATTTACAGAGTACCTAGATAATTAAAATAGTAACGGCAACTAGCAATCGTACTTCATTAAATTATTTAATTTTCTTTTCGTTTCTGTGAGATGTAATGTCAGGGATCGTCATGCTCACTAAAATGGCTGACCCATGTATCAAACTCAGTCAACTCTTGGGGTTGACTGGTCGACCTTGTCATTATCATCTTAAAGGTTTATTTTTAATTAATAGTTCATAAATATTTGTATACTATGTAGTTTTTCTTACAATAATCGAATCGCATATTGCATTTACCCTCTTCTGTAATTTTTGTAAGTTGAGGTTCCCAACTCCCACTAATTAGGAGGCTAATTCATTTAAAATGATTACTGCTTGCGTGCTGAACTGATGAACATACTTATATATTCCTAAATACATACATATTATAGATAATAATGGCCTAATGGCTAAGGCATCGGTCTCGCAATCGTGAGGTCGTCAGTTCGAATCCTGACCATTATACTATCGACGTGAACCCATTCCTAACACAAGCCATAGAGCTTAGCTGGAGGGGTTAACAGGATTGCTAGTAATGTGGGACCACAATCCCATACTGCTAGTTACCTTTAAAAAAAAAAAAGACTCAGTCTGTATTTGTCAGTCAAATGGATTGACTGACAAATACAGACTGAGTCTTTTTTTCTTTGTCTATCCTGGGTGGGGACCGAACCCATGAACTCTAGCTTAGCAGTCAGGGTCACTAACCACTAGATCAGTCTACTATATTGTATTTTTTTTGCGTACGGCTTTACTCTTACGAACTTCATCATTATAAACAAATGTGCTCGTTGAGCCCATCTTAATACGACATATGTATTTATGAACAAAAAAAATAGATAAGTGGTAGGCGCTATAATGATGAGCAGACATTAAACTTATAGACATAGCACTATTCTTTCAAGTCGAGTATAAAAAATACGAAGATGAAATGTCTCATATTTTCTTTAATAACATGTGTACATATTATCTGAGAGGCCATTTGTTAATCTTACCACATTTGTCCCGGTTTGATACGTTAGCTAATGGAAACCTCTTGTTCTACAAGATTTATGAATATATTATGTAATATGAGTGGTTAATGTTATGTTAAGAGCAAAATAGGGTGGAAACTCATTTTGTTGGAGCCGCCACACAAAAAGAAAGTTTAATGTGTATGTTTGTGACTTCGTAGCGCATTGGCGCTCTCTCTCTGTAATTAATATATTTGCCAGTAAGGTCACTTAAGTGCTGCAACTATTACAGCATGAAACTCGCGCAAGCTGTAATCATTTTAAATTAATTAGCCTCATAATTGACTGCCTCTATGGCGCGGTGGGAGTGTATCCGACTGCTACGCATGAGGCCGTGGGTTCGATTCCCACACGGGACACCACTTTGTGTGAACCACAAATTGTTGTTCCGAGTCTGGGTGTACTTTGTGTCCGTGACTTGTATGTTGTAAAGTCCCCCGCGGCACACGGCTTGTACCCTACTGCGGGAGTCATCTTTTAAAAAAAAAAAAAAAAAAAAAAAAAAACAATTAGTGCGGATGGGAGCCTCAACTTACAAAAATGACAGAAGAGGTTAAATGCAATATGCGATTCGGTTATTGAAAGAAAAACTACTTAATATACAAGTATTTACGAACCATTAATTAAAAATAAACCTTTATGATGATAATGACAAGGTCGACCAGTCAATCCCAAGAGAGTTGACTGAGTTTGACGCTTGGGTCAGCCATTTTTAGCGAGCATGACGATCCCTATCATAAACATTGGTTAAGGAATAGATTTGGATGTAGTTTATACTATTAGAAAGATAATTTAATTAGAATGATTTTTGTATTTGTTTCATGAAAATCCGTTAAGTGGTTTTTAAGATATTTAACATTTTGTCCACCGTGTGGGGGATTTTTATCGCCGTTTCTTGTTGCTGAGGTTTCTATAAGATGAATTTTTTTCTTGATACGCCATCTGTTCCAAAACTAGGCAGAACCTGTACCATGGCAACCAGACAACTGTTTTTTTTTAAAGATAACTAGCAATGTGGGATTGTGTCCCACATTACTAGCAATCTTGTTAACCCCTACAGCTAAGCTCAAAGGCTTGTGTTAGAAGTGGGTTCACGTCGATAGTATAATGGGGAAGATTGGAACCCGCGACCTCACGACTGCGAGACCGATGCCTTAGCCATTAGGCTACCGCTGCTTCTATAAACATATTTATAAATATAGAGACTAAACCATCGTGTTCATCACACACAAAGTTTTATCTTGGGTAGGGATCGAACCCACGACCTCTGTCTTGTCAGTCAGGGTCACTAACCACTAGACCATCATGCCAGTCAACCTAAAAAAAAATGTTTTCCTGATAGATTTCGTGAATCACTTTCATTAGAGACGCATATGGCGTCCTACATCAAACGCCGACCCAGCCCAAAGCAACAACGATACACCATCCGGTCTGGTTAAACAATTTCCTAAAACCTCTGGGCACAAACTTTTTAATGAAAGCACAGACAGACACAAAGATATACTGATACATCGATACACACGTTAAAGTTACAACACGTCTTTTCTTGCGTCGGGAAATAACACTGGTTAAGCGCCAATAAAAAATGAAATAGAATACACTATAGCCATTTAAAAAAGGCATGTCGCAGAAAAAGGTTGACTTTATATTTTTATGACCTTTGAAATTTTAATATCACGAGTAAGAACTGGCTCTGATAATGTTACCCCAGATAGCATTATGAAATGAGCTCTTTTTTTATGGTTCCGTAGCCGAAATGGCAAAAACCGGACCCTTATAGTTTCTTCATGTACGTATATGGATAAAATTTAGAGTATAGATGTATTTCATAAGCCGCGATAGGGGACGGTTGTTTTGTGTACCGAATTTCTGTATTGTATTGAATTCCTTTTTGCTCCCTTCCAAATATTGGCAGTATCGGACATCCACGCCCTGCCGTGCGTGCAACTTACACTCCCCCCCCCCCCCTCGTCGTAAGCACAGTTTTTCGAGATAAAGGTGCTATTTGACTCTTGTACCCCTCATGCTCCATTGTCCACAGCAATGGCCAGCGAGTACAGCAAGTACAATATCACCGCTACCCCAGAAGAAAGTCGAACCCAATAAGGCCCCAAGGTACGATCTGATAACAAAACGACTGCTGCAGGAATTGCCTGACTCTGGAATGGTTTTTCTTACATCACTACACACATAAATCTAAGATTCTTTTCTCCTCAATGGAAGGTAGCCCAGATCGTGATGATTCTCAAGGCAGATAAATCCCCTTAAGATCCCGAGTCTTACATACCGATTGGCTTGCTGCCAATACCATCAAAAATATACGAAACGTTCCTGCTCTCCCGAATGATGGTAACCATTATAAGAAAAAATATAATTCCTGATCACCAATTTGGTTTTCGCTGTAAGCACTCTACGATAGAGCAGGTGCACCGACTTATGAACACAATAACAAAGTCATTGGAAGACAACTAATACTGCGCAAGAGGGCGAGATGATATATATCAAGGAATGCATCCTTGATATATCTCAAGCATTTGACTGCGTCTAGAACTGCTCTGTAAAGTCAGGACCACATTTTCCGAGACTGTGTCCATCGTAACAAAATTCTTTGTTAAAAACCGACACTTCTTTGTCAAATGTAGAGACGCGTGCTCTAGACTATACTCTATTAACACAGGGGTTCTTCAGGGCAATGTACTTGGACCGACTCTATACTTGATTATACTTCTGACCTTCCAACCTCTAATATCCACTGGTACATTCACAGACGACACTACCATCATGGCGACTCATGAAAATCCAAAAACGGCATCGGTTACCCTACAAAATGAGCTTGACGATGTATCCGATTGGTTGAGAAAATGGAAAATCAAGGATAACTAATTAAAATCCGTAACCGTTACGTTTACCCATTTTAGGTCTTTTTTCTACTTTTTTTTAATAAAAAAGGTAATAACGTACCTAACCAACCCATAATTAAAAGCGAGTAATTACATACACATTGATTCGTAAACACTTTCAGACGATTAACGAGGTTAATAAACGCAGGTAAGTATATACTCGTAAATCTATGTGTCGGCAACTTACTTAAATCTTATATTATAATATACTAGCTTTCCCTATGACTTTGCCTGCGTTATGTTTGATTTTGATAGCCTGCTAGCTTTTGCCCGCGGCTCCGCCCGCTTTGATGTCGATTATCGCGATAGAAGCTATCCTATTTTCGCATTTATAAGTTCGATCGGACTTCCCTAAAGTCTGCAACAAGAGGATCTCCATAGTGACCTAAATTTTGTAACAAATAACAAAATGACAGCGCACGTCAAATAATGACTTTTATATGTAACTAGCTGTCCCGCGCAACTTCGTCTGCGTAATTTTTCCCATTTTTGCAACATTTCTCAATGCTGCTCAGCGTGATGTTATATAGCCGACAGCCTTCCTCGATAAATAGGCTATTCAACAGTAAAAGATTTTTTCAATTCGGATCAGTAGTTTTCTGAGATTGCCGCGTTCAAACAAACTAACTCTTCAGCTTTATAATATTAATATAGATTTTTTTGTGAATGAAAATATACACGACTATACTGTTTCTGTTTTGATTATACGAGATCCACATATATTGTACGTTCCTTGACGTTTTTTCAACAAAAAAAATAGTCTAAAAAATAATCGACACCTTTTTACTTAAAACATCATGTATGGTAACAGCTAGAGACGAGAGTTAATTGTCACGACTTAGTGGGAACGCGCCATAAGTCTAATATTGGCAAATATTTTGCGACTTACGTCTGATTGTAGCACAATTTCAGCGAAGAATAACTGGTCATTCTTTAAGTCTCAACAAAGAGTTAATGCAAGCGTGAAACAAAGGGTTATTAGATCAAACTAAAAGCTTATAAAAGAACAATAAGGCATTTCATATTATTGACAAAAGAAAGGGCAGACACCCGTTCTCAAGCATGACTCATAGATTAGCCTGTAGGTCTAATGGGTTGTGACTTGACTGCTAAATCAGAGATCGTAACTCCGATTCCAATACAGGATAGATCTTTGTGTGACGAGCATAATTGTTAATTCTGTTTCTAAGTCTATAAAATGAATTGAAAATTAGAAATAAATATATAAGTATGTTTATTAGTTGTCTGGTTACCATAGCACAGGGTTTACCTAATTTGCGATCAAATGGTCGAATCGTATGAGTTGTCCTATGTAATATTTTTAGGCCAGCCGTCATGCTAGTGAACATATGACGTAACATATGTTGGTCATTAATCTTGATTTAGGCACAGTCATACCAAAATGTCACATAATAAGTAGAGATAAATGTATGGGTAAAATGAGGCGATTCTATTCATAAATATTTGCAGTCATATTTCTCTATTAATGTTTTTCTCTTTCCTCCTACCACATTCAATAATAGAATAGACAGGGATAAATACATATTCAATAGTTACGCATATAACTCTAAGTGCGATTTTTTTATTTTTTCGACTTCTTTCGATCAAGTGTTCCAGAGTGTACGTTTAAAAACAATTGTGTTTACGTACAATAATCATGTTAATCATTATATTACGAAGTGTTTTTTAGCGTTATTAAGTTTAAAGTAAAGGCCATACGATATTAGTGACCTCAATTATTATAATATGCCTATTTTATTAAACTGTTGAAAATAAAATAATAAATTTAAAAAAAATCTTATCAACAGTTTGGATCTTGTAACGAAATTACTCCACCATTACGTAGGAAAATAAAGACAATTTTAATTTGATTACTTTGTGACGATATACCACCTAATACCCAAAAGTATGAAAAACATTTTTTATTACAACATATATAATTTATTTCTAGTTCAATCCGTCGTCTTACTTTAGCCCAATTACTATAACAACTTTATAATATTACTTACAATGTAATTAGTGTATGAAAACACATATTTGACTAATTAACGTTAGATTGTGCCACGCGATAGCGAACATAATTAGAGTTTTATTAAATCTATAAAAAAGCAAATACGCCATTACAAAGAAAACAAAAGGAAACGTAATTAAATGTATTATTTGTACAATGAAATGGAACGCGTCTCTCGATTCATCGTATTTAAAAAAAAAACACTGTTAACATGTTCTTAAAACTAAATTTTGAATACCAAAGCAACAAGGTTTACAGCCATGAATTATTTTTTCTTCGGCCATAAAAAAAACAATCGAAGGAGACAATAGACTTTTGATAAAATTCGTAATTATGTCAGCGTTTTGAATCGAAAAGCGAATAAATATGAAGATTGACTTACATAAACATATAAACTTGGCCAGCATCATCGTGGTAACGTCGAACAGCGTCAAAAAATTCTTCTGTACTATACGATAAACCATTTTCTGATCTCCTTAGCTACGGTATCACTGACGTACTAAACACAACGCGACTCTAATATCATTTATTTATCTGTGGTACGAATTATTTTTTTTTACCAGCCAGCTGTTTTCCGAATTAACTTGATACATCTGATGATCTTTCCTAAACTGTGAGCGTATCTTATTTTTAACTTTTTTATACTGAGCGCGACTTCAACGAAAGGCAGACATTTTGTGACGTCAGATACAAGAAAATCAATTCGTTGGAGCATGCGCAAATTTTCTCCTTGGCCTATTTTACGACGCAACGCAACCGTGACGGACATTATGTTAACCTTTCACAAAATGGTAGCCATTTTTATGAATGAATCAGATTTGGTCATTCATTTTGTTTTAGATATACTCAACGTGATTAATTTCTAGATTAGCTGTTGTATTAAATAGTTAATTTTATTATCAAAGATTTACTGCTAACGTTATTGTTAAAGGTACGATGTCTACGAAGGTTTTGATTAAAAGAGGTTGAAAGGCTTTAAGCAATAAACTTTTATCATAATTTTTTGTCTATGATTATTTTGTACTCAGCATGTACTCAGAGATAGTTTTAAAAAGTAGGTAAAGTATTTTTTTTTAGAATTTGAAATGTAACTAAATTTAAATTAATTATGCAGGTACAAAAAGTATAGGTAAACATGACATGTACTGTTCTCATGAATCTATGGAAGATACAACGATGCTACTTCATATTTTTTTACATTCTTAGCTTCAATAAAGATTTAAAAAGAACCTGTGCCAGTGTGAATGGTTCTGCTTTGAAAGTAACACTATTAACGTTATATATTTTTGTTTATTAGTTGTATGAGACTGTATTTTTAAAAGCCCGAATCACTAAAGCGTATATGGCTACCTTTTTCATTTCCAAGCGGGTATCGAAGCCATTACAGTCTCCAGACGTTGGCTTATTTCAACTCAAATACCTACCTAAATTAGAGAATAAATCGATTTAGATTAAATTTAATATGAACATGGCTTCAAGCTTGACACAAGCCAATTATTTTATCACGTCATGCATCGGAGCAGTCAGAGCTAAACGCAAATAGCTATATCTAGTTAGTTTTCAGAAAAGGGCTTCTAAAAATATGCATTGAGTGGGTTTTGATCTCAAATGGAAAATAGAAAACTTTATAGATAGTGGGTGTAGGCAAAGGTGAACCCATTAATCAACTTATAAAGCTTTAATTACTTCCTACTTATAAAGTCAGCTACTATGTGTCTTGTGAGTTTGCGCTAAATATGTTCAGTCAGCAGAACAGCTAGATACATAAGGTACAGTTTCTTTTCTTCTTTTTTAAACGACATTTTTTATGAAACCTAGCTAGATCGATTTATCGCCCCCAAAACGCCCTGCATACTCAATTTCATGAAAATCGTTGGAGCCGTCTCCGAGATTCAGATTATATATATATACAAGAACTGCTCGTTTATAGGTATAATAATATAACATATATATATAATTACTAGCTGTGCCCCGCGGTGTTACCCACGGTTTATTAGCCTATGTGTTAATCCAGGGTGTCAGCTAACTCCATACCAAATTTTATTAAAATAGTTTTGCCATTTAGACGTGAAGAAGTAACAAACATACACACTCACATACTCACAAACTTTCGCCTTTATAATATTAGTGTGATTAGTACCTGAATGATCAAGCTTTGCTCGGTATTTATTTTAAACGACGTTTTCTAAAAATGCAACCTAGCTGGATCGATTTATCACCCCCGAAACCCCCAGCTTACTAAATTTCATGAAAATTGTTGGAGCCGTTTCCGAGTTTCAAATTATATATATACATATATATAGAAGAATTGCTCGTTTAAAGGTATTTTATTATTATTATTTATTTATTTATATTTATTAATATATTTAGTTATTTTATTAAATAAATAGATTAGATAAAATTTACAAATATTCAAACCATCATAGCTCCAAAAAGAATGTGATTAACAATAGTATAGCATGAGCTTTTCTTCATTTTAAGACGGCTATTTTGTTCTAATTTATTTTGATTCAGCCTGAGGCACTTTACTAAGTTCATCGAGATTTATAATTGCCTCAACATTATTGACTGCATGAAATTATATTATTACTAGCTTTGGCCCGCGGCTCCGCCCGTGTGGATGTCGGTTATCGCGATAAAAACTATCCTATGTCCTTCCCCGAGACTCAAACTATCTCCATACCAAATTTCATCTAAATCGGTTCAGCGGTTTGAGCGTGAAAGCGTAACAGACAGACAGACAGACAGACTGACTGAGAGTTACTTTCACATTTATAATATTAGTATGGATGTAGGGGATCTTGTTTCCATCTTTTTTGTGCGGGCGGGTTTTTTTATTTTTATAATTTATTTTTTTATTTAATACTTTTTAGTGGTGTAATATGTAACCGATGTAACAACTAGCTTTTATTACTGCTACTGTCAAGTATTGGAGATTGAAAAAATAATGGTTGCTAATTAACTTTTTTAATATTACAGTCATAATCAAGTTATACCTTTTTGAAATGCTTAAGATAAGCCCTTTAATTTGATACCCCTATTAAAGTATTCAAAACTACTTATTTTTTCACATCTCTTTATTTTGACATCTCACAGCCGCCATGTTTGTTTTTTTCAAACGTCACTTATCTAAGAACACTTTGCAATCAAGACGAATCTAACGACGTCTTAATTGTATAAATCCGTTCAGTGGATTGTAAGATATCAGGTCATAAAGAATATTACATACATACATACATTCATACATACAAGATACGCGCGAAAAACATAACCCTTCTTTACAGTCGGGTAAAAAGAAAAGGCTCTATTTAGTTTCTATTTAGTTTGGCATATTTGTTCTGAATTTGAATATTTGCAAGTGTTAAGCGACTTATGTAGCTGACTGTACAATCTGCTGCCCACGTAAAAACATTTTAGATAGGTTTAAAGATCTTTATTCTCATGAGAACATAATTCACTTACAATGAGATCTGGTAATAGATACTAGATTATATAAAATTGAATCTCGCGTTCATTATTGTAATTAAAAATCATTACTATTATTTATATAGCCAACTTTGATAATATACTAATTAAGTACGCTACACTTAATTAGTATATTATCAAAGTTGGCTTTATAAATACACTTAAAATAATTTCATAAACAATCAAAGTCAAAGTTAAAATACTTTATTCATTTAGGTTACAATTGCAACGCTTATGAACGTCAGATAAAATTTGGAATAAAATGATTCTACATTTAATGCCAAGTTCGCAAGAGTAAAGCCGCGAGAAATGAACTTGGCAATAAAAACTTATGGCCACTTTTTTTAAATGCCATTATTTACAATATATTTGAACACCATGAAACTCACGCAAGCAATAACCACAGTACGTAAACTGGTATAATCAAGTTTTAATTTGAAGCGGCGGTAACCTAAGGCATGTGGGGTTTGCACCCACTAAAAACTCGCCGTGTACCGCCACCTTTGCGAACGAGTCGCCGGAATTTGTTATACCGTCGGCGGCCCGCCCCGTGGTAATGCCCGGAAGTGATGTTATTGCATTCCGGTCATTTCACACCTACGCGGCACCTGGATACACGCAAGGTGCCGCACGTCCACGGAAGGACAATGCTGAAGGGTGTGCTGCGCCAAGTCCTCACCGCAGTCGCAGTGGTGGCAGGCGGGACTCGGTTCCCTCCTAGCGACCGTGTGCAGGTACTTCCCGAAGCACCCGTGCCCGGGAAGGACCTGCACCAGCCGGAAGGAAAGAGTCCCATGCTGCCGCCCCGTACATTCCTCCAGGATCGGCTGGAGCGCCTCCAAGGTTCGAGACGTGAACCCACTCCTAACACAAGCCTCGGAGCTTAGCTGGAGGGGTTAACAAGATTGCTAGTAATGTGGGACTTAATCCCACATTACAAGTTATATTAAAAAAAAAAAAAAAAAAAACCTCCTACGGTGTGCATCAACTTACAAAAATACAGAAGAGGGTAATGGCAACATGCGATTCCATAATTATAAGAAAAGCTACTAAATACAAATATTTATGAACCACTAATTAATAAAGAATACACCTGTATAATGATGACAAGGTCGACCAGTCACCCCAAGTAGCACCCGTTCACGAGTTTGACGCATGGGTCAGCCGACCCGACCCACACCGCCGCACAAACAATGACATTTAAGTGAGCATGACGATACCTGACATTACATCTCATAGAAACGAAAATAACTTTAAATAATTTAATAAAGTACGATCGCTAGTTAGTAGTAGTTTTAGTCGCCGTTACTAACAATTTCAATTATCTAGGTACTCTGTGAATATACAATGCCAATGACTTTTCAACGGGTTAGCAACGAGCGAAATTATTTAAACTGACCTTCTCTTTGAAATGGATGTTGAAACTTCCGGATTCCGGTTTCCGGATCTGAATTGAAGTTTCGGTTCAAAAATATGTTGGTACCTTAGTATTTTGTTGTAAACACAAGTAAAATGACTGCCTCTGTGGCGCGGTGGGAGTGTGTCAGACTGCTACGCAAGAGGTCGTGGGTTCGTTGTCCACAAATTGTTGTTCTGAGTCTGGGTGTACTTTGTGTCCGTGACTTGTATGTTTGTAAAGTCCCCTGCCACACAGGGCTTGTACCCTAATGCAGAAGTCGTTTTTTTTTTTTTTTTTTATTTTTTTTTTTTTTTTAAATGCAAACAACATTTCAATATTTAACACAAATATTTATATTTACGACCATTTCGATCGTACATCATTCATATAACCAGTCTATACAATTAAAAAAAAGGAATGAAAAACAAGTTTGTATAATTCAAAAATAATTTAGAATTATACAAAATAAAATTCATAACTCCTGTGTGCAATTTTAGATTCCTAATCCGGCATCTAAAATTGAAGAAAAGAACTGTCAAAAAGTATGGTCAAATGGACGTACTTTTTGAGATATAAAAAGACTCCATCAGATGTTCTAACCATAGTTTTTCTAGCGCGCCATTTTGCTCAGTGGTGCCATTACAATTAAATTAAATATACTACTATTTCGTGAAATAAAAGCTGGGAAATTTAATTTTCTTCAAGTTTAAGTTGGTACTCCGCCACATTATTGAATTGCATTATATTAAGTATATTGTAATCTAATATCTTTATAAAATGATATAGAAATTAAGGTATATTATATAGATTACGCCAATCTTACTTTCTACGCTGTGAACGGCATCTCTTTTAATTTCGTAGCTCATGCTACGGCGTAGATGTCGTAGCAGTTGTCTATATCCATAATAATATTATAATGAGGAAAGATTTGTTTGTTTGTTTGTATTGAATAGGCTACTGGACGGATTTGAAAAATTCTTTCAGCGTTGTGAAGCTACACTAACCCCGGATGACATAGGCTATTTTTATCCCTGTATTCCCACGGGAACGGGAACTACGAGGGTGAAACCGCGAGGCGTCCGCTAGTCTAAAATAAAATTCCTAACTCTTTCAATCACTCACAAACACTATACCGACGCAAACAGCTAAATTTTCACAAAGGAGTTTCCGTAGTCTGAAGTAGGTACTTAAGAATAATTTCAATATGTAGGTACATAATACTAATTAATAATAATAATTATAAGGTAATTATTAAAGAAAGATATTTTTTAAAAGCGCGGTAGCCTAATGGAAGGCATTGGTCTCGCAATCGTGAGGTCGTGGGTTCCAATCATTTCCATTATACTACCGACGTTAACCCACTCCTAACACAAGCCATAGAGCTTAGCCAGGACCACAATCCCACATTATTCACATTCCAGTTATCTTTTACTTTAAAAAAAACATTCACAATAAGGTACAATGGGACTGGCGTATCCATGTGGCTAAAATCCCCGCATACTTAATTTTTAAAATAAAAATAAAAAATAATTAGTACTATACCGAGGCGGGAAAGGATTTCTGGAAATAAGCTATAAAGGGATCTAAAGATCCAAACAAACTTAACGCGAGCGAAACCACGGGTATACCCGGGTTAGTGACCCTGACTGCTAAGCCGGAGATCATGGGTTCGGCCCCCACCCAGGACAAAGCTTTGTGTGATGAGCATGATGGTTTATTCTGTGTCTGGGTGTTATTTATCTATGATATGTACATATGTTTATCAGTTATCTGGTTGCCATAGCACAAGCTCTGCTTAGTTTGGGATCAGATAGCGTTATTATAGATATATTATTACTATTATCAGGTATTCAATACTCGTTAAACTTAGAGCTGTAAAAATAATGTCAGGTCAGTTTGCCGCCATTTTTACAACTCTGTCTGTTGTTGCTATCCTTGTAATACGAGTGTAGACTTCCATTTCATTTTGTCAAATGACTGTCCAAATGTCACATTCAAATGGAAGTCTTGTCATCCGTTTACATTCGCTCCTGCAAGCCTGTGACGTGAATCAATCAGATTTTTATAAAGAGACAACTACCGGGCGGACGGTTGTTTTGTCTCTCTCAAACTTTGGCAGGCAGGCTGGAAGCAGGTGTGGATCCAAGAAGCAATGCTCCCCCTCAGACATCATATCCCCCCGCCCCGTTATACGATCGATTTATACTTGTTGGCCAGTTGGGTTAGTTACACACGTTGCCCCCCCCCCCCTCAACTACAAATTTCTGGCTCCGCGCCGGCCTGGAAGGGAGCGCTCAGATCAGTTTCAGTGTCTGTGACCTTATCTATGTTAGAGTTGCCACACACATAAGTGGGTCGAGATCATTCGGCACAGGCCCGGTGATAAAATCGAATACATGTGGATGAACGTTCGATAAAAAAGCCGTTTAAGTGCACTAGGCCGGGCGATAGCGGGCTGGTAACAAATTCAAAGTACTTCAATTACTTAGGTTAGAAAATGCAACGCTTATGACCGTCCGACAACATTTGGGATAGAATGATTCTCCATTTAACGCCAAGTTCGCAAGAGTAAAGCAGTGAGAAAAGAACTTGGCAATAAAAAGTCATGAGTACTTTTTTAATGCCAATTTTTACCATATAGTTATGCCAGTAAAATACTGCAACCATTTTTTTTTTCTTAAAAAAGATGACTTCCGCAGTAGGGAACAAGACCTGTATATTTACAAACACGGACACAAGTCACGGACACAAAGTACACCCAGACTTGGAACAACAATTTGTGGATCACACAAATTGGTGTCCCCTGTGGGAATCGAACCCACGACCTCTTGCGTAGCAGTCGGACACACTCCCACCGCGCCACAGAGGCAGTCAAATTTACTTCATTATACCATGAAACTCATGCAAAGTACGTAAAGTAGGTATAATTCGATCCCCACCCAGGATAAAACTTTGTGTGATGAGCACGATGGTTTATTCTGTGTGTGGGTGTTATTTATCTATAATATGTATGTATTTAGAAATATATAAGTATGTGTATCGGTAGCTCTGCTTAGTTCGGGATCAGATAGCTTTGTGTGAGTTGTCCCAAGATATTATTATTATAATTAAGTTATAAATAAACCCGAATGATGTGCCGGCCCGAATCAACTAACTGATCGGTAAGTTGCATCGGGTCGGCTTTGTTATTGGGGAAATACTGCAGAACCGAATGTGCCGATCCGCTCATTTGGGTAGCCTCCCTAAGGCTTAAGTTGGGTGACCATTTGCTAAAAATAAGCCATCGCCTAATCTTGTGACGGTGCTGAAACAAAACATTGAATGCAATGTTTGGTTTACTTTAACAAATTGTTAAAATATAATATACCTTATGTAAAATTCTATTAAAATATAACATTCTACAGCATTTTGTACCGGGAGGAATACTCTAAAACTCGCATAAAGGCGAAAATACTTATTATAAAGAGAAAAGTTTTGTATACGAAGTTGGGGTAGTTGCTGGAACGAGGTAATCCACTGAATATTTGTGAGTTTTCAGCTCGAAAATGTCTTTAACTTGATGGTAATGTTAACGTAAAGGATAACGGGTATTTTAAATAGCATAGTGGTATAAGGTGAATATTTGTAACAGATTTAGAGCTTTAAATTAGTGATTTATATTTTTTATTGCCCGAGGTTTCGACTGTATTGCAACGGCCGTTGCAATACGGTCGAAACGTCGGTCAATAAACAAGGTATTTTACCTTAAATTATTCACGCGATTAAGAACCGTACTTAATATATATATTTATATAAACCGATTTTAATATTTATTTTTTTATTTCATTCGCCTCAATTCAGGGAAGGTTTAAAAGCAAAGATAATTATGAAAAACTGAAAGGAAGAGCCGAAAATTAAAATAAAAAAAAAACAAAATTGGTAAAGTTGTATGGGAACAAATGTTGACCATCGGACATGTTCTTTTTATGAATTTAAACAAACAAAAGAAGTTTCGTATTTTGTCATAGATCGTGCCAATCGATTTAAATTCGAGATAGAGTATCACATCAATGTGGAATATTGTAACTCTGTGAAGTCGATAAAGTACATATTTAAATATGTTATCAAAGGTAGCGATATGGCCGTCTTCGCTGTAACCAATGCAAATGACGAAGTATCACAGTACCAGATGGGTCAATTTGTAAATAGCAACGAAGCAATTTTTTGAATTTAGAAAATGATCAACGAGTTTATTTTAATGAATCGAACGCGGCAGACAGAGCGGCACGCCACCATCGACAACATTAACAAGTTTCTTCACAGTCTGTCAAACTGATGATTTTGGTCGCACTTTGCTGTATGCTGACATGCCACGCTATTACACATGGAATGCTTCATCGAAACCGTTTCAGCGTGAATAACAAGGAACACCAGTTGAAGGACATCCAAATGTATTTGCTTCAGACGCTCTGGGTCGCATCTACACAGTACAATCAAATAACGATGAACGTTATTAAAATATATATATTACGGGTCTTAATCGCGTGAATAATTTAAGGTAAAATCCCTTGTTTCCCGTGTTCACGGGAAGTGTTCCCGTGACTACGGCCGTTGCAATACGGTCGAAACGTCGGGCAATAAACAAGGTATTTTACCTTAAATTATTCACGCGATTAAGACCCGTAATATATATATTTTAATAATGTGTACAAATCGTGAAAGTTTATCAACGATGAACGTTATTATTTGTGGTTGTTGTTGGTAAATGTTCGTGGTCCGACATCGTTTAAACAACTGAGAAGAGTTAATGGACAGCTGTGTGCGACTTATCGTGAGGCATGTCAACTATTACATTGACTCGAGAACGATTCGCACTGAGATGATACGCTCAAGGATTCCGTAATATTTTCATCGCCACATCAAATTCGTATGTACATTGTTTGCGATTTTCATATCGATGTGCTACCCCTCGAATCCAAAAAAATTGTGGATATAGAGATGATATGTCTGAGGATGTTTTGCACCGTGTGCGCCGTCAAACTTAGAATTCTACACTACAAATGACTGCAAAAATTTACAATGAGACATTGATCATGATAGAATATATGTGTTTATTGATGGCAAATAAAGAATTGTTATGTTTGGGAATGACAGCACCCAATTGTCATATGCACGATGCATTAAACCACGAGTTGCAAAAAGAACAACAGTATGACATTGAACCACTGGCCAAAACATTCGTACAAATGTTCCACAATTAAATCAACAAAGAATTGAGTACGACACTTTGATAGAAGCTGTGAACAGTGGCTCTGGTGGAATTTATTTCCTTGATGCTCCCAGAAAAACCGGAAAAATCGTTCTTAATTTCATTGCTTTTGGTGAGGATCAGATCGCGTAATGATGTAGCTCTAGCGTTGGCTTCATCTATAATAGTTGCGACTCTGCTAAACGGCGGGTGAACTGCACATTCTGCCTTAAAATTACCATTAAACATGCAAATCAACGAAACACCAATTTGCACCATCGCCAAAAATAGCTTTGGAATTTGATTGTATTATTTGATTAATGGTTTGGGATGAATGCACAATGGCCCATAAGAGGTTACTGAAGGCACTGGGCAAAACGTTGAAAGATCTTCGTGACAACCAAAATATTTTGGAAGTACATAAAGGCACTCCAATTTACAACTAACATGCGAGTTTTTTTTATCAACAAGATGAAACTGTAAATGTGTTTGTGAAGCAGTTGTTAGACATTGGAAATAATAAAGTCGCAGTGGACACCTCGACCAGATTCATCACATTACCCACAGATTTCTGTCATATCACAGACTCAAAAGAAGAGCTTATTCAGCGTGTTTTCCCAGATATAGCACAACAGTTCAATAACCATAATTGACTGTGTGAACGAGCAATATTGGCGGCGAAAAATAAAGATGTTGAGGATCTCAATGCTTCCTTCAAATCAGGCGACACCGTTATGAACTAGGATGACTTAATCAACTATCCCACGGAGTTTTTAAATTCACTGGAATTGCCTGGATTACCACCTTTTAATTTGCAGTTAAAAGGAGGATCTGTAGTCATTATGCTGGGTAACATTAATCAGCCTCGACTGTGCAATGAAACAAAACTGGCTGTGAAAAAAGTAATGAATAACGGCATTGAGGCAACAATCATAAAGGGAAAATACAAAGAAGAGGATGTCTTGATCTCACGTACCGATGATGCCAACGGATTTATCATTCGATTTTAAACGTTTACAATTTCCAGTACCAGGTCTTTGCGATGACCATAAATAAACCTCAAGGCCAGTCGTTGGAAGTTTGCGGAATCAACTTGGAGTTTCCCTGTTTCGCGTATGGACAATTACAAGTCGCGTGTTTGCGCGTCGGAAAACCGTCATCTTAATTTATTTACACATCACAAAACAAAACAAAAAATATAGTTTACCAGAGAGCTTTAAATTGATTAAGAGACTGTATTATAACCGTGTGTCTGTCAATATCAAATTGAAACCTTATATTTCAGGAAATCAGCCAGTATTTCAGGAAAACTCATTATTTACGGATTCCTTTTGTTTGTTTTAAGTTTATTTTATACAAAACTTTAGGTCTTTTATCGATTGAGACAGTACGAAGTCTGCCGGGTCAGCTAGTATATATATATAATGTGTACAAATCGTTGTACAAAGTTTATCACCATTTATAGTGATTTATATTGGCAGCAACAGTTAGCCCTAATAGTACCTACCTGTAGGGGTAAGTGTCTTACGAGTAAGAGAAGTTATTACGAGATATAAAATAACTGAATATGTACCAGGAGTACAGTACAGAATACTGTAGGAGGTAGGACACAATACAAGTGAACTAGCAGATGATGTACCAGGAGTACATAACATTGTGAGAGGTACGACATATAAAATATCTGTCGATGTACTATTTTATATGTGTCGTAGCTCCGACAATAATAGCATTTTTGGTAATATTGTCGGAGTACGACACAAATAAAATAGCTGATGATGTACCAGGAGAATTTAAATGGACTTGCTATCTAGTAGGACTAAACACCAAAGCCTCAAAAAAGTTACCCATACCGGTAGAGACAACTAGTGGTTGGGTTGATCCTGGTTGGTTCGGTGGGGCCAGCGACTTCGTACTGGTGCGATATGGCGTCTAATTATAGAAGTTCCCCTACTCGGTCACTGCAAGGACAGTGCCAGGCCGGGTGCTTGGCGTTTAGATTATAGTCGGTATGGTCTATTATTTAAGTCTAGGACTTGTCTCGGTATGTGTTCAGAGTCACTTCGGAGCGTGATGCCGATCTAGTTCCATCTGTGACATTTGATCAGCTGGTCGATCGGAGTCACAAATCTAGGGTGGAGATCTAATAATTTAGAAGCAGTTAGTCGGGTATTACCCAGGCGATTAGTCGACCCATCACTAGGTATCTACTTTAAATTGAATTTAATAAGGAAATCCGGGAAATCCACTACTCACCGTCTGTCGTCTGTGAATCACAATGGTTGTAGAAGGTAGCCACGGATCCTGACTACATGGTCCTTATAATTAACACTTTCAGTCTAATTATATTAAAAAAACCGGCCCAAGTGCGAGTCGGACTTGCGCACGAGGGGTCCTTATCAACCATCTATAAAAACGGCAAAAAATCATGTCTGTTAATACTATTTGACACGAGAATTAACTTTATGCTTGACGTTTCGACCGGGTTACACCGACCGTGGTCACAAGCTGACTCACAGTCAGCTAGATAGGTAGTACTTTACCTAGGTTAAACGCGTTTATACCCGTGTCAAATTTATTTATAATGCAACGCATAAGTTTAAAAGTTATAATCATGGCTGTGGTATGAGAGCCCCGCTTAAATACTAATGTTATTTTAATTTAAGTATCCTTGGTAAAGCCTCTTAAAGATCACTTGATTGAAATTTGGGGATCAGCGGCTAAGACAAATTTGTAATAACTACAGGTAACACAAAATAGACTTATCAAAAATTTATTTGGATTTATCTATTTAACACCAACAAGAAAAAATTATAAAGACACAAATTTAATGAACGTAGGTCAAACTTATAAATATAATGTACTCCCAAATTAATAATGCACATGCAGATCTTCGCTAATTGTCGTATTCCCGGAAACACTCGAATCATGGAATCGTAAGAGCCCTAAACAAGGCATTTGCATTTTGCACCTTGTTTAAAAGAGATAGGAGTCAATATCATGTGTGCACAATCGAAAACAAATCGGGCGTTCGGCAGCTGTCGCCGGTCAGCGAAATGTCTGTCAGTCGTCTTTATATATTGGTAGTGACTGCACGTGTTCTCTATTTGTGGAAATATATAGAGCTGCTATTACACACCCTTCTTGGTAAATATAATTTCAACATTAATTAGCTTATTCAGATTTAAATAGTATATTTTGAAAAAAGGAAAATAAATAACATATTTCACGTTTTTTTAATATTAAAAAAATAAAATACCTACATTAAATACATATTAAGTACTAGAAAAACATTTAAAAAATGAGATTTATTTAAATTAAATAAATAGATAAACATGCATAAAAAATATATACCTAACTCTGCCCATGCCATTTTCTTTCAGACGAATTCTTCCAAAATGGATAAATTTAAACGTGGAAAACCGCTTAATTCACAAGCACGGCAAATGGTATTTAATGTGTACCTTTATTTCTTAAATGAAGCCAATGTTTTCAACAGAGACCATGATGGTTATTTTAAAAAAATTCAAGACCGTGTTACAAAAGCTACAGGAATTTCGCGACGAACTTTGAGTAATATCTTAAACGAAAAAAAACATAATCAATCAAAGAAATTTTCTACACCGAAAAAAGGAAGACCTAAAAGTAGATTTCGGCTGGTACTTGATGATTTCGACTACTGTGTTATTCGTAATATGATATACAATTTTCAATTGACGCTGAAAGAACTCCCAACTGTAAATAATTTAAGAATAAAGTTGATCGAAGCTATTAATTTCAAAGGCTGTGCCGAGACTTTAAGGTTGATCTTGAAAGACATGGGGTTTAGGTTTCTGAAAACTGATAATAACAGACAATTACTTATGGAAAAACATGATATACGCCTAAAAAGGATCAAATATCTCAGAGAAATACAACAGCTGAGGAGTTCTGGTAGAAACATAGTATTTATGGACGAGTCGTATGTGCACACATCACATACTAAGGGTAAAACTTGGCAAGATAGCAACAAAAAAGGTATCAAACAACCCATTTCCAAAGGAGAGCGAATAATTATTGTACACGCAGGCAATGAAAAAGGCTTCGTCCCAGGGGCTCTAATGTTACATAAATGTGTCGACTCAGAAGGTGACTATCATAAAGAAATAAACGCGGAACGTTATCAAACTTGGCTACGCAATCAATTGATTCCCAACTTGCCTCCTAATAGTGTGTTGGTAATAGACAACGCCCCATATCATAATAAGCTGTCTGTGAAACCACCAAACTCAAACACATCTAAACCACAAATGACAGCTTGGTTACAACAACACAACATTCCGCATGACCCAAAGAAACTGAAACCCGATTTGTATAAAATTATACAAAGATACAAAGAAAATTACACAGAATTTGCCATTGACCGTATAATGGAGGAACATGGGCATAAAATTATACGATTGCCACCATATCATCCCGATTTTAACCCTATTGAAAATATTTGGTCCCAAATAAAGCAACACGTGGCCAAGAGAAATATTGCAATGACTGTGACGTCAGTTAAAGATGCTATATTAGAAAAAATCAATAAAATAGGACCAGAAGAATGGAAAAAAGTTTCTGATCATGCGGTTCAATGCGAAGATGAATATAGAAAATTTGAGCCAAGAATCGATAGTTATTCCGATAAACTGATTATTTACACAGGTGATAGCAGTGAGGAAAGTGTAAATGAACAAGAGCATAATGAAACTTCTGATGAATCTGCGATGTCGGGAATAGAGGTCTTCCTCGATTCTGATTAATTTTTTTATAATTGTATTATTTTTCTGGAATGATTAGTGCTGTAAACAAATTTGAACTGAGATTTTGATTATATTTTATGTAAACCTCTATTTGAAAACGTTTTTTTCTCCTTCTAATAAAACCTTATGTTATTTAAACCTTTTCCTCCATAATTACACCAACTTCGGTAAGACACTTGAAAACTAATCACTCCAACAATGATTGTAGCGTTTTCGCTATTTACTTACATGGAATTATCGAATCAAATTTCGTTACAGGTAAATCAAATCTGTTTTAGCACAAAACACATAATATATAAAATTAGGCATAGAGAAATTGCTCTTAACCACTCTATATAAATATCGTCTTTCGACGCTCGGGTAATACGACCGTTGCCGAACAATGACGAAGATTTCCGAAGATTTCTATGCGCATTATTACTTTTGGAGTACTGTACTTACATGTATTTTGGTAAGAAAAATATTATCTAAGGATATCCATTCCCAAATAACTTTCACCAAGAACCATGACCACAATAAATACAACGACATACGACTAGACTCCTAAAACAAATTACGCTAAAAAGAGCATCTTAAATGAAGGAGCGCAATGCTAAGAGAATATAAGAAAATCACTTACCTTACCTTAAGCCGTGTGGTGCCGGCTTAAGAATAGTACCACCCCATCTCTTCCCGTGGGTGTCGTCAAGGCGACTAAGGGATTTCACTCCGGAGGACGGGCAGCAGCGTCCTCTGCGTACTTAAAGCCTTACTGCGATCGCCAACCCGCTCGCCAAGCGTGGCGATTATGGCAATTACCCCCAGGATCTACTGGGGAGACCCGTGCCCAGCAGTGGGCCATCATATGGGTTGATATGATATGACTTACCTTACCTATATTTAAAAAACAACTGGAAAAACAAATGCTGCAGAATTTTACGGAAGTGTAAATAATAAGCTTAAAAAAAAGTATTAAAAATTAGAATATTT
Source organism: Herminia tarsipennalis (assembly GCA_945859575.2). NCBI lineage: Eukaryota > Metazoa > Arthropoda > Insecta > Lepidoptera > Erebidae > Herminia > Herminia tarsipennalis. The sequence goes on along the minus strand of OX243857.2, from coordinate 5,563,710 downwards.
TAAAATTTAACAGAAAACTATAAGTACTTCTCTATTTACAAACCTATGTAATAAACTATTGCATATTGCAATTACAACAAATATTTGAAAAAAGTCACTGTGTCATAGGCCTAAGTAGTCATTAGCTAATAAACTATTACTAATTGTAACTAATTAATTAAGGGGGTAGATGTATAATATTGAGTCAAAAACATGTTGGGTGTCCGTATGTGTCTCAATATTATACATCTACCCCCTTAATTAATTAGTTACAATTAGTAATAGTTTATTTAAGTTATTACATGTATTCTGTATTATAGTTATAATATATTAGAAACTGTATAATCTCACTACGCCAATCGGATTACTTTATAAGAAAAGTGTACCTATTTTCTCTGTAAGTGATATATTTATTTCTTTTGAGAAAATAAATGTCTTTAAACATAAAGTGAATAATATAACTCAAAATTCTGTGAATATTTCAAGCGGTAGTCGCTTTGTTTTTGTTGCCATTATCAATACCGAGCACTGCCTCTGTGGCGCGGTGGGAGTGTATCTGACTGCTACGCAAGAGGTTGTGGGTTCGATCCCCACTCAGGATAAAACTTTGTGTGATGAGCATGATGGTTTATTCTGTGTCTGGGTGTTATCTATCTATAATGTGTATATATTTAGAAATATATAAGTATGTTTATCAGTTGTCTGGTTGCCATAGTACAAGCTCTGCTTAGTTTGGGATCAGATAGCGTTGTGTGAGTTGTCCCAAGATATTATTATTATTATTATTATTATTAAAAGAAAATTGCTGCGTTTGCTGTATGGGAACTCCCATAAATATTTATTTTATTCTATTTTAACAGAAATACATCATCTGTGAAAATTTCGACTGTCTAACTATCACGGTTCATGAGAAACAGTTTGGTGACAGACGGACAGCGAAGTCTTGGTAATAGGGTTCCGTTGTACCCTAACCATACAGACATTCTGTCTGTATGGTTAGGGTACAACGCAGAAGTGCAGAAGCACTTGGATGGTACGAATGTACGATTCCAGCTCGGGCGAGTTCAGACTTCAGAAAATCATAAAAAAGTAAAAGAAAATGTCAATTGATTTTTGGTCTTTTTCGATACCACATTACCGGAAATCTAGGTATAAACAGGTAGGTAAGTAAATGATCACAGGTACCGACTACTTATGAAGATTTATTGTTGCAGTGCGGATCATGTTCTATCATTCAGCGCTAGATGGCATGGCCAACAATTTGTATAATCACGTTTTGTTTCAGGTTAATATGATACAATTTGTTAGTTGCAGTAAACTATTTCTTCTGTGCAGTAAATTTACTATGTAGTATAAAAATATCTCTATCTATAATTTTTATTTTAATTAATCTTATTGAAAGTAGTTTCTGTAAGCATTTATTATGATGTGGATTGACAATGTGACAGTGACGTTTTGCTGCAGCAGTAACGAAACGTTGCAAATAACAACAATTGGACATGTGAGACGAGCATTTTGTGTTTCAATTTAATATCAATTTGTTCACGACAATAACCGCTGATTTGTGATTGTGCATTCTAAATATGTCGTTAAATCCACTGAATGGTAAGACTGTATTCAATAACCTGTTAATCAATAAAATCTTCAAACATAACCTCAAAGCTTTAACTTCTCTTTTGTACATATTTCTCATAATTACTTTTAAATATTTTATTATTATTTACATTACCTACCTCGAAAGCTTTTAAATCGGTTTTATATGTAAAAGAATTTATTGGTGTAATAAACGATATTTCTGATTATTACTGACATTAATTTTACTCTTATTTAAACATTCACTCTAAAAACCCATACTTCCATACTAATATGTATTATAAATATGATTGCAACTTAATAAATACGATTTTGTCTCTCAGCTTGTTAAGTCTTTAGGTTAACTGTTGGCCCTATTTTAATCAAATTTGGTTAAGAATTAGGTCGAAGCCTGGGGAAAAAAATAGGATAAGGTCCTATTTTTTACATGTCCTTTAATTATATCACAATTTTATTTTCAGAGCTAAAACGTCGTTTAGACGACAACAAAACTCCGCTACCGAAGCGTCTTTGTCTTGCCAAAAATGTGGTGCATTCCCACCATTTCCCAACAGCACCTAAAGAAAGAATTGTGGCAGAATGGCTTCAAACACTGACGGAAAAAAATAATTTGAAAACTGAAGAGTTGAAAGGTATTCTTGACTGGCTACATGTTGTTGATGACTTGACAAGTGAGCTCAAGATTAAACTGATACAGGTAATTGTTTTATTACTTCTTATAATTACAAATCTACAGTGTAGTACAACTTCACATATAACAACTAATCACTTTTACACTTGGTTCAACGTAACTTGACTGGATTGAAGATAGGTTCTTATAAGGTTTGCGCATGTCATCGAGATGAGACCCTAAAATTACTTATGAAAACGATTAATAATGTAATAAAAAACATACAAAAATTTTTTTTTTTCAACACAAGAAAATACTATATTTATGACTTCATAAGAGTTTAAATTCAGAACAGTTACAGTAAATACTAAAGAAAAATTGAAAAACTATTTCTTTACGAAAAAAATCACAAAAAACATGAGTTAGTAATACTAATTATGACAATGTAATGCGTAATCACATCTCTATTTCTAGTTAGGTTTAGTTACCACACTGCCCCACGCTTCCTGTCACCATTTACTACTAAAAAAATGCATCTGTGCAACCACTTTTCGGTCAAGTTACGTTGATCCTACTGTACCGATGTAAGTATAGGCATATGTTTAGTTTTAATATGAGCCTCATTAAAGTATAGCTATTTATTACAATAGTCAAATTCGCAACCAAAATAAATAATAATAAAGCTTATTTTATTCCATTACAAATCAATAGTTATATACATAGTTATGTTAGTTAGGTGTTTGTATCTTTTTTGTTTTTGCAATCAATCACTTTTGGGTAAAAGTAAAAGCTGAGACACCACCAGTTCCTGCCTGCAACTTCTATTATGTTGTCTACCCACTATTTCTTTGGTCTTCCAACTTTTCTCTTTTCCAGTGGGCCAGACCACTTTGTTGACTGTGAGGTCCATCTTTTGTCATTGTATCTTGTGATGTGGCCCGCCCATTGCCACTTCAGCTTCAGGGCTTGTTTTAGGACATCTGTTAGCTTTGTCATCCAAAATAAAGTCCAACCATAATATTACAGGTCCCTTAGGTGTTGTTATAACCAGATTGTACTATACTTTTTTAAAGGTTTTATAAAAAATGTAAATTCAATGTTGCAACACCTTGCCACATGTTGAGAATGTTCATACAATAAGTATGTTTCTTTCAATAACTTTTTTTTCTTTTCCAGCTGATATTACTCGGTAGGGATAATGGCTTGCACATTCTGTGCATTTGCCAGTTTCAAGTTTTCTTCTTTGAATCACAAATTCTTGTTCCTGGTTTAAGTTTATTTTCTTTTAAGTTATCTTTGTTGAATCACAAATTCCCACTTCTATCCAGTTATCACGTATTTCAAGTACATTTTGCACTCATAGAGTAGTTCTGTGATTAAATGCAGATCTGGAAAAATAGCGACATGTTAGTTTGCCAATAATTGAAGTAACACATCAAAAACTAAAACCCTACTTCTTGAGCAGTCTGGTAAAAAGGTGCTAGAAAAGGTTGCTAATTTATTTTTGTCGCCAATGAAAATAAAGAGTAACTATAGAGGTCAAAATGTCTCTAAATCTAGCAATTGTTTATCTTATGTATCACTTATGTTGATGCAAAACATTTTTTATATTTCAGGTGGTGTCCCAATATCTACAAAAAAGTCCATTACAAATTGGAGATATACAACACATTCTATCTTTTCTTGAAAACAGTAAAATATCATCACAGCTAAATCTACATATTGATGACTACCTATCTATAGTAATAATATTACTGCAATTCTTATGTAACACTGAGAACACAACACATTTGAGTCAAAGAATTTTTAATAACCTTATAAAATACTACCGAGAATCTAAAAGAAAGCTAGATTTTATTATAAAATTGTTAAGTGGAGAAAATATTGAAACAATATTTAGTTATTTAGATTCTGAATGCCGTAAATCAGCTATAGATGTCTGCCAAAACATCCTGTTTCCTATAAATAAGAAGTCATATTTCATCAGTTTCCTGCAAACATTGATTCGCAAAGACAATATTGAAGAATTGATATCCGAAAGAGGGGATAACATACAATCAGTTATTAAAATCATGAATACATTCTTTGAATTCCCCAAAAATCGATTAGAAATAGATACAAAATTTCTTCACAATTTTATTGATGTTTTTGTTACATCTTTTCAAAAGGAAAATCAAGTAATATTCGCCTTTTATATCATGGTAGCCAATGTCTTACGAATGGAACAGAATTTTATCACTCCAGCTATGAATTTATCACCGATATTAAACGAAAATGATACTAAAACCAAAAGAGGTCTCTTTCTAAACATGTTACAAGTATTACTGAACAATGAAGTAGATATCAATGTCCGTTTGACTGATACATTCGGTGAAAAAATATCAAAAGTAGAAATTAAAAAGAATTTCACCTCATTTCTTCAAGCAGTAATGATAGGACAATTAAAACTTGAAGGCAAACTTGATAGAACAACATTACAAATAATACAAACTTCTTTGAAACTCGATCCAGTGTTAATAGAGCAGAAAAAACTAACAATTCTACCAGCAATTATGACAGCTAAGAAAAACAGTCAAAGTTTAACAGAATCATACATAGAAATGATGAAATGTCTATTGCAAATATTATTTAAATTGAGCAGAGGTACTTTATTTATTACTGAAATTCTACCACCAATAAAAACTATTTTGGAAGCTGGCAACACTGAACAGTTTGAGCTTAAACAGAAAGTTAAAGAGGCTAAGGAAAATGGATTGGAATATGAAAAATTGGAGTCGAAATTAATAACGGGAGCTGATCTCTTTCCTGAAGAATGTGTAGTTGTTTATGGCAAATTGACTACTGAACTCATGTTTAGGCAAAATAAGGAGTTATTGGAATCTCTGCAAAAGGATTTGGAGGTGCATTGCTTGATGATGTTAGAAGAAGGATTTGTTAGTAAGTTTTTTTTATATATTACGACATGAAAAGACGAACAGCTCGTGTGCCTGATGGTAAGCGTCACGCTAGCTCATAACAGTATCAGTGCCACCAAAGTCTTTGTTCGGCAAAGATCTGAATGTCACCGCACCCCACTCCAGATATAAGACGTTAGTTCGTAAGTTACATTTGCCCAGTAATTACACTTGCTACAATACCCTTCAACCGAAACACAGTGATTTGTTAACATTACTATTTCACGGAAGAATAACTAATACTGTTGTTGCACCCACCAAGACGGCCCACGGCTTAGACCTACACTGTATAAAAGCTAGCCCAGTTAAGCAAGGCGTGCCATCTTGCCGTGCTAGCTTAAGTTTGGAAACAGGAGATAATCTCGTAAACTACTTGACCAATTTTGATACAATTTTGTATGAAGTTTTTATAAGTCGCGGAGGACAACAGTATGTTGGCGAATTATAATCACTAATTGACTTCCGTTGACCTAACATCTGTTTTGATTAAATAGCAGGTCTATTGACTCATTTGAACATGGCATCCGCAAAATGGCGCTTTTGTTTGACGTTTACGTTTTGAGATGCTAGTAGTGGGGCAGTTAGTTTCCATTCGTCAGTCTTAATTGAGCTGTCGAAAGTGAGAAAGTGAAAACGTCTTCCGATAGATTTCTCGCTAACTTTATAGTCGTGTGTGCAAAGTGATAGCGTAGTAGCATTTGTGTAATCAAAATGATTAGACGGACACAGACTTAATCTTGCTCGAGGTTCAGAAGACCCATTAGGTACCACAATATTAATTGAATACTTAGCCGCTAATATTCCATATGGTCACCCTGGCACTTCGATAAGTTTATTGTTACGTGTCAGGATCGTTCGTTCGTAAAAATATAATAAAATTCCATAACTCTGTGTAAAAAACCTCTTTAATATTTAGGGCACTCTTTACTATTTACCATACAATTAATTAACTGCTGAGAATAGACGTATCTGGTTAAATTACACTAGCTGACCCGCGCAACTTCGTCTGCGTAAATTTTCCCCGTTTTTGCAACATTTTTCTGCTGCTCCGCGCCTATTGGTCGTAGCGTCATGTTATATAACCTACAGCCTTCCTCGATAAATGGGCTACCTAACAGAAAAATATTATTTCAATTCGAAGAAGTAGTTCCTGAGATTACCGCGTTCAAACAAACAAACTCTTCAGCTTTATAATGTTAGTATAGAATCTATACTATAGATCTATACTATAGATGTACAATAAATGCTTGTCATTGATAGAAATTGACTGGAATATCGACTAGATTAACCATTTATATAAAAATAGAAAACCAAGAAATATCCAAATATTATTTTACACACAGATAAAATCTTCATTTTTTTCAAGAGTTACTTGATCACATTCCAGGTCCCTCAATAATAGTTCTTACAGAAGTACTGTCGGCCATTTTGTCGTCATTCTTACACTTCAACAAAATGACGGATCACACTGTACCGCTAAATATCGCTGAAGATTTCTGGAATGCATTCAAAACATTTGAAGATGAATGTTTGAGCAAGTTTGGACAGTGTGTTTTGAAACTTAATTATGTAAGTATATGTATGAGGTTAAGCTATTTTGTCATAACAAGTCTAATTGTCAGAATAGTAATAATCACCTATGCTGTTTAGGGCACGGCATCTTACTATAGACTAGCGCTCCTCATTTTTGTATCCCAAAGGAAAAAAAAATCCGATCCCCGCGTAGAGAGATTAGGCGCAAATCCAACAGGTGACTTTTTTTAAACGGTCACCCATCTGCCTGACTGCCTCTGTGGCGCGGTGGGAGTGTATCCGACTGCTACGCAAGAGGTCGTGGGTTCGATTCCCACCCAGGATAAAACTTTGTGTGATGAGCACGATGGTTTATTCTGTGTCTGGGTGTTATTTATCTATAATATGTATGTATTTAGAAATATAAGTATGTTTATCGGTTGTCTGGTTTCCATAGTACAAGCTCTGCTTAGTTTGGGATCAGATAGCTTTGTGTGAGTTGTCATAAGATATTATTATAATTATCTTTGGACCGACAGTGGGAACGTTGTTTAACCTTGCTGATCCATCACCTCATGGATCTACCATTAAAATAATGTCCACACACTTTTCCATTACTTTCAGAATCCACCTCTAATATCATCATTTCTAAAACTTTGTCAAAGTTTCGCCCAATTAAAGCTGTTGAATATAAAATACAGCAATGTAAAGCTGGATATATCTCACAGCGGTGATACATCGGCACTTTTCGACCTTAGCGGTATACTGCCATGCTTGAATAAAGAGCAATGGATTGAACTTGCAGGGAAAATACAGGATGATGAAATTGTTATTGTTTTGGTGAGTTTTTGTTGTAAAATTGGTATATAGTCATAAGCCACTTGATATAAGCATTTGGAAGATATCCTACAACCTCAGTACATTATTGTCCCATTTTACAATTTGTAAAGCATTTCTAGCCTATTTATTACATGAATATATAAAAGACAATTAATGTGATTGTAAAAATCGAATTCCCGCTAAGCGTCAAATTTAATCAGTTCTTTTTTGTACTGGTGTCCCTTTACCGGTAAACGTCTGTTTAAAAAAAAAAAAAATCTAAGCCTAGCAACTAGAAATTTTCCTTTTCTCCCTTATTTGCTTGGTTTCAAACACTCTTTAACTTCAAGCATTTGATTTTAATAAATAATGCTATAGGAAATATCTATAGTGGTAGAAAAAACTAAGCTCATTACTCTACTCATTAATATTTCAGGATAATCTTCTCCTAGCACAAACAATGGCCAACCAGCTATTATCAATAAGGAAATCTGAAGAAACTAATGAAACAGTAATACCAACCAAAGCGCATTTAATAAAACAAATCAACGAAAACCCAACACTATTACAGAACAGCTATTTTTCCAAAATATTATTCACAGATTTAGACAAATCACACACAAAAATATTGGCCAAATCTTTGATCAAACTTCATTTGGCAAATCCTGAGTTAGATATATTACAAAGCGGTGCAATAGCTAATAATAGACAGCTACTAAATAATTTAGTATTAGAAACCGCTAAAAATATAACAAAATGTTTCGAAAACAAAGATTCATTGAGCAAAATGTTAGGAAAATCTGATTTCAATATGACTACTTTTGCAAAAGAAATAAATATTATTATAGATTATTTCAATCAAATCAATATAAAACAAGAATCACAAGAGGAAATCAAAAACTACGTAAATATATTCAAACAACTACAAATCTGCTATTTAGAAGAAAACTACCAATTGGTAGCTATATTTTTGTTGTTGGCAATAAAAAAATCTACCAATACAAAGAAATTGGTACGGAGTATAGACAATATTTTGCAAAATATATACGAATTGAGTTTGCAGCAACCAGATTTATATCAAATGTTTCCCGTTGACTCTATATTTTCATTCCAAGATAATACTTTACTAGATTTATTAACATTAAAGTTAAAAAATACAAATAATCTATTGATAATCAAAAGCTTATTAGAATTAGCTGTAAAAAAGGTGCGTGCGGATAGCCAATTAATAAAAACTATCGTTGAAAAACTATTGAAAAAAAATAAAAAGAAAATAACTGATATAGAATCTTTTAACGATCCGATGTTTCAAGTCACCTGTCTCGTTCTGCCACTAATAGTTAGACAGAAAAAGGTGATAACTGCGAGTGCTTTTCGTTCCATATTAGCAGATCTACAAGAAAATTTACACAAAGCACTGCTTGAATCGTTTAAAAATATTAACTTTGCCAATAGTACTATTTTAGTTGATAGTGCTGATAACATTGATGATAGTGTGGTAGAAAATGAAAGCTGTATGGCAATACTAAACGCTATGCCGGCGTATTCGTTGACTTTATCGAAGTATTGTGAGACTACTGATGCTGAAGAAATTAAAAATTTGGATTGTCTATGGACCGGTTTGGAGTTTTTTGTGCAGAGTGCAGTGAGTATACTTTGATCATTTACAAACATCTAAATTACCAATTAAGCATTCAGATTATGCATTTATTTCTGACGCTTGTTTGATTCATGGAAATGTAAAATGATTGGTCTAAAGTATCCTAAGTTATTCTAGTGAAAGTCCCATCAAAATCAGGCCACCCGTTTTGTAAATTAACCCGGGCGAAACAGATATACAGACAAACAAAATAATAAAACCTGTGTTTGGTCATAACCTTTAAAAAAATAAAATACATAGTAGTTATTTATATTAGATATATTTCGGGACTTAATCGCGTGAATTATTTAAAGGTACGAGTACGACCGTGACCACGATTGGTGCAAATCGATCGAAACGTCGGGTAAATAAAAGGTACCTTTAAATAATTCACGCGATTAAGTCCCGAAATATATCTAATATATTACAAACAGACACAACAATTTTATTTATTTGTAGTATTGTATTATATGTATAGATTATTTTTAAAGATGGCGATCTCGAATCAGCTGTTATTTTTTTATAATCTTATTTTCTACTTTCTTCTGTAAAGTGACATACCAACAATCCTAACTAAATTGACGTATTACAGATAAAATCAATTGAAAACGCCAATTCAAAACCAAACCACATCGAGTCATCCATCCAGCTTTTGAACGTCGTACTACGTCATATTAAAAAGATAGAAACACACGACATATTTCAAGAGAAAGACAAACTCATACTTCAAATATACCGCAGTATTAAAAGTCGGTTAATTCACGAGCAAACTAAGAAAGTGCTTAGTGGAAATTGTTTGGAAGATTTAGGTGGTACGTTGAAGTTTGCGTGTGAGCTGGCGTCTACGGAGAGTTATGGGAACTATTTTATAGGAGATTTGAGTGGATTGGTGGTTTTAAAGGTATGTTTTAGAGCTGGTGTATTCATATAACTGGCGTCTTCTTTTGAAAGATAACATATAGTTGGCTAAGCTTTTATAAGATTGGGCCATTAGTATCAATGTTATTCATATAATGACTAATGACTGCCTCTGTGGCTCGGTGGGAGTGTGTCCGACTGCTAGGCAAGAGGTCGTGGGTTCGATTCCCACACGGAGCGCCACTTTGTGTGATCCACAAATTGTTGTCTCGAGTCTGGGTGTACTTTGTGTCCGTGACTTGTATGTTTGTAAAGTCCCTCGCGACACAGGGCTTGTACTCTAGTGCGGGAGTTGTCATTACAAATTAAGATATATTTTTTAAGCATTTGTATTACTAGGTAACTTTTGTCTCCGTGGATTTAGAAACTGCATGAAGTTTAAGAAATCCTGACGCACATGTTTTATTACAAATGTCACCGGTCCACACTGGAAAGTAACTGGTGGCGCAATACCGTGCGAGAGCCCACAAATTGTTGTTCCAATTCAACAATTAGGTATTTGAATGTCAAGTCAAATCAGTATCTTTTTTATAAAGTGTCAAAACGATTCGTTCTGTAGAGATTTGTATGCAATTTAGCATTGTGACGTCATTATGTTCTGGTTTCAAATGATTTACTTTTAATATTTATTTTGATGATTATAAATACTAAAACATATTAAATTATGCACAAATATTTATTTTTAAGATCATTTAAAGGCATATTATTTCTTGGTAAGTGCAAAATAATTTATTGTTATTGATTGATTTGACATTCAAATACCTAATTGAGTGTATTTTGTGCCGAAAACGCACACGAAGTACGAGTTTCTAAAAAAATAATATGGATTGATCACATTTTATGCTATATTTGCTGATTACTTTTATTATAAAAATATTATAACGCACCTCCTAGCTTTATTAATAACCAACGTAATTCGTTTTTATATTTATTACATTTCAGAAACCATCGCTAATAGTAAAAGATGATAACACTGACATAGTACACAGAAAAGTATTTAAATACATCTGGTCTCAATGCTTAAAAGCTAATATAGTAGGAACAAAATGTATTGCCATGTCAAAATTAATGCACAGAACTTGTAAGAATTTAAGGAATTGGATAAGGCAACACTATGACACTGAAGAGGGTGTTGCCAGTGTTAACGAGGATATTTCTACTGAAGATTATCGTATAAAGAAGATTGTTAAAGTCGATGATGTGGTTTGTGAAATAATTAGGCTCGATTTGGATTCACTGTGTGAGATAATTTTGGCTGCGAAAAAGGTATTTTTTTTATTTATTTTTTTATTTAAACATCATTGTTTAATTGTATAATATACAGGGTGCCAATTTAGTCAGTCGAATCCTTGCAGGGGGTAATCAGACCATGATACTTAACATCTTAATGTATTTTAATTTCTTGTTGTAAATTTCGGTCGGTTTAATCGCACGAAATCACAGTACACGTACAGGCACAACTGACGCTGTTGCCTAGCAAGAGTAGCGCGGGTGACGACTCGAGGAGTTCATGCTTATGTGAATTCTCGGTCCACTACTATTACCGAACTCGAATAAATGACAATTGTTAAGTGAATTCCAACTTTGTCATTATTATCGTTGGAAATAATTTATAATTTTTTTTTGGTATCTTTATTTATTTCAAGTTACCATGTTTCGGTTCCAAAACAGCTACAAATTCACAGTGTATATAAAGAAAATTTAAGTGTTTTCTTTAATTTTTCTTTTAATCATCTACTAGATGAACGATTTGGCTAGTCGCACAATTTTTTTCGTGTCCTAATATTTATGTTTTCCATATAAATTTTTGACAGAGTCGATCCCTGTTTCGCGTAATCTAACCTTAATATACAGAAAAGAGTCAGGTATTGGCCGCACAGTAGCGTTAGTCTCTTTCTAGAGTGGTTAATTTTGTGAGGCCATAAATGTTCTAATGTGATAATACACTGACGGACTCATAAACTGCATCAAAGTTCAGGTTTACTCTAAAAGGATTTTTTATAATAAGTATGCAAACTTTTTAGATTAAATTATATAAATATGGAAAGACTGGCTCTTAATCTTAAAAAAAAATTAAATTTAAAAATAGAACTGCGGTAAAACAAATGAATATAGCCGGGAAAAGAAAATTTACTCGTAGTATCAGATTTGCGTGTTATTTATAGCAAAGTTTTAAATTAATTCTCATTGATTTTTTTTGTTTGGTCAATTGAATTATTGTTACCAGCATAATTGTTGGGTTAGTTTTTTAACACATCGAGAGTTTTTGAACCATAATATGGATACTTCGTCCGAACAAGCGGCACAAATTGTAGCATTGGTGCGGGAGGGCTTGGATCAACGAACGATTGGTAGAAATTTAAATTTAAACCAGTCTACGGTTTGTAGAATATACAGAAGGTTTGTAGAGACAGGTTCTTACAGGAGGAGACGTGGTACAGGCAGAACTCGAGCAACCACAGGTCGTGATGACCGATTTATTGTTACAACTTCCCTGCGAAATCGTTTCCTCACGTCAGTTAACATCAAAACCGAGCTTAATGAAGTGCGTGGAAAAAACGTGTGTGCACGAACAATAAGAAGAAGGTTAAAGGAAGCGGCTATCACCCCTTTTAGACCAGCAAATGGTCCAAAGTTGTCTGCAGCTCACAGACAAGCTCGCTTAAGATTTGCGCGTCATCACCTGAATTGGACAGAAGAGCAGTGGGCCTCTGTATTGTTCACGGACGAGTGTAGGACATGTTTATATGGTGCAGATGGTCGCAGAAGAGTCTATCGTCGACGTGGGGAGCGATATGCTCAAAGTTGCATTGAGGAGCGTGTTCCTTTTGGAGGCGGTTCATGTATGGTCTGGGGTGGCATATCGATGAACGGGCGAACAGAACTTGTGTTCATAGACATGGTCCGTCAAAACGGTAATAGAGGGGGTTTGACAGCACATCGCTACATAACAGAGATATTAGAAGATCACGTGGTGCCTTACATGGGATTCATAGGCGAAAATTTTACTTTAATGCAGGATAATGCCCGGCCGCATGCAGCTGCACAAGTTCAACATTATTGCGAAGAGGTTGGGATACGTACAATGAATTGGCCAGCACGCAGCCCGGATCTTAATCCCATCGAGCATGTTTGGGACAATTTAAAAAGAGCTGTATATGCGAGAAACCCTTCGCCTACGACAGTGGCAGCACTAAGAACAGCACTTTCAGAAGAATGGGACAATATTCCGCAAGATCTTTTAAAAACCCTTATAAAATCTATGCGGAACCGATTAGAATCCGTAATAAGGGCACGTGGGGGTAATACACCTTATTAAAACACAAATAAACCCTTGCATAAAGTTTGTGTCTATTGTTAAAACCAATTTTTTAATTAAACAATTTTTCCTTAAACTTCTGTTTTTTCTTCAAAAAAGGTCTTAAGGTCCTTTGCAGTACATAAACTTAAACTTAAAGATATGATCCTACGCTGTTTTAAAGTTCACGAACCAATCTAGAGGTTTCAATTTAAATCTGTATAGAAAGTTTGCATACTTGGTTAAAATATTTATTTCAAAGTCGTCTATTACTTTGATGCAGTTTATAAGTCCGTCAGTGTATTAAATTTATGGAGGAAAATATCATCTCAGGCGAGACTTGAACCCGCTACCTTAGGAGTACCGACGCTAAGCAGTTTACCAACTCCAGCACCGTGTCATGTCCGCCAACAGTACATCACAAGTCCTGTACTGTATTTTTTTTAAAGAAAAATCTGTTTTCATTTCAGGTATCCCTGGATTACAAGTTTGTGGACAGTATATTCGAGTTACTACACCTGGTACAATATATTTTGTACAACAAATATTATGTCACTTATGATATATCTTGGGAATCATTCTTTAAACTGTTTGAGGGATGTGTGTCAGTGCTCAATAGTTTGTTAGTGGCCAGAGAAGAGGTATTGGAAGATAGGTTAGATATCATTTTATAATATAAAGTACAGTCGCGGAATGAAAATGTTCGTCGGTTTTAAAATACACTCATTTACAAGGACATGTTACCTTTTCAAACTATGTATCACACCGGACTCAAACTATGCATCACACCAGACTCAAACTATGTATCACACCAGACTCAAACTATGTATCACATCAGACTCAAACTATGTATCACACCAGACAGTTGTATATATACCTGTATGCTGTAAATTGTGTTTAACTGTTTCACAACAGAGTTTAAATTTACTCAGACCAATATTCCTTGACTATGAGTAGTTGAACTATCGGAATAATTAAATATGAGAATAGATGGTAGGTATATATCTGACTACATATCTCCTATCACTCTCTGCCACTGATTGCAATACGTGAAAATAATGTGTTAAAATAAGACAGATATAAGTAGCAGTGTTGGTTCCGTCAAAATGTTATTATTTCCTATTGTAGTGTTCTCAGTTATTCTTGTCTATCTATCACTTTGAAATAAAAACTTTTTTGCATATGGTTTATGTCGACTTTCATAATTCCAAGTATTTTTATTTCAAGGTTCCATAGATCTATTTCGTTTTTAAACTGAGTAAAATCTTATTATTATTTTGACAACAATTACATGTTAGTTGTTACTGTTCCTTGATTAGGTTCAAGCAAAACGAACATTTCCATTCCGCATTTACACATGACTCATGCCACTATCTATGCAACATGAGTCGTGAGCAAGATATGGGGATGCTAAGGGGATTGTTACCTAAGTATTTTTGACTGTATCTTGAATTAATGACAATATTTTTCATTTTTTTTTTTATTTTAATGGAAATCGTATCAATTTACGCCAGTGTCAAGTATTTATTGTATATTAATTGGTCCATTGGTGTTACCAGGATCATTTTTCCGGTAGGTGGGGGGGTCATTCGTAATTTTGGGAGGAGGGGGTCGGGGAGTTAGGTGGTACAATTGACTAAACACCGGCCAAATGTGTACTGTGTTCCTACATTTTTGCAACTTGAGAGTATTTATTTATTTTTTATATTTTCATTTTTGCTTCCCCTTGGTACACCCAAGAGTTGATCCGATTAACGTCGTACCTAAAAAGTGTAATTCGAAGTGTCCTATTGAACATTAAAGGAGTCTGCACACAAATTCGCCGACCCGCTGACAGCCAGGCGGCGGCTTTATTTCAAAATATTCATGTTGGCGTCTTATGCCCGCGCGTGTCGCCCGGCGACTTGCCGCAACATGTTGGCGACTTGCACCGACACTTAACCACAAAAAAGTTACTGATTATTGATTCATCATCATCATCAGCCTATCGCAGTGCACTGCTAGACATAGGCCTCTCCAATTGCGCGCCACTTTGTTCTATCTTCGGCTTCTCGCATCCAGCTCCTGCCAGCCGTTTTGCGTAAATCATCACTTCACCTGGCCTGAGGGCGTCCTACTAAAACAAAAAAAGTCGACGACTTGTGTTGGCGGGTCGGCGGGTTTGATGTGTAGTCCCTAGTAGGTCCTTAACAATTTAGATAATTCGGCTATTCCTTTAGTTTTGTCATAATTTCCTTTTTACTTGACTAAATATATAGCATTTTTTTTTTCAATAAAACGACTCACGCAGTAGTGTACAAGCCCTGTGTTGCAGGGGACTTTACAAACATACTAGCCACGGACAGAAAGTACACCCAGACTCGGAACAACAATTTCTGGATCACACAAAGTGGTGTCCCGTGTGGGAATCGAACCCACGACCTCTTGCGTAGCAGTCGGACACACTCCCACCGCGCCACAGAGGCAGTCTATCCATTATCAAGTATTCTGAAGTTTTGCTCTTAGCAACACATTTAGGCACATATTACCTAGTTCGGGAGTTGTCGTGTGTGTGATTTAGTACTATTAATAATAAATTCTATGTACCTATATTTTATTTTCCAGATGGCCGTGTTACATGCAATGTTATAGAGCCTTAGTATCGTCGTTATGCGAGCGTGCAACATCGTATGCGCAGCTTGAACGATACGTCGAGGAAAAACTAGCGGAGATAGCACATAGTATTGAGAAGTAAGTATTTTGTACTTGAGGCCAAGTATAATCTAACAAGGGGCGTCAGTTTAAAATGTTCAGTTAAAACTGACAGTTAAAAGTGATTGTAGTAGCCACGAAGTAGCCGCTATAGCAAAATCAGATAAGTATTTTCAAAAAAATACGTCATTCACGTTCATCGTTTTAGTAAATCCGATTAATTATTTTCATTCAATTCAGACCTACTTATGATTTTTAGGTTTTAATTTTTGTTTGATATCTGGAAGCAATGAAGTGTTATTGTATTGTGACTATATTTTACATTCTTTCGTAGCATGAAAATAATGTATTTAATAAAAATCATATCTCCGAAAGGAATTAAAATAAATTACATTCACACATGACAGTATGGACTACATTACTAAAAAACAGATTTTCATCAGGCGGCCCACATGCCCCGATTAATCATTTAAAAAAAAACATTTTTTAATATTTTATGTCTTAAAAATGACGGCAGTTTTGGGATTGAAACCATGTTGAAACCTAATGAAATATCACCTATTACATGAGCACTAGTAGCATAAAAATATTATCCGCTTTTAATTAATTAAGCTTAGTTTATGATAAAACGAATTGATATTAATTTTAAGCTTTGAGTGAGTGAGTAAGTTATGCGCGTTTGTATGTTGAGTTATCGACTAGAGTGCCCTTTATACAGACAGATACAAGGTGTACCTGCGGTACAACGTTGTGCGTCGTTGCGACGCACATGTGTTGTACAACACAATGATTTGTTACATAGGTGGATCCAGGGGGGGGCACAGGGGCACGTGTCCCCCATCCCTGGAAAGTAGCAAATTTTGAGACCCAGCCCCCGTCGTTCGTGCGACTCACACTTTGTCGATGTCTGGTGAAACGAAATGCAACCCCTCCCCCGTCGTACGTCGTAAGCATGCTAGATACGGCACTGTCACCCCCCCCCCCCTCCCCCACCCCCTCCAGCATAAAATCCTGGATCTTTCTATAATAATTATTATTTATTATACCTTAAAATTGCTTGTCGTTTCGACCAGGTTGCACCGGCCGTGGTCACAAGCGGACCACGGAACTTGGTTGGTCAAGCAATTTTAAGGTAAACAATGCGCGTTAATTCGCGTATAATATCTTGGAACAACTCTGATCCCTAACTAAGCATAGCTTGTACTATGGAAACCAGACAACTGATAAACATACTTATATATTTCTAAATACATACATATTATAGATAAATAACACCCAGACGCAGAATAAACCATCGTGCCCATCACTCAAAGTTTTATCCTGGGTGGGGATCGACCTCTTGCGTAGCAGTCGGATACACTCCCACCGCGCCAAAGAGGCAGTCTATCATCCCATAATCCGTTACACTAATGAGACCTCAGTCTTGGTGGGTTAGCTTGTTTTTTATTTACATTTAATAATACATCCATTTTTTTTTTTTCAGATTAACTCAATCCATTTCCAAACGAAAGAAACACGTGTCAAGGATAGCAGCGTACACTGTAGCAGACATTTGCACATGCTTAGAAAGGAACGCCCCAAGCAAAATGGTTCGACAACATTTAGAAAATTCTGTAGCTTTGTTCATACAAGCTTCGGATAGCAGTTATGCTATGCCTTTCTTGAAACGGGCTTTAGCAGGCGCAGCCGGGCAAATGACAATGTCTAATTTGTATACTATGTATAAAAGGTATCATAAATATGTTGGTAATGCTTAGAAATTGTTATTGAAAGTTGTGGACGCTAGCATAACTATAAATATTGAAAATGCTCGGATCGAATCGGATTTAATTTTTATTTTTAATGGACTTAAAAAGGAGGTTATTGACTTTTAAGTTTTGTTTAGTTTGTAAGTTTCAATAAACTTATATTTGCACTTAACAGCGTTTTATTTATATTCCTTACTAACTAACCCACGCAACTTTGTTTGCGCCATTTATTATATAGCATGTTCCACAGTAAAATATTTTTTCAAAGCGAACCCGTTGTTCTTGAGATTATTGCGTTCAAACAAACAAAGAAACTCTTCAGCTTTATAATATATATATTATCTATGATACACACAAATACATGCCTTTCTATTGGTAAAAGATTTTTTTTTAATCGGTTCAGTAGATCCAGAAATTACCATCTACAAACTTACTATATACAACTCTGCGACATAATGAGGCGAGCAGAAAGAGAGCCATGGAGCCTTTAATTGGACGGAGAGGAAATAACACAATGAACAAATGACAATACCTACGAGCTATTCCAGGATACACTTAGCAGGAAAAATACCAGTAGTAAATAGTAGGTACCTACTTAATGCAAAACCAAAACAATTTCAAAAGAGTGAAACAATATTTCAATTTTAACTGTAATAGACGACAGTAAGTACCTACCAAGTTAAACCTACATATCCTGGAACTAGCTGTCCCGCGCAACTTAGTATGCGTAATTTATTCCCGTTTTTGCAACATTTCTCGTCGCTGCTCCACTCCTATTAGTCGTAGCGCGATGTTATATAGCCTATAGCCTTCCTCGATAAATGGGCTATCCAATAAAAAAAGATTTTTTTAAATCGGACCAGTAGTTCCTGAGATTAGCGCGTTTAAACAAACAAACTCTTCCGCTTTATAATATTAGTATATATATATATATAGATATATATATATATATATATATATATATAGATAAATACTCGTAAATGGTGGTAATCTTATGACTTCAACCTATCCATAAAGCATAAGTTTACTCTGCAATATTTTGCGGGGGATTCTGTCCAGGATCATAGGGTTGCCACCATGGACGTACCCAGGGGTTTTTTGGGATTGAAACCACCCCACCCCCTCCTCGTAATCCCAAAAAAGTGTTAAGTCCCCCCCCTCTTATCCTGGGTGCGCCCACGGTTGCATTTTCTAAAATGTAACCAGGAAAAAAGCGTTTAAACACCGGATTTTAAAGCTCTGCTATATCTAAACCCTGACATGTCAACACTTTCTTTTTTGAACTTAGATACCTACTCATAATAATAATAAACCCTCTTTTTACCCCCCCCCCCTCCCCCCAGAATGAAATCCTGGATCCACACTTGCCTGGGTTAAACCGTTTTAGGGGTGGGTGATTGAAATAAAACAGCAAATGATCCCCTGGATATGGCTATGCTGCAGGGAACGCTATAAGGTTGATGATTCCCTAAAAAGGAAAATATTTACTAGACATATTGTTCATTTTCCTTAAATAGTTACGAGCAAATATAATGGAGTAGGTATATCTCAATTATTCACCATTGTTTAAGTTTGTTTCCAAATATGGTGTTGTTGTACTTAAGTATAGAACATTTCGAACGCAAAATAATAGTTATGACGGCATGACTCTCAAGTGTCGAGCGCAATCATTGCACGCTGAGATAATAATGATGATTATTTTTACAACCAAGTACCTACCTACATTCTTGCCCATATATAGTTACATAAATGTAAGCAAAATTTAGATTTTATGCAACAGCAAACTTACATAAAAACATTACAAAAGGCAGTCATTTTTTATTTGGAACAGATCTCACTTAAATTTGGTTAAAATTTATTCAACAAATTTCGCAACAAAAACGCGCGCAAATTCAAACTGATAATGCGCGATTTTGTGACTGTTTCCGTCTGTCCGTATATGGGCATTTGTTGAATTCTAAATTCTGATTGGCTAACAAGCTGTCGTCATTCGTGACTCACTTTTCAATTTCATTGAGATAGCATTATATTTATCTTTTGCGTTACGCAGCGTCATGTATTCTCGTATCTAATCTTAACTACGCTGAAGTGGCTTTTATTTATCAATAACAATTTTCGTACATACACAGTATAAATATTCAGGTAGCTCTACAAAGTTATTAGTCTCAGTTTCTGAATGTTGTCAACTTGTTCCGGTGACAGTCACATTATATTTTTTGTGAAATCAATTAAATTCGACATCATTATTGTATCAAAAATAATTGTGCAATATTAAAACTTATTCTGTGTATTGTTGTGTGAATAATTTCTGTTGTTATAAAAGGACGCTGTATTGATTTCGTCTATCATTTTGACGCATGCGCTCATTGGTTGTTGTAAAATAGTGTTAGCCAACATTCCGAACAGTGTCGTCCGGTCGTCGTTGTCGTGGTGTCGGTGAATTTAGTGGTGGAATTTTTACGTGTATAACATCAAAAAATGGTAAGTGAAGAAAATAAATTACAGTGTTTTACGGTCGTGATGTGATTTTCTGTTGCAATAGTGGTGAAATATAAATTGAGATGCCGCAGTTTCACGGGAATTCGTTCATCAGTGACCGGTGCCGCCATATTTCGCACAACCCACCGCAGAGTTTGCACGCCTTTTCGTAAAAATCGTTGTCACCGTTCAGTGATTTTATGCCACGTGTTGTGTTTTTGAGTTTATGGCCTCGGACATGTCGGGCTGCTGCGCCGTAACGAGTGAATGGTACTATTTGACGGGCCGGTATTGGATTTCACGTACGTTCGAAAGGTTATTCCTGCAACGCCTTTTTTGACGACTTGGACTGACCGTACGGTCATAAGTATGATGTTTTTGCATTTTGGGTGAATATGGGGTCTTTTCATGAGTTATCAGTGGTGTGTAGCGTGCCGGGGGCAACGAACTTTAGAGGGAATGCATCGTCGCGCAATCGCACTTTCGTTTGACCATATATGGCGTAGTGGTTACGGCAGACTGTCACTTATAATTTCGTGTCTATTTTGGGGGCGAATAGGCGCGTCTGAGTACCGCAACCGGTGATACGTCATTATAAAAATGAACAGAGGGTATTGGCCTAACAATGTCAAGGTTATACTGGTTTGCTGCCTAAAATCTATGTGTAAATCGTATAAAAGACAGATGGTGCGCTAAAATGAGCTTTATTGCAAGCCTCTTACGTCTAATAAGATCGCACTACGCCCAGAGGCCGATAGTAGAATATACTATCACTGGGAAAGAGGATTAGTTTTCTTATCATTAAATTTTCCTCAAATGAGTCAAGTTTAAGGTCTTGTAGTCATTATTCGCCGTACTAAGTATGTTTATAAGAACATAGCCCTATGACTCAGTGGCGACCGAGAAAATCGAGAGATGAACGACCATTGTTAGTCAAGAGATGGCAGACCAGTCTTGAAAAAAATGCACTTCATGCCTCTGAGATCACGTTAATCCGTCGATCCTGTGCCTAATCTCGCATCTTGTCGGATTTTCGTTCCATTTGCTATAAGAGTCCTCACTCTCTTTCCTTAAATACACTGCACTTTTTTACCCTTTAACTTCAGCATAGTTGCTAATTTCTGAAACTGAAATCATTCATCATGGGATGACCTATAAAAGAACATTTTCATATAGGTATGTATAACATCAACAAAATAATACAAATTACAAACTTCATGTAGGTTACATTGATTCACAGTTTCCTGTAACTACTGACAGTACTGATATATCTATTAATATACCAAAATACTCCACAAGGATAATAGTAGCACAGTAACAGTTAGGAATTTATTATTAATAATTAATAGGTTTATAGCTTATGCCAGAGGCAAAGGGTTTACATTTTCCTGAGGTTTATAATGTGGCTGTAATATCATACATAACCTCTTTGATTGGGATATAGTGCGTACATATGCATCATGTCAACTCTCTCTTATTCCAGGCAGTCTAAACCCTGAAGCCCAGCTGTCACTTACTGCAGGCCCAGCTGTCCTACTAGACAGGCTTTAACTTATAACAAGACTTATTTCTACTTATGTTTGTTGACAAAATCAAATAGAATATTGGCTGTAGGCCTCGGGGAGTGATGATGGGGTTGCTAGGAACTGTGCCCGGTGTTTATTTATTCTCATTTTTTCCAATACAAAATTTCTTGCTGGATGTAGTCCTTTGTGTCTACAACATCAATATAGAACTTAATGAAAAACCAATTAGAATCATATTCTTAGGACCCTCCACCCACATTTAACAGTTTCATTTAAATCCATTCGATTCTCACAACCTTTCTCATTTATAATTTCATTAGGATTGAGAGATCATGGAATATTTGAAAGCTGTAGATTTTAACACTACTTATTAACAAAACTCTTTTAGATATCTATACTCTAAATCAACTTATCATTTATAACTTTTTTATTTCATTCCATGATAACATTTCTATGTCTTTAACATTAAAATAAACTCAAATACCTACATCTAGTATCTACCTGTGTGTGTATCTCTAGCTGTGCAAAATGTTGTAGATTTGATTCCCATTTCCACATGGGACAGCACTTTATGGGTTACTTTTTTAATTATAAAATTATATATGCCACGGATCTTAATCGCGTGAATGAATAATTTATGGTAAAATACCTTGTTTTTAACCCGTCGTTTTGACCTGGTTGACCACGGTCGAAAGGTCGGGCAGTAAGACTCGTAGTACCTATATACAGATAAAATATGTGTACAAATCGCGAAAGTTTACTGTTTTAAATCTAGGTTTTTAAAAACAGCAAGGTTGAATTTTAAACGCAGCGGTAGCATAAGCTGCGAGTTCGCAACGTCCCACTGCAAACGCAGTGGTCGCATAAGCTGTGAGTTCGCAACGTGACAGCGACAGGAGCCCGAGATGGGAGACTGCGACAAGTGTCTCGATCTCTTCTGCATGTACTATGAGACCAAGTCCGCAATCAGAGCTACTATTCATACTATTACTGTGCGCGAGACACTACTTGTCTGAGGCAGCGACCGTCTCGCAGTCTCCTGTCTCGCGTCTCTGTCTCGGTCTCGCCCGCAAACTGACTCCCATACGAAATCATACAGTCAAGTAATACACTCGCGAGCAAAAGTATGGAATCACTTGCTTGAATTTGATTCCGCGCGATCTTGAGTACTTAATAACTAAATAATAATAATAAAAATGATATCATTTTAAAGGTTAAAATGTAGTCTTAAAATTGATACCAAATTCATTCAAATCGCTTCATTATTTGTGGAGCTATCTTGGATTAAGTGAAGGAGGTAGGAATAGGCAAGGATAATGGAAAAATAATGAATGAAGAAAACAACAAAAATTAATTAATAAAAGTTTAATTTCGCTTAAAAACTTAATGTCAATACTTAGTGTTCCCCCCCCTCGCCCTAATGACAGCTCGGAGACGGTTCTTCATGGACTTGATGAACTTCTGTATGGTATCTTGTGGGATACCTTCCCACTCTTCAATCAAAGCCGTTTTGAGCTCATGTGTGTTTGAAGGAGTAGGATTTCTGGATCGAACCCTCCTCTTTAGTTCATCCCACACGTGCTCTATTGGATTCATGTCCGGGCTAAGCGCTGGCCAGTCCAATGTGGCGATACCGACTTCCTCTAGGTATTCGGTTGTGGCACGAGAAGTGTGACAACGAGCGTTATCGTGCATGAGGACGAAGTCATCACCGATATATCCCGCATAGGGAACGACATGTTCCAGCAGAATATCGGTAATGTACCGGTCTGAAGTTAGACCGCCTCCTCGTCCCCCGCCAGGCACGAAAACAAGCTCCGTTTTACCGTCGAAAGAAATGCCGGCCCACATCATACAAGAACCGCCTCCATAAGCCACTGTCTCAGCGAAACAGCACTGCGCAAATCGCTCCCCAGGCCTCCTGTAGACCCGACCTCTTCGATCGTTGCCGTGCAAACACATTCTGGACTCGTCCGAGAACAGTACACGGCTCCATTCCTCAACCTCCCAATCAAGGTGGGAACGAGCGAATCGAAGGCGGGCTTGTCGATGAGCTGCCGTCAGTTTAGGGCCTGTGGCAGGCCTTCTTGGGGTTAAATTAGCTTGCTTGAGTCTCCGACGAACTGTCCACTCGCTAACAGCGACCCCGCGAACATTTCGGAGCTCCTGTTGGACGTCAACACCAGTCAAATGCCGATTTCGGAGAGAAGTTGACACGATAAAGCGGTCATCCCTCTCCGATGTGCACCGGCGTCGTCCAGATCTTGGTCTCGGGACAAAGCCACCAGTCTCCAGAAAGCGTTTGTAGACTTTCGAAACACAAGACTGACTTATGTGGAGCTGACGTCCGACAGCCCGCTGGCTAAGCCCTTCTTGCAATAGGGCGACGATTTGGGCGGCTTCTGTAGGTGTTGTATCCATTGTCTTCGAAGTTCAAGGGTCCAAAGTTGCGGAGATGTGTACCGGTCAACGTGTGAAAGCTAACTGATAAAAAAAACCGATAACACGTGCTTTTATAGGGGATGAAGGGCGCGCAACTCGCGACGGGTCAAACAATTGAAACGTATCTTTTTTCGTACTTCTTCACGTAGCCCGGGATAACTTCTTAAGTACTGGCGTTATTTGAATGATTTTGGTATCAATTTAAAGTTAATTAATGAACCTTTAAAATGGCATCATTTTTATTATTATTATTTAGTTATTAAGTACTCAAGATCGCGCGGAATCAAATTCAAGCAAGTGATTCCATACTTTTGCTCGCGAGTGTAGTTTCGGATTTTAAATTTCTGAAATGTGGCGTCTTCCGATTCTCTGGCATGAAATTCAATGGCAAAACCGCCAGATAATTACTTACAGTGTGTTAGAACATAAACGACGATTTTTAATATTAGTTTGAATTACCTTGACCAGTCTTTTCTCCAAGTTTTGTCTGGTCAAAATTTTTACCCCCATCTCTATATATCTTTATCCTAAACATGACCCATGTGCTAAATTTCAATAAAATCTTCAGTAATTCAATCATAACAAACAGTCACATATTTTACGCCAATCGGGTATGCCGTGGCGGATACTAAGGTTGTGGAGGGGGCATGGGACTCAAACTCCTCATCCCCTCCCCTTCCAAAGTATCCAGAGTATCTTGATAAAATCGCATTTAGAGTGAAGAACTAAAATCCCATGATTTTAGTTCTCCACTCCAGGGGAACCCATGTCTCTCCAGGTTCCTAGTTCTACCTTCTCCCTCCCTAAAAGATAATTGTGGATGCACTGAACCCCACTAATATTATTACTAACTAGCGGCCCGCTCCGGTTTCGCACGGGTATAAAATAAACCTTCCTCTTCAATCACTCTATCTATTAAAAAAAACCGCATCTAAATCCGTTGCGTAGTTTTAAAGATTGAAGCATACATAGGGATATAGGGACAGAGAAAGCGACTTTGTTTTATACTATGTAGTGACAATAGTACATCAAATTATTTAATAATTCATTTCCAATAAGACACAGATGTTGTCATCTCTGTCACATGGATATGCTTTCTCTTTCCAACTCGAGAGCTTATCAACACAGGCATCAGTAGACCCCTGCCCTTGATATAACTATAACACAGCTGCCTGTTTGTTTATTGTAGCTGTTTTTAGGGTGCAATGTGTTTTAAAATGCCTCCCTTTTGTTTTGTGCGTCATAGAACGTAATATTGGCTTGGTAGTTCTCTAACTTGTACTTTCCCTTTATAACGTTAATAACAGCATTCTGATTAGCATTTTTTTGTCTATGTTTTTCATTATTATAATTTAACTAGCAGACCCGAGCAACATCGTTTGCGTAAATTTTATCCGTTTTCGCATCATTTTTAATTGCTGCTCCGCTTCTATTGGTCGTAGCGTGATGTTATATAGCCTATAGCCTTCCTAAATAAATGGGCTATCCAACAGTAAAATATTTTTTTTAATTCGGAGCGGTAGTTCCTGAGATAATCGCGTTCAAACAAACTCTTCAGCTTTATAATATTAGTATAGATATATCAACCCATTTGATGTCCAACTGCTGGGCACGGGTCTCCCTAATAGACCCTACTTATTATAGATCCAGGGGGTAATAGCCATAATCGCCACGCTTGGCATGCGGATTTCCAATCGCACTAAGGCTTCAAAGCGCGCAGATGACGCTGCTGTCCATCCGAGGCGTGATTGTGTCTCAGTCGCCTTGACGACACCCACGGGAAGAGATAGGGAGACACTACTCGTAAGCTGGTACCACACGGAATTTATAATATTAGTAGGATTATGAATAGAGGGATAGTATCCATAGTAATATTATAAACGCGGTTATTTCCGCATTTATAATATTACTCTTATTATTTTTATGTCTAAAGCGTCTTCTAGACGGTTGGAAACAAACGTACAAACCAAGGTGACCTTGTTTGTTTCCAACAGTGTTGACGGCTGTTGCAAACCAAGTACCAAGTAATTTGGTTTACAACCGCCGTCAACACTGTTGGAAACAATCAAGGTCACCTTGGCGGGAACGCTTGTTTCCAACCGTCTAGAAGACGTTTAAACTCCTTCAGTGATTACGTTAAAATTTGGTGCAGAGCTAACGCACGTCTATCTTCTAACATAACAAACAGATATCTATTAATTTAAAACAAGAAGAAACTATTCTCAGTACCTAATTTCATATTAAAACAACCATTGGCATAGTTTTACCTAACATGCAAAGAAAAGAAAAAAAAAATGGCAATATCATGAATTTTTACACAAAAGATTGCACAATAACCCGTGAAATTCAAAGGAATAACAATTTTATTGTGTTATACGACAACGCTTCACCCTTTGAAAATTGTACTCTTGGGTGATGTTTGCTGTTGGGGCATTCCACCCTTCGCAACTTATAGCCATGCCATTCGCATCTCTCAAAATGAAACATCTTCATACAATAATGGTACGCGGAAAGTTTAAAACATGTCTTTTCTTTCCGTCCTTTTGTATTCGCAAGAAATTAATTGTTTGTCATCGGGTCTCCAACGAAAAAGAGGTGCTTCATCATTGACATCGCGATTCCTCTACAGTTACCAGTATTTGCCCATAACTTCGCGTCCGTGGATCTGGATAGATAAAAAATACCCTATAAGCTTCCTCAAGCTGCAACCTATCTCCTTACCGAATTTCATTTAAATCGGTCCAATATCTTCAGATATTAACGCTCAAACAAAGTACATAGTGTAAATTTAAATCTATTCAGCCCTTTCGCAAATAATCCAAGTTCAAATGCATCATATCCTTAAAAGTTATACTTTTAAGCGCTATTATTCCCCATATCCACAGTAATTACCGTTTAATCGTGCGCCTAGGTACCAGACGAACAGTCTATATTATAAAGTGCTGTATCATCGCTGATAAAAACAACAAACATAGAACATTACTACTCAATACGCCCTTATAGAGCGTTTCGTATCAACAGCTTGTTGCAACTAAGTTAGCGACCATATATGGCTACTATTGAATACAAAACCTGCTATTCAAACCAGTGAATCATGTATCTTCTGAGTCATATGTTTAGTTTGTGATTATAATGTTATAGGCTTTCTACAGTAATGAATAGTGAGTGCTTGAACGGTTAGTTGATGAATTGTAAAAGGTTAAAGACGGCATAGACAACCTCTTTTTGCCCTTTATTCTGCTATATTTCTGTCATTGTTCAATATTATGACGTAGATGGAAAATGTTAAAATATTCGCTCTTTTTAAGAGCAGGGGAATCTTTTAAGTGCACATAACTTAATATTGTAACTATTTTTTACACGTCTTTACCGCTAAGGTGCCAATAAAACGTTCGCTCCGCCTGCATTTTGTCTAAAGAAAAAAAACCATTATTTCTTGTTTACCGTTTTATCTAAGTTATCAACGTTTATCGTATCTAGAGTATTTGCATACGATAATACAACACGATAATTCCCATTACTATTAAATCATCGCTTGATTTAAAATTTTACGTCACGATCCATGACTATTGAAGTAGCAAACAGACTCACAGCGCGAAGTCGCCGTTGTCTATGAAACAGCAATTATAGCATCTTTATTCCCACTCTTTGGTTTAAAATCGTGTTCTTCGTTCAAATGTAACTCTATAGCTCTGTACAATGTAAGTTGACGGGCACTCCAATCTGGCGCGTCAAACTAACGTTTGAGATCACCACGTCTATTTAAACAAATGACAATTTATCCCTAAGTTTCTACTATTAGACATTTTACAAAAACTGAAATATATTCTACATAAAAATATACTTCAGTCTTCAGTAACTCGCCCTGAAGTTAGTCATCAGTATAAAATTCGTAGTCACCTGAGTCAGTGACGCATGCCTTGACGTCGAGGTCGTTCACCTTACACCAGTTTTTTTTTCTTAAGGACAATGCTGTACGCCTTGCGGCTTTTGCGTACTGAATTAAAGTTGACTGTGGAGGTCACTAAAGAAAATTGTATGGTGTACTAATTGTTTTGGTGCCTTTGTATTTGACTGGCCGCTTCCGTCGTCTGGTTTTGTGAGTCATCTAACCATCACAATATTGTGGAGAGCTGTTACAAAGGCTTGATGAACTGCGTTTCTTGAAACTTTTAAAGGCGGCGGTAGCGTAATGGTTAAAGCATTGGTCGCGGTCTCGAATCCTACCCATTATACTACCGACGTGAACCCACTCCTAATACAAGTCATTGAGCTTGGCTGGAGGGGTTAACTGGATTGCTAGTAATGTGGGACCTACAATTCCATATTGCCGGAATTGTAGGTCCCGCATTACTAAACTATCCCACATCAAAAAACTGGTGTATCTTTAAAAAAAAAAAAAAAAACTTTCGTCCGATTTATAAAATTGAGCGTAGTTTAAACTGCTATGGCGCAGTGGTTACATGTGCCAATATAGAGTAATGTTGCCGTCCCGAAATTCTAATAGACGAGCTATTTAGTTAGGATATTCATTCAAATCTATTCACCCGTTTGGGAGTAGCACTGACAGACAGGTAAACTTTGCTTTGATTGTAGTAACGAAGAGCAATTGAGCTTGATTTTTTTTAGAAGCCATTCTCGTGATTGACTTCATGACCTGTAAACGGTTAATATTTTTACATATTTTAGAAACAAGATCCGATTTTTGTCGTTTGGTCAATGTTTATTTTTACATACTACAATCCCCAAATGCCTATTATTTCCCAAACTGGTTCCAATTGCTAATAATACTCGTATTTATTATTCCAACGATATTTTGAATCATTGTCCTGATTTATGATGAACATTTTTTGCTATAATTGGAATATGAAGTAATATCCGGTTATTGACGCATGCTGTGACATGTTTGATGAATAATTTGTTTGAACATGGCCGTTTAACACGTAATTTAATATTTTGGATTTCGCTTGCCGTTGATGTATCTTTGATATTCTTACACTATATGTTCCCACGTACCGCTGCCAATTTGAATATCGGTGACCTAAGCTAAAAAATGTTTCCCTCAGAGGATAACTTTTCAAATATCGCTTAACTTATATATATATAAAAAATAGTGTTCTAGGCCCAGCCGGTTTCTGCTATGCATTTATTATTGATCAGTCAATCTGTTTGTCTTTTTATAAGTTGCTAACTGACCGTTTTTGTAACATTTTTCATTGCTGCTCCGCTCCTATTGGTCGTAGCGTGTTGTTATATAGCCTGTAGCCTTGCTCGATAAATGGACTATAACAGTAAAATAATCTTTCAATTCGGACCCGTAGTTCCTGAGATTACCGCGTTCAAATAAACAAATAAACTCTTAAGCTTTATAATATTAGTATAGATTTTGTCTTATACATTGTCTTAATTTTTTTGTAAGTACTATGAATTATTCAAGAGGGTTTATCTGCTATGTGATTGTTGAAAGATTTGTGTATCTTCATAATATAGCTTGTTTTATACGAAGTAAAAATTCAAGATTTTTTACCACTCTAATATATTACACCTTCGCCCGAGTACAAAAATTTGGTTTTTGAATAGAATATTTGAAATTTTATATCCTTTAGTGGAAGTTATATTAGTATTTATTTAAGTATTAATGAGGTTTGATGGCACCTTAACAAGTTATAATTACTTGGTTATAATTTATGTAAATGTTTAAAAAAATGGCGGAGAGGAAACTGGTATTTATCGTAATAAAGATGTCATTAGTCTATGATACTGTTCTAAATAAATTTAAAATGGTTACTAATTTATTTTTACACCAAGAGAAATGCCAATTCCATTTGATCAATACCATAAATTACTTTGAATTCCTCGTCGTTTCTTGTTTAAAGAATATGACTAAATAAAATTATGTAATTAAAATATCATGATGCAGACTTAATCCTGAACAAAGGCCAATAAATAAATACATTAAATTGTTCTGATTTACAATGTTTAGCAAAATTCACATTCTAAAATAACGTATTTTGCTAGCAAGTTTGAAATAACATAAATCAAATGTACTGAAATAGCTACTTTTCTGTAGGTAGGACGACAGTGAATTAATGTGAACGCTATATTTTTCATGAGCGACCGCCGTTTGGCGTCAGTGCAGCGTGAGCTGTGATGGAAAAATGATATACACGACCTGGTTTGTTACTATGAAGATATTTTGATTAGTAAATTTGCTAAAATTTACTTCGAGCAAGAGATTGCTTTTCGTAATAATATAGTTACCAAACTACGGTAACGCGATTCTAAGAGAGAGATATTTCACACATATTATTATAGCTTAGATACAAAACATACAGAAAAATATATATTATACTACTTTTACATCAACAGAGTAAATCTATTGTGACAACAATTTGTTACTTTTCATTACGTTTCTATTTTTATGTTCCAATTTATTTAAAAAAAATGGTTAGATGTATGATATTTAATACAATATATATTTTATTGTGCTGCAGTAATTTTCTGCTCAGCGGCTAACTTCGCTGAAAAAATATGTACGTTTATTATATTTCTTTACAAGTGTAATTAGTTGGAGCTAGTACGGGATTTACTCCATATTGTAATTTTATCAAAACCAATTTGTAGATTTGATCAAAAAGTTGGTTCGCTGGTTGTTAACACTATTGGTAATCTCAGATCAAAAAAACTTTTTATCTAAAACTAACCATCTTCCATATGGACCGGGAGGAGAGCGCCAAAAAATGAAAGTACTTTATAAAAGCATTTTTTTTATATTACGTCACATTAGTTTAATAAAGAAATAATACTTTGGTCAGTCAGCTGGATTCGTTAGCGTTTGGCGTAAAGGACTTTAATCGGCTACTGACATCATCTGTTACAGAGTTATACTGACTGACTAATTGTTATGTGATTCTGATAATATTCTACACCGGATATATTAAATATTAGATCACGCATGCGATAGCACAAGCAGATCGAGCACCAGTAATGAATACAACTTTAACGCATGACTGACGCGCCTGGTTACAAATATTTGCATGACTGACAAACGTACAACTTATTTTGAATTAATATACTACTAGAAAACTAATTTTTAAATTTTAGAAAAAACTTTCACTATATATTTAGGTCATTTGAAAAAAAAAAAACGAAAAACATAACCTGCCTCTACGCCAAATGCTAAGGAACCCAGCCGACTGACCAAAGTATTATTTCTTTACTCCACATTAGTGGAGTAAAGAAATAATACAAAGGCTGTTTTTTAAATATTACGTCACATTAGTGACGTAATATTTAAAAAACAGCCTTTATAAAGTACTTGGACTATTAGTAGTTTAGAGATGAAATTACCTTCGTACATTTTAGGGCAATAAACTGAAAATCCCTATTTTCTTCTAGCATAAAACTGTCTTTTTAATAACCGTACTTATCACAGTACCATATACATATCATGTATTATCAAGTATAAACTTTGCACTTGAACTCGATTCCTCACACATCGTCTTACAAAGCATTATACCAAGGACGCGACCACTTCAAGGCATTCATTTCATAAGTCACGGCTGGCAAAGAAGCCATTGCAATCGTTGTTCAATAATTCAAAACATCCGTATGTTGTCTGTACAACTGCACCACACCGTCTACGAATCGATCGACTGTACAAAGTCTGCATGTGTGGTTGAATGCGACAAAATGGCGCAATTTAGATTTCTGATGTTAGCTGCAAGATAATGGGTAATGCCGACTGCGAGTGACGAATCAAGTCATGCAATCCAACTTTAATGAATTCATAAGAATTTCTTTGAACGTCTGGAACGGAAGAGAATTTTAAAACGTATATTTAACGTATTTATGTTTGATGGAAATAAATTTCCTTTATTCCACAGAAGTAGCACGAAAGAAGCTACGTAAGGGTACTTTGGGAAATTTTGTATTTCACAACTGGCTCGAAAGACCATGCTAATGTCGCTGAGCGTATGCTGATAATGCTTTGTATGTATTTCGGCAATTTTAACGGAGCAATTTAGCGTGGCAAGTCACCAACTACGATTCCACGCTCAATTGGGTCAAATGAAATGTTAATTTCGCACTAAAGCTGCCTGAAAATGTCAAACAAATTAGTAAAGAAATCGTTTTACGGTTTTCATGAACTGTTTTATACAATAGAATAGAATAGGTCATCAAACTCCCTAACTCAAGCCATTGAGCTTAGCTGGAGGGGTTAACAGGATTGCTAGTAATGTGGGACCAAAATCCCACATTGCAAATTATCTTTAAACAGTGTAGGTTTTTATAAACAGCAACCGATCCGTTTGAGTAATTGCTCTTCTCGCCATAGGTATTTCTTCACATTATAAAAGTACTTGTATCTACTTGAAAGAGAGAAAACTCTTTTCGGATTATATTAATATTCTTTTTAGTATTATTTTATTACATATTTCCTAATACTCGTATTTCAAGCTACTTCGACATCATATAATAGGTAACTGACAATCTCATCATTACCTACACGTCAAAATAAAATGTCTTACACACCAACTTCGCAATTTAATGATGCTATAATCGTGAGTTACAGGAATGCTGTATATTACATGATATAAATAGAAAAATGGTTGTACAATGACATCATGGGATACTAAAATAGATTAGCAAGTAATTCTGTGGATAAAAATAGAATTGAATGATTACGTAGTGTAGTACATCTATTAAATTCCGCTGATTGAAGTTCCAACTAGGCCTGCGGCAATTTTGGCATTTACTTCAATTTTGAATAATGTTCACTCATCTGCAGACAAAACAAAACCTCGTTTTGTGATCGACCTACGCCGTCTCTCTTGAGTCATGTCTCTCATAAAGATAATTATGTTATATCAATTTTGATAAGATAAGCTTAATAGTACAGCTTGAAAATATTTTCTATACTAATGTAATCGAATTATTGATTTAGGTGTGGCTTTCACAAAACGTGTTTATTTTCGTTTACAGGATATCTTTTATTACACAATTTTAAACCAATATTAGAATTTCATCAAGAAACATGATCATCATCTGCCTATCGCAGTCCACTGCTGGACATAGGCCTCTCCAATTGCACGCCACTTTGTTATATCTTCGGCTTCTCGCATCTAGCTCCTGCCAGCCGTTTTGCGTAAATCATCACTCCACCTGGCCTTAACATTTTATGAGTTAATGGACCAATGCCTGTAGATATGATTATAAATTAAAAGTACATAAAAAGCTCCGTTTTCGTCAATCTCGAAATATTGTAAACTTCTAAAGAAAAGTTAGTTCTCGTTTGTATGTTTATCGTCTATTTCTTACACCACGAACAAATTTTGATATAGTTTTTTTATCATTTAGATTTTTCCGGTTTTTTTATGTGCATAATTACATGCATATTATTTGTATAAATACTGTAGAAAAATCCTTGCGAAGTATAACGCGAAAGTCTCAAGAACCTCTATTACGTGTTTGTATAAAGCCTGTGGTTTAGATTTAGAAATCAACAAAATCACAACTTGCAATAGAAACGATACAGTACTCCTGCATCAAGAATGCGACTCAAAGATTCCATTACCATGTGCATATACTCAAAATCAACACGTGGCGAGTTTCATGCACCAACCGCTATGTATAATTAGACAACGGCCAATGTCTCGACGCGGGCAAGTCTATTTTTACTTGCCCACGCGGGGGACAATCACTTTTAGAACATCTCTTGCGACGATACTTCGTGACGGGGATACGCCTTTGAGGTGGGCATTCATTGACTGAATTGTTGAGAGAAATTTTTGGAGTAACGACGGTTCAAGATTGATTGTAGAAACAGCGGGGGTCTTAAAAGTATAGATAGATATCTATACTATTGTAAGCTGAGGTGTGGCTACACGTTGAATATGTTTTAGAGGATATAGTTTTGTTAAGCATTTCTTCCGGCTTCGCTCACGTGTTTGCAATTCGAAATTTTATTCTCCTTTTGGTCCACTTGCAGATGGAATTTCCAAAAATCATCATTATAGCTAGTGTTACCTCCTAAAAGAAGATCAAATAAAAATCTTGATCTTCTTTGATCATGTAGTTTTCGAGATTTTGTATTGGGACAGTGAGTTAACTTTTTGCTCATGAAATGTACTTTAATTAGACGTTTTTTTCAGTTAAGTATCGCTATATTTTTGAGTGTAGTAACTCAATAAATTCCGTTAAAACCATGCAATATTTAAATAGAATTTAAATGAATTTACTGAGGGATTAGTCAAGGCAGCATCAGTGGGCAGACAATCCAGATCCAAAAGTAATGATAATCAATATAAAAAAACAAGGTTTATGCTTAAAAAAAAATTACATACTACTAACAAGTCGATACATTTACTCCATCTCTTTTGTAAACCTAGAATTTTCTTAGAAAAAAATATCTCTCGATCCTCCCAAAACGCCTTAACAGCGGTCATCACTTCGTCATTGTCTTCAAATTTCTTGCTTTGGAGGTGTTCCTTGAATCGAGGAAAGAGATAGAAATCGCTGAGAGCTAGATCTGACAAATTGGAAGGGTGTTCAAGCACTTCAAATCCTAATTCTTGAATGGCAGCTATCACAACAGCAGCGTTATCTTGGTGAAACAGCGCTCCAGCTCGCAGCTTGCCTCCCGTAATCTCCATATTTGGTCTGCGTAGTAAGATCCTGCAATAGTGGCTCCCTTTTCCAAGTATTCCGCCATAATAAATCCTTCAGTGTTCTTAACCTTATAGTGAGGAAGCTCGTTTCCAAGTCATAAATTGTTGTTTGATCTGGATACATGTCTCATTAATGATCACAAAATGTGGCAAAAAGCTTGAAACTTTGAGACTCAGCCTCGAAATGTCGCCTTGTTTTTTCTTTTGCTCGTTGGTTCCAACGTGCAGAGTGCAGACCTTTGTGATATGCAATTCGTTGCCAAATATCTTTTTAATGCTACCATCGGAGATCCCTGTGGCTCAGCTAGGTACATATTAGCTAATGGTCACTCTTCGATCTGTCCAACACAATCTCTTCCACTTTTTTACTTTATCTTCAGTTAGAGACGTGAATTGGCGTCCTTCGCGATGTTCATCTTCAGTGGATGTTCTGTCCAGTTTTAAATCCTTAGCCCAGGGTGCAACTGTTGTGGTATGGAAGAGCAGAGTCCCCTAATGTTTCCACCGAGTCACTGTCTTTGGTAGACATTTTAATCAAACAGAGATACTTATTACTCTTATTTTGTTTTTATCCATTTCGATGTTATTTCCTCTTCGACGGTTCGTATTCAAATTAATGTATCTCCCGGAAATCGTTTCTTCTTTATATGATTTTTATGGTGAGGTAGTCACACTAATATTATAAAGGCGAAAGTTTGTGAGTATGTGAGTGTGTATGTTTGTTACTTCTGCACGTCTAAACGGCTGGAGCGATTTTAATAAAATTTGGTATAGAGTTAGCTAACACCCTGGATTAACACATAGGCTAATAAACCGAGGGTAGCACCGCGGGGCACAGCTAGTAGGTATATAATTTTGCGAGCAAAAAAATAAGTTTTTTGATGTTTACGAGGACTATAGACGTTTGGATCACCCCTCGTATTTATTAGCCATCGAAAGTCCATCAAATAAAATCGAGCAATTGCGTTTTAATCATCAAACTATAATAACATAAACGGTACTTAAACGCCATTTCTTTTAGATCCATCATGTTTCATCGACGATTAGTGTAATGAGCAAAATAATGTGTCTCTGAAGATAGATAATAACCATTTATTCATAATACTACTAGTAGTAGCAAACTCTCTTTTTCTATTTAATTTTTAAAATAATGACACTTAAAATTTGCTTGCTATTAAAATGGATATTATAAGTGTAAATTTTCCAAAATAATATTAGACTTATAATATTATCGTCCCTTGACATTGGCTGTAGAAAACCAAGCCCGCTTGCTGCACGACTCATCATAGATTGCTCATTGAACCATAACGCAACGCACCTGTGCAAATAAAACATTTATAGTTTTATACAAATGTATGAAAATATAACAACTTTGACCTTAGATAAAGATAACATTGTGTGAGTCAGACCGATATTCGACATTCACCATCTATACTAATTGCCAGCGGGGTGTAAGTATTTTAGGGATTGCATTTCCAAATTGTAACAATACTCCTAACACAAACCTTTGAGCTTAACTGAAGGGGCAGAGGTTAACAAGATTGCTAGTAATCCCACATTGCTAGTTATCCCTTTAAAAAAAAGAATATTTGAAAACTTAACCTATAAACCAGATTAGTGTGCATTCTAAAATGTGAACAAATGCACATTGAAGATCTCAAAGGGTCGTTCAATCTCACGGAAAGTTTAATTCTAAGCAAAAAATCGTTCATCGTATTAGTGGCTGAAACAAATATAGATGTCAAGTTTTTAAGACTGCCGTGGCCCCGTGGATATAGAGAGACCCCCAGACCCATAGAAGGCATTGAATAAGATTGCGAATGTGTGAATATGCCGCTACAGGCGCTAGTAGTAGAGTCAGGTCTCCGAAATGTTGAATTTCATGCTTTGTGTGTTATTGTTGTGAATATTGCAATACCTGGGAATATGAGCTCATATTTGCTATGGCAAAAATGAGTTCATCGGTTACGGGTCAGTGAATATTAGTGCTTTAAAAGTACAACTTGCGCATATTTACTATACTGTCTCTGTTTTATCTTTCGGAACTTTTTTTCGAATAAAATGAGACTGCAATACTGCGGCATGCTCGATATTTATACAGCACGGTTTTAAACTTTGACAGCCAGACATGCCTCAACAGTGACGCTAACTGGTGAGCACAAAAACGGTAGACGCCTAAAGCCCAACCTGAAATTTGGTTCTAACAGATTATAGATCTTTAATTTGTTGCACTGAAGAAGGGTCAGACAAGAAGGCACAGTCGGAAAAAAATCTCGTTGCCTAGTTATTTAAAGTGCAATTTTAGTCACGCAAATATCAATGTTTATAATACATAAAAAGGCTATTAGATTATTTTCATTCAGACTATCTACAAATATTCGCAAAGAGTTATTTCGCCAGAATCTCATCGGTGCGTAATCTAAAATGAGTTGCGCAGGCGCATCAGCTGTCCCCACATTTCATACGTTCTATTTCAACTATACCCAAGGTTGATGCATCGTTTCAAATTATGTAATAAACTTTACATAATGGACTAATTAAACATAGCTGAACTACATTCGGGCCATTTATTTAGACACATTTTCCTGACGTTCATAAATTTGGATTTTTGTAGTTGTAATCTTGGAACATTTTCTTAAATAGAATTTCAAGGTGTTTTCGGGATAAATTCTGAAGGTGCCTACTGTTTATGTTGTCCGAGTGTAAAATTAAAATATCTGGTATATTTTCTTTACATGAAAGCTAGGATCTCCAAACTGCTGCAACACGGAGCTAACGCGATGGCTGGACTAAAACCAAACCAGAATAACTGATAATAGGTACTATAATCTCACTCAAAAGGCCCTAACTATCAATTTATTTCCAAACAAATTTTTACGTGACTATCGGTTCCGGAGCGTCTGATAATTTTAATCTCTGTTCGGGCGTTTGTCCACCGCAGCCCGACTACGGGCTACTACGTCAAGTGTTCATGACGTCACTGAAGTAGCGATACATAGAATTACTATAGCCGAAATAGAATGGTAGGAGCTTAAGAATAGTACCACTTCATCTCTTCTCGTGGGTGTCGTCAAGGCGACTAAGGGTTCTCAGTACGGACGGGCAGTAATATCCTCTGCGTACTTTAAAGCCTTACTGCGATCACCAACCTGCTCG
This sequence comes from Herminia tarsipennalis, assembly GCA_945859575.2. Classification (NCBI taxonomy): domain Eukaryota; kingdom Metazoa; phylum Arthropoda; class Insecta; order Lepidoptera; family Erebidae; genus Herminia; species Herminia tarsipennalis. The sequence continues at coordinate 5,525,677 of OX243857.2, read as the reverse complement.
TCAAGCGTGGCGATTATGGTAATTACCCCGTGAGCTACAATAGTAGGTTTTACTGAGGAGACCCGTGCCCAGCAGTGGGACATCATATGGGTTGTTGATTTTCGTCCAAATCCATTCAGCATTTTGATCGTAATTGACTAAAAAAAACAAGCAATTTTCTACATTTACTTATGTGGAACAGTAGAATTAAAAACAAAATAACCCGAATAACAAGCGAAGTAACTCACATTTTAAACGAAATTTATAGTTTTAGGATTGTAAACGAAATGTCAGTGACGCACAATCTATTTCGAGTCGGCCGGCCTTACCGATAGACAATATGAAACAATGAGTTGCTATTGTCTAGTTCCGTTGCTCTCCTCATGCGGGAGGAAAGGGATAACAGGAAACTGTGCTTTTGGAATTTTAAATGTACTTCTAATTCTAGGAAGATTCATTATTTTCTTAGACCTTATTTGGAACCTACACTTACCATAAGACGTTTTAGTAGTAGTAGTAGTATTCGTCGCGACTCCTGAAGGGGGCTAGACGGAAAAAATTAAGACCAAAAGTTGTAACGACACTTTAAGACGAAAGGTTGTAACGACACTTTTTGCTATAGTCGTAAGCCGTGTGGCGTGCGCGTGTTTCTCTGTCTGTCTCTCTCTCTTTCTTTCTATGAGAGAGAGGGAGGGGGGGAGACAGACAGACAAGGCAAGCCAGTTATTTTCGTTTCGTCTTTCTATTTCGCATTGAACAGTGTGATGACGAGACGATTATTTTTGTTAAGTGTATACAGGTTTTTTGTACATGATAAAAAAAACTTTTTTTGAGTAATTCTTTGTCCATATTCATTTTTAGGCCTCACATTTTGTAGCCTCAACTGTCCTGATAGTATGGGATTGTACATAAACCTCACAGTGGCGGAGGGTACTTCCGGCTTCCCTTTGGATTGTAGTTACTTAGTATTATAGGTACAAACAAACATGTTCAGCAAGGTATATATTTGTATCGGGTTACCTCAGAATTTTTTTAACCCTTCGCCTTTGCTAGCAAAAGTAATACTAATCTAACATCATTCTTTGAAGCATAATACTTGAATACACATTGTAAATAAACAAATAATTTGAACCCAACGAGCAATAAAAACACAAAAGGTCGCCCAGATAACCTTGTTAGAATAAACATACACATGTGTGACACATTCATACGGTAGTCATTCCAAAACAATATGAAACATTTGCAGTCGTTGAAATTACGGTATCTCGATTTATTGAAACTTTTATTTCATTTTAATGCGATCAAAGATATTAGATCTACGTGGTAATAACCACAGACCTCGTCGCTACCCTTGACTTCACAGACCACAACGTTCCTAGTAGTTACGCTATATTTAGCTGGCTATAGTGTCGTTAATGTACTTAATACTGGGCAAAAAGATTTAGGTCATAAATCTCCCGTAGCAAAATATGGATTTGGGAAAAAATTACTTCGATTATTTCCCCTTGAATTTTCCCTTTCGCAATCGCGCAATCATTACCCGTTTAGGCGCTGAATTTCCAATTCGCAAAATGTTTAGTTCGCAGAATGTTCAATTCGTAAAATGTCTAATTCGCAGAATGTCCAGTTCGCAATAATATCCAATATTCGACATGACGTTACAAGATGTCACCGTGTGTTAGTGTAGATCAACACACGGTCAACGATGAAAGAATTTTTCAAATCCTTCCAGTTTCGGAGCCTATTCAATACAAACAATCAAATCTTTCCTCTTTATAATATTAGTAAAAACTAGATGTAGCCCGCGCAACTTCGTATGCGTTGATCATAGCGTGATTTTTTCAATTCGGATCGGAGATTACCGCGTTTAAACAAACAAATTCAGCTTTATAATATTAGTATAGATTAGTCTTATGGAGTTTTTGGTTTACCCAGTGAAGTATCCTATTCGCTTGTAGAAGGGATTCGAACTGCGGCCTCTCGACTAGTTTACCACCGCTAAGTAGCTTACGGGTAGATATATTTTAACTATAACACATCTCTTAAACTTAACGACTCCGAGCCAGAGCAGGTCATTGACCTATCAATTTTCCAGCTTACCGTTAAACAACAACCGAATTTAGCGATAGGCAAGTCCGAAATGTTTCCACAATCGAATGAATCGCACTCGCAGCAGAACAATCGACTTACCCTCGCGAATTAACAATGGAAATATTATTTGATAGTTCCGAATGAACCCATTCGAGTTTTTCTTCCGAATAGTTTCATTCGAAATAATCGCCAGTAGATGGATCGAATGCGATTGTTTCGATCGTGGAGACATCGAAGCAATCGACTGGTCCCGAATGGCACCAATGTAAAACGAATATTAACGAATGAATGATCACAAAAAATACTCCGATGTTTTAAAAAGGAATAGAACACGGTAAAGTGAATGCAGTCAACTGTTAGTCTAAGTTAGTTAATCTTCATGACACCCGAGTTGAGGTTGGATTAAAACCATCGACTATGAGATAATCCTCGATGTTTCAACAATCGAATAATCGACTAAAACATCTCTCAATTGCAAATTTAAAATTAACTCTACTTATTTATTTCTAGGCGTCTGGTGTGACAGTTTCGGACGCTTGTAAAACGACTTATGAAGAGATAAAGAAGGACAAGAAGCACCGCTATGTGGTATTCTACATTCGTGATGAGAAACAAATAGACGTGGAAACGGTAGGCGAACGTAACGCGGAGTACGACCAGTTCCTTGAGGATTTGCAGAAGGGTGGTACCGGAGAGTGCAGGTAAGATATACTAATAAAGAGTTTATTTGAATTTAAAATGTATACAATAATTGCATTTTTGAAAGATAGAAAAATTTGAATCCAGACTCAGGAATCGAACCCGAGACTTCCGTAGCCAAACCGGGGCCAGAAGGGAACCACCTATCTGGACTATGTTACTAGATATCAAATTCTTCTATCTCTTAATGCTTACAGGTTAGGCCCCCGTAGCGACATCTAGTCGGTAGTTTAAAATGTATGTTTGAAAAGACAACTACGTATGGGTGAAAGACTATGCAAATAAGAGAAAGGACGGCTTATAAAATTAACACAGTGAAATATTGATGTCACGATAGAATCAACTATAGTGGAAACCTCTGTAACAGCTCTTTGTGTGATAAATACAATTAAGTCTGCGCACTCTATGTTCCCTACTTATATATCAGCATACTGCGGTACGAGGATTATTCCCAATTTTGGATAGTGACGCCTTTGATTAATACTCTCTGCAACAAAAGCAATAATAAATAAGAACTCGACTGGCCTGTTGGTCTAGTCGTTAGTGACCTTGATTGCTGAGCTAGAGGGTTTGATTCCTACACGGGACACCAGTGTGATCCGCAAATTGTTGTTCCTAGTCTGGATGGACTTAGCCGTGACTTGTATGTTTGTTAAAGTCCTTTGCGCGCGACACAAATTAAAAATAAAATTTTAATGGACATCTGTAGGCAAGGGAAGAGAAATTTGTAAGTTTAGTAACATAGTAACTGTAGCGCGGTGGGAGTGTATCCGACTGCTACGCAAGAGGTCGTGGGTTCAATCCCCACCCAGGATAAAACTTTGTGTGATGAGCAGGATGTTTTATTCTGTGTCTGGGTGTTATTTATCTATAATATGTATGTATTTAGAAATATACCTATAAGTATGTTTATCAGTTGTCTGGTTTCCATAGTACAAGCTCTGCTTAGTTTAGGATCAGATAACATAGTGCGAGTTGTCCCAAGATATTATTATTATTATTATAGTTCTGCGATCTAATTAGATTTCTCAAATCTGAACATCTGACAAAAACCACGTGAAGGGAAATGAGAACCCTAAGGCACCTGTCCGACCAACGGCGAGAAAAAGAGTAGCTAGTAGCGATTTTATCGCTTAAGACACGTACATACTTATGTAGATCCGTGTAAACAAAAGAGATACAGATATTAATAGTTGATCGCTGAGTGTTCACACAGCCAGCGAGTACTCGCTCTATACTGCATCTCTTTTGTTTACACGGACGGGATCTACAAAATACATCTGCTGTACGTTTCTTGAGCGATAAATCGCTACTCGCTCATAGTCGTTGGTGGGACAAGTGCCTACAGAGAACGTGAGTTCTCTGTCCCGCGCACCCCGCTCACCCACCCGTTAACATAACCCCGCGCTCCCTTCTCACCGCGCAGGCGATATACGAGTTAAGCGGTCGGCCTATAACACAAGTACTTTTTTGTAACTCTATAATAATAATAGTCTGCGCATTAGAAGTTTTTATAAAAAAAATTGGTTCGATTATTCAAAATCCATGTTGTATAATTCCAGATATGGCCTCTTCGACTTCGAATACACGCACCAGTGCCAAGGGACCTCGGAGGCTAGCAAGAAACAGAAGCTATTCCTCATGTCATGGTGCCCCGACACCGCTAAAGTTAAGAAGAAGATGTTGTACTCCAGGTAAATATATACTTATGGTTTTTATCTATACTAGTATTATAAAGCTGAAGACTTGTTTGTACGCGGTAATCTTAGGAAATACTGTGTCGAATTGATAAACTATTTTACTGGTGGATAGCCCATTTATCGAGGAAGGCTATAGGCTATTTAACATCAACGCGCTACGACTAATAGGAGCGGAGCAGCGACGAGAAATGTTGCAAAAACGGGGAAAATTTACGCATACGAAGTTGCGCGGGACAGCTAGTCTATGCTAATATTTTATTTGCCTTTATTGCCTGTTCTTTTCTCGGGCTTTACCTAGTTTGCGAACAGGCATTACAAGTAAATGTAGAATCGAATTTTCACAAGTGTAGTATTTTGCTATAAGTGAATAAATCATTTTTACTATTATTATAAAGCTGAAGACTTTGTTTAAACGCGGTAATCTCAGGAACTACTAGGTCAAATTTAAAAACTATTTTACTGTTGGATAGCCCATTTATTGAGGAAGGCTATAAGCTACATAACATCACGCTACGATTAAAAGAAGCAGAGGAGCAACGAAAAACGTTGCAAAACGAGGAAAATTTTCGCAGACGAACTTGCGCGGGTTAGCTAGTAAACTTATAACCAACACTAACTTTTTAGGACAATGATAACTTTTTAAGAGAAATGCACCACCTTCTTGGAGAAAAAAATATCAAATGTAAATATCAAATTATCGAATGCAAATTTCGCTGACACACTCCTATGTTTTAGTCTATATCTCTGGTGTTTTATAGGCTAGGACAAAGTGATAACACACTAAAACCTTCCCTGAAAAATATGCAGGCAATTATCGAAAACCCTATTTAAATCGGATCGAGAAAATTGCCTGCATGAAAGGATAGAAAAATTTGAGGTCTAGTAACATAGTCCAGATAGGTGGTTTAATACCGGGAGGTGGTTTAATACCGGCCTCGGTTTGGCATACGGAAGTCTCGGGTTCGATTTTTGGGTCTGGACTTTTTTCAGATTTTTTCTATCTTTCAAAAATGCAATAATTGTATTAATAAAGAGAGACATTTTGCGAAAGAGACATAATTGACTTGAGTAACTCGTAGACATCTCCGTCCGAACAAAATGGTATGTAATTCAATTAATTTGTGAACGAATTGCTTAAACGAGTGTTCTACACAGCCCTCTTACCCATTTAAACATTGATATACATATCTTTATTTAATAAATCGATAATTGTTTGAAAAAATAATCTATAATTAGAATATTAACGCCTATGAATTTACATCCCCGGCGACTGTTGTTTTGTGTACCGAATATCTTGTATTGTATTTCATTGCCCACTTGCCTCTTGTGCTCCACCTTTACACCCCCCCCCCCCTCCCCCCCAGTACGCGCAACTCACATTTGGCCGTGTCGAGCGAAACGAATGCACCCACCCCCGTCGTAAGCATATTACAACCGGCACTGCGTTTGCGTGTCTAGATTTTGACTAATCTAGTACCTAACAGCCAAGTAATAAATATAAAATGAGATCATATTTCATCTCAAATCAACTCGCACAACGTTCCAGCTACGCGTCATAATAAAACAGAGTCCTTCGACTATGGTTGCCAGAAATCACAAAATTATATATAGACAGTATCTCAACTGTTTATTGCTTACGGAAGCTATGTACGAACGGCGTGACGGACGATTTTAATATGTTTTTGTTCAATATTATTGAATACTAGCTGACCCGCGCAACTTCGTCTGTGTACATATTCCCCGTTTTTGCAACATTTTTCCATGATGCTCTGATGCTGATCGTAGCGTGATGTTATGTGACCTATGACCCTCATTAACAACATGACTTTCTATTGGTAAAAGGATTATCAAAAATCGGTTCAGTAGATCCAGATATTACCCCCTTACAACCTCACAAACTTTGCCTCTTTGTAATCTAATATATAAAATTCTCGTATCACGGTGTTTGTAATTTAACTCCTCCGAAACGGCTCGACCGATTGTCATGAAATTTTGTGTGCATATTGGGTAGGTCTGAGAATCGGACATCTATTTTTCATCCCCCTAAATGTTCCCCTTTTACGATCAACCCCTATTTTATATTTACCCCTATTTTGCAAAAACGGGTTAATTTGACGCAGACGAAGTTGCGAGGGTCAGCTAGTATGAGTATAAACTGGCTAACTCGAGCAACTTCGTTTGCGTCATTTTTCCCAGCTTTTGCAACATTTTTCATTGATGTTCCGCTCCTATTGTGCGTAGCATTATGTTATAAAGCCTATGACACATGCAAATAACGTGCTATAGCGTAGCATATTCTATTGTAAAAAATAATTTTCAAAATTGATTCAGCAGATCCGACGTAGACTATTTTTTATCCCTGTATTCCCACGGGAACGGGAACTACGCGGGTAAAACCGCGAGGCGTCCGCTAGTAGTGTATATGATAAATAAGCTTATATATTAAATAAGGTTATCCGTAGTTATCCCTAGCTTTAAAACTGCTTTCAAAATCATTCTAGCAGTTTTATTGCTCCAAAAGACCTTCGGTTTAAGATTTTGCACGCGACTCAAATCGCTGTAATTCCTTGGAAATTTCTAACCTGATTCATCTTTGTCGTTACATGACCAGCTTTTTACGATTAAGTAACAAAATATATCCTAACATAACTAGAGATTACATGGCTACAGGATAAAATCTATCAAATTTATCTCGGGTGAAAGAACATAATAAATTGGACGGGCAGAAAAACATTGTGTTTATATTTAGAAATGGTGGACTTCGTCTATATCGCAATATAAGCGCAATTTTCTCGGTTTTTGAAACTTTTTTATTGCTGCTCCTCTCCTATTGGTCGTAGCGTTATATTATATAGCCTATAGCATTCCTCGATAAATGAGCAATTCAACAGTAAAATATTTATTCAATTCGGACCCGTAGTTCCTGAGATTATGGCGTTCAAACAAACTCTTCAGCTTTATAATATTATTATAGAAAATAGTCTGTGCCAAGCCTTATAACTAAGACTGTAAAATCGATGAAAGGTACCCAACGCAAGTGTGTAAAAATCATTAGTACTATTCCTTATCAAGTTACGTAGCTAATCTAATCAAATAATTAACATATAGTGTTAAACAATAATTAATACTTATCAATAAATAGAATTGTCTTGTTCTACAAGCTACGAATTGTTCTTTTAAAAGTGGCGATAAAAACTAGCGTCTGAGTCTGATTAGAAACTGAAGAATATTCATTGAATGAAACGGTTTTAACTGAAAAGTATATCCCTACTAATATATATGTAAATGTGAATGTAAGTTTGTTTGTTACGCTTTCACGCGAAAACTACTCAACCGATCATCATGAAACTTTGTACACATATTCTTGGAGGTATTAGAAGTAACATAGGATACTTTTTATTAAGAAAAAAAAAAACATTTTTACGAAATCCACGCGGGCGGAGCCGCGGGCGGAAGCTAGTATATTATAAATTTTAATGAACAATTCGTCTCAGGCGGGATTTGAACCTATTACCTTAGGGGTACCGGCCCTAACCCGTTACCAACTCCGGCACCAAGACATGTCCCTCAAAGTCGAATTTAGTTTCCACATGATACGATTTCATGGCAATCGTAGCTTCAAGTCCCACCTAAGACGAATTGTTCCTTACATTTAAATTTATATGCATAAATTTACCATAAAAATGCTTTAAAAATTACAAAAAGTTTTATACTTGATGAAACTTTTGTCACTGTCTTTTAAGGGGGATATACCTATATATGTATATATTTTTAAAGATATCTAAACTAGCAAAGTAGGCCGCCTATTACTAGCAATCTTATTAACCCTTCCAGCCACGCTAATTTGCTAGTGTTAAGGTTGTGTACACGTCAATAGTATAATGGGTGGGATTCGGAATCGTGTGCCTCTAGATTGCGAGTCCGATGCAACTATGTCTGAAGAATTACCCTAATTTTCATTAAGTGTTTGTTAGCTGTCTATGTGAATCTTATTCATAAATTACACAAATATCGCGTTTATCGTTTTAAAGGGAAATACTCCCAAGCGCAGGGGACTTGCAAACATGTGTATGTTTTACAAAATATACACTCAAAATTTGGAACTGTCGCACAAAGAAATTATTCTTAATTTAGTTCTGTGCGCAGATCTAACACTTGAACTTACCCACACTTTACCAATCATCACCATTCCCTATTTGCAGTCAGCACTCTTGGGGGTCAATTCAAGTATTTAAAGCAGTGCAGTTGCAGTTAAGTTTCGATTAAAACGGCCATTTTCGTATTCTTGTAACTTTGGGATCGATCTCAAATACGCTTGCGTCTAGTATGCGTCTCGAGAGCGCAATAACGACATTCTAGTACGGTGCGCAAGTGTTAAGATCGATCCCAAAGTTACAAGAATACGAAAATGGCCGTTTTAATCGAAACTTAACTGCACTGCTTTAAATACGTTAATTGACCTGCTGTTACTCGATCGTCATATTTTACGATCTTATGTATCTTATGGTTTGAGTCCAAGTAGTAGACGGGCGACCCCTGCTGCTTCAAAGTCATAGCCAAGAAATGTAAATATCAAATTATAAATGTTTCTTTTCTTTCCCCAGCTCTTTCGACGCGTTGAAGAAGTCGTTGGTCGGCGTACAAAAGTACATACAAGCGACCGACCTCTCTGAGGCCTCGCAGGAAGCCGTCGAAGAGAAACTACGCGCCACCGATCGCCAATAAGTCAGCATTTATCTTAACGGCCGAAGCGTAGACCGCTGTCTGTGACTACTAAATACAAAATACAACCATAGTCAGTATTGAAACGGACCAGCGGTCTCCTAAGCAGTTTCGCATGAGTTTTTTATATATTTTTTCAATCCTTAAGCTTTTGCAGTCGATTCTGAGTCTATCTCAGATAAAAACGGTCAGAACTTTGTATAGTTGTCTCTAACGGCCGAGCGACAGACTATAACTATTGCAATTATAAGGAAACTATGTAATAATTTAAATTAAATACTAATATTATTATATTTTTTTCCTATAAATTAAAGAGTAAGCTCAAACTAAATTTAAATACATACTACGCTAATGCGTTATGTTTTTTTTTAATTATAAAATACAGGTTAGCGAGCGCCGGTCGGCTTTTATACTATTTTAGATTGTAATATAATGAATGTACGATTTTATACGATCACTTAGTTTCGTTTGAAATTCATCTTGCTAACGAATGTAAGCTTGGCTCGGTAATGGCGAGCGTTGGATAAGTATTTTGTAACCGATTTATCCAGAAATACAGTCGATATAAGAATATAAGTTGTTTTATTATTAACCTGTGTGTCATTCTCACTTTAGTCATCGATAGATTAATCATCGAAATGTTAACAATAGGTAGTCATTACTTTAAATTAGAAATGCATAGTGCAAGATGACTAAGCTTGCTGACTAATGGACGGTCTCAATAATCTAACTATCGATGGATTTGGCTACTAGAGGTAGAATTTTGACACATTTTGTATGGAGCTTATGTCAAATATCTATCTCTAGTAGTCAAATCCATCGATAGTTAGATTATTGAGACTGGTCGTTGATTCTTAAAACTATACTACAGTTTACTTATACAATGTGTAAAACAGGTGTGGTCAAATTCAAGGGTCCATGTACCTACCTACACATAATAATAATATCTTGGGACAATTCATTCTGATCAGATTCCAAACAAAACAGAGCTTGTACTATGGAAACCAAACAACTGATAAACATACTTATATATTCCTAAATACATACTTAATATACGAGGGTGGATTGAAAAGTTCGCGGCCTCAGCAAGAAAACAATATAAAATATAAACAAAAGTAATTTTATTTTTCCACGTAATCTCCACTTAACTCAATGCACTTCTTCCATCTGGTTTCCAACGCCTGTATGCCGGTCATAAAAAAAGTTTCTTCAAGGCCTTCAAACAAGTCACCCACCGCGGTTTCAACCTCCAAGGTGTTTTTTTAAGGTTTGGGAATAAATGAAAGTCCGAAGGTGCCAAATCAGGGGAATAGGCGGGATGGGGCAGTAATTCAAAGCCACAATCACGAATTTGAGCCATTGATTCAACAGACGTGTGAACGCGTGCATTATCCTGATGGAACAACACTTTCTTGCTGAGTAGTCCTGGCCTTTTCTCTTTGATCGTTTCACGCAAATGACGTAAAAGGGTGCAGTAATAAGCAGAGTTTATAGTCTCACCTTTTGCAAGGTAGTCCACCATGATGACACCCTTAGCATCCCAAAAAACTGACGCCATCACCTTGCCAGCTGACAAAATTGTTTTGGCTTTTTTTGGAGTCGGTTCATCAGGTTTTTTCCACTGCTTGGATTGCTGTTTTGACTCTGGGGTGTAGTGGTGTACCCAGGTTTCATCCATTGTAACAAATCTGTCCAAAAAATCTTGTGGATCAGTCTCAAACATTTCCAAACTGTCGCGAGAAATCGTGAGCCGTATTCGTTTTTGTTCAACTGAAAGCAATCTGGGGACCCACCGCGCAGAAACCTTAGAAAATCCAAGTTCATTGACTATGATGTTTTGTGTTCGTTCATATGAGATGCCAATAGTGTCAGCAATCTCCCTGATGGTCAATCTCCGATCTGCCAATATCAGATCACAGATTTTCCCAATGTTTTCTTCAGTCGTAGACGTCGTAGGCCGGCCGGAGCGAGGGTCATCTTCAATACTCTCTCGTCCGCGTTTAAATTCTGCAACCCACTTTTTCACAGTCGTATACGATGGAGCAGATTCCCCCAATGTTGTTGACATATCTTCGTGAATCTCTTTTGGAGTCAGTTTTTTTTTAAACAGGTATTTGATGACCGCACGTTGCTCAATTTTCTCCATTCTTTAAAAACGCTGCACTTAGGCTCACAAAATTCAGTCTAATTTAAAAACAGATAATGCTATTGTGACAGAATTTTACAATGTGACAACCAGAGAGTAAACAAATCGAATGAGGTTAGTTACATTAAAATAAGTCAAGTATTTATGTGGTAGGCCGCGAATATTTCGATCCACCCTCGTAGACTAGCTGTCACGTGCAACTTCGTATGCGTCAAATTTTCACGTTTTTGCAACGTTTTTCATTGCTGCTCCGCTCCTATTGGTCGCAGCGTGGTGTTATATACCTACATCCTTCCTCGATAAATCGGCTATCCAACAGTGAAAGAATCTTTATGTTTAATAATAATAATATGCCGTGTGGTGCCGGCTTAAGAATGCCGTGTGGTGCCGGCTTAAGAATAGTACCACCCCATCTCTACCCGTGGGTGTCGTCAAGGCGACTAAGGGATTACACCCCGGAGGACGGGCAGCAGCGTCCTCTGCGTACTTAAAGCCTTACTGCGATCGCCAACCCGCTCGCCAAGCGTGGCGATTATGGCAATTACCCCCAGGATCTACATACTAGTAGGTTCTACTGGGGAGACCCGTGCCCAGCAGTGGGCCATCTTATGGGTTGATATGTAATAATAATATCTTGGGACAACTCACACAACGCTATCTGATCCCAAACTAAGCAGAGCTTGTACTATGGAAACCAGACAACCGATAAACATACATAAATATTTCTAAATACATACATATTATAGATAAATAACACCCAGACACAGAATAAATCATCGTGCTCATCACACAAATTTTTATCCTGGGTGGGGATCGAACCCACGACCTCTTGCGTAGCAGTCGGACACACTCCCACCGCGCCACAGAGGCAGTCAGTTTGTTCTCCTCATGCGTTCCGAAATCATTGATCAGGTGCTAAGAAGCTTGGTAGGGCCTTCCATGTGTTGTCAACGACACCGCTGGGGTGTCGTTTACAATTTCGTTTTGGAAAACAGCGTAATGAAATTCTAATAAAAAACTGGCATTTATCGATATCAATTTATTTATCATTCGTAAGATTACGTGACATATACACTTCACTAGTTGGCAGTGGTGTGGTTAGGTACCAACTTACCAAGGTGGTGTCATTGACAATACCACAGATAATATAATACTATACTAGACAATACAAAGATTGTGGTTTTAACTGCCTCGGTGGCGCGGTGGGAGTGTGTCCGACTGTTACGCAAGAGGTTGTGGGTTCGATTCCCACACGGGACACCACTTTGTGTGATCCACAAAATTGTTCCGAGACTGGGTGTACTTTGTGTCCGTGACTGGTATGTTTGTTAAGTCCCCCGCGATACAGGGCTTGTACCTATTGCGGGAGTCGTCTTTAAAAAAAAACAAAAGTGGGCGTGTTCTAGGCAAGGATTTTCTGGCTCAAATCGCCACAGCGAAGTGCGTCCGGTTTCAGATAGTAATTTATAATGATCTGAGTACTGTAGAACTTAGCTTTTATTTATGAATTGAAAAGATTACGTTACATTAACGCAGATGAAGTCTGTACCTAGCTTTACAGTAGTAGGGTAGGAAGTAACTGGCGGCGATGGCTGGCGACGATCTCCACCAACCGGGTCGCGACGGAGCCCACATTTCACACTATGCTAAAGGATATTCAGACTTCAATACAATGGTTAATTTTCATGTCATGGAATTTACACTGCTTGGAACTCTGTTATGTTATGATCCGCGCGTCAATCGGTCGGACGACGCTCGGCTGTCTTCGCGCCCGATCGGCTCTGCTCGGCCACCATCGCACGGGTTTCTATGTTGTTTAAATTTGTTTGTTGATTATTTTTCTTTTCTTAGAATGCCAGCAATACAACATTCCATTCTACCATTATTTTAACAAGGCTACGTCAATTCTGCAGGTGAAAATTGACTGCGATACTTTCGTGTACGCTTTCGCATCACGTAGGTAGTACTTACAGTACAATAGAGTAGTGCAAAATATTAGTAGTTGCTGAGAGCATGCTAGTGGATACGCAAGCACGCCCGTGCATGCGCCTGGATTGCAGCAGATTGTACCTACCCGCCGGAGACGGCTGCTCGCACATCCGTTGCGGTTAGTAGAAATCGCATTTTCATTGAATTAGAGTGTGTAGGCCTCTAGCTTTGGGTGAAAGGAAAAATAAATTGAGTACCAAAAATATGATATTTCAAAACATTTATTAAAACTCATCGTGGCAACAATATTGCTATCACACTATTGACTATCACAAATGAAATCTTAGCTACAGTTAAAGTAGTAAGTTTCCAAACTTTAAAATTCACATCTCATTATTTTAAATATTATTGCCCATAAAAACTGTGATATTCTTGTAATTTTAAACTCGATGAAAGACGCGCCAGATGAATCGCACTTGGTCAGGGTTACCAAATGATGAAAATTTCCCTGACATCTTCAGGATTTTAATTTTCAAAAATTGTAAATATAACTCCTCATCACAGTACTATTAAAATTGAAATATATAATAAGTATATTATAGTTATAGTAAACTTTGCGGTAGAAAAGTTCTTATTACATAGATTATAAAATCTAAAGAAACTTAAATTATTACAGAATATCTGACAGTAAAAGCAGTGTCGAGAACTTACTATTTTTAATGGCATTACAAAGTATTTTTTTTTTAAATACTGCCATCCAATAGTTGATGGCCATGCCAGAGAGGCTCGAAATTAAGCATGCTTTTATTTCCAGTTGAGTGATTGGTCTTAACATTGGCCTTGTTAACTCTTTGGTTTTTCCCGGTCACCTAGGTCGGAAATGAGAACTCGATCAGACATTTGAAGAAAAACAAGGGCAATGTTGACAAATTCATGATTTTTCTGAGCATCCCGTGCTTTCAAGCAGAGCAAAAACTTGCTACAAAAAAGGAAACGAGACATTTCATCTCTTACCAGATCTAAAGACTACTGAGTGTGTACTTACACATTGAATTTAAAATATCTTAATAATTTAGAGAAGGTAAGTAAAATAAATAGGTGTATGTACCATGTAGGTACCTACCTACGTAAAGTATGGTATATTACTGAGAATAGCCACAGCGATAGTTAACCCCTACAATTAAATTTCACTCACTTATTTATTAACTTTATATGAATCACATTAATATGGAAATTATTATCTGATAAAATGGTACCATTGAAATTATTGTTCTGTAGCTTAAAATTAGAGTTTCTACTTTAACAATACCCAGATATGAATAATTATAATGTAATTATTTCGTCACATTATTTAAAGGAATATATTAATTAGAAGATTCCACAATTCCTTGTTAGAGTTTAAATGCTGCATGACAATATCTATTTTTTCAAGTAACGTTTTATTAGAATTCATTTGTAACAATTTTCGAACAGTCCGGTTGACTGACAAATTCCCCGATGCCCACATATATCAATAATCTTGCAACATTTTCAGTAACGACCTTTTCACGACTAGTGATTTCAACTTCCATTAACTTTCTACTAAAATAGTAGAATATAAGAATTTATTAATAAGATTAATTCAAGCATTTTGTTTGATAATATTATTACTTTCGTTTGTACATTTGTACACACATATTTCACATCACATTAAGGCAAAATCCTACTTCTAACACATAGATGAACTAATCGAAAAGTCTCATCACTTGTATTTTTTTCATAACTGACGATATCATTATATTTTGACGACATAGTATTAATGAAAATCTTATTGAAAATCAACAATTCCTCAGCATTTTTAAACACTATTTGTAAATGGCAATCGATCGAAATGACTTCTAGTTGCCGATTTTCGGTCGTACAATCGATTATTTAGAGTCGTTTCCCGACTATAGATTAGAAATCCCATAAACTATTTTAACATTGTTTAAATACTGATAGTACTTATTGTGTCCGCGGGAGCTGGGGTTATATTCGGCTGTTGTATCGTTGGATCCAATAGAGGAATGCTATCCGTAGTCCTGAAAAAATAAAACACGCATCCAGAACAAGGGCGACCACATCTTTAAATGAGTGAAACATACTGATATCACTAACTGACTATAGGATAAAAAACAGAACACAGAAACATTTTTTTCATCTAGAGTCAATTTTACTAATATGAATACAAAGTTACAAAATCGTCGTGACTTACCTATTTCTCGTCAGTGTGGGTTCAGTGACAACCGCTTCGCAGCACGGCGCTGTATTCTTAGGCCTTACTATAGGCAATGTCGTGCATATAGTCGTTGTTAAATATACATACTGAAAACCAGACATTAATTTAATATAATTCCTACATAAAACACTTTTCTTTTAACTATAGATAGTTTTCTTACCATAGCCACGACAAGTATCAAATAGATTGTCGGAGTGGACCAATGTGCTGCATTTTCAATGGCCACTACGCCCATGACCCAATTGATAGCGAAGAAAGGTTCCAACACGAGACACAGGTTCAAATAAATCTTAAGTTCGTTGCCTTCAGTATTCCAGTTCCATTTCCATGAGACATTGTCCATGTACAACATATTTAAAAGACTCTTGTCTTGATTGTCTTGGAATATCTTTGATTGAGCAATGTTTTGCTAAAATATTCAATTATATTATTACTTAAAAACCAATCAAGAGTAAAAGTAAATTTATTACTTTCGGTGACTTGCGATAGTAAAAAATATTATAGTTCCTACAAGTTAGTATTTATATTAACACTCTGATAGCATAAACGTGATGACAAGGTTCTATTGCCAACATTTAAGTATGGTACCCGAAAAAGGATTAGATAAGTATTTTAAAAGATTTTGATTAAAGCAACACTCACCTCACTACCTGCTTTGCAAGTTTCTTCTGGTATCGGCAGATTCACATATTGGCAATCATCTTCGCTAACATTATAATCTTTGTCTAAAGTTTCTGAACTGTCCGTATTCTTTCTACTACTCCCAGGGGTATAAATATTGTCTAATGTATCCAAACTTCCATTTTTATCATCCATTTGATCTTGTTTAGGCCAATTCGCGATGTGGTGATCAACTAGCACTTGTATTTTTGCTGTGAGAGTTTCTGCTTGCTTTCTATTAACAGTTTGTAGGCCAAAAATGATAAAGCCAGTGTTGATTAGGATGAGAATCATTGCTGGGACCATGAAACCCATTACCATGCCTTTCTCTATTGACATCCAGCAGTAATGCTTTATCTCGTAGTGCTCCATAGACAGAGCATAGTTGAACTGAAAGTACGGTATTGGTTTTGGTTACGTAGTAGGTACAAAATAGTCCATTCATTATTTACACAAGTAAAAGTTTCACACAAACGACGTGCATTCCAGTTGTTTAGTTTTCAATTTAAACACAATTTCAGTTTAATAGACCCCTGCAGGATGAAGTCGTAAAAGCCATTTTGGCCAAAATCTGTTTTCAAAGGTTTCATAATTAGAATCGTGTACTCTATCGATCTGTATATTAATTAAAATGTTCAAATTAGCTTGTGTCTTTTACAACACGCTTTGATTCACTGTCTAAACCCAGTTTACATTTTTTTTAATGTTATGAGCAATATTTATAGTAAATTTATTTTTTAATTTCATGGCTTTACATTACATTACATTTTGTGGTAAAAGACACGATATTATCAAATATTGTTATATACTTAGCTGTTTTTGTGTGCGCACAACTCGCAGTTGTATCTCGTAGTTTAATAAAACAGAAGATAAGAAGATTTTAATTAGGTTCTAAGTTAGATGGTACTGCCTATTTTTGCATAGTTTAGAAGATGTGATTTTAGTTTGATAATTTTATTAGTGTTTGTGAGAAAAAGTACAATATTACCGTTAAATAATGAAAAACATTCAAATATTATGATTTTAGACCTAAATGGATGATGCATTTACTTTCTTCCTATAACAATTATCTTTTAATTCAATAAATTATAAAGTCATAAACAACATAATAAAAATGGTTAATGACAGTTGCCAAGCAAAAGAGAAATGTCGTAAAAGCCATTTACAACTTTTGTTGTAATAAAGGCCATGCTGTCTCTGAAACTAATTAATGTACGTTATTTTAAATTTCTATTAAGTAAACAACTTAAAAACCTAAGCATAGTGATAGTGGCTCAATAAAGAAAATATAGGTAGATCAACAGGAAATAAACTTCCATTTCTGTTTTTTGACCGTACCTAGTATAGTATTATATTATCTGTGACCGTACTAAGACATGGCTTTTTGGTTTTACTACGTTTCATCCTGAAGGGGTCGATATGTTCATTTCATTAATAATTAATTATTGGTTTCAATGCTAAATGATATTGTTTTTTGTATTAATAGCAATGTTACAACTGGGCATCAAATCGTCCGTTCCCTATTACTAATGGTTAAATATATGGCATAATTAGCTTACATTTCATGGCGTTTAACACCAAATAGATGAGGCACACTGAGTGAAAATGGCATTTCTTGCCTCCTTTAGAGGAGAACAAAACATGCATGAAATATGCTAAATATATAACCATTAAATCGCCAAGCACACGTTAAATGCAACACAAGACAACACATTTAAATTTAAAACGTGAAGTCTGAAAGATTCGCGTTGCTTTGGCTCGTTGCTGGAATCCATGAGATTAAACAGCCATGAGGCGAAACTCTTGTCGAGATTGTTATAATACGGTCAAAAGAATCACGACGAGAGTCTCGCTTTCCGACTGCTATTTCTCTATCACTCTGCTTTCTGTAGCTAGGGATAAAGAATCTCTAAAGTCTCTAAAATAAGCCCTTAAACTCTAAAGTTAACATTAACATCAATTAAAAAGTAATAATGAAAATAGTTTTTTTCAACAAAATCTTTGTTTAAACTAACTAATAATTATCTAAAAATCAAATGTATAAAATAAAACAGCTGTGAAAGCACCAGCTATTTTAATATTACAATGATTGAACACAGACACAGTTCTTACTTTTTTCTCTTCTTTTTTTCTGTTTTATGTTCACATTTCTTTGTTATCTAAAGCATAAACACAAAAGTGAATTGTAGGTAGGTGCACATAAAAATAATAGGTGGCAATTACCCCCTTTACGAAAGGGAGAAATAATGATTATTCTTGTTTTACCCTTTATTTTATACCCTATATGTTTTCAGGATATATTTTTATTTCGATATCGGTTTACTGAATACCTCAACTCTACTTATTTGAGCAATTTAGTCTAATACTGACTGGCTCTAATTTTTTCTCGTGTTTGATGAACTCGAGAAAAAATATCGTAGCAACCATATGAGTCTGAATTTAAATAATAGCCAGACATATATTTACTAAAAATCTCCAGCAACAGGATTGCTTCAACAAATTTTAAAAGCATCAGCTTATAAATAAATAGGTATATCATATTTTTCTGTTTATGACCACTTACCATAACAACGACTGCAGGAACACCATACGCGAGCAGATAGTTATATTTAAGAGGTATTACTGTGTCATAAGCACAATACTCTGCGACTGCAGCTGCTAATGTAACTATCCATATTGCGCAGGAGACGTGTGTGTAGTGCAGGAGTAAGGCTATTCGCTCACATTGCGAAGGGGACGACACGCCCTATGAAAATGGGAATTTTACTTATACACGACGCATTTAACATGACGTGACGTAATTAACTAAAACCTTAAAATGGGACCTAATATACGAAAAGCATTTGCAAATGTTTATAAGGGCAATTCTGCCAGCAAAAGCTAGTAATGATAAATGATAAGAAGTTGGCTACAGTTAGTAACAAACCTCCTAACATTTACAAATATTCAAAGCAACTCAGCACAATTATCTCCAACAGGAAAACTCTGAAATTAAAAAAAGTTGAAATCCTATGAACTGTTTAATTAATTTAGGGGCTTACATAGTTTAAAATACCCTTCAGACTTCTGTTGTGCGTTAATGTGGCTCTGTAGTAATATTGTCGATGTACTTACCATAACTGCTTGTATGTAGATGACTGTACAAGCAGCTAAACAGCAGCACAAGTTTATATTTATCGGGTACAACTTGCTGGTCCGTCTAAATTCTGAGGCATACTCACTCCACATCAACCACATCATTGCTGACAGGAGGAGCACGACTGCTATTCCGCTCGTTATATAGATCTGGAGAGAAATTAAATTAATAATTTAGAAACCTCTCCCATACAAAGACAAAGCTGTTGTTGTACGATATCAGCCTTTCGATGGTCCAGCTTCCAGTCTATTTTTATTAATAGTTTTCTTTGTCAGTGGTGGTGATAAAAAAAGTAAACAGTTATGAAATCAGCGTTTTACTGGGTTGCTAAATTACCTCTTTAACCAAAGTTAAGCTGACAAAAATGAGCATAAATTTATAATTCTTAGAAGGGTTTTATTTAACTTACCAAAACCATCCATTCGTTACGAACTCCATGACAGTTGTTAAACCCGTACAAATACGTCACGCTGTCTATTATATTGTGTTCCTTCAGATCGGCGTCAGCTAGCGAATCGTCTGGTAGATCCATGTCTGGATCTACTTTGTTGTCTGCTGTTTTGCTTATCACTGGTAAAAACAATTATTTATATTAAGGAGAAATTTGAGAACATTGCTGTTCGCTAGTCCCTGAAGCTGTTATTTGCGGAAGCCACGAAATAATACAGGATGATTGAGTGATGTTATGAAGACCATTTGGAATTACAATAATGTTTTAAGTTTGAAGACAGATGGCAGTCAAGCGTACCTACATATACCTACTCAACTGCAGTCGTTCTGGTTATTGTTTTGTATATGTAGGTTGCTGCAATGAACATACCATTTAAAAGTAAATGTGAAAAGTTTTTTCATAAAGCTATCGTGGTGACTTATGCTCTGCAACAGGTCCTTCCGTCTACAGATTATCATATTCCAGTACAGTAATACTCTATTCAATTAATAAATGAATTCGATTTCTTTGATGTATCATGAACTCACCTTGATTACTCCTAGATATAAACTCCGGATTAGGATACAACGGAGGGTTATCATCGTAAATGGAAGACGTAAAATTGGATACCACTTCGCCGTACTCTGTGTCATACGAGGTTATATCATAGTCGGATCTATCATCAGCGCGGGGATACGTTGATTTATGATATCTTATCGATACCGGCTGAAACGATCGGTAAGATGGCGCCTTTTGTGTTTTAAAGAAACCATCTTCGTTTTGTCTTCGCGCATGGTGGGCGCTCTTGTTTTGGGAGGCTAAAATATATTTTTGATAAAGTTAGAAACAACGATCGGGTACCTAAATAAAAAAAATATTTTGTATATACATTGTATGAAATACATAGTTTACTCTATAAGCATAAAAAGACGCGCAGGCGCGCTAAATCGTAGGCGTATAAAGAAACAATAGAACGTAGACAAAGAGATGAAATGTACCATGATCTTTATAAGTTTTTGCATAATATGGCCTATATTATACCTATGTTAATATAATATGAAATTTAAATCGAGATATGAATAAGGGGCGCCTTTTAAAATATAAGTCCGATGTCGATAGGTGGATAGGTATGCATGTAAACACATGATGTACCTACCTTTAACCAAATTGATAAATATAAATTCAGACATCAAAAAATTTGATTTATTGTCAATAGCTTAATTCTCTCAAATAAGTGGGGCTAGAAGCTAGTATAATTCTAGATTTACATACATAATGCACATAAAGGCGTCACCACGTCCTATTTGGCAATATGACCTTAATTTTATACATGTCTAAAATTTTGGACCTTATTTAACATAGAAAAATAGTGAGCAATTTTGTTACTTACCATATGCATTCACAATAAAAGTTTGTATAATTACCGCGATAAAAAATATTATTTTTAAAAAATATGCACACATGTTAAATAAATATATTTTATTAGGCAATTTTAAGCCGATTTTATGTGATAACAATTTATAGTTGCATTGAATTAAACTATCGCAGTAACTATGTCTCACATACTAATTTCAAAGTTAGTTTATCTAAATTACATAAAGCGGCGATTTCGCCAGCCATTTTCACTACTGCCGCGAAAAATCAATACAAACGGTTGCGTTCCTTTACGCAGTTGTTTTTTTTGTTATGTTATTTATATTTGAAACTTCGCAATTTTTATTAAATTTAGTACGAATCACAATTAAAAATATTAATCAATAGCTAGTATTTTACTCTGATTTGAAAAAATAAGAAAAAGCGTCATTGTTTTCATGTTTTGGTAGAAACTAAATTTGTTCTTATGCAACACTCACACCACGTTATATAACTTGACATTACTTTGACAGCTGCGTTTCGTAACTGTGAATTCATTTTGGCATTATTGTTACTCGTCCTCTTTCTATTGTTTGCAAATTTATATGTGCGTCATGCTCTCACGCTTCAAATGTATAAAATGTTATTATTGAGTTTGTAATAGGGAAGTAAAAACACACAGCTGTCACAATCACAACAAATTCAAAAACGCAATAGAAATGTAACCAAAAATAGACATAAAAATGAGTGGAATATTGAAATTTATTCGTGAAAATCACATACTTGCCCTTATCGAACAGGCCATAGTGAAAAAGAAGTCCCGCTTGAGTTTAAACGCGTTCGAAATCATAGAAATACCTGCGTTACTGTACACCTGTATCGAAGTCGAACACCTTTACTTACATAAAAACAAAATTACAATAGTCCCAGTGGAATTAACACAGTTATTAAATCTAACGACTTTAACGCTTGACTATAATAACATTGGTTCTTTGCCGCCGGAGATAGGTAACTTGAAAAACTTAGTGAATTTGAACATAAGCTATAATCCTTTGAATGTGTTGATACCGGAAATTGGTGATTTGGAGAACCTTGAAGCGTTCTGGTGCAACAGAATAGGACTGCGGGAGATACCGAAAGAGATAGGAAAGTTGGAGAAATTGGACACTTTTGGCGCGAGAGGCAATGAACTCACAACTATACCTGAAGAAATGACCAAATTGGGAAAATTAAGGTAAAGTAACATTCTTGGTCTTATATATTCATAAAATTGTATTATGTCAATAAAAATCGCCTTATAATCTGACTAGCTGACCCATGCAACTTCGTCTGCGTAATTTTTTCCCGTTTTTGAAACATTTTTCATTGCTGCTTCGCTCCTATTCGTCGTAGCATGATGTTATATGTAAATGGGCTATAAAACAGTAAAATAATTTTTCAATTCAGACCAATAGTTGCCTTAGATTATCGTATTTAAACAATCAAACTCTTTAGCTTTATTATATTAGTATAGATTCTATTCAAAAATGCTTGCATTAAATTACCTTATTATGCGAAAAGTTTGTACTAAAGACTATGCAAGAATTATGATGAAAAGTACTCTTATAAAACCCATTTGTGAGGTAGATAGTTAGATGTTCAAATGATTCGGTACCTATGGGTTTAGTAGTTAGTCAAAACTTTACAGTAATGTTAGATAATAATTTATACATCAGAATAGGACTTAGGCTATAAAATCAAACTTAATGTGAACTAAGCCACAGGGAAACTTATTATTCTTTTCTACTTATTTTCAGTCTTTTACAACATATTACCAAATATCTAGTTTTTTTTAGGCCACTCTTGCATTTGGGTACAAATTTTGTACTGTCTTTCGGATATTGTAAGATCTTTCTTCTTTGTAATAAATAAAAATCTTGTGTCAAAGTGTTTGTGGTCACCCACCACTGAAGGGCTCAACCAATTTTAATATATATTTTTTTGTATATTTGGTAGATATGGTCATAAAGATTTTTTTTTTTATATTTTTTTGGTATTGTATGAATTGCAAAATGGGGAAACTATATAAATTGTTTTTTAATTCCAGATGGTTGACTTTAGAGAACAATTGCATAGAGACATTGCCCAACTGTATGGACAAGATGGAGGCCCTGGTACACTGTAACTTAAGAAACAATCGGCTTCAAGACTTCCCAATGTCCACGCTCAAATGCCCAGACCTTATGTTCTTACAGCTTAATAATAATCAGGTGAGATTTTTAACAAGATAATGATAAAAATTCTTTACATAGTATAAAACAAAGTCAGTTAGACTGCCTCTGTGGCGCGGTGGGAGTGTGTCGAACTGCTACGCAAGAGGTTGTGGGTTCAATTCCCACTCAGAATAAAACTTTGTGTGATAAGCACAATGGTTTATTCTGTGTCTGGGTGTAATTTATCTATAATATGTAATATTTATCAGTTGTCTTGTTACCATTGTAAAAGCACTGCTTAGTTTGAAGTCAGATGACGTTGTGTGAGTTGTCCCAAGATATTATAAAGTCACTTCCATTGTCTGTATGCTTAAATCTTCTAAACTATGCAATTTTACACACAAGATATTGATACGGTTTTCATCAATAGACAGAGTGATTTCAGAGGAAGGTTTATTTATGTGTATAACTCCTAAAAACACCGTCATCCCTCCCTGAAGCCTGCAGCAACCTGTGGGGAATGCTGGGCTTCTGAGAGTGTTTGGGCTGGCTGGAGTGAAAAGAACTGACACATTACAATGTACGCACAATGGCCCAATTAAGAGGCTTAGTGCGACATTGCGGCCCCGTTAAAACAAACAAACAAACATTATGTGTATAACAATGGTTCCTAATCACTTTAGTTCTTTGTTGTTCGCAAGATAACACTATGTACTTTTAATATTTTAAGAGTTCTCCACACTAAAATATCAATCTGAAAATAAACTAACCAAAAACCACGCTGGATCTATAAAATATTGGTGCCAATTCTGGGACGAGCGTTATTCTAGATCTACACATTGGACGAGTGGCGTTGGGACCCACATTGGAGCCAATATGTCCGTTGTTATTGTAACTTGCTTGCTGCATTATTTTATTAGAAAACATACTTTGTTATATGACTGCCTCTGTGGCGCAGTGGGACTATATCCGACTGCTACGCAAGAGGTCGTGGGTTCGATCCCCACCTAACTATAATAATAACTTGGGACAACTCACACACGCTATCTGATCCTAAACTAAGCATAGCTTGTACTATGGCAACCAGACAATGGATAAACATACTTATATATTTCTAAATACCCAGACACAGAATAAACCATTATGCTCATCACACAAAGTTTTATCCTGTTATTATTATATTGAAATAAATTTCAAAACAATGTCATTTTTGAGCTTGTCCACTCCAAATTTGGAATTGTCATGGCACTGTTTTGGAACCATTGTTATATGTGGTGTTGAAAAGTTTATCTGAAGCTATATGGGATAACGCTTTGTATAATTCATATATTATTGTTCCTCGCCTGGGTGTATTTTAATTGTATGTTTGTAAAGTTAGCCGCACAATATTATAAAATAGCATAGTAAATAAAAATGATATCAAAAGTTCAATAAACACATTATTGGTACAATGACCTCATTTATATGTAGAGTATATTTAAAAATTGATAAGCTTTAATTTATTATCACCATTGTATTTAATTTGTCTTTCAACATTAGGCAACCAAATTATATTTACTTTTTGTGATTTTTTTGGTTCCATAGCCAAAATGGCGAAACGGCACCCGTAGGCACCTGTCCCACTAACGACTATAAGCGAGAAACGGCACCCTTATATAAATAATAAATCATTTATTTGCTTTAGATAAGGTACAATTTATAGGTGTTGTATTATTATAAGTACATTCCAATCCAGAGCATCTAGTCATTAATAGTGACATGCAAAAGACACAAATGTAGAATTAAAATAATACAATATAACATGCAGCATCTGTCCTAGGCACCTGTCCCACTAACGACTATTAGCGAGAAGCGAGTAGCGATTTATCGCTCAAGAAACGTACAGCAGATGTATTTTGTAGATCCCATCCATGTAAACAAAAGAGATGCAGTATAGAGTGAGTACTCCCCGGCAGTGGGACCGGTTAGCGGTCAACTATTAATATCTGTATCTCTTTTGTTTACATGGGATCTACATACTATCTACAACTACATCTTTCTGAGCGATAAATCGCTACTCGCTACTCTCTTTCTCGCCGTTCGCGTTGGTCGGACAAGTGCCTTATAGTTTCCCCATGTCCGTCCAGCTTAGCTCAGAGACTGTTAGTACCAGAAAGTTTAGAGATGTGAAAAATTTAGGGAAGTTTATTGATGAAATTGAAAAGAAATCTATCACAGCTAAATAGGCTTTACAAGTTAACAGTAAGTTAATATTATAAAGAGGAAAGATTTGATTGTTTATTTGTATCGAATAGGCTCCGAAACTACTGGACGGATTTTAAAAATTCTTTCATCGTTGTGAAGCTACACTAACCCCGCGTGACATAGGCTATTTTTATCCCTGTATTCCCACGGGTATGGGAACTACGCGGGGGAAACCGCGAGGCGTCCGCTAGTGTAAAATAAACATATTGAAATGGTCCATCTTGATCTAATTTTGGTTATAAACAACATTTCAATTCCAACTGGAAGACAAATTACGAAGATAATTTTGAACATTTATAACTTTCAGATAATGTCGCTCCCCAGTGACTTCGACACAAGTTTCTTGTCAGTACTGGAGATGATTGACCTCAGGTACAATCCTATCTGTGAACTTGTGCATCCTGTAAGTATACTACATTTATAAATATACTATACTATCTTTCGCCTGCGGCTCCGTCCACGTGAATGTCGGTTAACGCGATAAAAGGTGTATTATGTCCTTCCCCGAGACTCATACCATCACCATACAAAATTTAATCTAAATGGGTTCAGCAGTGTAAGCGTTAAAACGTAACCAATAGACAGAGTGACTTTCGCTTTTATAATATTTGTATGGATGGATTTTTTTTCTCTTTCCGCCGATATTACTCGGCCCTAACGAGTAATATCGGCGGAAAGAGATCTAAGAAATCCCTATTAAGGCTCGAACATTCTGTGCATTCCCCAGTTTCAAGTTTATTTTCCTTCAGTTTCACAAAGTCACGATGTCAGTTTCAAGTATTATACTAAGTATTTATTTTTGCACTCGTAGAGTATATTTGTTCTGTGATTTTACATGTTAAACGCGGTCCTGTAATGTTTGCGATCAGGCCATTTTTACAACTCCCCAGATGAATCTTTGTTTAATATTGTATACTATTACTATTAAACCTCTCTATAGATTCGTTCTCGAGAAATATTTTTCGAAATTAATTTGTGTAAATTTTTATCTACTTAAATCTTATGTCCTTCTTTTAAAATAACACACACACACACACACTTAAGTCTGTGTGTTATTTTATACTTAAAATTCTGTTTTCTAGATCGTACAATAACAGAGAATGCTTTCAACATTAAGTCCCCCTTTGAACATTTAAAGTCCTTTGTAATATCTGAAGTCTATAAATAAACAAACTTTGATAGCATGCACAAACATCAATAATCTTTACAGGATCACCCATTGGTCCGCTACGCCGAAGAGCTCCCAACCACAGAAGGTCCACTAACGGAGCTGAGCGCTCAAGCTTCAAGCAGTAGTAGGGGCCACGTAGCACAGGCGTTGGCCATCAACGCTACTGCAATACGACTGCCCAACGTGCCCTTGCCGAGGCGTGTTGAACCTATAGTGTTAGGTAAGTGACTGTAGGGGTGTTTTGGATGAAGTGAGGGGGGTAGAAGTAGCCTTGTATCCTTGTATTGGGGGTAGAAGTAGCCTTGTATCTTGGTATGGGGTAGAAGTAGCTGTGTATCTCTGTATTAAGGGTAGAAGTAGCCTTGTATCTCTGTATGGGGGGTAGAAGTAGTCTTGTATCTCGGTATTGGGGGTAGAAGTAGCCTTATATCTCTGTATGGGGTGGTAGAAGTAGCTTTGAATGACCTTTTTTTTCGGGAAATTTGAAAATTTTTACACTGGATCGTAGTGTTTAGGCAGGCAATTCCCCTCCCCCTCGGTAGTGGTGTATATTGTACCGGTATTGAATGAAATGCCCTCACAGTCATGCGACTCACACTTGACCGGTTGACGAGCCGCAGGATATAAGTCAAAAATAGAGAAGTGAAATATGAGTGTATTTACAGAAATGGACATAGACGCATCATCAGTGGAATCCTCAGAGGATTGGGAGAACAGTGTCAACAGCTCAGAATTAGATGTTCAGTACCAGAGTGACGACGAAAGGGCTGAAAATGAGGTAATGTACATAATAGAGAAATATTTCTACCATTATTACATTTAGAGTAGGTACCCATTTAATACTTAATTTATCTTTTTTTTTTGGGATTGTGGGTGCAATATGTGGCTGCAATACAGTGGTTGGCAACATTGGAAGCAATAGTAAAACATATTTGGTATGGCCACATATGGCCAATATTGTTTTGAAAAGTTGCCGGACAAAATGTGCAACTGCCATGCCAAAATTTAAACTTCGGTGTTGCCAGTCATATCATGTTATAGATTTTGAATTTGTGTATCGATTCTCATCTCTCATTTTAGTTTGATGCGGCAGCAATGCGTGATTTTATCAGCCATTGTTGCCGGGTTATATAACCCGTTTAGGAGTCATGGGCCAGCCTATTGCAGACATATTGCAAAACAAATTGTCATGGCCAAGCAATTAGTTGCCAATAGCCACATATTGCAGTAAAACATGGCCCGTTTAGAAGTCTCTTTATTTTAAGCATAGAAATATGAATATATTTGCCGACTACAAAATGTTACCGATTAGTCGGTTAACCGACTAGCCGGCACATCTCTACTTTTCACCTTTATTTGGCCATTTCAAATGTTTCCTTTTTTATCACAGAGGTTTTCATTTCACATTTTACTGTGCCTACTCATTAAGTCTCCTCCTTTCCTTTCATTTATCTTAATCTTTATACTTCGTCTTCAATTCCTCCCAAATCCCTAAATCGGTATTTCACCTTCATATAATAAAAATATGTTTGCTTGCTCCCAGCTCCCTAAATATGGGAAGAATTTAGGGATATGGGGCACGGAAGGAAATCCGTACTTCTTCCTTTCATTTCCTTAAATCTCGTTTATTCCTCTCCTTAAAGTTTAAAGCACACTCATCAATTCTGAAAGTGATCGGCACCGTATCCGTGTGCGATAACTTTAAGGGGCGACTAAATGGGCCATTTTTTGCGGCAATTTGTGGCGGCAATGCTGTGGCCAATATGGCCTATAGTACTCTTCAATTTTGATTTGATGGTTGCCGGACGCAGCGATCGTCCGGCAACCATCAAATCAAAATTTATTTTCCGCAATGTTGCCCGGTCAACTTTGTTGTTGTTTCAGTCGTCCCCTACTTTATTATTGCTGGGTTGTGTAGCCCGTTTAGGAGAGTGGATCATGCGCCATACAATTGTAGACATATTGCCATTATTGGCCGAGCAATGAGTTGCCAATAGTGCCGCCACAAATTGCTGTAAAAAACTCCCGTCCTCCCATTTCCCTATATTTGCCTTCCTCTCATCTCCCTTAAATCCGCCTTCCTGCTATCTCTCTAAATCTTTCCCAGCCTCTTCACCCTAAGTCTTATTTCTCCCCCATTCCTAAAATTCCTCCTACCTCCCTAAATCTCCTCCCTTGCCCCTACCTCTCACACATCACCATTTGGACGGTGTTGTTAATAAGCTCACGTAGAT
This sequence comes from Herminia tarsipennalis, assembly GCA_945859575.2. Lineage (NCBI taxonomy): Eukaryota > Metazoa > Arthropoda > Insecta > Lepidoptera > Erebidae > Herminia > Herminia tarsipennalis. The sequence goes on along the minus strand of OX243857.2, from coordinate 5,496,734 downwards.
CGCACAATTCTTTCAGGCTGTAGGTATGGTGTTGCCAGAGCTGTCTCGGTACGCCTCCACGGCCAGCTGAGGTATGTATCACACGAATAATATTGTGGCAACACTGGCTATGGTGACTGTTTGAAGAATATCTTTGAGGATCTCGCGATTTAGGCTATTTTTTTTGTTATATATACATGAAACTGTTCAGAGTTTTGGTTTATAATACCTTTTAATAAAATAATAACAAAAAAATAATGTAATTATACACTTGCGTACACATAAATTGAATCAAACTAGTTTTTTATTATACTTGAGCATAAATACGAATGTTTGGATGGATGGATACTTGTTACTCAATTACGCTAAAACGGTTGAACGGATATAGATGGCACTCTGCCATAGCACATAGGCTATTTATTATATAGACAAAATAAAAAAAAAATCAAACAACAATAAAATGAAAAAAATATATATACAAACAAAAAATGTATGGAATAACACTCGTCTCTCGTCATTAGTGACTACCGTCAAATCATTTACTTTAAGTATTCATTTTGATGATTATAAATTTCATTTTCATTTTTTACTGTGGTCAACCACCCAATTGAATCGCCATTACAGGCCAAAATAATATAAAAGTATGTTAATTTTATGAAATAAAATATGTTTTACATGAATGAAGTAAATTAGGTTTTACTAGCCGTTGCTGGCGACTTCGTTCGCGTGCAAATTTTGAAAAATAAATTTATATCACGAGAACATTTTTTCGCAATGAAAAGTAGTCTATGTGCTATTCCAGACTAGAATCTATCTCTGTTCCATATTTATTTTCCGATTACCCGTTGTAGCGTGATTAAATAATAAATACCCATCCATACATACAAACTTTCGCATTTATAATATTAGTATAGATTCATAAAAATGTTTCAATTTATGTGTCCTGTGTAATTTCTATAAACAATACAGGGTGATTATTAAAATACTAGCAACCTCGTGCCTTGTTTACATAACACTAAATACCTTTGTAATAACAGTTTAAAAAAAAAATTAATATATTAACCCTTAATCACCTGCCACTTATTTTTGGAGTTATGACCTTAACCACCTACAGACTATTTTACTGGAGTGAAATCGTTTTTTATTGTGAGGTTTAGGCTGTAAACCTGACAAAAAAACATCATATTCACATTTTTTTGAAATAGATGATGAAAAATTTTATTACGAAGTCATTTGGTGTAATGTAAAGCAGCCACGAGCGGAAAGTTATTAGTATATTACAAATCACCCTGTATAAATCACACAAGGGCTGCACAAAATGCAAAATATTTTTTTTATTAAAAAAAATGTACAGTCGCGATACATGACAAAAAAGTAAATATAGCAACATATTTTTTTTATGTCTGGTGGCTATAATAAGATTATGGTAGGTAGGAAAGAAACAAAATATTTATTCATTGGCTAAATCGAAACAAATAGGAGAAACCGCACACGGCCATCTATTCCTAAACTAGGCAGAGCCTGTACTGTAGAAACCAGATAACTGATATACATAGTTATATATTTTGATATTTCAATTCATACATATTATAGATAAATTACGAGTACACCCATACACAATGAACAATCGTGCTCGTCAAACAAAGATGTATCCTGGGTGGGAATAGAACCCACAACCTGTAGCTTGGCAGTTAGGGTTACTAAACACTAGACTAGACCAACAGGCCAATCAATACCTATCATAAGGTACAACGCAATGTGATTGTTTTGCTCACAAGTGTATTTTAAAATTGTGAAAAAATACAAAAATAGATTAAAATTTGGAAAATATAAAAAATCATAGACTCCTTAGCAGAAGTTATACAAGTTATAAAAATAAACTTAGGTTTAACCAAGCCTCGAATGCAAAGTTATGATTATAGTCATATATATATTTCGCGCTAATTTGATGTATAATTATAATTAAATGTTGATAAACTTTCGCGATTTGTACACATTATTAAAATATATATATTACGGGTCTTAATCGCGTGAATAATTTAAGGTAAAATACCTTGTTTATTGCCCGACGTTTCGACCGTATTGCAACGGCCGTGGTCACGGGAAGACTCCCTGATGATGAGTCTTCCCGTGACCACGGCCGTTGCAATACGGTCGAAACGTCGGGCAATAAACAAGGTATTTTACCTTAAATTATTCACGCGATTAAGACCCGTAATATATATATTTTAATAATTATTATAATTAGTTGCAGCATCTTACCTGCATATACAGTTTATAAACAAACATTGACAAATTAGATATATTTCAAGACTTAATCGCGTGAATTATTTAAAAGTTCGAACCTTTTATTTACCCGACGTTTCGATCGAATTGCACGTGCATTTGTTAAGTCCCGAAATATGTCTAATATGTATAAAAATTGCGAAAGTTTAAAAACAATAAACGTTTACAATTTAAAAACAGTGACCGCGAGCTTTATTTTCATATCCATATTTAGCCGTAACAAATACATTACTTTTATTTACAAATATTATATATTTTTGTATACAGTTTTTTAAATATGTTTATATTTTCTAAATGGTTAATGTTATTATTGAATAATATACATTCTCATAATAAAATTAAATCTTTTGTATAACCAATAGTATGTTTTTTAATTACTTATTATTTTATCTGATGATAGTTTATGTATTTTTTTTTTGAAAATAACTATAGTTACATTTTTATCAAAATCTGTTAACTAAAATAAATTGTATTTTTCCTTTAGTACTTATAATACGTGTAGTATTTTTTTTTTAAATGGCGAGGATTATCCACAAAATCAAAATGTATGGCCAAAATCTCAGAGTGGAGGTGATGTGTTGGGATGGTTAACTGGTACTATTGAAGTTGTATGACGCCTGTCCTGCAACACATGGTAAAAGCACACGGACAAATGCACACACATATGTGGGCCAGCTTCAATCGGGCGGTAAAACCGAAAATGTTGATAAATATTCGGGAAAAAGCCGATCGTTGTCATAAATACTCGGATAAGCCCAGCTGGGCAGCAACTGACGACTTATCGAGTTTGCCGTTTAAGAAATACTGCCGAATCAAATGATGTTCGTTCAACATTATTTGCTTCGGCAGTATTTCTTAAACGAAACGAAACCGATCGGCACTTGTTAATGAAGCCTTCGGTTGTTCGGGTCGGCTTTGTTGTTCGGCAAATACTGCCGAACCGAATGTGCCGACCCGCTTATGTGAGTAGCATTACTCACTATAATAAATTTGCCTGTTTATACCTGATTATGGCGATACTGTATACCTATTGTAACATCATTTGTATTAAGTTTGTATCTAGATTTCGCAAATAAATCTTGATTGATTGTTAACACTGACATTCCTAGCTATAGGTATTCTGTTTTTGTTAGCTCTGGATTGTTTAGCATTGTCATTTGTTCACTACTTTGGTTTATTCCAATATTTTATTTTTGTGTGAAGATTTCTTTTAGAATCGACAAGATCCCTATTTTTTTTAAGGTTGTAATTCATAGTTTGTATTTTAATTGTGGGTTCCTGTAGTTTAGATATTGTTATTATTACAATATTATGTGTGTGCCGGATTGGGAAAGATAATTTTAAGTTTTAGTTTTAATTGTTAAAGATGATTGTTGTTAACCACTTATTATGTTGTACATCTGGAAGTGAGAAATTTTGAAAGGAGTTTGAGTAATATTTTCGTTTCTTTTTAATATTTACGACTTAGCAGTTCACGGGAAAGAGACGCACATATTTTGAACGTTATCACTGATAATAAAATTGTGGGAGGAGTTCCTTATAAAGCACACATCGACAATTTTTATTTTTAATACTTATAGTAGTTTTTTTTTATATACTTTTAATACATAAACTTTGTTTTCACATAGAATCTAATCTATACAGTAAGTTTTATTAGAATGTTGGGAGCACCGAACTTTTAAAGGTCGATTTATACTAGCACAAAGCCGAATTGCTGCGAACTGTCAATGTACATACATTAATGTTGTTATATCGTAATTATAAATTATAATTTATGATATTTCTCAAGTTATACACGAGAGTCTGTGCTACGCATGAATTCGTTAAAGTCTTAGTGCAGTTTAAATACTAATAAAAACCGGGCAACGCACAATGTAGGGTTCCGTAGGGGGACTACGGAACTGCCCATCCGAATAGAAGCATTGAGGTTTTAATGTGTACGTTAGTACATATTATCTCGATGAATAGAAGTGGGGTTTCTGTTGTTTTTGTTTCATACTTACGTTATATCTACTTATTCATAATTTTCAATGGAATTTGTACGAAAATTTTGTTACTTCCCGTGATTTTTTGTTAGAGTCAAGTGCTAAATGATTGTTTTTGGAGATGTGGAAAAATTGAGGGTAGTAGAAATTAAAAGGAAAACTATCACAGCTAAGAAGGCTTTACATGTTTTAAAGTAACAACAGACCAAGTGAAGAGTAACAAAATTTTCGTATAAATTCCATTGAAAATAGTTATATAACGTATGAAACAAAAACCGCTTTATTGTGTTGGGTAGCTACGGAACCCTACATTGTGGCCCGACTTGCACTTGCTACAACTCTGCGCTAATGTAAGTCGATCCTACGTTGCGTTGTTATTTTATTAATTGCACTCATTACATAAGAATTTCATAATATTATTGTTATTTCATTTTTAATACATATCACGATAATAACTGCTATCAAATGGTGCTTTCATGAACATTTACGCAGAAAAATACATGTTTTTTCTTTTGCATAATAGGGTAAATAATAGTTTAAAATGTTGGTTTATCTAATGGAAAGACACAAAACGAAATATTTCGGCAAAGTAAACACGCTTTCCTGTTATAAAATTACTCACATTAAAATTAAAAACGGTGTCTGCCGGGTTTATAACGTTATAATCAGCATAGACCAATCAGATTGATGTTAGTCGGCATCGAATATAGTGTGGGCATGATCATTTTTTCCGCCACTATTAGTATGACAGTTACTTACACGAGACAGCACTGACAGATGACAGCGAGTTGGGTTTTGCCTATATTACGTCACACAATGGCTGTTCATGTCACGCGCTATACAGATTTATAGTGCAGACTTTTTATTTTAAAAAACAATATAATTTATGGCTCAAAATCAAAATATCTGTTTATTTTTACATAAATTTTGTGTTTTTATCGAATTTCGTAATTTACTGTTTATTACCGAAAGTAAAATTAAGTACTTGGGCACCTCCTTTATCATAAAAAAAAACATAATAGTGGCTATCATAGGATATTCAACATACCTATATGAAAAACACAAAAAATAAGTAATTAAAATTCAAGAAAAAAATGTGAAAAAACCAATTAACATTACAATTAATGTGAATCTAAGTATTTTGAATATACCTAATAGTTCTGTGCAAGTATTTTTAGATTATAAATTATTTAAAAAAGTAACATTGATTGTAAAAACAATAACTAGATACTAATATTTTGGTTTATATTCAGTAAATAAAAATTAGCTGTTTCAAAAACAGAATTTTGAATAAGTATACAATTTATACCACGTTTAATGGAACGGTGTGGTCAAATTTCGTCGACGGACAGTGTACGACGCATGTTATCAGTATTGCACCATGGTGCCATTACGTTGTTATTACATAGTTATAGCGTCTTCTTTCTGTCAAAAAGATAGCGAAAGGCGTACGGCATAGGTTTTATACTTGCATAGGTACTGCTGCAAAAAATCATTGGATTATTATTGTATAGACTTTTTAAGTCATACATTTTTAAATTGCTAACTTTTTCATTGATAAAAAAACAAAACAATAAAAAAAACTAGGGAGTACCCTAGTTTTTTTTTTATTGTTTAATCGCAGTAGCGATTTTGATAAAATTTGTTATTTGTTTTTGTGTATTTGCACTCAGTAGAGAGCACATAGCACATTTTATCAAACACATTTAATTTTGAGCAAGTGCCTGGCCCTTGGTTTTGAACACACCTTTCTGTTACTCGTTGTATATTCCCATAAGATGGTTTAAAACTTGCCAATAAAAAGCGGCCACAATAAAAAATATATATGTATATATATATATATATATATATATATATATATATATATATATATATATATATATTGTCAATAACAATAAAAGTACTTATATGGTTGTAAATATTATACAGGTCAACTATATAAATATGTATAATGAATTTTAATGTCAATAAAATATTTTTGAAACTATATTTTGTTTGATTTATGTAAATAATTTTATCCAACTAATATTAATTAGAATGTCCGTGACTATATAATCTTGGACAACATTTTATACACCTTTAAATTTCCCAGAATATATGCAGTCGAACAACTCTATCCAAATAAATTTGTAGTTATTGATAAAATTGCAAACATACTTACGGATTAAACAGAGAAGTATTTTTTTAAGCCTGTCAATAAAATAATAATGCGTACGTTGACGCGAGTATTTTTCTAAAGCTACACTGGAAGAATTTTTTCTTTCAAAATTCGGAAAAAAATTTAATATTTTTTCCACGAAAAAAGAATCAATTTATTTATTTATTTTATCCAACTTATACTAACAGATAATCTAACCATAAGTTTTAAGATAAGTATTATTTAGTAAACATTTATGAAATTATACAATAATATCAGTTTTTTTTAAGATACATACACTGACGGACTCATAAACTGCATCAAAGTTCAGGTTTACTCTAAAAGGATTTTTTATAATAAGTATGCAAACTTTTTAGATTAAATTATATAAATATGGAAAGACTGGCTCTTAATCTTAAAAAAAAATTAAATTTAAAAATAGAACTGCGGTAAAACAAATGAATATAGCCGGGAAAAGAAAATTTACTCGTAGTATCAGATTTGCGTGTTATTTATAGCAAAGTTTTAAATTAATTCTCATTGATTTTTTTTGTTTGGTCAATTGAATTATTGTTACCAGCATAATTGTTGGGTTAGTTTTTTAACACATCGAGAGTTTTTGAACCATAATATGGATACTTCGTCCGAACAAGCGGCACAAATTGTAGCATTGGTGCGGGAGGGCTTGGATCAACGAACGATTGGTAGAAATTTAAATTTAAACCAGTCTACGGTTTGTAGAATATACAGAAGGTTTGTAGAGACAGGTTCTTACAGGAGGAGACGTGGTACAGGCAGAACTCGAGCAACCACAGGTCGTGATGACCGATTTATTGTTACAACTTCCCTGCGAAATCGTTTCCTCACGTCAGTTAACATCAAAACCGAGCTTAATGAAGTGCGTGGAAAAAACGTGTGTGCACGAACAATAAGAAGAAGGTTAAAGGAAGCGGCTATCACCCCTTTTAGACCAGCAAATGGTCCAAAGTTGTCTGCAGCTCACAGACAAGCTCGCTTAAGATTTGTGCGTCATCACCTGAATTGGACAGAAGAGCAGTGGGCCTCTGTATTGTTCACGGACGAGTGTAGGACATGTTTATATGGTGCAGATGGTCGCAGAAGAGTCTATCGTCGACGTGGGGAGCGATATGCTCAAAGTTGCATTGAGGAGCGTGTTCCTTTTGGAGGCGGTTCATGTATGGTCTGGGGTGGCATATCGATGAACGGGCGAACAGAACTTGTGTTCATAGACATGGTCCGTCAAAACGGTAATAGAGGGGGTTTGACAGCACATCGCTACATAACAGAGATATTAGAAGATCACGTGGTGCCTTACATGGGATTCATAGGCGAAAATTTTACTTTAATGCAGGATAATGCCCGGCCGCATGCAGCTGCACAAGTTCAACATTATTGCGAAGAGGTTGGGATACGTACAATGAATTGGCCAGCACGCAGCCCGGATCTTAATCCCATCGAGCATGTTTGGGACAATTTAAAAAGAGCTGTATATGCGAGAAACCCTTCGCCTACGACAGTGGCAGCACTAAGAACAGCACTTTCAGAAGAATGGGACAATATTCCGCAAGATCTTTTAAAAACCCTTATAAAATCTATGCGGAACCGATTAGAATCCGTAATAAGGGCACGTGGGGGTAATACACCTTATTAAAACACAAATAAACCCTTGCATAAAGTTTGTGTCTATTGTTAAAACCAATTTTTTAATTAAACAATTTTTCCTTAAACTTCTGTTTTTTCTTCAAAAAAGGTCTTAAGGTCCTTTCCAGTACATAAACTTAAACTTAAAGATATGATCCTACGCTGTTTTAAAGTTCACGAACCAATCTAGAGGTTTCAATTTAAATCTGTATAGAAAGTTTGCATACTTGGTTAAAATATTTATTTCAAAGTCGTCTATTACTTTGATGCAGTTTATAAGTCCGTCAGTGTAGTTACATTTATTCTACTCTAATGGTACTAGGAGTGACAATAGTCTCCAAGTACTGACAAGCTGCAGTCAGGAATCTCGGTTCCGTATAATTAAATATATCTACTGTATCATCACTCAATAGAAGATTGTTGATGTGAGTGAGAGCAAGGTAAAGTGGACTGGTTGAGAGGGTGATAGTAGAATTAGGTACCGAGAATAGCGGGCGCTGTCTGTGACGGAGTGTCTGCCTGATGGGTGGCGGAACGTAAGTGAGATATTTGATATATTTGACTGCCTCTGTGGCGCGGTGGGAGTGTATCAGACTGCTACGCAAGAGGTCGTGGGTTCGATCCCCACCCAGGATAAAACTTTGTGTGATGAGCACGATGGTTTATTCTGTGTCTGGGTGTTATTTATCTATACTATGTATTTATTTAGAAATATATAAGTATGTTTATCAGTTGTCTGGTTTCCATAGTAGGTACAAGCTCTGCTTAGTTTGGGATCAGATAGCGTTGTGTGAGTTGTCCCAAGATATTATTGTGTGGATGTATGTATGTTTGTTGCTCCTTCACGCAAAAACTACTGTATGGATTTCAATGACATTTTGTAAACATATCGTTAATCTGGATTAACATATAAGGCTATATTATTTATTTTATTGAATTTTGAGGAAATGTATGAATGAACGAGTGAATGAAAGGTATGATCGAATGAATGGATAAATGAGTAAATGAGTGAATGAAAGTGGTAATTTTAGGAAATGGTCATTTCAAGAAAGTGGTCATTTCAAGATAGTGGTCATTTCAGGAAGTAGTCATTTCAAGAAAGTGGTCATTTCAGGAAGCAGTCATTTTCAGAATTAAGGGTGGTCTTTTCCGGAAAGTAGTCATTTCAAGAAAGTAGTCATTTTAGGAAAGTAGTCATTGTCGACCTAAAGGTTATTATTATATAGGTATTGTAGCAAATTGTTTTTTTTTTACGAAAAATACTGTTAGATTGCATTATAAAATCAAGGACCTATAATTCTAAGACTACCTCAATAGTTGATTAAAAACATTAAATGATGTTACATCACAACGCCCCAGCCAATCACAGCGCGCCATAGCGAGCCAATCATAGCCAATAATAGCCAATCATAGCCAAACATAGCCAATCATAGCCAATCATAGCCAATCATAGCCAACCATAGCCAATTATAGCCAACCATAGCCAATCATAGCCATGCCGAGCCGAGCCGAGCCGAGCCACTACCCGAGCTACCGAATGCCTTCGGTGAAAGGAGTCGCCATACCTAATGTGTTTTGAACTCATTTTCTGGGCATTGTCTATTGGGAGAGGAACTCGGAAGGTCGATGGTGACGACTGGAAGAAAAGAACGATCTCTGGCCATTTTTTGAGAATACGAATTAATTAAAATATACTTGTGTGTGATTTAGTAAGTCCTTTATTTATTGCCACTTTTACATCTCAGAAGTGGGATAACTAAAGAAACTATGAAGCATAATCACGCCCAAGCATCACAGCAATCCACAAAAAGAGGCATCCGACGCCATTAAAAATGAAAACGAAATTTCACCCCCAAGCACACCTACGGCCCGAAGACTCCTCAAAAGACTTTTGGAGACCGAGGTACAAAGAACCATGCGTGAAATGGACAAAAGGATATCCTCCATTTCCACAAAAAAAAACACCGCGCGTTCGTCGTTGATAGCAGGGTTCGACCCCAACAGTGAAGAGTGTAGGTAGGTACTACTGCGTCAGCATGGATCAAAAAGATCTATCAACTCGGCGAGATTCACTACTGGAGTGAAACTGCGGAGTCATTCTACCTGTAAGATAGGCTACGGAGGATGCCTGTAAGAGGCACCATCAGGTACATGAAGGTCAACAACAGCGGCACACGCAAAATCCTCTAGGAGCAGGGCGAAGTATTGACCAGAGCTGACAGCTGCACTACATCACCGTCGCCGAAAGTTCAGGTTAGCCCGCAAACTTACACTATAACATATAATTGCAATCCTGTACCGTCATTTTTACGTACCAGCCTAGCCAATATTAGCACTACTGGAGGAGTGAGCGTATTACACAAGATTCGGTCGAGCTCATTAAATAAAAACGATCACAATAGCTTAATTAGTTAACTGTTTTGCAAATAAAACACATGATTTAGGTTGTACAGATATATTAGGAATGAAAATAACATTAACGAGTGAACAGCCTATATACCGCCAAGCTTAGGCACCGTTTATCACAAAGCGAACATGAGATAGTTCCAAAATCTCTGAATTATTAGATGCAGTTATAATTCGAGAATCTAAGTCGTGCTTCTCCAGTTATCCTTGTCGAGAAGAAAAACGGCGATAGCAGGCTGTTCTTTGACTATCGACCTTTAACGGCAATACGGTCAAAAATAGGTAGATTCCCGTTGCCAAACATCGATGATCAAATTACAAGGTTAGCTGGCAAGAATGTCTTCACATGTCTTGATTTAGCACAAAGTTATCACCAAGTTAAAATCGTTCCTGAAGACACACACAAAACAGCTTTTTTTTAACTCCACAGGGGCACTATTAATATACACGCGTTCCATTCGGTGTGACTAACGCATCGTCAATTATATCACAGACTGGCTGACCCGCGCAACTTCGTCTGTGTGAATTTTCCCCGTTTTTTTTGCAACATTTTTCATTGCTGCTCCGCTCCTATTGGTCGTGGCGTGATGTTATATAGCCTATAGCCTTCTTCGATGGACGAGTTATCCAACGGTCAAAGATTTTTTCGGTTCGAACCAGTGGTTCCTGAGATCATCGCGTTCAAACAAAGAAACTCTTTAGCTTTATAATATTAGTATATATTACTTTAAACTAGTTTATAGAGATTTATGAACAATATTGTTAATTCCATGAAACTCAACTCAAGTGACAGATCAAAAAGTGATAATTGTGACGGCACGTAAACTAGCAATTGCTAGCAATAAGTTTACGAAATGAGATATTGGCCTTCTTAGACGATCTGTTGTTACCATTTTTTGATGTGCTATCTGTGCAAACAGGTTTATTTATTTGATAAAAAGAATATGTATTTCAGTAGGGTAACGAGTAAGGAAAAAAGCATGTAGGTACATACCATAGTTACGAACTCGAAACTCTCGCGTTGGTCGAATCGTTGACGAAGGTTTAGAATAAGTATACATTGTAGGTAAACATGTTAAGATAGTTACTAATTGTACGTGCCACCTTAGCCAAACGAGACATTATCCCGTGTACATATTGCTAGGTGGTGGTTGTGAATTCCGTGGAAACTATTTCGACCAATTGTCAGTTTATTTAGGTACTCTGACAAACTGTTAGTGATCAACGGAAAGGCTTTCACTAATAGGCATTTTAAGAAAATTGCATCAAACAAACAGTTCAGGCATATCTTGACTTCTGTTGCATTCTCGCGTGCTAATGGTCAGGTGGAGCGCACTAAACACACCATTTTGAATACATTACGGGCTACGGATCCTAGCGAAGCTAATAATTAAGCAAACTGCTTACCTGACATCCTGTGGGGTATCAACAACACTCCAAATGAGAGTTCTATGATTTGATATTTGTCAAAAACTCTTGGCCACCATGTCATATTAAGTGGGTGTGTTAGTGAGCGTGTGCAGATTAGACGTAATAAAGCAAGTACTGGGCTAAAGGTAGCAAGTGACGAGATAAAAAGCAAATTTGACAAAAGGCGAAAGTCAAGTCATATTTTAGTTCTTTGGCAGCAAGGCAGCAAGCACCCATAAGTAGTGCAACAAAAGTTAAAACTAAGCTCGATAACATTTATTCTGGTTAATTATAATATATTCAATATAAGTGTTAAGGGACTCAGAGGGTACAAAGCCTTTACAGACTTGGTTGCTGCAGACTCTTTAAGACCTTATCACAGTACAGTCCCTATATCTGACAGGGCCAGCAGTTCCGATGATCAACTTAAACCTTATAAGACCTTATTGACCTTCTAGAAAGCTAATCAACCTTCTCCCATTGCGGGAGCAATTGTTTCAGGACGGCCGAATGTTACATCACAACGCCCCAGCCAATCACAGCGCGCCATAGCGAGCCAATCATAGCCAATAATAGCCAATCATAGCCAAACATAGCCAATCATAGCCAATCATAGCCAATCATAGCCAACCATAGCCAATTATAGCCAACCATAGCCAATCATAGCCATGCCGAGCCGAGCCGAGCCGAGCCACTACCCGAGCTACCGAATGCCTTCGGTGAAAGGAGTCGCCATACCTAATGTGTTTTGAACTCATTTTCTGGGCATTGTCTATTGGGAGAGGAACTCGGAAGGTCGATGGTGACGACTGGAAGAAAAGAACGATCTCTGGCCATTTTTTGAGAATACGAATTAATTAAAATATACTTGTGTGTGATTTAGTAAGTCCTTTATTTATTGCCACTTTTACAATGATTACGATTTTGTTGCGTATTTTTCCGATTTTTTTGGTTTTATTAATAAAAAAAACTTGAAAAATTCTCTGACAAAATCGAATAAAACTTGAAAAAACAACGCAATTTGAAAGAAACAGGTTTTTTTCTTGATTTTTTCAACGCTACACTGGACAAGTGGCGATGAGCCCAAGTTGAAACCAATGTGCAGCTTCAATAGAATCCGTATAAATAAAACAAACATGACAACATAAATATTTATTTTCTAATAATTACAAAGTAAAAAACATTTTATCACATATTTCCAATTATAATATGTATTTATAATTAAATTACATTTAATTAGGCTTCTTTGGCGTACATACTACTATTACAATTAAAATTGTTTAAAGACCTGTTTCCATATTAAGTAAATCTATTCTTCTGTCCTACCCAACAACACAAGTACAAAATTTTAAAAATACTACGGGTCTTAATTAATTAAACTTTTATAATTTTCAACCATATTTTTGTACATTTTTTTTTATTGCCCGACGTTTCGACCGTATTACAAGAATACGGTCGAAACGTCGGGCAATAAAAAAAAGGTACCTATATACCTTAAAATATTCTAGCGACTAAGACCCGTACTATTTATAATGTGTACAAATCGCGAAAGTTTATCAACATTTCAATACAAAATGGCTTCCCATTTTTATCCCCAAACTCAAAAGGTATTTACGCGACTATCGCAAGGATTTCCAAACTATTTTGGGCAAGAGACCCCTTATCCAAAATGAACATCTGCCTCAGACCCCCATAGCCAAAAAAAGAAATCTGGTCTGGTACTTCCTACTAAAATATTAGATAATCATTCTAATAACAAGTATAAGTTGAATCTTGAAGTTGTCTTGAGTTATCTTGAAAGTTTTAAATAAGAACTTGTATTAATTAGACAGGGGTCGAATTTGTAAGAACATTAATTTGTAGCTTCTTTTTCTAAGTCTACCTATTTTTGGGGGGTAACCAACATTATTTTTGTATTCTTTACATTATCAGTATAAACACGGTCGTAGCATAAGCATTAAGCTTAATCTGAGTAGGATGAACATTTAGAAATACGTGCCTAGGTCATTATAATATAGGTTATATAACAAAAATAGTGATATTCACTCTGTGAATACAAGAAATAAGCACAAATTGGTAGGTCGATATCATAGGCTTCATAAAACTTATAACTCATTCATGGGACTAGGTGTTAAATTTTTCAATAAAATCCCAGTCAGCATATCAAGTCTACCAGTAAATAAATTTAAGAATGTAGTCAAGAGACATCTTATACAAAGAGCTTACTATTCAATCGATGATTATTTAACTGATAAAGATAAATGGATGTAGTTCGTTGCTCCCTATTAATGTATTGGGTTGTATAGTTTATTGCATTTTACTAGGTGAATATTGTTGTCACAGTTTGATAATGTTACTTAGGTACTAGTTAAGAAAACGATTTACTTTTGTAAGTAAAGATTCTGCGTGATAAATTACGGCCATTCTTTTCTTTCCTTTGAAAAACATGTATACTTATTCATTAAGTAGCAGTAAATTGGCCAATATTTAAGCACATAAAGTTTTTACATCGTAAGTGGATGCTCCTACTATGTTGTGCCCATTGAGGCTGATGTATCCGATCTCGTGTACTCTTCTAATATTAATGACCTCTTTTTTTGCATCAGTCCTCTAATACATGGTGTATAATATAATGGTGGCAGCACCTTACCTGCATATACAGTTTATAAACAGAGAAACATTGTAAACATTGGCAATTTGAAAAGAGTGGCCACGAGTTTTTATTGCCTGTTCTTTTCTCGGGCTTTACCTATTGTTTGCGAACAGGCATTACCAGTAAATGTAGAATCGACTTTTCACAAGTGTAGTATTTTGCTTCCTAAGTGAATAAATGATTTTTATTATTATTATTTTATTATTAATTACGTCTCTATCTTTCATTAGGAAAATGAAAGAGGCAGAAGAACCCGACTTTGTAAAAAAGAAACATAACAATAACAAAACAAGGAGTTTTTTTTCACTATCTATACTCTTAATATACATATAAACCCATCTGAAAAAATATCTGAATGATACATAGTGAAAACCAAAAAAATACATTAGGTATTTTATATTATGCAAAGACTTGCGTGATATTAGCAGTATTTTAACTGAAGAATGTTTGTCATCTATTATATTTTGAAAATAAAAAAGAATAACTGGCAGAAGGGGGGGGGGGGGGGGGGACACTCCAAAATTTGCACTTAAAAGCTTAATATTTCACAAACGAATCCCTAAATCGAGAAATAGTCTTCACAACAAATTTTGAAACACCTATCCCACCCTACACGACGGGGTAGGTGACAAAAAACATCACATCCCCATTTTACGTGTAGGGGAGGTATCCTAATTTTTTTTTTCAAGATTTTATTGTATCCCTATGTCGGGGTAAGTAATATGTATTTTTATATCCATACCAAATTAAAGCGGACATGGCAAAACTATAAGGGTTCCTTGTTTACAACGGACATCCAAAAACAAAGGCTACTTGAAATAATATTTTACCGTATTTTAAATAAGTGGGTTAGTCTTTGCAACATACATCATTTTTATTTAAAACATCCTCAAATGTATACAAGAAAGAATTTAGAATAATTTTCTTAATTCAATAGGTAAGTACTTAAATAACAATTTATAAAATATATACTTTTATATTCATGTATTCAGTCACTTTTATAAGATATTTTAATATGCGCAATAAGCCATTTTGAAGATATAAGAATTATATTATTAATTACCAAAAGGCTATTATATATATTATGTTAAGTATTATATATATCTTTAAGTATTCAGACATTAAGAATCAAAATAAACGGTTTCATATTCATACTACAACTTATAAGGTACATGAAACTAAAGCATTATTTGCTAAATTTAAAGATAAGTATAAAATTTTTCAGGCAGACTAATTGAAAATTGTGTGATAAAAAAAACTATTTTTAATCATTTAGTTTTATGAAATTGGTATTTATTTTATTCGTTAAATTACTAATTTTACTACGTTAGTAAAGTCGTTCATTTTCCAAGGTGAATAACCCACCCTCAACTTGTAAACTTCATATTCAAATCCCTTTTTGTTTATATTCGGAATAAAAATAAATTCTAAAACTATTGAGCTTTGCGAACAATAAATGCTAGAAATTGCTATGATTTTTCTTATACATTACACTAAATCGTGAAGGAATTAGCAGGTGAGTTGAGGAAGTCAAAGGTGAGTAAGTATAATTAGAAGGTGTGTTAGCGGATTTCGAGGGTGAGTCAGTGTAAACAGAGGGTGAGTTCGTGGAATTCGTTTTTAAATACTCCAAAGTCATAATCTATTAATTGTAGCATGAGTATCTTTAGTTAATGCATGGAAAAAAACTAAAATATTTAATATGTAGTTAAGAATATTGTAGATACATCACAATTAAGTCTTTTAAGTTTCCTTAGGTTCGATTTGCTGGAACTCCTTCAGAAGGGCGTCCTCATCGAATAGTGCTGAGTCTGTAAAATAAAAAATAAGGTCATTTTGAAACCAGGAACCTAGGGGTTCCGTAGAAAAATTACCAGGGCCCTCCGATTTTTATTTTGAAAAACAAAAATCGTGATAGCTATGATCGTTGCTGTTTATAAACGAAGCTACCATGGCAAATCCAGCTTGATATGTATCATTTTAAAATTTGTTCTATACTTAGTTCAAAATTCTTCTCTGTTCTAAATGAGAACTATCATAACTGGACATTAAATTTGGTAATCGGACGATCTATCTACTGAGATCATTGTCAGATTAATTGCACCATGCCTCGAACTTGAGGATCCATAAATTAAAAAGTATTTGGGGGGTCTTGCATTATGTTAAAAGTTTGGAAACCCCTGCACTATTCAATGGCTCCTTCGTATACTATCGTATGTTAAAAAAAACGTATTGCAGGAAAGCTATTTAAAGATAGAAGTGTGTGTCATTTTGTTGTTTTTTTAAGACTAAGTAGGGGTAGTAGTTGTAGTAGCAGTAGCAGTCTTAAAAAACAACAAAGACGCTTCTATCTTCAAATCGATTTCCCGCAAGATGCGTTTTTAAACATACGATAGGTTACGGGCAAGGGTTCCCAAACTTTGAACATAATGGAACACCCCCAACTGCTTTTTATTTTATGGTATGTGTATACACGTAGGAGCCATCGTATTATACATATATCTAGTCTAATCTATGATGAGGTTGGTTGAAGTTACCGAGATCGGTTATTAGGATATTATCTATATTTAATTCGATTAACGAAACTAATATTATAAATGAGAACGTGTCTGTTTGTCTGTTACGTTGTCCTGCTTAAACAATTGCACCTGTTCTCCCCCCTTGTATGCGCGCCTACTAAAATGATTCGAATGGTTACGTAGGAGACAGTTAATCTACAATAATTACAACTTACCGTCTCTCTCCAACTTGATTTTGCCAACAAACAGTTTGTCGTCGACATCCTCAGTCTTTAAATCTGGACGAAATTTATTCTGAAAACAATACAATTAATAGGTGTCAGAAATACTAGAAAAAAAATATTTCTGAAAGGTGTAATCCCACTGACCTTCTTAGTCCTACTAGACTGGACTGACTACCCCGTACAGTGACAGTGACAGCAATTTCAAATGTCAAATCGAATGACCGTCCTGTCAACTTTTTTGACACTTAAGGAGCGTCTAAACGGGCATTTTTTTAGGGCAATTTGTGGCGGTAATGCTGTGGCCGGCCACATGACAGTACTCTCCAATATTGATATGATGGTTGCCAGACGATCGCTGAGCGATCGATTTTCCGCAATGTCGCCAGGCAATTTTGTTGTTGTTTCCGTCGCTCTCTATTTTATTGTTGCCGAGTTGTGTAGCCTGTTTATGAGACTGAATCATGCGCTATACAATTGCAGACATATTGCCATTATTGGCCAAGCAATTAGTTGCCAATAATGCCGCCATAAATTGCCGTAAAAAATGGCCCGTTTAGATGCCCCTTTATGATAAATGGCCGTTGTTGTCATCCTCATAAGCGTATTCTAGATTTCATTCTGGGGGGGCAAGAGAAGTAAATGGTAGTGCCGGATCTAACTGATTACGACGGGGGGGATGCATTTCGTTGTACCTAATATCGGCCAAGTGTAAGTTGCACGCATGACGGGGGGTTGGGTGCTCCTATAAAAACAAGAGACAAATGGACAAATTCGGTACACAGAACTACCGTCTTGGAGGGCGGAGGCACGTGTCGTCGTCGTCATCGTCCCAAGATCCACCTATGGAATCCTCGTTACACAAGTATAGAAGTCTATACTTGTTTACCATTTCATTTTATCAAATGACTATCCAATTGTCAAAATCTATTTTTTTTAAAGCTATTGCATAGCTTTTATCGCGGGCTTTGAGCGAGGCAACCGAATCAAGAAATTCCGTAACGAAAAAAACCTAACAACCCCACTCCGCCAACCATGTAGCTCGGCCGAGCGTTCGCTTAACGTATATGTATATGGTACGATTGTACGAAGCTCGCACGGATCGAGACGAGCTGCTCCGAAATGTAATTAAAAAAAATACTACTTAAATAAATAATTATAATTGCATAAGTTGATAAAAATTGCTATGCAATAGCTTTACCGCGGCAGTCTCCGAGTGCCACACATTTTTTTTTAAGTGAAAACCTCTTTAGCGGCGTTGTGCACTTTTTGGGATGGGTAAAAAATGTTAAACTCGCGTCAGGACACGTGATCTGTTCGAAAATTCGTAAGACGGAGGGAGAGTAGACAGCCGGCGCGGCGTAGGAGAGGATGTAATATCCCCCTCTGTTTCTACCACGCGGCGAAAATGTATGCCTGCTCCTGCTGTTTCGTTTAAGCGGCGCAATGTGCTTGCGCGAGTGTGCGTATGTGTTTGTACTACAGCGTAACAGTTCAGAATTTTTTTTTTTTTTTTTTTTGTAAGTAATATAAATTGTCATGTTTGTGACGAATATTGTATTTAACCACGTAATAGTACTTTTATACTGATAAATAAAACAATTCGTGCGAAATTATAAACTAACCATTCCAAAATATTAAAAAATGCACAACGTCAATGTTCACGTTTCGGTGTTTCTTTTTTTAAAAAGATAACTAAGCCTCCAGCTAAGCTCAAAGGCTTGTGTTAAGAGTGGGTTCACGTCGGTAGTATAATGGATAGGATTCGAACCCGCGACCTCACGATTGCGGGACCGATGCGTTAGCCATTAGGCTACCGCCGCTTTCCGGCGAACTTCCACTTCTGCCGGCACTCCCGGAGTGCAACCCGTTGTTTTTTTTTTTAATTGAAATCTTGTTAGGGGTAGCCTATCCAGCGTACTATAGGTCAGTAGCTAAACCTTTATATTAAACATGTAATACAAAAACACTTACTCTGATAAAATCGGGCAATCCATCTTGTAAATGATACCAGCTCAATATAAACACCAGAGATACGAAGAATAAATTTGTGCAGATACCTAAAATATAAAAAATTAACTATAAATAAGTACTGTTTACGGCCGAACTTTTAAACACTACTATTAATGTGAATACTGTAAGTAAATCATAGAAAATTCGACATAGGCACCGTTCATTTATTACGTACGCAGTATATATTTAAAAAAATGCCAATGTGTTCAGTTATTATAATTCTGACGTCTTCTCTGTTCTCATTTAGATTACCCAAATTAAATGAGAACTATGTGGCCCATTTTGAAGAAAAAAATAGAAAGCAAAAATAAGAATAAGCCGACCCGCTCCACGCCGTTTAATATTTATTACGAAAGAATCTGAAAGTTTCGAAGGTACTAGTAATCTTTATTTTTTTGTAATAAACAATAAAGTTTGATTTTACTTTAAAGATTTTCGGGCAGATGCGCGCTTTTTGAAGTATAATTTTAATTTTTAACTATTAAGACTTTTCCACCCCTCTAAGAAATAAATAGGACAGGTAAATCGTCTTACATAATAAATGAATGCCGCCTTAGGTACGGAGATCGTGTTTTTTTTTTAAATTTAAACTTCATGCGACAAGTATCTTGGTCGTTAATATCTAGATACGGTGCAATAAAATCCCATTTTTTTTTATTTTATTAAAAAGTATTTCATAAAACCAATAAATTTAAAGTTCAAGAGTTTCGATGTCTGTTAATTCTGTTATTTAATCGAATGGAATTTGGCATGTAGTTAATTTAAAACCTGAAGTACTTATAACACACAACTTTTTTATCATGATAACCGATATAAATGCTAGCAAAGCTTAATTAAAAAAACAATATTCTCACCAAAAGCAGCTGATATCTTAGGCCAGTTGAACATAAGCCACCTAAGTCCTGTGAAATGTGCCTGCACTTGCAACTCGCTAGAGTACACTTGTGCGAACCTAGACTGTAGCTCTACGTACGCGTCCGTTGCAGGGTTCGCCTGTAACAATACAATAACATACAAATCTATACTAATATAATAAAGCTGGAGATTTTGTTTGTTTGAACGCGGTAATCTCAGGAACTACCGATCTGAATTGAAACATTCTTTCACTGTTGGATAGCCCATTTATCGAGGAAGGCTATAGGCTATATAACATCACGCTACGACCAATAGGAGCGGAGCAGCAATGAGAAATGTTGCAAAAACGGGGAAAATTCACGCAGACGAAGTTGCGCGGGACAGCTATAATTTCATAAACTACGGTAGCAGGTTACTATCAGAGAAGATACATACGGGATCATCTTCAAAGTCGCTGAAGAGCTCCACTTTGAGCTGCTGCTTCTCCTCATCGATTCCACCAAGGTACAGCGGAGACAGGAGGAGTGTTCTCATTAAATTGTGTATGAAAGACCTGGGAATCAAACTTTATGCAAATAAGAATGAAATTATGAACTAAGTAAGTAATTCTATTTCTATTACGACATAAATTTAAACTGGGCAGACCAATAATAGGGTAGCAGACTATCCCCCTTGTTCATAACTAGCTGCCTGCCCCGGCTTCGCACGGATATCATATCGTAGTTTTTTATATAATAATAATAAGCCTTTATTGTTGATTCTTAGTTTAAATTACAAAAAATGTATATGTGCCTAAACTTATTATCTAATTACTTATTAACTGTTATAGAATTTTACATTAGGCAAACAGTATTTAATCTTCAACTTGTCTTCCGACAAAGGCCTCCTCTAAAGATCTCCTTTCTATCCTATTCTTTGCTGTTCGGATCCATGTTGGACCCGCTATTTTCCTGAGGTCATCCTCCCATCTCTTAGACTGTCTACCTCTGTTTCTCTTTCCGTCTATTGGGTACCACTCTGTAATAAGTCTTATCCATTTTTCTTTCTTCTCTCTTACCATATGTCCTGTCCACCTCCACTTGAGTTGTTTGTATGTTGTATATGCATTCTTAAATTTTGTTTTACTTCTTATGTCTTTTAATTTCACTCGATCTTTTCTTTTGACTCCTATTGTGCTTCTTTCAATGCTGTTTTGACAGACTTTTATTTTGTTTGCCAGTTGTTCAGTCAATGCCCAGGTTTGACAGCCATATAATAAACATGGTAGAATACACATATTATATACTTTTCTTTTTTCCTTCATCGGCATTTCATTGTTCTTCATTACTTCGCTAAGTGACCAATGTCGTTTCCACGTATTAGTTATTCTTCTTTCTATTTCCTTTTCCATGCAGTCTTCGGTAGATATTAACTGTCCTAAATATATGTATTCATGTACGTATTCTATTTGCTCATTATTGACTTTTATTGTGTCTGTTTGTGAAGAGTTAGACATAATTTTCGTTTTATTTATATTCATTGTTAGCCCTGCTTTGCTGCTTTCATCATCAAGTTGCTGTAGCATTGTTTCTAGAGTTCCTGGCTTGTCAGAAAATATAATGAGGTCGTCTGCAAAACGTAGGTGGCTCAGGTTTTCGCCGTTTATGTTTATTCCATTATTTCTCCAATCCAGGTTCCTGAATATAATTTCTAAGACAGCTGAGAATAGTTTTGGTGAGACAGGGTCTCCTTGGCGTACGCCTCTTTGGATAGGGAATTCCTCACCAAGACCTTCTAGCTTTACTTGCGCAGTACTCTTGGTATATACATTCTGGAGTATCCGTATGTATTTTAGTTGTACCCCTTGTGTTTTTAATGCATCCCAGATATACCCATGTTCTAGTGTGTCAAATGCTTTGTTAAAATCAACAAAACCCAGATAGTAAATCTTGTTATATTCTTTGAATTTTTGTAATATTTGTCTAAGGGTGTGGATATGGTCTATGGTTGAAAAATTTCGGCGAAATCCAGCTTGTTCTTTGGGTTGATTTTCCTCGAGAGTGTTGGCTATTCTTGACAGTATAATTTTAGAAAATACTTTATAAACATTAGACATTAGGCTAATGGGCCTATAGTTTGCTACATCGCCTTTGTCACCTTTTTTGTGCAATAGTATAATGGTCGATTTGGTCCAATCCTTAGGAATCTTTTCCGTTTTGATAATTTCGTTAAATATTTCTGTAAGCTTTGAAGCTATCACCGGTGATGTTGTTTTCAGTAGTTCATTTGTAACGAGATCTGATCCAGGAGCTTTATCGTTCTTTTGTGTACTAATTGCTTTTATTGTTTCATCTTTTAGTATTTCCGGTATTTCCTCTTCAATGGTTGATGTATCATAATAATTTTCAATTTGTCCCGCCTTTTGGCTTTGATATTGATTTCGGTAAAATTCTGTGGCAACATTTAGTATCTCAGATCTTTTGCCTGTACTTTTGCCATCCTTCTTTTTCATACTAGGTATCCAATCCTTTTTGTGATTTAGTTCTTTCAGCGCCTTTCTTATTCCTCCAGTTTTTTCTATATAATTCTTCATAGTATTAGTCCGTTTGGTTTTTCTTTCTCTGCGCAGTTGCTCGCTAATCATTTTGCTTATTTCTGTTATTTGCCGTTGATTGTCTTTGGTTTTCTTTCCTTGCATTAATTCTTTACGTTTCTGTAGGAGTTGCTTGCTTTTAAGTTTTTTATACCTTGAGTTAAATTGTTGTTATTTTCGTAGGGATCTCTAAACTTTTTGACAATAAAGTACCTATAGCCTATGTTACTTTCCGTTATTGTAGCGTTCTAATAGTGTAAGAATTTTTGAAATCTATCTAGGAGTTTTTATTTAAGTTTATTCGTTACATACAAAAATTCAAATATTTCCTCTTTATTATATTAGTATAGATATAGATAGAAGAGGTTTCAAACACATTCCAAATCGAATAGAAGACATTAATTCGCTAGTTAAAATGTGTTTAAAACCTCTTCTAATTAATTATGAACGCAAGCTCTTTTGTATTGAACCCACATGAAGTAACGTATACACTTATGCTTGAAAAGGTTCAAAAAGCATTTTTACAAATCTCTACAAAAATACTTTGGGGTATCACCCGTACCTACTTGTACCCCACAATCTATCTTATTGGATGCCTGGGTTACACTACGTTAGAAAGCAGAAGAGCTTGTGACCGGGTTGGGATTATGCTTAAAGTGTGTCGTGGATTTATTGACGCTGCGGGTCTCCACAGCGAGTTGATTCAGCTCTATATCTCAAACAATTACCTCTGTAGCAGAAATCATCGTCTCCTAGCTGTGCCATGTCGCAGTCGCTTGTGCCTCGTCTCCGATCCCACGAGCACTAATAACCCTAAACAACCTTGTGAAATCCAATTCGAATTGCGATCTGTTTGCGGACGAATATCGCGACATTATACTTTTGTTGCACAATTTTTGTTAGTCTTGAATGTTTTAATTTTTATTTTGTTATACATATATTATTTTCATTATTTCATTAATTTAAGATAAGTACGTGTTGATTAATGTAATTGGTGTTTTTTTCTGTAAAACGTTTTAATCAAATAAATAAATAAAACATTTATTTTTGTTTTGCATACCTACACTCCCGGCAGCGGCGCTCGTGTCTTTGGTTTTTGAGCGTCATGTTCGAAGTGTGGTTCGAGTAAATTTTAAAACAGCGAATGCTCGACGTTCTGTTACTAGATAATGCTAAAGTGTATCTATAGTCACCTTGATACAACATAATGGTTAACCGTACGCTCGACCGACGTCCGCAACAGACGTCAGCGTAAAAGGAAATCAATCCATTTTATTTTTTTTATCATTACATCTTATCTAATATTTTTAATATCTAGAGTTTTTTTGTTCGAATTGCAAAATTCTTTTTTAGTGTTGGATAGCCCATTTATCCAGGAAGGCTATGGGCTATATAACATCTCGCTATGACATAAATTTGAGCGTAGCATCAATATAAAATGTTGCAAAAACGAAGAATAAACAGGTATAGTCTTTAGGTGTTTGAAATACATGTTAAAATGTGGCACGGATCCAGGATTTTGTTCGGAGGGTGGGGGGACCAATTGACTATCAACACCGGCGAAGTGTGAACCGTTCACACAGAGGAGGGGGGGGGGGCGGTACTGATGGTCGAATAGCTACTAAAAGTGTGGAGTTAGAAGGGTGCGTCTATTAAAATGCTCTAATTACCTGTATCGAACCATAGCTGAGCGACAAGATGACGACACCAGGAAACCACCTTTGGCTCTCATTTGTACACACACCATAAACATTCCTAAAAATAAATTATTCTATTAAGCATATTAATCAATAATATTTCTAAAAAGAGTAAGTATTTATTTTGATTTTTTTTAAACAAAAATAATTAACTTAGCAATGTGGTTTGCAAATTATTAGCAATTTTGTTAACTATTTATGTATCATACAGGAATTAACGTGCTTTATTTACCTTAAAATTGTTTGACGTAAATAATTTTGAGGTAAATAATGAGCGATAATTCCTGTATAATACTTAAAAAGCTGAAGAGTTTGTTTGTTTGACCTCGGCCATCTCAGGAACTACTGGCCCCGAATTGAAAGAATTTTTCAATTCGGACCAGTAATACCGCTTTACAATATTAGTATAGATATAGAATTTTGTTAAGGTCTTCAAGTATGTAAAATTGCATGTGTTACAAGTATGATTTGAAAATGCAATATCTCAATTGCCAGCCCATTATTTTTGGGCATTTGAGCTGGCAGGAGTGAAAAGAACTGACACAATACAATGTATGCACAATAGCCCAATCAAGAGGCTAAGTGAGATATTGCGGCCCTGTTAAAACAAATAAACATATCAATTGCCAAACCCAATGCGTTAACCGCTAGGCTGCTGCTAGTGCCACTCCTTTCCAGCATGTTTATATTTTCAGAAGCAATGGTAGCTTTATAGCTAAGGCTTTGGACTCGCCATCTTGAGGTTGCAGGTTCGAATCCTACCCATTATACTACAGATGTGAACCCACTACTAATACAAGAAAATTAGCCTAGCTGGAGGTGTTAACAGGATTGCTAGTAATATGGGACCCGATCCCACATTGCTAGTTACCTTTCTAGGGTTCCATAGCCAAAATAGTTAATAGTTTCATCATGTCCGTCTGTCTGTCCGTATGTCTCAGGCATTTTACTCAAAGATTACTCAATGAATATTGATGAAATTTGGTGAAAAGGTGTCTTGTAGTATAGGTATACAAATTTATTAGATTGCCATTATTTTGTTTAAATAAAGACATTAGAGTTCTAGATGTAGGCGGTTCCATGGGAACAACAAATTATAAATAACACAAGGTAATTCTCATTACACATGATAGGTACTTACCTAAGTCCTTATTGACTTGTGACTCAGGCATTTCAAGCATCAGTTTGATCCGGTATGGTTGTTTAGGCATCAGTATGTGACTCTGCCTAGTCAATTGCACATATGCATAGGGATATGAGCATATGCCTGTTTTGTCCTCACATGGCCTGAAACCAAGTATGGTTACATGGTTTTAATCTTTTGTAACAATTAGCTATTTGAATGTAAAGTCTAATCAGTATCTATACTAATATTATACAGCTAAAGAGTTTGTTTGTTTGAACGCGGTAATCGCAGGAACTATTAGTCCGAATTTAAAAAAATCCTTTACTGTTAGGTAGTCCATTTATCGAGGACGACAATAGGCTATATAACATCACCCTACTACCAATAGGAGCAGAGCAGCAATGAAAAATGTTGCAAATAAGGGGAAAATTGATGCATACGAAGTTGAGCGGGACAGCTAGTATTTTTATAAAATGTCAAAATGATACCCTCTGTAGAGATTTGTATGCAATTTAACATTATGTTCTGGTGTCAAATCATTTACTATTTCTTTTGATGATAATAAATACCTACTAAAACATGTAACTTTACCAATGAATATATATATTTTTAAGATCATTTATCATCAATTTATTACTATTACTAATATTATAAAGCCGAATGTTTGTGAGTGTGGATGTGTAGAAGTATAGATGTGTGGATGTTTGTTCCTCTTTCACGCAAAAACTACTGAATGGATTTTAATGAAACTTTACAATAATTTACTTTATACATCAGAATAACACATAGGCTATAATTTATAAAGATATTGTGTAAATTGTCCAAAATATAATGCTAAGTGTCATGTTTTGGCATGCACCGTAAATATTGTTGAAGTTACACATATATAATGTATGAACAATATGTTTATCATAAATAGTCCTACAAAAAAGTCCGCGACAGCATATGTCTATCTCTTATATGGAAGCAATAATCCTTAAATTAGTGAACCTAAAATTATAAAGCTGAAGAGTTTGTCTGTTTATTTGAACGTGGTATTCTTAGGAAGTAGTGGTCCGAGTTGAAAAATTCTTTTACTGCTGGATAGTCCATTTATCGAGGAAAGCTGTAGGCTATATAACATTACGCTACGACCAATAGGAGCGGATTAGCAATGAGAAATGTTGCAAAAACGGGCAAAGTTTACACAGACAAAGTTGCGCGGGACATAGTATTTTAATAAATGTGAAAATTGGAAAATAATTGAGCACAGGAATGCTTTAAATAAAGGCTACATAAAAAAAAATATAATACTTACTTGAATTGAAAATGCACTGGCCTCACATGTGTAACATTAGGCATGTAAACATTATAAAATCCAACATACATAAATATTGATATCCACAATATAGCAGTCATAAACAACGTGATAATTGCAACTCTATACACCAACTCTTTAACACTTGATATACTATCATCAGTCTTTTTTTTATAACCCAAGTATTGGTTCACGATAAATGCCTCGAACGGCTTCCTAACGTACTCCCTAACAACCGCAAACGGATTCAAATATTGAAAGTAAGACATTCTTTTTTCCATTAAAACTCATTAAAAAAATAGGCACAATAAATGCGATCAATGCTTTTCAAGGGTAGATAAAATAGACAAATATAACTATACAATATTTATCCATAGAAACAATAGTACAAGGGTTAAATCCGCTATTAAGTATGCGTGATAAGTGACGTGGTGCAGTGTACTACGAACGCTAATAGATTACTCCAATAGGTCTGTGGATTTAAATGATAAGCTAGGAAGGTCAGTTAAAAACATATTTAGTTTGATAATTTGTTGATTGATTACACGTCCCAACTGGTCCCAACGACCGTCGATCTCCAATGTTTTTATTTGATAAACGTCAAATTTTGACAGATCCAGATTGTGCTCTAGGTAACAGCTGTGAAGTTTTAGTGCTGTAGATATAAAATGCTAACGATTCGACTAAAATGACGTTGGATCGGATAAATCAGACTTAAATTACTCGATGTACACAACAAAATAAACCGAAGCAAAACAAGGAAAAAGTCTACTGTTCACAGTTTTTATTTGTTGTTTTGAGAGTGCAGTGTGTGGTTGGGTGTGAGCTATCTCGATTTGTCTTCATAAAGTTAACAATAACAGTGTAATTAAATTAATTCACACTTTGTATTATTTATTCATTGTTCATTTTTAGACATAGTAATTTAACTATGTATCGCTCAAAACATAGTCTATATAGACGAGTATTCAATTTACATTAACCACAATGGCTCATAATGAATTTTTTGGTCTCGACTCGATTGACCCGTGGCGCGATTATGTATTAAAAAACCAACATATAACATCCAAGAAACCTAATTTATACGATAATAGGGACTTTAAAAAAATTAAAATCAATACCGCTTTGAATAAAGAATTGTCCCGCAAAGTATCTATTTTTAAAGGAGACATTACAAAACTGGAGGTAAGAAAGTTATTTAAAAAAAAAATGTATATTAACATGAGTTACTTTATGGCCCATATAATCGTCATCGTCCCTCGTAAGGAATATATCTATAAAGTAGAATAAAAGTATTGTAGTACGTAACTCCCCAACTTCAAACTATTTCTTCAACAAATTTCATCAAAATGGACTCAACGTTTATCTTGCTAATAAGTAATTTGTA
This sequence comes from Herminia tarsipennalis, assembly GCA_945859575.2. Taxonomy (NCBI): domain Eukaryota; kingdom Metazoa; phylum Arthropoda; class Insecta; order Lepidoptera; family Erebidae; genus Herminia; species Herminia tarsipennalis. The sequence goes on along the minus strand of OX243857.2, from coordinate 5,468,529 downwards.
TATGTCCTATGAAATATGGTATTCCATTACAAGACGAAAGAGAGAGTGAGAGTATCGTTAAAAAAAATGGGTATTAGACCATGGACAGTTGAACCACAAAAAACAAGAGTGAACGTTTAGAGAAAGTATTTAACTTTATTTATGATTAGATTTAAATATTTTGCAGGTGGATGCAATTGTGAATGCAGTAAACACTGTTTTTCGACATGATGGTGGAGTCGATTCAGCTATACACGAGGCTGCAGGACCTCTCTTAGATGTATGAAAAGCATTGTATACTTACATAATTTTCAAAATTCTTTTTAAAATATGAGCATAGATGATTAATTTTAAACGTTAGTTCTAATAGACCTAGGCCACTAAAGGAGCATAAGTAGCTTCAGGATAGTAGCAAGGGAGGATTGTGACTTGACTGATGATCCCTCTTACCTTTGTGCACAAGGTTCCAACATATTATAAATAAATAGCCTATAAGATCAGACATTGTCTGTGCAGCGGTGATAAAAAAAATAAAGTCTACTTTGTTGTACCCATTGAGGATGATAAATGTCGTCTTGTTTTTTTAATTATTTAATCTTTTTATTTTGTATCAACCCGTAATTATCCCCACTATCCGAATAATGGGCATAAGAAGTGGGTTTTCTGTTGTTTTTGTTTCATACTTCCAACGTTATACCTACTTAATAATAATTTTCAATGGAATTTGTACGAAAATGTTGTTATTTCTTATTTGATCAGCTGTTACTCGTTAACTTGTAAAGGCCCTACTTAGCCGTGATAGTTTTCCTTTTAATTTCACTATACTACCTACTCTAAACTAACTTTAAAGCTCGTTTAGAGTAGGTAGTTTAGTGAAATTAATATTATAATTTAATTTAATAAATAAGTTAATATTTCAAAAATTGATCCCTAAATCTAAAAATGGCTTTAACAACCCCTGAACGTTTAAAATACCGATCTAATGATACTCCATACGATGGGGTAGATGAGAAAAAAAACACATCCCCACTTTACATATAGGGGAGGTACACTAAAAAAATGATTTTCAGTTTATAAGTATTTTATTCTTTCCCTTTGTTGGCGTAAGTAATATGTATATAAAATTACAGTCACTAATGTCATCGATGGGGAGGAATTCTTTGACGCCTAAACGGTTCTGCCCTCCTTTTTTATTTTATTTTAATTCTGTAAATATCTTGTTTAATTGGTTAGATGTATTATAGTCACTAATTAAAATTACAGTAATTAATCAACAAGTTGCTGTTACCTGTTATGATGTCCTGTTTTGAGTTCGTTATCTAAATCACTGTATATGGTCAGTACCTACATACGAGGCAATTAATTGCTTTTCTATGTATTTTTCCTTAACCGTTTTATTATGTGACTGCAGGCTGAATGCCAGACTCTTGGAGGATGCGCTACAGGTGACGCCAAGATAACCGGTGCCTACGGATTACGAGCTAAACGTAATTTACATTTTATTACTTTTGCTTTGTCATTGCACTCATATGTTTAACTCCAAGTATTAAATACGAATCAAATATTTTTGATAACATTATCTCTCTATTCATCCGTACTGTGATATTACTAACATTAATACAGTGGTTGGCGAATCAAGAGATCTATGGTTTGGAGTGGGGGTCTCGTACCCACTAAACAAAGTAGAGTTTTTATTATGGGTGGGTAGCTTCACTCCTTGCGGTAAGGTTTAAGGAGAAACACAAGCTAAAAGTTATAACATTCTTTGTCTATCTTGTTTTTATATGGAATGGACGTGAATAGCTTTCGTGTAGTCCCCGGTACGGTTATTGTTTATTTTTATTAACGGGATTAACATATTAGCGGGCGAAACCACGGGAGATACTATTAGTAATAAAAAAGGAGGATAATGGTGAAGATTATATATGCTACGCAAGGTTGCAACACTGTTCATGTGTTGTAACCTTGAACATGAACCGGTTAGCTTGCTGTGTAAATATCGTAAACTTGTACTTTGTCAGATTGACCTTCAAAGCTGCAACGTTGGTATTTCCCCAATACAAAACGAAATAACATGTATTTTTATAGATATATACAATCACAAAACTTGCCTACATTACACTTTAGGTAGTATAAAATATTTCGATAATGAAATAGTTCACCAATGGAAATAAATAAATTCCATTGATATAAGTAATGATAATACATATTAAAAATCATTAAGAAAAAGGTTATTAAGTTTTGGAATAATTTATGATTCTGTCAGAATAGGTTTATCACACAGCAAAATAGTCTTTGGAATAATGCTAGTCACGACTCACGACCATATTGGTAACAATCACGATGACACGTTAGTTTGGTCTCTATTAATAACTATACAGGGTGTAACAGAAAGGTGTGGTCAAATTTCAGCAGTGGATAGTGTACGTTGTCAGTATTGCACCTACCATGGTGCCATGGCTGGTTGCATTATTGTTACATAGTTATAGCATATTCTTTTTGTCAAAATTCAGTAGTGAAAGGCGTATGGCATAAGAGTTATACCTCTCCTGGCATAAAATTCGATTGGATTATTATGGCTTAGAACTTTTTAAGTCATATTTTTTTAAAATTAATAACTGTTTCACTCATAAATAAAGGAATGAAAAAGTAATTAATATTTTTTTAGGGTCCTCCAGTAAATTTGGTGTATGCACTCAGTATCACATACCAACCCTTGAATATGACCACACCTTTCTGTTACATCCTGTATATTATGATTATTTAATTCATACTCAACGGCACTACGATTCGACTCGGTGTTTATCACTTCAGCATCTTTTTCGCTCTTTAACAACTCTTTTTATGGCGTCGAACTTATTCTATAATACTTATCCTAATATTGGCCACTCTTATGAATGTATAGGTATAGCTCCAACAACGCTGGATCACTCAATTTACCGTCATATTTTTTACTGCGATATTTCTACTTTCAGATGTAATTCATACAGCCGGCCCACAGGACGGTTTGCCATCAAAACTGGAGTCATGCTACAAAAAATGCTTTTCATTTCAAAAGGAATACAAACTTCGTTCATTTGCATTTCCATGTATCTCTACCGGCATTTTTAAGTTTCCTAATCGTCTAGCAGCGCATATAGCGCTTCGTAACACACGGAAGTTTCTAGAAAAAGCTGAGAATGTAGACAGAATAATATTCTGTACTTATACACCAGTTAATTGGGATATTTATGAGACATTAATGCAACTCTATTTCCCAGTTGAAAAGTAAATGTTTAATGATAATTCCCCTTTAATATAATAGAGAAGTCAAATTTATAATGTTGTAAATCCACTTGAAATGTGACTTGTTATTAAAAATATATCAAATATATTTGTACTTTTGGTTTTTATACTATCTAAACAAACCTGAAATCAACAACTAAGTAAATACCTATGTTTACATATAAATCAGCCGGTTGAATATAACTACCTACATAATAACAGAGTTTCAAGCTCAACTACACTCTTCGTCTTCACATGAATTACTCACTGTCTGAAATTTGTACATGCTCTTGTGGCAGTAGGATGAAATGTTAATTAGGTGTTCAATTACTTATTTAAAGTACATACCTTATCTAGTCCGGCCATAAATGCTGTTACATTAAATGTTTCTTTCCTTCAACTTTTTAATCACTTTGAATTTAGAACGCGTTTATTATTTTTAAAAGTTCTTTCGATTTCTAGCCATTTCACATATTTTTTCGTGTTCATTATCAAATTACAATATGGATTGGGGTGTTAAAGAAAATAGGATTGCGGTGATGGCCTTGCACAAAGTGGGTATGGATCCGTTGGTCATATTCCATACACTTCAAAAGCTTCGTATCAGCCGTATGTTCGTATATCGTACTATCAACAGATACAACAACACTTCCTCTGTCGAAGACCATAAAAGACCGGGGCGGCAGCATTCTGTTAGAACTACAAAGGCTGTTAATGCTGTTAAAGTCAGAATTCGTCGAAATCCCGTTAGGAACCTTGTCACAAGGCATGAACTACCCAAGCCAGGCTTGAAACCAACGTTCCGGACTTTATAAAAGCTGAAGACTGTCCCTCATCTAGCCCAGACCTCAACCCTTTAGACTACAAATTAAGGTCAGTTTTAAAGGATATGGCTTGCTCTAAACGACATCGCGACATTGAGTCTCTTAAAATATCTCTATAGCAAGCAGTTCGTAAATTTTCCATGGAAACAGTGCGTAAATCTATAGATCCGTGGCCAGACAGAAGGCCTGTTTAAAAGCCAAAGGTAGCCATTTTGAATAGAATATTGTTTTTATTTTTTGCTAAGACTTTAATATATATGTAAATGTAAGTTTTAGTAATATTACAATACTTCATTTAAAAAAAATACATTTTCATTTGTAACAGAACTTATGGCCGAACTAGGAGTATAGGTAACTGAACACATATCCATTATTTTATAGTATTTTCTCTAAGCGTAGGTATTTTCTCATTATTAATCAACATCATCAAATCTTTCGCAAGATTCTTTCATTTTACAGCGTCGTTTTCCATCATCGTTTAGGTATTTAGTGGACCAACTGCAACCCGCGTGAATTCATAAATCATTTTTTCCTTCTGCGAAGTTTTAACATCTTAGCCCTTTATTTTACCACTATTGCCACCTTACAACAAAGTAACGTGGCTAATACCCGCACTTTCCCATTTGCTCAGGTAGTGCAATTCCTTTTTCTAATTGAGGATCTTAAGTAATTTAATTTACTGGTATTTTTGTTCCAGATATAATCCATACAGCCGGCCCACAAGATGGCTCTCCATCGAAACTGGAATCATGCTACAAAAAGTGCTTTTCATTTAAAAAACAATGCAATTATCGTTCAATTGCATTTCCATGTATTTCTACCGGCGCACTTTGTTTCCCTAACCGCCTAGCGGCCCATATAGCTCTTCGAAACACAAGGAAGTTTCTAGAAACAGCTGAAGACATAGACAGGGTAATATTCTGTACTTTTACATCTATTAATTCGGATATTTATGAGACATTAATGCTACTATACTTCCCAGTTGATGAGTAAAATATTTTGTATTACAGTACCACTTTTTATAATTAACATTAACACAGATTGTACGTAAAATTTAAATAAAAAACGAATTCGTTTATTATTGTACCAGAAATGTTATTTTTTTTTAAATCTATATTTTATTAATGTCCTGTCCCGACTTGGCATGGAGGTATTGTTCCTCTACTGCTATACTTATACTAAACACGTATAATAATAATAATTTAATTAATAGTAATATAAAATTTATATGTACACATGACATTCGCATACAATGTAAAAATTGTTTTAAATAAATAATTATGAAATATGAAATATCTTGGGACAACTCACACAATGCCATGTGATCCCAAACTAAGCAGAGCTTATACTATAACAAACAGACAACTGATCAACGTTTCTACTGATATATTTCTAAATACATACATTTTATAATTAAATTACACCCAGACGCAGAATTAACCATCGCGTTCATCACACAAAGTTTTATCCTGGGTGGGGATCGAACCCAAGACCTCCGGCTTAGCAGTCAGGGTCCCTAACCACTAGATCACATTACCTATTTATACTGCAAGTCAATACTTGCAATATAAATAATGTAATCTAGTGGTTCTAAAAGTTATTTTGTTTGAAAAGAGATTCAGTCTATTTACAAATGCAGTAAAAACTTTTTGCCGTCGTGGACGTATATTTTATTATGTTTTTTACTTACTGCTACAATCTTTTGGTAATCGCTTAAAGTTATTTGATGAAAATGGTGAAATGGTGCTGATGCATTACTTTAAAACGTTTTTTTTTAAAGTTATGAAATAAAAGACATTTCCGAGCCTCTGTGGCGCGGTGGGAGTGTGTCCGACTGCTACGCAAGAGGTCGTGGGTTCGATCCCCACACGGGACACCACTTTGTGTGATCCACAAATTGTTGTTCCGGGTCTGGGTGTAATTTGTGTCCGTGACTTGTATGTTTGTAAAGTCCCCCGCGACACAGGGCTTGTACACTACGGGAGTTGTCTTTTTTTAAAAAAAAAAAAAAAAATCAAATTACATAGAAGTAGAAAAATAACTTTTGATTTTTAATGAAAATAATAATAATTATGATGTCCTGACCGATGTCGGTTACGGCGGCCAATCTCATTAGAGACTAGTCAACTAGGCAGGAGATATTTAAGTTCACAATATTATGCACAGACACAAGTGCACTCTTTATTCTATTCCTTCATAGCCCGATAGGATTGAAATCCGACACGAGCGGAGGGAGGGAGATTGGGCGCGGGATCGATCGTCCTCTCCGAGGCACGTAGGGGTCCGACAATATTTGTAAACGGTCACCCATCTATGGACCGACAGTGGTAACGTTGCTTAACCTTGCAGATATCTCGATCTGCTCGATCGCCACTGAGTCAGAGCCTCTCTCTCTCGGTTTTGTTTTGTAAGATGATGACTGCAACCTGGGACGTCAAATTCGTAAATAAAACTACAATAGTTCTTTAGTTTGGTGTGGTCCCACCCCATCTCTTCCCATAAGGCTAATATTCCCAGGATATATAATAAGTAGGTTCTACTGGGGAGACCCGTGACCAACAATGGGACATTATGGGTTGATATACTCGTAAGTATAGATAAGTGATGAGGAAAACTGCATCAAAATTTGTAGCGTGGCTTAGGAGGAGTTTGTGGATATACAGTCAGCGACCCTGTTTGACCGCGATCCCCTCCCATCCCTCATGCCTTTAAATTCGCTACTTCCACATATATTCGTATTATTGCTGGCCACTAGCCTATAGACTATAACATCAGGGGGTTGCCTGTTCGTAACTTGTCCGGTTGCGAAACAGGTGGCTTCGGGTACGCAACCCCGACTTCCCGAGCCGCCAATCCCTGCACTCCCAACCATCCCTGCACATTGGTGTCCACTGTCCTCCCTTTCCTTTCCTACTACTTGTGGTAGCATCTAGCGACCGGGTAGGTACCACAGCTTGGCTTATTTTGATCGTATAGCAAATATGCGTTCCGACCAAAGAGCTAAGTAGCCGATATCCCTCCCTTCTTCCAACTATCCCTTCCACATGAGCTGTCGGGTCGCATTGAGGTTCGGAACAGGCGGTGTAGGAGTTCTCGCGGATCCGTAGGGCGTGACGGGTTGACGGGGGGTTCAGGGAGACCCGGTGGGAATGGTTACCGTCGGCCACCTGCCGGTCAGTAGGGGACCCGAACCCGGGAATATCCCACCTGGGAGGCTGTCCCGCCAACCGGCGAAAATCCCACATACTGCTGCCGAGCCGGGAGGGAGACCGGAGTGGATCCCGTTAGTGGTATGCGGGGGGGCACCGGGGGCCCTTCCGTGCCCCGCGTCAGCCCTTCATACAACTCGCGGACCAGCCGGGACTTACGCCCCGCCCCCTTATCTGAATATCACTGTGGCCCCATACCTCATATAACCCCTTCCCGATATATATCTCTCTCTAAATGATGCCACGATTAAGAAAAAAGAGAAGGCTTTACACGGCGGACACCCTATCCACATTTAAAATGGATTTTTGCAATGTCAGGGGTCTTCATAGCAACCTTGACGCTGTACACCACCACCTTGAGACAGCGCGGCCTGCTTTGCTCTTTTTAACGGAGACGCAGATATGTGCCCCGGATGACATCTCGTACCTTAAATACCCCGGCTACGAATTGGAGCAGACATTCCTTCGGAAAGCCGGGGTGTGCGTGTTCATACGGAGCGATATATGCTGTCGCCGCCTTCGGGGCCTCGAACATGTAGATCTGTCCATTTTATGGCTTCGCGTTGACCATGGGGGACTTACCCGTATCTACGCGTGCCTCTACAGATCTCCTTGCAGTGATTCGGGGTCGACTCTACTATTTGAGAACGTCAAAAGGGGGATTGACCAAATGTTGGAGCAGTGCCCATCCGCAGAGGTGGTGGTCCTCGGTGACTTTAACGCTCATCATAAAGAGTGGTTGGCATCGAGGACCACCGATCTCCCAGGTAGGACCACTTTCAACATGGCCTTGGCCTATGGTCTCTCACAACTAGTAATACAGCCCACCCGTATTCCAGACGTTGAGAGCCACAAAGCCTCCTTGTTGGACCTTCTGCTGACAACACATCCACGCGGATACAGGACGGTCGTCGATGCTCCACTTGGATCGTCCGACCACTGCCTTATCCGCACTGAAGCCCCCATTGCGCGACCCGTCCGCTCTCCAGCGAATGGTTCCCGCAGAGTCTGGCGATATGAGTCAGCAGATTGGGATGGACTCCGCGAATTTTTCGCGTCCTACCCTTGGAGGCAGCTTTGCTTCTCCACAGAGGATCCCGACGCTTGTGCGGACTGCATCACGGATACGGTGCTTCAGGGAATGGAACTATTCATTCCCAATGCCCGAATTCCCGTTGGCGGTCGTAGTCGCCCCTGGTTCAACCAGGCTTGTCGAGTGACCGCGCGCCTGAAACAGTCTGCGTACTTAGCCTGGAACGATGCCAGGAATCGTAAGGATCTGACCGTGAATGTTGAGAAACGTAAGTTCAACGCCGCCTCCAGAGCCAACAAGAAGGCTATTGCTATAGCAAAGGCAGATCACATTGCCAGAATTGGCGAGCGACTTCAAAGGCATCCCTCTGGGAGTCGTGCATTCTGGTCGCTCGCCAAAGCTGCACAAGATAACTTTTGCCAGTCCAACCTCCCACCACTGCGCAATTTCGATGGCAGTCTGGCCCACAGTGCTAAGGAGAAAGCCGATCTCTTGGGCCGACTCTTCGCCTCTAACTCGACTTTGGATGATAGAGGAGCCACACCACCTTCCATCCCAAAGTGTAAGAGCTCCATGCCAGAAATACGCATCACGCAACGTGCGGTTAGGCAGGAGCTCAGGCTCCTTGATACCCAGAAATCGAGCGGGCCGGACGGCATCCCTGCAGTGGTACTTAAGACGTGCGCCCCTGAGTTGACCCCCGTTCTGACGCGCCTCTACCGCCTCTCATATAAAACCGGAAGGGTTCCATCTTCGTGGAAGGTCGCCAATGTCCACCCTATTCCCAAAAAGGGTGACCGGTCAGACCCGTCAAATTACAGGCCGATAGCGATAACATCCTTGTTATCAAAAGTGATGGAGAGAGTTCTCAACACCAGACTCTTGCGGTATCTTGAGGAGCACCAGCTGATAAGCGACCGCCAGTACGGCTTCCGTTACGGTCGCTCAGCTGGTGATCTCCTTGTGTACCTCACGCACCGCTGGGCTGAAGCCTTGGAAGGCAAGGGCGAGGTTCTTGCTGTCAGCCTCGACATCGCTAAGGCGTTTGACAGGGTCTGGCACAAGGCCCTTTTATCGAAGCTTCCTTCTTATGGAATCCCCGAGGGGCTCTGCAGATGGATCGCTAGCTTTCTGGACAATCGGAGCATTATGGTCGTCGTTGACGGTGCTTGTTCCAGTCTGAAATCCATTAATGCTGGCGTTCCACAAGGTTCGGTGCTCTCCCCAACACTGTTCATTCTGCATATCAATGATATGCTGTCCATAGAGAACATACATTGCTATGCAGATGACAGCACGGGTGATGCGCGATATACCAGCCAACAGAACGTCCCTCGGAGCATTGTTCAGGAGAGACGGTTGCAACTTGTGTCAGAAGTCGAGGACTCTCTGGGGCGGGTCTCCGAATGGGGTGAAAGGAACCTGGTTCGATTCAACCCCATAAAGACACAAGTATGCGCGTTCACTGCGAAGAAAGACCCATTTGTCCTAGTGCCACAGTTCCAAGGAGTTACACTCCGAGTCACCGAGAGTATTGGGATCCTCGGTGTCGAAATCTCCAGCAAAGTCCAGTTTGGGAGTCATTTGGAAAGTAAAGCCAAATTGGCGAGCAAAAAGGTGGGTGTCCTCAACAGAACGAAGCGTTACTTCTCGCCGGCACAGCGACTTGTGCTCTATAAAGCGCAGGTTCGACCGCACGTGGAGTACTGCTCTCATCTCTGGGCGGGTGCCCCCAAATACTTGCTCGATCCATTTGACTCCCTCCAAAGGCGAGCTGTTCGGATCGTTGATGACCCCAATCTCACGGACAGACTGGAGTCTTTACAGCAGAGGCGTGACTTTGGTGCACTTTGCGTACTCTACCGTCTGTTCAACGGGGAGTGCTCTGAGGAACTGTTTGACATGGTGCCACCGTCACCTTTCTACCACCGCACCACTCGACATCGTAGTAGGGTTCATCCATTCCACCTGGAAACAATACGGTCCTGTACGGATCGATTCCGGCGTTCCTTTCTTCCACGTACGTGTAGACTCTGGAATGAACTACCTGCTGCGGTGTTTCCCGAGCGCTACGACATGTCTTTCTTCAAACGAGGTTTAAAGAGAGTTTTCACTTCACGGTAGGCAGCGGCTTGGGTGTGTCCCTGACATTCCTGTAGTCCATGAGCGGCGGTTACCGCTTACCATCAGGTGGGCCGCTGGCTCGTCTGCCAACCATAGGCAATAAAAAAAAAAAAAAAAAAAAAAAAAAAAAGACTATATTCTATGGGCTAGTAGCCAGCAATAATAATAAATATATTATTAAAGAATTTAAATATTATAGGAGGATAATCACTATCTCGCTTCATCGCGAATAACACTTAAAGATAAACATAAGTTTACTTCGAAAATAAATACCTTTTGCCTTTCTACTCAAAAACTCCTACGCATGAGACAATTAGAAATTATCACGTAAATAAAAGACCCTTAAGCTGCATAAGAATAAATGAAAAAAATGGTATTAGGTTTAACACGTAGAGTAACTAACTTCCCTAGATGATATAAATCCAACGACACCTCACGTGAGTAAATTCGTCAAATTTTATAACGTTAAGACGTCGCTGTAGTAGAAATACTGGGTGAAACAAAAGGAAAGAATTATTTTAATTAAACCTAACGATACAATCGATAAATCGCTTAATTACAGAATAATTTTTAGTCGATTATTTTGATAGTAGAGTTGACTGACTGACATACTAAGATGACTACTATTATAATTGCGTTCCATCCATTCCTTTTCAACGGATCATAACGAGTAGCTTTCACTTAATGTGATTTAATATCTTTTTAGGATAAAATTACATCTGATCTATTATTTATACAAAAATGATTCCAATTACGGTAATTTTTTTTTAAAGGTTTATAAAGGATTCTGATACTAAAAGGCTAATATGAAAGTTATAGGAATACTGCCTGACTCACTCAGCACCACAGAACAACTCAGCATAGTCCAAAGGACAGAGCTACAACATGCTTCTTTTATATAGTGTTGAAGACATGGAACGTACTCGGTCTCGCATTCAAAATTCAAATCAAATTGTTGTGTTGATGTGAAAAATAAATTTTCATTTTTATTTCTTTGGACTTTTGGAGTTTTCAAAATCTTTTCAAGATGATACGTTTACGAAATTATAATAAGATTCCACAACATTGGAACAAGCATAGAAGGTTTGCTTCAGACACAACTCATATAAAAATACGCCGAGCAAATATGATCGCTCCGGCATATCAGCCTGTAGATATAGAAAAATCCAAATACGAATTATGGGAGAAGCAGAATTTATTTAAACCCGAAGTGAATTCATCAAAGCCAAAGTTTAGTATGATCCTGCCGCCACCCAATGTCACCGGAAAACTCCATTTAGGTTATAAACTTTTTTATTTATTTACAGTTTATTCTCATTTTTTCTAAATCCAGTTAATATTTTTTTATATAATTTTAAATTGTCTATTTTGAATAAGAAAACGTTCGCTTCCATGTACAAGAGCTATGAGCCACTGACGACTCATAAAAAGTACATCCAGCAGATTCAGAAATTGTTTATTAATTGCACAAACATTTATCTCTTGTGGGAATGAACTGACAATTATCACACCAATCATACTTTCCCGCACCAATGAGCTTCAATATTCACTTTAATAAATTCTCTAGCTAAGAACTCTTAGTCTCCTTTACTAGTAAATAAATTCAAATAAAATCTTTTTGAAACAATCTCTAACGCAATGGTATATTTCGTATGTCACTGGGAATAGGAATACTATCTAATATGATCAAGTAAACATATTCTATACTAGCTGACCTGCACAACTTTGTCTGTGTCAATTTCCTCCGTTTTTGCAACATTTTTCATTGATGCTCCTCTCCTATTGGTTGTAACCAAATCTCAAGATATCTTACAAGAGCACAGAATAAGTAATAGTACTACAGTACAGAAGATTCACTCCTTATTAAAAGTCAGGTTTAGGTATAAAAATACACCTAGACTTTCTAAAGCTACCCTGGAAGCAAAATTGAAACTTGTAACCGCATGTGAACTATGAATTTTCTTTGTGCACCCCAGTTTTATGACCGAGCTGCGAAGTCCGCACGGGGTTGTCACTTGAGAAGTTTTTGCACCTAGCCGATTTTAAGATAAATAAGTAGATTAAGCATTACAAACATTGGTCTGTTAAGTACCATTACATTACATACAAGTACCAGTACATTGGTAGGTATTTCTAACAAAATATAATAAAAATAAGTAAGGAAATAAAATGTGTTTAATATATATCCGAAACACAGCAATATCATTTATACGGTTTATATTGATGTTAAGGCTTAATATTGCGGGTGTTGAAAAGCAAAATAAATATTTGACCTTGACTGTTGTGAGAGCCGAGCGATAGCCCACTGCCACACACCCCTTCAAGCGGCGCGCTCTCCGTATATACCTAAACTGCGGAGTGACACCCCTCTGACTAGACAGAGGGAAGTGGTCCAAAATTCACCAAAATCGCCTTACGTAATTTGGACCATATCGCGATAAAAACTATTGTATGTCCATCTCGCGACGTCTCATCAGAATATTTAGATTCATAAATTAAATAAGGTAATTTATGGACGCCCCTTATCGCTTTTAAAACTATCCTATGTCCTTCTCTCCCGATATCTCACCAGAAGGAGAGAGGGGGTGGAAAATTCGCCAAAATCACCACACGTAATTTATACGCCCCCTTATCGTGATAAAAGCTATACTATGTTCTTCTCTCGCGATATATCACCAGAAAAAAAGAGCTGGTGGAAAATTCGCCAAAATCACGATAAGGGGGCGTATAAATTACGTGAGGTGTCACGTAATTTATACGCCCCCTTATCGTGATAAGAAGTATCCTATGTCCTCTTGCGATATCTCGCCAAAGGGAGGGAGGGGTAAAAAAAAAGCGGTAACCAACCTATATCTCGAATTTAAAGCAATTGACTCCATCCATTAATAAAAATGCAGAACTTTTTCTTCATAACAGGGATAATAAGATTTTCAAGATTTGAATTTTATTCCCATATAAAATTACCAATGTCTATTTTTTAGCTATTACTTTGGGTTCTTCCTAATTATTTAATTTTAAGAATCTTCCCCGAATGAAGGCGAACAAAACAAAAAAAAGAGTTATTGAAATCGGTAAAGTAGTTCTCTAGTCAACTCATGGATATAGGGATTAATTTTTCATCAGAAATTTTATATGTACCTGTGCCAATCTTATGTAGGTACCTAGAAAAACCATAATATACTTAGTTTATATAATTTACAGGTCACGCTCTAGCCTGTACAATACAAGATGTCATAGCCAGGTATAAAAGATCAACCGGTCACAATGTTCTTTGGCTCCCAGGAACAGACCATGCTGGGATTGCTACACAGGTTTGTTTCAGAAAATCAATAAAAGCATTTTTGAAAGATAGAAAAATTTGAAGTCTGAATCGAACCCAAATTTTCCACGTTTTTACAACATTTTTCATCGCTCCTATTGGTCGTAGCGGGATGTTATTAGCCTATAGCCTTCCTCGATCTTGGGCTACAGAAAAAGATTTTTTCTACTAAAACTATCTACATAAAGCTGAAACTCTTCAGCTTTATAATATTAGTATAGATTAAAAAAACTGCTTTTTCTGCATTAGTGGCACTGCATGTGGCTCGCCAGTTATCTACACGAGAATTAATTATTAAAATAAAATATAAACCTTTTTTCTTCATTTTATGCTAATTTTAAGGTAAAGTACCAACTTTTAAGCAGATAAAGAATTTATTATTATTAGCATCAGTACATAATTACTTTAATATATTTACAGGGTGTAGTAGAAAAATATCTCAAAAAGAAAGGCACTGACCGACAGGACATTGGGCGCGAAACATTCATCAACGAAGTATGGAAATGGAAAGAAAAACACGGAGACACAATTTGCAACCAACTACGGACAATGGGATGTTCGTTGGATTGGTCACGGCAAGTCTTCACTATGGACCCGATGCACACACACGCTGTAACCACAGCCTTCCTTAATCTATACAAAAAAGGACTTATTTACCGAAAGAAAGCTCTCGTTAACTGGTGTAATACTTTACAATCTACCATATCTGATATTGAAGTTAATAATATAGAAATAAATGGACCTACCGATATTGAAATTCCTGGCTATGAAAGCCCGGTAAGATTTGGTCAGCTGTATAATTTGGCGTACAAAGTTTATGATTCAAATGAAGAGATTGTTGTGTCCACCACTACTCCAGAAACTATGTTGGGTGATACGGCTATTGCAGTGAATCCAGAGGATCCAAGGTAAATTATAAAGGATTCTTTTATCGTTGGATTCTCAGAGTGGATTTTTAGATGACATGCTGCTAGTTGTAAGTAAGTAGGGTGCACTCTGAAATTACTTTGCTGATTTTGATAAAATTAGGTATGGAGAGTCAGTTTAAAAGCTGGGGAAGAACTGCGGTGTTTTATTGCATTTAGAGGGGAAGCAGGTAATCATGGACCATGGGTGGATCCAGGATTACATTTTGGGGGGGACACGATAGGCAAAATGGCAGTGCCGAATCTAACATGTTTACGACGAAGGGGGGGGGGGGGGTGCATATCGTTTCACCTAACATCGGCCAAGCGTGAGTCGTACACAAGACGAGGGGCACCCCGTTCTGGAGGGGACGACAATACAAGAAATTTGGTATCCCTGGATCCGCCTATGATACCGACTTAAAATTAAAAAAAACAATTTAACAAGGAACCCAATATCTACTTTCGATTTACACAATATATACAGATAGCAAATATATTTGTTATCTATTGTCCACTAACTTTTTTAATCTTAAAACTTATTTTAGCACTTAAATTTTATTTAAATCATCAAGATTTTAGTTATAATTAGTGATTGGAAATTCGGGTGCAATTATACCTACTGTTCACTTCACGAATTATTAGTGTGGATATGTCTTTCTGAATAAAAGCTTCGGTCATGTCGATTTTGATGGATTTTCGTCCTGAGCCCTGTAGTAATGTGACTAGGCGCAGGACCAATTTGGTCGATCGTGCGCCTATTCTTTTTTTCGGTCATGTCGATTTTGGTGCATTTTCGTACTGTAGGACTGTGACTAGAGGCAGAACCGATTCTTAAAAAAGTCAGTATCTTGTGTAAGTGTGTTTTTTATAAATTCGCTTGTCTATCGGAAACGGTGCGTTTGTCTAAAGAAATAATTACATTTTTGCCTCCTTCTGCCACCCCATACCACACCTACAACACCTATTGGACCGATTTATCGATTCTGCGTATAGTAGTTGTTCCTTTTTCGGTCATATCGATATTAACGGTAGCGCTAGAAAATTTTAAAACGTAGTTTCTGTAGAAAGAGATAGAAAGAAAAAAAAAACAATATCTGCAGGTTTCAATTGAAATTATAGGATGTATTTAAATACCCGGGCTAGGTTCATAATCGTGTAAAATAGATTTTCGGTTAATTGTATTATTGAAAACATGATTTCTGAAATTAATTAACACCAACTCATTTGATTTAAGTATCAAGATGGTTACTGATTTTACTAGCAAAAAAAAGAAAATATTGGTTAAGCCTTACGGGGCTGACATGATCCTAGAATAAAAGCCCCAAAAATAAAAGATTATAAAAAAAAAAAGCAAAAAAAAAATTATTAACAAAGAAGCTTTAGTTAAATAGGCATCTTAATTTACGATTTGATAATCCTGGGATTATTTTGATAGGGTGATTTAAGAGGGCATGTCCATGTTGCTCTAGCTCTCGACTTTAGGTACAATAGCAACCGAATTTCCGATCACTAGTCATAAGATAGTTTAAAATTACTTAAATATGCCAAATATTCAATATCCTTAAGGAATTTAAAGTTTCCGTTTTAAAACCCTAATAATATTTTATGATCTTGAGACTATAATCTATTCGATTATATGCTTATTCGATTTGTACACAGAAATAAATCAAGATGTAACTGAAAGGTGCGCGTAAAGTGTGAATATCTCAACATTTTAATCAATTAAAATTAATTTAGAATTAATAGAACTGTGTTTCGAAAGTACTTAACGTGAATAGTGATGGTGTGGATTGCTGGCATACAAGAAACGCAAGTAAATTAGTAATAATAACAGTTTTATCTTAATTTATTTCTGTAGTCGCTACATAGTTAATGCAAAGCAACAGTTTGAAATTAATAAACTAGGAGTATAGGCCACACTTTCTGAAACTAAACTCCTGCTAGAATTACTAGCCCAGTTTGACGCAAACTACCATAGGCTTAGGTTTCCTTGTGACGGATTTTTATATATGATACTATTATTTGTTGAGTATAACAAGCCTACAGTACGATCAACGTAACTTGACCGGATTGAAGTTAGGTTCATAACACTTTCGCGCATGTCATAGAGATGCGACCCTAAAATTACTTACGAAAACGATAAATTATGTTTAATCGATTAAAAATACTAACAAAATTTTAATTCAACAATATTAAAACACTATTTAAATGAGTTCATAAAATTTTAAATTTAGAACAGTTACAGTAGGTACTAAAGAAACTTTGAAAAACAATTTCTTTACGAAAATAGTCACAAAAAACATGAGTTATGATTGAAGATACTATATATATCTTATAATTATGACAATGTAATGCGTAGTCGCATCTCTAATTCTCTTGGTTTAGTTACCGCCCCCGCACCCCGCATCCTGTCACCATTTACTTCCAAAAAATGCATCTGCGCAACCACTTGTCGCCTACTTCAATCCGGCCTAGTTACGATGATTCAATTGTAAAGCTATATTTAGCTCTCTTAGACATTTTATTTTGTTCTATTACATAGTTTTGGTAAATGTGGCTGTACTCTTGAACGTGAAACGTAATCATGACGAGAGTTTTCTTTTATTACAGGTACACTCATTTAAGAGGTAAGAAAGTAATACATCCATTCAGGAAAACAGTGATTCCTATCATCCTCGACAAATTCGTCGATATAAAATTCGGCACAGGAGCTGTAAAAATAACACCAGCTCATAGCAAAATAGACTACAATGTAGCAAAACATCACAATTTACCTATGTTCGAAGTTATTGACGAAAAAGGGCGCATACAAAACGTAGAACAGTTTCAAGATATGAAAAAATACGACTGCCGACAAGCTTTGGTTCAAAAAATAAACGAAATAGGTCTATTGAAAGGCATTTCACCACACCATATGACTTTGCCAATTTGCAGTCGTACCGGCGATGTTATAGACTATTTGCCAAAAGAACAATGGTTCGTATCCTGCCAGGAACTGAATAAAAGAGCTGCTGAGCTCGTAGAAAAGGGAAAATTAAAGATAGAACCAGAAAAGTATATCAAACGATGGCTAGAATGGGCTGAAGATAACAGAGATTGGTGTATTTCTCGTCAGTTATGGTGGGGACACCAAATTCCGGCTTACAAATGTACTGTTGATAAAAATGTGGCTTGGATAGCCGCTACTGATGAAAGTTCAGCTAGGATTGAGGCTTCGAAATTTTTGAGATGTTTGCCAGACATGGTTAAAGCTGAAAGAGATACCGATGTTCTAGATACTTGGTTTTCAGCGGCCATCTATCCTTTCTCAGTGCTAGGGTGGCCAAATTGTTTCCAAAATAAGGACTTTGGAACATTTTATCCTTTAAATCTTATGGCTACAGGACACGATATCTTAGGCTTTTGGGTTCACAGAATGGCGATCCTCGGTTTGGAACTAACAGACCAGTTACCTTTCAATGAAGTACTTTTACATGGAGTTATTTGTGATAACAAGGGAGCTAAAATGTCGAAAAGTAAGGGAAATGTCATCGATCCCATTGATGTCATAAACGGTATATCTTTAGAAAATTTGAAAGCTAAAAGTGAAAAAATGCACAAAAATGGAATATTGGACAAGGATGAATTAAATAAAGCATTAGCTTATCATAAGGAAAACTTCTCAAAAAACAATGGTATACCTGAATGTGGGGTAGACGCACTAAGATTTACCTTATTGTCCCAAGATATCAAATCTCATTTTGTCAATTTTGATGTAGCAGTATGTCACGCCAACAAACTATTCTGCAATAAAATTTGGCAGAGTGTAAACTACACACGCATTTGTTACGGTAAACTTAACAAACTAGATGATGAAATGACTATTGAAGATTTGACGTCATTTGATAGGTGGATATTGAGTAGATTAGCAGATATGTTAGAAATAGTTAATACGGGCATGCAGAAACATGATTATCATTTGGCTACGAAAGCAATTAGAACTTTCTTTTACAACGAATTTTGCGATATTTACCTAGAAGCTACAAAGCCTGGGTTTGACAGTCCTAATTCAAAAATAGGGTATGCGCATGCTCACACTCTTTCAGCTGTTTTGAATACAGCATTGAGAAGTTTAGCACCTTTCATGGTTTATTTGACTGAAGAATTAGTACCAAGAATACCTGCTTTTGAAAAAAATATAATTTGTAATTATAATGACGATGATATTGATTATTTAACCTTTCCAAAAGCTGAAGACTTTCAAAAATGGAAGAACGTAGTTGCCGAAGAGAGAGTTGGTGAAGTTTTAAGTGCTATCAATCTAGTCAGAGAACTAAAAGGACTTTACAACATTTCTAATAAACTAAGGCCTTGTGTATATGTGAATACCAAAGACGAAATTTTAGTGTCCGATGTTTCGGAAAACAAAATAGTTGTTTTAAATCTTACTCGATGTTCCGATGTTAAATTCAATGCACCTCCTACTGAAAATATTATTAAATCGACGTTGGGCAATAATACAGAAATTATAATTGAATTAACAGGAGAAGAAGCTAGCAAAGCAATAGCAAATGCAAAGGAAAAGATAGACAAACGCATAAATAAAATGAAATTAATATTGTCGAAGTTAGAACTGAAATATTCAAGTTCTAATTACTTGACCACAGTATCTCCCGAAGTGCAAGCTATGGACAGAGAGAAATTTGAAACGAAAAAGAAAGAATTGGAAAACTTGGAAAGACTGATGTAAATTTTTAGGAATACGAACAGGTTGGAGGACAAGCAATAAAATAAGCATGGCTAAAAATATATTACTACGTTAGATTTTGTAGAATTGATAGTAATGTTTCATGTTTTCAGTATATTCAGTAGCACTGCCAACATTTTCTAAAATGAATCAAAAGGCGCCTTCTAAGGATTTGATTTTTCTTTGTTTTGGTTTTAGACCGTTTAAACTTAATGTTGTATTATTTATTAAGACTACAAATCAATATTATGACTTATTTAACAATATGTAGTGTTGATAATAAATTATGTCGTATAAAACGGTTTGTTGGCAATACGGAATTATGTATTATTTTAAATAAAATATTTTCAAATGTTTATTGTTATATTTCTTTCATTTAAGTAAATTCGGTTAGCCGTGTAGTGTTATTTTTGTTTTAAAATATATAAAAGTAATAAAGATTTGAGAGGACTTAATTGATTTATTTTTGACATGGCACAAGCATTTGATAGGGTAGCATGGAAGACATGATACATAATGTACCGGGTGGAGAGCGTCAAAAAGGAAAGTACTTTAGATGCTGACTTTTTGATATTACGTCACATCATTGAATTGAAGAAATATCTTTCCGTCAGTCAACTAGATTCCTTGGCGTTTGGCGTACAGAACTTTAAACGGCTACTGACATCATCTGTTACAGAGTTATACTGTCTGACTAATTGTTATGTGATTCTGATAATATTCTTTACCGGATATACTAAATTTCAGATCACGCATTCGATGGCACGCGCAGATCGAGCACTATTTAAGAATACAACTTAACGCATGGCTAACGCGCCTGGTTACAAAATTTTGCATGACTGACAAATGAAAAAAAAAATTTGAATTCAAATACTGCTAGAAAAGTATTTTTTAAGTTTTAGTACTAGTATATTATTATATTATCTGTGGTTTTAGAAAGCAGTTTGACGATATAATTAGTTCATTAAAAAAAATGAAGCTGCCTCTGCGCCAAACTCTGAGAAATCCAGCTGACTGACGAATAGGTAGTTATTTTATTTCTCCACTAGTGTGACGTAATATCGAAAAATCAGCCTTATAAATTACTTTCATTTTTTGGCGCTCCCCTCTTGAATTTTGAATGAAAAACTACTACCTATTCAAAATTTGTATACCTGCTTATATTTCAGATTCGTAATGATAAGTGATAATAATAACTGAGACTGAAAATAATAATGGATTTTCTATACTTGGAGGTAAACAATGGAATTCCTCAAGGTATCCTCATTGGACCTATTTCTATTTATATTATCACCAATGTGCTAGAAGGTAACTTGTAGCATATCGAAGATAATGGTCAATATAGAAAAATAACTCTGCTTCTAAAAGCACAGTTCTTTTTCCATATTGACCACGAGGAAATTAACACTCTTCACTTTTTTAAACATAGAAGGTATAGAAAGCAATAACAACCACCATCACATCATTACGAATCCACCATACTACCGGTAAAACCACTGGTAAGCCGGGTCCCAACCATTTCACCATACTATCGAGCAGAGGCGAGGGGTTAAAATTTTTCAGAGGTAACCCGATACAAAAATATATCTTGCTGAACATGGTTCTTTGTACCTATGATACTAAGTAACTGCAATCAAAAGGGAAACCGAAAATTATGGAGGACTAAGGACCCTCCGCCACTGCTATCTAGTACCAGGGGTATGGCCGATGGTATGGTGGGTCTGGAGTGCATCACATGCACCATAACTTTAGAAGAATGATAGGTAGCAGGTACTTAAGGCACCTTTAGATTTAAGTTAAACTAACACGGGTTCTTTTCTACTAAGACATCTGGATGAGGTACTTTATAAATTATCAATATCAATATTTTTGCGTTTTTTAATTATTTCAGGTACAAAAGCTTCAAATCTGCAAAAGCAGTACACCCATTCAGAAATACAGTGATACCTATTATATTTGATCAATCTGTCGACATGAAATTTGGCACAGGAGCACTCAATATATGCCCAGCCCATGACTTGGATGATTTTGCAATAGCACAAAATCACAAATTACCTTCGCTACAAGTTATTGGTGAAAATGGACTTATAGAGAATTGTGAGACTTTCAATAATATTAAGAGATACAAGTGTCGAGAACTTTTGCTCGAAAAGTTAAACAACATGGCACTATTGAAAGGAGTTTATCCGCATGAAATGGTTGTACGAATTTGCTGTCACTCTTACAATAGCGTAGACATATTGCCAAAAGAACAATGGTTCGTATCATCCAGTGAAATGAATAAAATTGCAATAGATTTAGTTAAAAACGGCAGTTTAAAAATTGTACCAGAGGATTGCGTCAAGAACTGGCTAGATTTGACAGAAAATAGTAGAGACTGGTGCATTTCACGACAACTGAAATGTGGACACCAAATCCCTGCGTACAAATGTTCCGTGGATAATGACGTGGTATGGATAGCTGCAACGGATAAGAAAACTGCTACGAAACAAGCGTCGGTTTTCTTAAACAGTCCTCGAAACTCAATCCGTGTAGAAAAAGATACAGATGTTCTTGATACTTGGTTTTCAACAAGCATTTATCCTCTTGCGATACTGGGATGGCCTAAACGTTATCAGTGTAAAGATTTCAGGCAATTTTATCCCTTAACTTTATTAGCCGCTAGGTACGATGTCCTGCAACCCTGGGTGTATAGGACGGTCGTCCTCGGCCAGGCTCTAACGGATAACTTGCCATGCAATGAAATACTTTTACACGGTACTATTTGTGACGGCAATGGAGATAAAATGTGTGAATTCAATGGCAATGTGATAGAACCTATGGATGTTATTAAAGGTATTTCTCTCGAAGATATAAGAGCAAGAAGTGAAAAAATGGAAGAAATTGGTTTTTTAAGTAAAGATGAACTGGAAAAAGCAATAGAATATCAGTGGAAAAACTTAACTTATTATTATGGAATACCCGAATGCGGGGTAGATGCTTTTAGATTTACCTTGTTGTCTCAAGACTTCAAATCGAAATCAGTTCCTTTTGATTTAGCCCAGTGCAGCGTAAATAAGATATTCTGCAGTAAAATTTGGGATTCTGTTCACTTCACACATACATTTTGTGACAAACTTAGAGATTTAGACAAGGATTTAACTGAGCAAGATCTAACATCTTTTGATAAATGGATACTAAGTAGACTGGCAGTTATGGTAGATCAGGTTAATAACAGTATGAATAATTACGAATATCATGTAGCTACCAAAGCAATAAAGACATTACTACTTAATGAGTTTTGCGAGGTGTACATAGAAGCTATTAAACCCAGTTTTGAACGTGAAAATTCTAGAATCATTTATGCTCATGCGCACACGATGTCAGCAGTTTTGAACACAGCTTTGAGATGTTTAGGTCCTTTCATGGTTTATTTGACAGACGAACTGATTCCAAAAATACCTACTTTTGAAAACAATTTTATTCATAATTATAATGATGGTAATAAAACTTATTTAGACTTTCCGAAAGCTGTAGATTTTCGAAGATGGAAGAATGATGGAGCAGAGCAAAGGGTTGGTGCTATTTTGGATGCTGCTAACATCGTCATTGATCTAAAGAAACGTTTAAATCTGAATAATACCGAGCCTTGTATGTATGTTGATTCTATAGATAAAGGTCTTTTAGCAGATATAGAAGACAACAAAACATTTATATTAAGTTATACTCGATGTTCTGATGTGAAATTTGATAAAGCACCTGGCCCTCTCACTAAAAGTAAATTCGGCGAAAAAACAGAAGTTATTATTGGTTTAAATTAAATTATTGTTTCAAACAAAGACTAAAATACAGTAAAGACTAAAAATATGTAAAGAAAAAGTAACGGGTTAAATTATAAGCAATATTAAAAATCAAATGTTTATTATTTTTACATAAATTAATAAATGTTTTTTTTTTAAATTACAACAGACAATAAATTTTACATAACATCACACCAAGATGGTTACAGGAATTCATTAAACTCCCACTGATATAGATATGCTTAGATAATGGAAATATTAGGATTTTATGGTGTTTCGACCCCAAAGGAGGATCCAAGTGAGGAGGCTAAGGCTGCCTGTCCTTTAAAGCGGCGCGAGGCTGCGCAGCGCAGAAACGGAGAAATATTAACCAATAGGACTTCTCCACTTCTCCATTTCTCCGGACCGCACTTCTTTGATAAGGCAATAAATGATTCGTCCATGCAAAATCATGACGTAATTTTGTAATTGCATATGAAATTTGTTGTAAAGTTGTATTATTTAGGGACGTTTCATTGAACGAGACTGATTTGACTCAACAGTCAATAAACGACCTCACAATCCAAGTATATAATTTTGACAACTACACGTTAACAACAGGCTATCGGAATTTTGAGTATTTTTTATGAATTATTATGAAATAGTTTCTAAACCCCGAGCAATTTAAGTAATTTGAATAACATATTGTAACAAACAACAAACAAACCATAATGTTACATCATTCAAGAGTTACTAAAACACGTTCGAATGTTGAACCACAGGAATCGGTAACACTAATTAATCGAAAATAATTTCTAATATTTGAAAGCGTACATGGTTTTGTAAAAATGTTTAATATAATATTAATATTTATAATATCTATAACATTTAATAAATAATGTGTCATAGATTTTTGAAATGTACGGAGATAATTACAGTACAGTTGCACACTAATATTGTTATTTATTTTAAACATTTCATTATAAAAAATGAAAATTAATTACCTAATTGTTTCCTATGAAACCGTTAACTGTTGTCTTTGTAAACTTTTTCTTCCTTACATAAATTTCCAAAAATATAATATTACACAATTTTAGGAAAAATAATTTCTTTTGGTTATCAAATGATTCTTATGTTCCTTAGCAACATCGATGATGAATTGTCAATAATGTAAACTTCTAGCGTTGTTACTATAAATTAATAAGTGTTTGGGGTCGTCCTGACCTCTCCGTAAAATAAAGACCAATCATGGTAGTAGTATGTTAGTAATATGAATGTTTAGTTTTATATTCTTTGGTAAATTTAAATATTTGGTAAAGTAAAGTTGGTGAACTTTTATTGTTACCTATCTATATCTATGGCTAGCGTACCATCTTGGTGACTTCAGTAATTATTAAAAAAAATCGGTTAGAAAATTATGAATCCTACCTGGCCTGGTGTCAAACCAGGTTCATACAATTAGCAATTACACTTATCTACTGGACCAACAAGACAATCACACCATACATTTTATTTTTATTCTAACAACAATAAAATTATAAACTTAATTAATTATCAACAACTAAAATTAGTCTGGAGTAGGTGTCGAAAATTGCAAAAAAAATGGACTGGATGGATAGACTCGAGAGACGATCCCCAGCCAACCAACGACATAAAGAAGACTGGTATGGACTGGATGCAGAAGACGGAGGACCAGTGTGGCGTAAGTTAGGAGGGGCCCCATTTAATCCACAGCAGTGGATTCAAATAAAATCAAAACAAATATTTATTTTGTAAACAACATAGTAAAAACAATGATTGTTTAAAAAAAAATAGGTATTTTGAGATATGATGAATATGAAATTCTTAAAGCTCGATACTAAACATGGTCCTTCGAGTCGTTCATGGCCCCGCGACAGTTTGTTATTCTGTTCGCTCGTCCATTGTAAGTATAGATATAATAGTTTTTATGTTTTATTTAAATATGTATTTTCTCTGATTGTCGACACTTCCTCCAAACTTAACAATAAATTAAAAACATTCACGTGAATAATAAGAATAATATTCATAACACACGAAATATAATAAAGGTATAATAACTTAATTAATTTATCTTCTTATGAAATAACATAGCCTTAATCTAAAGCTAGTGGCTTCCTGTGGGTTCGCCTAGATATCATAGTTGAAAATTATTGAAATGCCTCCTATAATTATAATTGATAAGATTTTGTACAAAAAATATCGATAAAATTTAAATATTATAAGCAGCATTATGCTAATACAATTAGTCATACATACATATTAACATATTGTTGCGACCCGCGGCTTCGTCCGGGTGGAATCAATTTCATTTATAATATTTATCAGCTATAGATGTGCCAGAATCTGATGAAAAATAGGGAAATTATAATTTAAAGATGGTAACACAAGGTTATGGTAAGTAGGTCCCATTGACCACAAAGTAGCGTTCTCTTTTTAGAGAGTGGTCAATTTTGTGAGTCAATGGTTGGTTCTAAACCTTCTAGGAGCAAGTCTTTCAAAAATGCAATTATTGTATTTGTAAAGTCTTTGGCAAGAAATGCCTATAAAAATTACTTCAATATTCGGCCTGCGTCATCATAATTTGTTAAAATGCTCTCTGTAACGAAGCAATAACAAAAGCCGTGATAGTTCTTTAACTACCGACTAGATGTCGCTACGGGGGCCTAACCCGTAAGCATTAAGAGATAGAAGAATTTGATATCTAGTAACATAGTCCAGATAGGTGGTTCGCTTCTGGCCCCGGTTTGGCTACGGAAGTCTCGGGTTCGATTCCTGAGTCTGGATTCAAAAATTTTTCTATCTTTCAAAAATGCAATTATTGTATTTGTAAAGTCTTGATCGATCGATTGTCGATTTTTTTTTATTGAATTAGTTTAATTTTTTAATACGATAAGTATCATTACTGCTCGAACAAAATAAATATTTTGTACAGCAGATCCAGCCGCGTGAATGTCATTTAACATTGCTATATAAAAATCACAAGTTTTTTTTTTAATATCGTTTCATGAGATTCTGGTACATCTATATCTGCCAGTGATAAACTGAAGCTCGCGTTCCCATTGAAAGACCACATATTCAATTTAAGTTTTGAATGTGCCAACCTTTAGTAAAAGTTCTCAAACAATTGTAAATACAGCCATCAATTTGTAAAAGTAACCATTCAAAAAGTATAACCGTTTAAAGGTACCTACATCTCTTAACTTACTTAAAATTTACAAATGTTATGAATGACAACTTTTAGTAAAACATTTGTAAAACTATTTTTACCAAATATCAACCCTTTCTGATAGTGATCTCTGAATAAAAAGAACGAGCTGTGAAAAGGAGGTCCCTCAATTGATAACAATATGTTCATTGTGGTGTAGATAACAATTTAAAAAAATTTGGAATTCCCGTATCGGTTTAGTGTTCGTAAAAGTACTAAAACGATTGTAAAATCAACCTTTAGTTTGTAAAAGCAGACAACCTTTGGTGGTGGCCCCTCAATTAAAACGTAACGTGAAAGTAAACCGCCTTTAAACGATTATAACTGAATCGTTACTTCTACAAATTAATTATTTGTTTTCAAATAATTAATTTATTAAAGTGTAAGTTGAGTGTACCTTTAGTAAAAATTATTTTACTAAAGGTACACTCAAAACTCAAATTAGACATGTGGTCCCTCAATGGGAATGCGAATTAAGCCGAAACTAACAGAAATTTAACACAAAAGCCGAAACTAACAATTTTAGTAATTGTTTTTTGTAAACACACATTCATATAAATGACAAACAGATTATAAAAAAAATACAAATTATTGATATATATAAAAATAAGAATAATTTGTGATGCCAATAAAATGATATCAATGCGAACCCTACTTGATATGTCGTAAATATGGTCAATTTTTTTAATTGTGACGACACTTAAAACCTAGCCATTTTTAAGTGAAGACCATTCTGCATTTATTTGGTAATAGTACGGGTTCCCTAGAACAAATTTTAAAATGATACATATCAAGCAGAAATTGCCATGGTAGCTTTGTTTTGACGAGACACACGACAACTTTATAGGCCGCGATTAATTTACCAACCGCAAATAAATTTATAATAAAAAATATTGTTTGTGATGCATCGATTATGGCTTTTACTACAAGCTACATGGCACTTAGCACAAGTAAAATCCACAATCGTTGAACTGCGGAACTATGGGGATAATAGTTTTCCCACGGCAAAGTTAAGTTTGTCATATTTAACACCTGTTTTTTTTTCACTAACGCACCACTATATAAAGTTGTCGTATACATAAAGTTGGGCGTTTCGTGAAAACGAAGCTACCAAGGCAATTCCAGCTTGATAATGATATATATATATATATCATTTTTAAATTTGTTCTAGGGATCCCCGCCTATAAGTGATCGAACGGTTCTTCAGAATAACTTAAGTTCTTGAATAATATTATTTTGGATTTGAGCTTTAAGTTACATTGATACATAAATTAAAATACATTATAATTAATATAGGTAATTAATTTAAGGCGGACATCATTTGATTCAGCTCGTTTTTAAACCGTCTTTGCTTAAATACTTTTTTTAATTAAATTTTATAATTTAACAAAAACTTAGACAAACTATACCATACAAGAAACGTTTTGGAACGAATACAGTCGTTCTATCTCTGTTTTATGTGGTTTATTCCATGATGGACGAGCTCTTTGCTCAAATTAGCTTATAAAATTTGAAAAAAAAAACAACATAGTAAAAACAAACACTATAACTATTGTCCCGTTTCGCCACGGTTCTTGACACAATTCAATATACATACTCACATTTATTCTCATATTTATAATAGACTGTGGGCCAGCAACAGACTGAAACGACCAAGTACCTCCCGGTGGAAAACTTGTAAAATGCTTCAGAGTTGTATTATGAAGCTCCGTCAACGTCAGCTGCGGTTCGGTAGATGGATTAAGATTAACCGTTAAAAAAAAATTAGTTAAGTATTCCTCCTAATTGAAAATTTATCAAATTATAGCTAACCCAATATTTTTAAGATAAAGTCAGCTGACTATAGATTGGTGGATAATACGTCAGCTGGTCACACGAACATGGCCAAGAATTATGTATTTTCAGTCTTTTCTTATCAATTGAAAATTTACCAGATGACAGTTTATATGATATTGTGAATAAATAAACACGTCAGCTAGCTATAGCTCGGTGGTAGATTGTCAGCTGATGCCCTGAAGGGTGTAAGCAGGGACCAGACCGGAGCATCTATCGCTATCTGATTACAATTACAATTTTTATCCGGGAGGAAATTACGTATCTAAAGTTGTTCGCCAATTCAACGTGTTTGGGAAGCTACCGCTGCTTAACCCACCAACCGAACCGCAGCTGACGTTCAAGCTTTATAATGCAACTCTCTAAAGCATTTTACAAGTTATCTCCCAAGAGGAAATGACTGACGAAATTTGTACGTGGCTCACGGTCTATAAGCAACATTTTTGTACCTTTAGCACTAACATAACCCTATCTTTGTATTTAACTCAAAATGGCATACAAACTAGCACGAGTTATGTCTTTAATTGACTTGATTGACGTATAGGCCTCGACCGCGCCATGCCTTTCAATTAAAAAGTAAATATTGACTGCAAAACGTGAAAGAGAGATAAAACTGGTGCGGCTCTGTCTCTTTGACAGGTGTTGTCTACCAAAGTAGCGTTGTCTCTTTCTAGAGAGTGGTCAATTTTATGAGGTTATAGCGCATTCCAGGTCTATACGTCAATGATTGACTTAAACTGTCAATTCAATTCATTTTTTTTATATGACAATCAATATTGATGTAGACAATTCTGCCTATGTCAAATGAGCATGAAGTCATAACTTTTTTTTTAAATTATTTATCGAGGGAAAATCACTTATTTACAGAAGACTTAAATGTGGTTTGTTGACTGGATTAAAACACTACGCTTGGTTAGATCACACACAGAACAAATCTTATTAAACCCGTCACAAACAAAAAAAAGCAAAATGACACCAATTAAGACAGAAAATTCAACTATATTCTAGACGGATTGCTTCGGGATTGACAGTAGCTTATTTATGCTGTCGTTATTTTACTATAGGTACAGCTATGGGGAAAGACATTTACGTTGTTCTGGAGCGGAACCAAGAGGAGGCAACACCTTGTTTTTGGTAATTTAAGAATTTCGAGATTTTGAGTTCCTGAGTTTATCGCGTTCAAACAAAATACTCTTCAGCTTTATAATATTAGTATAGATGAGAATGTTAAAACATTAGCTGTCGTAAATGTTGATAAACTTTCGCGATTTGTACACATTATAAAATTATATATACTTAGGGTCTTAATCGCGTGAATAATTTAAGGTAAAATATGTTTACTGCCGTCACCCGAGTCGTTGCAATACGGTCGAAACGTCGGGCAATAAACATATTTTACCTTAAATTATTCACGCGATTAAGAGCCGTAGTATATATAATTATATAATTAGCTGTCGTATTTTAGATCAATTACACACACATAATCTTTAGTTTCTATGTAATATTGCGTTAAATATATGACAACTACAAAAAGATACCTACCTGCAGCTAGGTTCGTGTTAAACCTATTGATACGTTGGCAGAATTGACTACATTTTACATGTGTGTCAATTGACACTAACATGAAAAAGACAGTAAAACTCCAGGGCCTCTATTACGCAATAAAATTAGCCTCTGTCCTCAGAAAATTTTAAATTTAGCCGCGATAACCAAAACACGCATACAAGCAAAATTTACGTCTGTATTAGTATGGATAATATTATTTGGAATCAATAGATGAGCAAAATTAAGATATCGTTGGGTTAAGTGCCGATTCAGGCGAGGGTATTAAGAGGATGTAGGTATAAGGGTACACTAGCGTCATTCTTTAAAAAAAATTGTTTGGTGATAGAGTAGAAATAGGGTATTAGACCTGAGGGTTAAGTCACGTATTTAAAGCAGTGCAGTTGCAGTTAAGTTTCGATTAAAATGGTCATTATCTCAGAAACGCTTGCGTCAAGTATGTGTCTAGAGAGCGCAATAACGACATTCTAGTACGGTGCGCAAGCGTTTTTAAGATCGATCCCAAAGTTACAAGAATACGAAAATGGCCGTTTTAATCGAAACTACTGCAACTGTACTGCTTTAAATACGTGAATTGGCCTCCTGGACTGCGCCATAACCACACAAAATTGACCACTTTCTAGAAAGAGACAACGCTTTTTTATGGTCAATACCTTTCAAAGAGACAGGGCCGCACGAGTTTTTTTCTCTATTTCACGCTTTGCAGTCAATATTTACTTTTTAATTGAAAGGGATAGCGCGGTCCAGGTCTATACGTCAATGTTTTTGACTAGTCAAATCAGTGTCTTTTTAAGAAACGTCAAAAACGATTAGTTCTACTACTAGCGTTTGACACATTTTTATTGATCAAACAAAATACTTTTAGTATTTATTTTGATAAATAAAATATAATAAACACGTTAAATAATGAACGCACACATTTTTTCAGAATTATACATGACGTATTAGTGCATGGTTAGTATAAAATCATTTATTCATGTTGCGGGGGGGGGGGTACATTTGACTTAACATCGTTCAAGTGACAGTCGCTCGCGTGACGGGGTGGAGTGTGCATTTGAAAATCGGCTTTGGGGCAGCAATTGCCTATCAACGCGGATCAAGTGTATTGCAAACACTTGAAAATTCATGAGTCTGGGGGGGGGGGATTGCCCCTGTTGCCTCCCTCCTTAGGTCCCTGCGGTAAGGACACGAAGCAACTAAATTCG
Organism: Herminia tarsipennalis; assembly: GCA_945859575.2. Classification (NCBI taxonomy): domain Eukaryota; kingdom Metazoa; phylum Arthropoda; class Insecta; order Lepidoptera; family Erebidae; genus Herminia; species Herminia tarsipennalis. Next base: position 5,437,558 of record OX243857.2, on the reverse strand, counting down.
ATCTAAAGAGAAGCGGCCACATTCCTCTATCGCTGTGCTGTGTTCGTGAAACTTTATAAAAGGTATCTTGGGACAATTCGCACAAAGCCATCTGATCCCAAACTAAGCAGAGTTTGTACTATGGCAACCAGACAACTGATATACATACCTATATATTTCTAAATACATATAAAAATAACATCCAGACACACAATAAACCATCGTGCTCAACACACAAAGTTTTATCCTGGGTGGGGATCGAACCCACGGCATTCAGCTTAGCAGTCAGGGCCACCGACCACTAAACCAACAGGTAGGTTTTACAAAATTCTAGATACCAGTGGCGGAGGTTCCTTAGAATACCATTATTTTCGGCTTCCCTTTAAATAGTATTTAGTTAATATTGTACGTATAAATCCGTCTCCTACAAGATACATTTTCGTATTGGGTTACCTCAGGAAAATTTTAACCCATCGCCTCTGCTAGATACTCTTACCGAGGTCCTTACTGAGCACTGACCTCTACAGTACTACGATATAGATAACAACAAGACTTAAATTTGTTTTTTATATTTAGTCATTTATGTATATTAACTAGCTGTCCCGCGCAACTTCGTCTGCGTAAATTTTCCCCGTTTTTGCAACTTTTCTCATTACTGCCCCGCTCCTATTGGTTATAGCGTGATGTTATATAGCCGATAGCCTTCCTCGATAAATGGGCTATCCAACAGTGAAATATTTTTTAAATTCGGATCAGTAGTTCCTGAGATTACCGCGTTCAAACAAACAAACAAAGTCTTCAGCTTTAATAATATTAGTATAGATTATAGATTAGGATGATGACTACAGTAAAAATAAATTAATTTATAATGAGGCAAAAGTACGCCATAAAAAAATCTGAATAAATGTGTTATAAGTATAACACAATTTAACGAGTGTAAGAAATTATAATCATCAAAACAAATACTAAAAGAAATGTTATGACGATCCGAGTTGTGACGTTACGCCTCAGTTAACCTTACAAATTTCTAAAGAGCGTGTCGTGTTGACATTTCATAAAAAGATACTGATTTGACTTGACAGTCCACATCCAATTTTTTTTTATGTTTAATTTTTGGCAATGGCTAATTTCTGGGTCAAATATTCAATGCAACAACGCACTGTTGCTGCATTGAATATTTGAATTTGTGCTGTAAAAATAACGACAGGTTAATCTGCCGCCCTTTTTACAACTCCACATCCCCATAGTGTATAGAATAACAACAACGGCCATTTGTCATAAGTGTCAAAAAGGTTCTCGAGACGGTCATTCGATTCGGCATTTGAAATTGCTGTCACTTTGTTCAGAGCAGACAGAATACCATAGAGGTCAATAATATTTTTTTTTAAAGGTGACATCCTCTTAAGGGGCTCAAGGCCTGCTTTTTAGACGTGTATTTGAATGCGAAAACTTCACATTTAAACCATGCCTTTATTTATTTATCTTACCGTATATATACTTATTATTTATACAACAATGAACACGTTGAGATGACTATGATTTGAGCCTCTTTGGAGTTTTCCGTTTATTTCTCTCTGCAGCCAATATTTTCTTCTTGCCAGAATGTAGGCAGATGTATTCGTTCGATGGGTTTTCTGAAAAGGTCAAATTTGGTAACTCATTGATAGCTTTTGTACCCCTAAAAAATAACTTTATATTTGACTTGCCGATGTTTGTTGAAATTTTAGTAAATTAAGATCTTAGGCGATGGCCAAGAGAAATGATTCCAAAAATGATATTTTTTGTTCTTGACTAACGAAATTAATATTCGAAAGTATTTGAAATCTTGTTAATAGTCCCGCACAATATTTTTTAATATTATATTCTTTTCGATATCCAACAACCTTGACCATGAATTAATATGAAGGTAAGTATAAAAACTAATTTAAAAATAAAACAAAATATATTGTACATTATTTTTATTAAAAATATTTTTAGAGCTACTTAGTTTTCCAATCGCCGCTGCCACTCTGTAAAAGGACAGAATTGATTTTAGTAACATAATACAAGTGGTTCATTCTATTATTAATATAATTGATGGGAGAAAATTAAGCTATAACCTGGTACTAGCATCATGGTCCACATTTAACCATGTATTAACCTGTGACTATGTTTTTAGGCCTGTGGAAGGAATTCGACTGTGTATATAACTGAAATGTAGTGTATGAATAAAAAAATTTATAAAGGTAATGCCAAGTCAGCAATCTATAAAATGTATGGCAAACTATGGTACATAGGAAAACAGTATTTTGTAAAACCAAATATGCATTTATATAACAAGAATGTGTGTGTGAATGCCAGTGACGTTCACTCAGTGAACACGAGACATAAAGACAAATTAGTAGGTCTATATAATAGGTTACATAAAACTCAAAATTCATTTATGGGTCTTTAGTGAATAAGTTCAAAAACGTAGTCGAAAATTATAGTTGCTTGCTCCTTGTTACTTTATTTTGCTTGGCTGAATTTTGTAGTCACTATGCTTTAATTGTCACATTGATTAAGAGCATGATTTGAATTTTGTAAGTAAAGATTCTGTGTGACGAATAAAGACCATTCTTTTGATATTAGAATTAATATTTTTTATTTAATCATCACCATCATTACCAGTACTTTTGCCAATATTTAAGCACATATTATTGTAAGTAGATGCTGAATGAATGTAGAACTAAGGCTGATTTTATTTTATCTCATGTTGCAATTTTTAATTAATATAATTTGCATCAGTCCTCTAACATAGTGTATAGTATATTAGTGGCAGCACCTTACCCCTATATCAAGTTTAAAAACATTAATTCAAACATTGTAAAAATTTGCGACTTGAAAAGAGTGGTCGCGTGTTTTTATTGCCATATTCTTTTCTTCGGCTTTACCTATTGTTTGCGAACTTGACATTACATGCACATGTAATGTCAAGCCAAATCCTGACTTGCATCCTAAGTGAATAAAAAATTTTAAATTTTAGTAGATAGGACCAGAGTAGGCAACTAGACCTTCCATAGTAGGGGTTCACCAGGGTTTTACACTGGGTCTTATATTCTATCCCAGTGGACACCATTTAATCATGGTTCCTCATGCAGTCTTACACGTAAAATATAATCAATATATATATAAATACCCTCACCTCGAAAAAACTGCTATTTTTTGTTTCTTATATGCTCTCTCCATTACATTTCTTTCTCTTTTAATCCTGATCAGTTCCATTTCTGTTGCAGCTGAAATTCAAATTGTATTATTTATATGGTGAATATATAAAGTCTTCTTATCTTATATCTTAGTTTGGCAACTTTTTGTGATATTCATTAATATAATAAAGCAGACTGAGAGTCTATTTATTTGAACATGCAAATCTACATAAATACTGACCCGATTTAGATGAAATTTGGTATTACATATATACTTAGAATTTCCCAATGGCCAAATTTCCCAGGTTATGGGCATTTTTAGACTATATTTACGCAGGCAAATGCTATTATATGGCTATAGACCAACCAAAAGCCATATTGTGGCAAATAAAAAAAAGAAATTATAATAAAAATGGCACAATATTTGGTGGATCTATAAGTACAAGTTGAAGTAAGTAATAAATATTGTTACTTACCTTTTCAATTGATATATAAAACACTTTGCAAATGGATAAGTATCATTTAAACATTTCATTTTATTTACCACAATAAGGGTCACATTACTTCTAAAACCACAACACAATTTATGGATAATTGAAATTTGGGTTTTTTGGGATAGATCAAATAAAAAAAACACTTTTCTATATAAAAACAGTACAGTATGTACATACATACATTAAAATAGCGCGCGGAATCTCTGTAGGCGGACTAAAAACTTTCGATGAAACAAAACGCGTTTCAACACGGTCGATACGCCGATACAGTCCGCGCCACTTAAGTTTGCGTGTCTGATGTTCGCACGTAAGCTACAGTACGATCAACGTATCTTGACCGGATTGAAGTTAGGTTTTTATCACTTTCGCGCATGTCATAGAGATGCGACCCTAAAATTACTTACGAAAACGATTAATCGATTAAAAATACTAACAACATTTTAATTCAACAATATAAAAACACTATTTAAATGAGTTCATAAAAGTTTAAATTTAGAACAGTTACAGTAAATATTAAAGAAACTTTGAAAAACAATTTCTTTACCAAACTAATCACAAAAAAACATGAATTAGTAATACTAATTATGACAATGTAATGCGTTATCGCATCTCTAATCCTCTTGGTTTAGTTACCGCCCCCGCCCCCCGCATCCTGTCACCATTTACTTCCAAAAAATGCATCTGCGCAACCACTTGTCGCCTACTTCCGTCCGGCCTAGTTACGTTGATCGTACTGTACGCACAACTCAAATTTAGGTATCAGAGGGGGCAAACTTAGAGAGCGCGAACTGTACCTATTTATGCACAGCGGCACCGAGCAAAAAAAATAGCGCCAACGTTCGGATAATTGAGGCCCTATAGCCAATTTAAAAAAAAAATGTTTACATAGATCGATTAAAATTTAGGTAAATCTTGAAATTACATTGTAATTTAATGTTATGGTTTGTTGCATGTTTTGTTGTTGTTTAATAATAATATCTTATATCTTCTTAAGTATGTTTTTTCACCTCAGTCCTGCTTTTTTTTTTCATATAAGTTCCAATATTTTTAGCAAAATGCATCTATTTTCAAATCTAAACAGATCAATAATATTTTTATTCATAGAGTAGAAAAAGTAAAATTATGAACTTACTCATTTTCCCAATTTTGTGTGGGTCTTTCATAATTTTAGTTTGATCTTCATGCCATTTAACATGTTTTACTAAACAGAACAGGTACTTGAAGGTTTGTGAACACTTGGCACATGCATACATCATTTCTGCTGTGTTTGTTACTGTTTCTCGTACCTGGAAATGATAATACCACAAACATATAGCTAGTGAGTAGATTATGAAGAGTGAATAGATTTTTAAAGGGTTGGCATTGTGTCCGTGGCACTCTTAATGTTGCAGACATGACATAGGCTATATCAACCATTTACTATCAGGCAACCCGTATGCTTGATTACAACTATCGTAGTATAAAAAAAAAATTATCAACCAACTCTACAGATTGAATAGTGGAATTCGTCTTATGTTCACTGTACAAAAATAAAAATACATTATAATAATATACATATTTATGAATAGTGTTTTATGAAAACACAACCTGGGGATTGCTACCATAAAGGAGGAAAACGAAAATAGAATGCACAAATACAAAAACCGTATAGACAACAACGTAAATGAGCTTGCGCTTGAGTTAATGAAACCAAAATAATTTACAAGCCAAAAAAAAAAAACTCCTTTGGATCTCTGCCAAAACAAATAAAAAATAAGTTAAAAGTGGCCTTGTCACTGGACTCCCCAAACACTCTTTAAAAATAAACTACGCCTTACGATCAATAGGTCTAAGTAGCAAAACGTCTAACTACTCTAAACGTCTAATTAGCAATACGTCCAACTCGCAAATCGCCTTTGTAGCAAAACGTCTAACTATTGAAATGTCTATGTAGCAAAACGTCTAATTAGCAAATCGTCTAAAAAAATACGAGTACAGTTGCAAACATATTTTATTTGAAAAAAATGCATAAGTAATTTTTTTTTAAACTGTTTATGAATTCAGGATCCGCTTAATATGTCCTTAATATGTCCAACATTTTTCAAAAATTCCATCGGATTAATTTTTTTTCTGTTAACTTTTTTAGCTCTCTTTTGTATTTTTCATTGAATAACATATCAATTTTTTTCCGTTTGTTGCCTTCAAACATAACATTTTTAAATTTGCGGTCTTGCCAACGGGCTTCTTTCCTCAGAGCTTGAATGAAAAGCAGTAGGGTTGGTTTTGGTTTTATAAACGTATTTAACCGCCTATGCCAACCTTCTAGTGCATTGTTTGTTCGAAAGTTATCAATGTATGAACAGCTAATTATATCTGCAAGAGATAGCAACCACTGTTTTTCAAAATAAGCTATAAAAGTCATCATGTCTTTGCTTTATATGGCACTTTCAATAATGGCAGTCCAACATTCAGTAATATATTCTGAAGGTAGCAAAGGAATGTTGGAACACACTCTGATGGTTTCTCTACTCTCTCGGTTTTCTGTTAGACTCAATGCTGATGCTCTTTTCCAAACAGCTTTGTTGAAGTGATAGTAACAGCCGGCTATTTTTGAGTGTGGAAACTCATTTTTTATGGCATTAATGAGAGCTAATTCGTAGTCACACTTAATAGTTGTCATTTCTATTTGACAATGCTCTTTAATAAGCTGAAATAAGCGTTCATAAGTTGCCTGCTTTTTATCCGGAAGTAACGCATAAACTATACCCATTACACTAGTTGTATCATCACAACTATTTAAATCAATGTGTATAGATAATAATTCGTAAAATGGCTTAGGTACAGCCTTAAAAGTTGCATCAATAAAATATAACTTATTTTTCATTGTACTCATGCATTTTCTACTCACAGGTGTTGTAAATATTAATATTTTATTGTTCTCATACCCATCTTCACATACAAGGAATTCATCAGCCAAAATTTTAGGAATAATAATTTCGTTCAAGTTTTGGAACACAGTTTTAGGAACATTCAAAAAACTGCGCCGAGCTCTAAATAAAGTGTCTTTTTTTGAATTAAAATTTGGAACCTGATCAATTTTATCACTTTTTACAAATTCCTTTTCAAAAATTTTCTGAACTGGTTTCGCTTTTTCACATACAATTTTTTTGCATTTATCCATCACTTGGTCAATTTCATTTTTTTTCAAATTAGCTTTGCAACTGTGTTCTTTCAACTGACGTAGTACTCTATCTTCATCTTTATTGATTGTGATAGAAGCACTACATTCATCGCGCTTAGCACACCTCCAAAGCGTTGACCCGCCTTTATTAGTCACATTCAAATTGAAACGATAACCATTCAACAGTAGCACTCGTTTTTTTTTTTGACTTGTTATAAAAACAAACTCTCGATTCGGGTTCATTTTAAGCTAGGTGATTCTAGTTCCTCAATCAGGAAATAAATAATTAAGTTTTTATGTATGTAATGTGGCGATTAATCATCAAAGAAAATTTTATCCTCATGACAACTACAATGTCATAATTAAAATAGGTAGGTACTCGTAAATGGCCAGTACTATTAAGAAGAATTTAAAATAAACCTATGAAACCTACTTGCCTATTTAAATCTGAAGAAAATATATTGGCGTAAAAACAGATCTTAATATTTTTATACTCAAGTGTACAGGCGTTATGAGAATTAGACGATTTGCTAATTAGACGTTTTGCTACATAGACATTTCAATAGTTAGTCGTTTTGCTACAAAGGCGATTTGCGAGTTGGACGTATTGCTAATTAGACGTTTAGAGTAGTTAGACGTTTTGCTACTTAGACCTATTGATCGTAAGGCAAATTTATGCTTTATTATATCACCCAAATGAATAAAGTTAGTAGTTGGTAAAATAAAATAATAATATATTTTTAAATTATTTTTTTAATATATTTAGTTTGTAAGTTCTGCAACAGCCTTACAGGGCCTAAATGTGTAAAATTCACTAACTATAACTATATAGTGCAATAAATAAACAACTTTGCACTCCACAAAACATATTTCATATTAAGGATTATTTTCAAATTTATCCGTGCACTGTCAACAATCCTAAAATGTAAAACATTTCACAAAAGTAAAAACAAACCTTATCTGGGTATAAATAAGTGTCAGTTTCATATTTATCAGTGTTTTTTATGACTCCTCCCGGCAATATTTCTAACGTTGGCCAGCTCTCTGACGGTGGGTTGATTACTATTTCTTCTACCTTTTTCATTTTTGGTGGAACTTCTACTTCCTGAAAGGCAATAAATGAAAATTTTAAAGTGTTTGTATACTACAGCATAGAGCTTGTACCTTGCACCTACAACCTCTCAGCTCAAGCATTATGTACAAAATGTCTATAGCAGGGCAGTATTACATTACATGTAACAGTAGAATGTGCACCTAATCAACCAGTCAGAACAGTCAATTTCAATTTAGTTAGTTTTATAATATTCCAGGCTTAAATAATTGACTGGGGCATTACAGGCATGGATCCAGGATCATGTTTTGGGGGGGGGGCACTTTGACCCAAGACCAGGCAAAATGTGAGTAGTTTTGCCCGTCAATGCGGGCCAAATGTATGGTGAGCACGTAAAGGCCCCTGGTGCATTCCAGCCTAAATAATCCCAGAAATCCAAAAGTTATTACAATCCCGTGATTAATTTAATGTAAAATACCTTGTTTATTGCCTGACGTTTCGACTATATTGCAACTGCCGTGGTCATGGGTAGACCCGTAATCTATACTAATATTATAAAGCTGAAGAGTTTGTTTGTTTGTTTGAACCCAGTAATCTCAGAAACTACTGGTAAGAATTGAATAGCCCATTTATCACTGTTGGATAGCCCATTTCTCAAGGAAGGCTATAGGCTATATAACATCACGCAGCAGTTGCAAAAACAGGGAAAAAATATGCAGACGAAGTTGCATGGGGCAGGTAGTACATACATATTTTCATAATGTGTACAAATCGCGATATTTTATCAACATTTATTATAGTCCATCACATCCCATCATAGTGGCTCACTATTATTTCTCAAAAGAACAGAAATCCTATAAGACAGGAGAAAATAGGGCCTAAAAAGCATAAACAGTCAACTACCTATTCACCTAACCTGTATGCTGCCTTACTAATCTCAAGCCTCGTAATGGCTAAGGCATCGGTCTCGCAATCGTGAGGTCACGGGTTCGAATCCTACCCATTATACTACCGACGTGAACCCACTCCTAACACAAGCCTTTGAGCTTAGCTGGAGAGGTTAACAAGATTGTTAGTAATGTGGGACTCAATCCCACATTGCTAGTGAGTCAAAATAATGTAGATACTTACTATTGCTCCCAGTGATGGAGACTTTATACACCGTAGATTGCTCTTTAAATTTTTAGAAGCCTTTATCTCAGCATCAATCTGTTCCTCCACATCCTCATGCTCTATAGGCACGTCCAAACAATCCCCAGCCTCCAAAGGTTCCAGTTTATCAACATTATGCGTCTCTAATTCGTCTTCTAAGTATGCCTCAGCAATATTCTCCTGAAGTATATCATCATCATCATCATTTTCTGTCTCAATCTCTTCCAAAACTTCAGGAATTATCAGTTCCTCACTCGAACTGTCTTCCTCATACACGTCTTCAGATTGTAAAGACACCATACTACCTATATTGGAATCCTCATCGTCGTTTACGATACATTCGTTTTCATAATCAATATCATCTATGATACATGTCTCATATACTCCATCGTCGTCTCTGGATGGGCTCCTGGAGGTCGCAACTCTGTCTCTCGAAGGCTGGACATCTTCCATACGAACCAACGGCACATTATCTAAATCTTCACTTTCCAAACTAGACGACATTATTTTATCAAAACATTACAATTTTAATCAGGTGTGATAGTAATTGTATGTCTTGAAAACTATTTTTAAGGTCTTACAGGTGTTAGAAAATATTTTTATGTAGTTTTATTATGTTGAATTACTTTCAAAATCCATTATTTGTTGTATAAAAACAAATCACGAAATTGGAGCAAGTGACATGGACTGAAGGTTGTTTATGACGTTTTTATTTTTTAAATTGGCCCAAAAAGAATATTACAAAGAACTAGTTGAGCGTGGATGACAGCATGACAATGAGGGTAACAATGTATATGATTACAAATATTACAATTGGTGGGCGAAACAGCCTGTACTTTAAACTGGCTTACAACATACTACTACCACTTGATAAACTACTACGAGTATATACTGATGACTTTATAGGGAGGGCCTTTTTGTAAATCAGTCATGAGTCTATATAATACACTATAATAAATGGTCCATCTTATGTAAAGGTGGATACTCTTTGAGGCATCAGAAATCAGGAACAATAAGTCAAGTTTGTGGTAATAAAATACGAAATATAACCGAAACATTTAATTAAAAAAATCTTGCCCGAACACCACTTATTCCAAAATCAGATCATTTTCGTAAGTATACAAATTTAAAAGTACCTAAATACAAAACTAGAAAAATATCACTCAATATTAGTTCGCCACAACTGATATAGAGAATGGAGTAAACAAATTAACGACAGTGCGACAAAGATGTTCTAGGCCGTTCCTCCCAGGCGTCTGGCAGACATTACGTCGGTCCGCCCTAAATTCGGGCTGGTCCAGTCGACAGTGATGCGGCGATTGGTCATGAATTTGTTCGCAAAACGCGCGATGGGATAAGTAAACTGCAAAATAACAAGCTCTCCGGAACATTATTGACAGCTTACTCAAACATTACTCAGATTTAAGACTGCGTTAACTCTCAGTCGGTGGACGACTCCAAGTAGATGTATCATTTGAATATTCGAGTTTTATTCTTCTGTCTATATAAAATTATAGATTCTAAAATAGGTGTACAACAAATATTGCACTTAGTGCACAAGACTGGTTATAATAACCAAATCTATTTATTTTAACATTTTTTATTCGGTGTTAGTATGGCTGTCACTGTAATTCCAATCGTGAACCGGGAAATACATCTGCATCAATGTTTCATATATTTCGACATCAATCGGCATGAATGTGCAGAAAATTATTCTGTCAATTCTTTCAGCAGTTTCTAGAAACTTCCTCGCAGTACGTAGAGCGATATGGGCAGCTAGGCGATTAGGAAAGCCGTAGATACCAGTGGAAATGCAAGGAAAAGCGATTGAGTGGAGATGGTACTCCTTTTGAAAGGAAAGACATTTTTGGTAGCATGATTCCAGTTTTTTTGGCGAGCCGTCTTGAGGGCCCACTGTGTGAATTACGTCTGAAACAAATAATAAGATATCATTTCAGTGGTTACCTTAACTTCTAGAATAACAAACCCACGTCCTAGTATTCGTTAGTTCATGGGTTCGCTTCCTACTCAGGATAACCTTTGTGGTAAGCACGATGAAAAAGCCAGGAAATAACCATATTTTTCTTTTCCCATCCAAACTATTTAAAACGGCGTGGGTTATGGCATCGGACTCGCTATCGTGAGATAATTCGCATGACATGCGAATTCTTAAATATTTTTTATCGCCATAAAAAGTTATTATTCACGATAAGGTCTATCAGTTCCCATAGTAGTAGTAGAGATTTTATTTTACAAAGTAGGCCTTTGTGAAATACTTTATCGAATGCCTGCTGTATGTCTAGGAAGGCCGCGGAGCAATATTCTTTATTCTCTAACGTCTTCCTCATTTGGTCAACAACTCTATGAACCTGTTCTATGGTGCTGTGTTCTTGTCTAAATCCAAATTGGTGGCCTGGGATTATAGACTTTTCATGTAGGATTTTTAGACGTCGTGACAATAGTAATTTCTCGAAGAGCTTGGACATTACAGGTAAAAGGCTAATTGGTCTGTAGGAGCACACTTCGTTGACATGTTTTCCTTCTTTATACCTTTATACCTTCCATAGACTAGGGTAATGGCCTACTTGCATGATGCAATTGAAGAGTGTCGTGAGGAAGACAATCCCTTTTTCAGGAAGTCGAATAAGGACCTCTTTGGTAGTTTCATCAAATCCAGGGCTCTTGTTGTTATCGAGTCTAGTTAGAGTTCTGGATACCTCCCTGGGAGTTATGTGTTTTAAGGGTAGATCCAATTGAAAATCCTGGTTCAGCGTGCAGTCTATGGCTGTATCTTCACTGTGTATGCTTTCATCAGTTTGGAATACCTTTGCTAGGTGATTCGCGGAAGTGTCCACCCTTTGCTGCGGCGTTCTGGCCCATTTGCCATTATCTAGTTTCAGAGGTGGTCTAGTCCTTTTTGGGTGGTTTAGTTCGGAGGTTGTTTTCCACAAAGAATAGTTTGTTGATGCTGTAGCGGTAAAAGATTCTAGCCGATGTGTCAGAGTTTCGTTTTAGGCATTTTCAATAAGTTCTTTTAATTCTGTCGAATTTTTGTTATAGGATTTTTTATCTTCCTGGTGTCTACTGCTATGCCACGCTCTACGCATTCTTCATTTTTCTTGGATTTTCCTTCTTATTACCCAGGGAACCAGATTATGTTTCGGCTTGTTAGCTGGTTTGTCTGGAGTGGTCAACCAACAAGCAACTTAAATCAGGTTTGTGAACTTTATCGTCGCTGTATCAATGTCTTCTGATGTTTTCAATCGTACCTGAAGATTTAGTTTTCTGTTAATAATGTCGCTAAATAAAGTCTGTGTCTTTGTTGTGTAGGGGTATGTTCGTATTCTAGTGCGGGTGCTTGGCATTCCAGTCCCCTCCGGCTATGAACCTTGGACCAAGACTGATGAAATAGAGCGTCAATTGTTCCTCTTTGATTTTATGTTTTGGAGGGCAATATACTGCGGACACGTTGAAATTCCACGTTTTGCCTTCTACCGCAATAGTGGTCGCTTGAATATGCTCCGTTCTATATTTGGCCAACTCGTGGTGTTTAATGGATGACCTTATTATGACAGCTGTTCCTCCGTGTGCTGTACCATCAGGATGTTTGGTGTCGTAGATTGTATAATTTTTAATCTTAACTGAGCTCTTAACAGTAAAATGTGTCTCTGATATTAGGAGTATATCAAGCTTGTGCGTATTCAATAGGACTTCCACCTTATTGACATTTGGTGCAAGCCCATTTATGTTCCATGTCACTACATTGATAGAGATCATTTTGTCAATCTCTCGACGAAGGATGTAATAAGTCGCATGAACAAGCTCATTTGTGCAAATAGCATATCCATTTTTTCAATTTGGTCATTAAGTCGGTAAGGACATGGGTTGGCGTGAGGCTGTCAACATTTCTATTGGGTAGTTCCCGTGTTGTATGACCTAAATATAGAATAGGATGATCTCTAGGTAATAGATAATAGAGAAAAGTCTGTGCGAAACCAGAGCGGGCAGCTAGTCTATTTAAATATCTTAATAATAATAATATCTTGGGACAACTCACACAAAGCTATCTGATCCCAAACTAAGCAGAACTTGTACTATGGAAACCAGACAACTGATAAACATACTTATATATTTCTAAATACATACATATTTTAGATAAATAACAGTAAGTAGTTGTAAGTTCTATGTACGTCATCTAATGTACGTCAGTCGGCGAATACAATAATCTCGTGAATACGTGGTATTATTTCCCCTCCCATACTCAACAATATCACTACATAGTATAAAACAAAGTCGCTTTCTCTGTCCCTATATCCCTATGTATGCTTAAATCTTTAAAACTACAACTAAATAGAGTGATTGAAGAGGAAGGTTTATATGTATAATAACATCCATTAAATAGTGGAGAAATAAGGAGCGGCAATAAGAAATGTTGCAAAAACGGGGAAAATTTACGCAGACGAAGTTGCGCGGGTCAGCTAGTTATAGATAAATAACACCTAGACACAGAATGAACCATCGTGCTCATCACACAAAGTTTTAAAATAAGGTGGGGATCGAACCCACGACCTCCGGCATAGCAATCAAGGTCACTAACCACTAGACAAACAGGCCAGAATAATCAATTAATTGTATGACTTGTTATTCTTCAAGTTTAAATGTCAAAACCCTGTTGTTATTTTTACAGTATTTGAGAAAAACCTGTTATGGGTCTGTAAGGTCACGATAAGTAAAAGTTAATGAAAACATCAATATTTAAAGACGAGATAGAACAGCGCAATCTGTACAAAATTACAAATGGGACTACTCTGTCCATTTGTTACTTTGTCACGCCTAAACCACTGGAGCAATTTTGAATGAAGAAAATAAATTATATTTGAGATAGATGGAACTTTGGAAAAGGACATTTACAAATTAACTGGCGATGCCCGTGTGGATGACGGTTATCCATTTTTATACCTAGCTGTCCCGCGCAACTTCGTTTGCGTAAATTTTCCCCGTTTTTGCAACATTTCTCATTGCTGCTCCGCTCCTATTGGTCGTAGCGTGATGTTAAATAGGCTATAGCCTTCCTCGATAACATGACGCTACGACCAATAGGAGCGGAGCAGCAATGAAAAATATTGCAATAACGAAAAAAAATTACAAGTCCAAAAACAATATGAAATGAGATATACAGCATGTTTTTTAATATAATAATAACCGCTCGTTGCTTCTTTACATTACACTAACGGCCGGTCTCAATAATCTACCTATCGATAGATTTAGCTACTAGAGGTAGAATTTCGACATATTGTGTATGGAGCTGATGTCAAATATATACCTCTAGTAGCCAAATCCATCGATAGTTAGATTATTGAGACCAGACGTAAATTACTGAAGTAATACCAGACGATATTGCGCGGGTCAGCTAGTACAATATACTACATACTTACATTTAGCGGGTAGATTGTAGCCACATGTGATCTTAGCGTCGCCTGTAGGACATCCATTGAGAGTATTGCACTCCTCCTAATGACACGACACAATTTTATTAGTAATAAAATCGTTGTCTGTAAAGTGGGTTTACGGACGATAACAAAATATTACGTGCTTAACCACCAGTCAATAATATGATGATATATCGCCATTCGCGTTCCTTAGCAACCAGTCAATAACGTGATTCGCGTTGCTTAGCAACCAGTCAACAGGCAGAACGTGAGACTTTTTCGAAAGTGCAGTCGGTCATCGATTTATAAGACGTTATCACGTCAAAAAATATTTTGCATAACTATACTGAATTATAATTTTGGATATCATACTGTGCGGGCTGGTGACAATTTGTAATACCAGAAAATGTTTTGTCCGCCTATGTATATTTGTGGTGTTATAGAGAAGAAACATGTGGACCAATTTTGATGATCTCTATGTTGATTGATTGGTCTTAATTAGAGTGTCTAAAGACAGTAAAACTTAGAGCAACTGGATTCACATAAAGAATTTTGATAAAGAGAAAATTGATTTTAAAGACCAACTCTCTACAAAGTAATACTCTATTTTACCTTTCAGACTATGTTACTGGACTTTCAGTGAGAAAGAATTTTGAACTTTATCAACATACTTTTTTTTTTCAGAGACAACTCCCGCAGTAGACAAGCCCTGTGCCGCGGGGGACTTTACAAACATACAAGTCACGGACACAAAGTACATCCAGATACGGAACAACAATTTATGAATCCCACAAAGTGGTGTCCCGTGTGGGTATCGACCGACGACCTCTTGCGTAGAAGTCGGACACACTCCCACCGCGCCACAGAGGCAGTCAAACTTATAAGAACAGTACCAAGTAAGCCCCAGCTCGAGACCCCTATAGCCAGCCGTGTGGCTACACATGACCATTTTAGATATAAAAATGATACTGGTCTTTTCAGTATGTAGATAAAGTTTAAAATTCTTTCACACTGAAAGTATACACTGCACCACTGGTGTAAATTGCATTTAAAAGTACCTACTAGAAGTGTCAAAAGTTATATAACAAATTAATGTTCTCCTTCTCTAAGTATGCCTATATAATAGTAATATCTTGGAACAACTCACACAACGTCAACTGATCCCAAACTAAGCAGAGCCTGTACTATGGTAACCAAACAACTAATAAACATAGGTACTTATATATTTCTAAATATATTCATACTTTAGATAAATCACATCCAGACACAATAAACCATCATGCTCATCACACAAAGTTTTATCCTGGGTGGGGATCAAACCCACAACCTTTAGCCTAGCAGTCAGGGTCACTAACCACTAGACCAACAGGCCAATCAATATCAAAGTAATTTTTATAGGCATTTCTTGCTAATTACTTTATAAATACAATAATTGCATTTTTTAAAGATAGAAAATTTTGAAGTCCAGACCCAGGAATCGAACCCGAAACTTCCGTAAGCCAAACCGTGGCCAGAATCGAACCATCTATCTGGACCCTGGACCTGTTACTAGACCTCAAATTTCTCTATCCTTTCATGCTCACGACTTAGGCTCGCCTGCGCCATCTAGCCGGTAGTTAAAGAACTCGGGTTCGATTCCTAGGTCTGGACTTGAAATTTTTCTATCTTTCAAAAATGCAATTATTGTAACAATCAATATCAGTCCTAAGGTAAAGGCATCTACATACTTGTAAATGTGGTCCTGCAGCTCTATGTATAGCTCCATCAACCCCGCCACCAGCTTTCAAGAATGAGTTTGCTGCATTCACAATAGCATCCACCTGAACAATGTAAAAAAATTGCCACATAAAAAAATGATAATACAATTTTAAATGGTGGTGCTAGTGGTAATAAAATGTAATAATATGGTTTGGAATATAAATTAATAATAATTATTGTAATATTTAGTAATTATAATGTAATTTTTACCCAACTGCACTAAAAGAAAGGTAAATTCAAAATGCTTTATTCACTTAGGATGCAAAACAACATCTGGATTCTATATGTACATGTAATGCCAAGTTCACAAACAATAGAAAGAAGAAAAGATCCTGGCATTAAAAAAAAATTTGAAGTAATGTTTTCAAGCAGAAGTATTGTATGTCCATTTCACTGACACCCTCTGTATCCCATTAATCAGTTTGTGTCAACTGCGGGAATAAAAAAGGTTTTTTTTAATTTAATTTTTTTTTCAATGATAAATAATAATTGACATAATTAAAGCGTCCTCTAGACGGTTGGGAAACAAGCGAAAAAACCATGGTGACCTTGCTGGTTTCCAACAGACGGCTGTTGTAAACCAAATTACTTGGTACTTGGTTTACAACAGCCGTCTACACTGTTGGAAACCAGCAAGGTCACCTTGGTTTGTTCGTTTGTTTCTAACCGTCTGGAAGACACTTAAAGCAAATAAAATGTTATAATAATATATTATTTATTATGTGTAATTGTGATATAAATAACATGTATAAATTTCCTGTTATTGTAAGTTGGATGTTGAATAAATAAATAGTATTATTAATTTAAAGAATATTACTATGTTACTCCCAAAGATGCAATAGTATAATAAATAATAATAATATCTTGGGACAACTCACACAATGCTATCTGACCCCAAACTTAGCAGAGCTTGTACCTACTATGAAAACCAGACAACTTGTAAGCATACTTATATACCTCTAAATATTATAGACTAGCTGACCCATGCAACTTTGTCTGCGTCAATTTTTCCCGTTTTTGCAAGTTTTCATTTATGTATCGCTCTTATTGTTTATGTGATGTTATATAACCTTCCTCAATAAATGGGCTATCCAACACTGAAAGATTTTTTTACTAACATTTAAACTTTCGCGTTGCATGATTATAACTATTTATTATACGGGAATTAATGCGCATTGTTTACCTTAAAATTGCTTGACTAAACTACTTAACGAACTAAACTACGACTAAATAAATAGATTTTTTTAATTCAAACAAACAAACTCTTCATCTTTTTCATTTTAGTATAGATAAATAACACCCATCATGCTCATCACACAATGCACAGAGAGTGTATAACTGCTAATCAAGAGGTTGGCGGTTCGATTACATTTGATAAGCAATTACAATATTGGTGATAGCCTGGTGATAAAGATATCGGACTCACAACCGAGAGGTTGCTAACAATACTACCAATGTGAACCTACTCCCAACACCAGCATGTTAAGTTTAGCTAAAGAGCCTAGAGGGACTGCTAGTAATATGCAATCAGTAGAGCTTGTTTTCTTAAAAAAATGTTTTTTTTAATATTCTATGTATACTTTGTCTCTGGTGATTTTTATATTTACAAAATATCCAGGACCACAAGGATTAATCCTTAGTGCGAATATAGTATTTTATAACAAAAATAGTATGTAATTGGTAGTTACCTCCAATTTTGTTATGTCTCCTTTAAAAATGGAAACTTTTTGCGCTAACTCCTTATTTAACGTTGGATCGATTTTAATTTTTTTGAACTCTGTAAGGTCATCCAAAGTATGTTTCTTAGATTCAATATTTTTATTTTTTACTACATACTGACTCCACTCGTCTACAGATAAGAAGATATCCACAAAATCTTTAATTTTATACTGTTTTCTTCTTTCCTGTTCTGATAGTTGCGTAAGTCTAGTTTTCTCAATTTTCCACTGTGGTTCAGCCATTTTATTCAACACTGAATAACTTCGTAATAAATAGATACTGGATTTTATGCAATTTATACCTATCGGAAGCGCAAAGTTCTCGCTAATAATATTTTTCCACTTCCACGCAGTTGCAATTTTTAACATTTTGTATTGTGTGACCCGACTTGTCAATTTTTGACACTTAATTTAGTCGAGTGACGGGTGTTTAAAATATTACTAAGAAACTGTATTAAAATTAAACGTGAAGACTATTTTAACAATAAAATATATGAAAAAAATGTGTGATCAAGACCAAAAGTACTCTGTAAACTTAGAGAATCTAAGTCTGTAAACAAGACTGAGCAAGGGATTATTAAATTTAAATACAACTAGTTTAATATTGAATCTTACAAATTCAAACTAACTGTTATCTATATTATTAATGTAAAGAGGAAAGATTTGATTGTTTGTTTGTATTGAATTGGCTCCGAAACTACTGGATGGATTTGAAACAATCTTTCATCATTGTGAAGCTACACTAACCACGGGTGACATAGGCTATTTTTTATTCCTGTATTCCCACGGGAACGAGAACTACGCGGGTAAAACCGCGAGGCGTCCGCTAGTTGGTTATAAACTAATTGGTAATACTGGGTATGTTTTTATTTTTGGCAACCCAAACCTCTGTTCATGTTATCAGTTGCAGCTAGAGACGTCCGTGTGGTATGATCTTGCGGGGAGGTAAACAGACGATATTTCATCAGTATTACGATCTTTTGGAAAAGTATTTTATAAACTATATGCGTAGCTGATGCATAGATGGAGAGAGCAGTAACTTCAAAATTAGAAGTCTGGTTAAGCTATGTATACTTCTTTTAACCCTAGTCACCAATGGAACTTAGGAAATAAACTTTTTTTAATAAAGCTAATTAGTTATTGCATTAATTTTCTTATTAAGTACGAGTACTTACATAATTAATGCCATAAACGTGTCAGCAATATATACTTTTGTATTTTGTTTTATTTTTTAATATCATGCAAATGTTGCAAAATATTAAAACAAGTACTTTATTGGAAACTATTATTTAAATGGTATTTTATATTAAACGTAGTGATAATATTTAATAAAACGCGCAAATATCAAGTAATAAAATATCGTACCTGTACTGCCTATACCAGTACTGCTTATCGATAATGTAGATATATATACATCATGCATCACTAAAACAGTTGTCATTGTCAAACCATTGTCTAACGCGATTCCTCCACGTAACGCGTGCCAGCGTTTCCATCGCATTCTCGGTTTTAGATATTATAATAACGCATTTATACCGGCGATGAGCAAATAATAATATTGCCGGTTAAATACATTTCTTATTTCAGCCATTGAAAATACAATACCGACCAGGTAAGTCGATAAAATATCGAATAGTAACTCGTGTTAATTTTTTAGTTTTCCATTGACACCGGTCTTTGTCTGGGCTAGACAAAATTTATGATCTAAAATAAGGAATAAATTACAGCATGAAGACGCTGGGGGTTCTTCTGGTCGCTGCTTTAGCGATTGGCGGCAGTCATGCCGTTGATAGAAATAATTTTAAGACTTGCGATCAGTCGGGTTTCTGTAAAAGATTACGTTCTTTCGAGCCTGAAAAATCTCAGTATACTTTAAATTTGGACACTGTAACTGTCCAAGGAAACGTTTTATCGGCCGAAGTAAGGACAGTGGACACATCAACGGAAAAGAGAATAACCTTGGTATGTAGAAACTTTTTTTAGTAACCTTTTTTCATGTTTATCATAGTTGGTAATTGGGTTGGTGCCAAGCTATTTTTATTTATAGTTAGTAAATGCAGTTTGCTGGAATCAAATGGTTGAATGAACATACATGGGGTGTGTTGTGCATTATTTCCACTTGAGTAAACAGTGTTTATGTAAAGGTTATTCTATTTGAGTACCTATTAATACAGTACGGTAATCCTTTTTTGTTGACTATGCTGAACCCAAAAGAAAATGGTTATTATTTAGTGTTGTGGTAATAATTCATCTATACTTCTATATTAATATTATAAAGAGGTAAAGTTTGTGAGGTTGTAGGGGGATAATCTGAATCTACTGAACAAATTATCAAAATTCTTTTACTAATAAAACTCCATGTTTTTTGTGAGTGTCATTGGCCAGCCAAAGTGGGAATGAGTCCGTTATCTATACTAATATTATAAAGCTGAAGAGTTTGTTTGTTTGAACACGATAGTCTCAGGAACTACTGATCTGAATTGAAAAATTCTTTCACTGTTGGGTAGCCCATTTATTGAGGAAGGCTATAGGCTATATAACATTACTCTATGATCAATAGGATCTAAGCAGCAATGAGAAATGTTGCAAAAATAGGGAAAATTTATGCAGGCGAAGTTGCGTTAGTAGTTGTTAATTCGAGTTGATCTGTCATTAACTCATTACGCAAATCTGTCAATATCAAATCTTGTCATCTTGCGACACTTGGCCTTGCCTTTCTGATGTTCCATGCTTAAACCATATGTTTGTTCAACATTTGTTTTCCATACAGACTCTTGCTATACTAAAGCCATGCAAGAATTAAAATGTATAATAACAATATTATTCAGCAACCACTGTCAAAAGTATTAAAAATAAGGTTGTCATTTGTTTAACATTGATAAATCATCATTCTGGGCATATTCATATATATACCTAGTATATGTGTCATAGTCCCATTGTGTTATAAAAACAGCTGATTATGTTAAATCATGAAAGAGTGAAATACTATTGTTATTCTATATTCTCCTTCCCACCTCCACGGAACCAGCGTTCAAACTGGAGCAGCGGCTAAAGCGGCCGAAAATCTAAAAACCCATAAATACAGGGGTCTTAGCAACCAATATATATTTATGTATACCATTCGGCGTCGAGACCCTTGGCCCGTGGGGTCCAAGTGCACTACATTTATTTAAAGAACTTTCCAAAAAATTGGTAGATTCACTGACCGTAGAGCTGGCAGCTTCCTCGCACAACGCATCAGCATTGCTATACAAGGGGAAATGCCGCCACTATTTGTGGAACCATGCCCAGGGGTCCCAATTTTGTTTTATTTAGTCTTAATTTCTAGTTTAAATATAGTATTTAATAGCAAAGTGCAATTATAAATTATTTTTCTCATTAAAAATATTTTATTTACAAAAATTGCAGTTATGTGATGACCCTATGATATGAGTAGCTTTGGTATAGTTTTAATTGTCCCAAGATATTTATTTTCTTTATTTATTTTTGTTTTTAGGATTCCGTACTCAAAGGGACCCTGTTACTAAGCCTCCTCTGTCTGTCACCAGGCTTTATTTAAAGAACTATAATAGTTAGACAGTTGGAATTTTCACAGATAATGTATTTCTATTGCCGCTACAACAACAATACTTTAAAAACAGAATAAAATAAATATTTAAGGGGGTTTCTAAACAACAAACGTATTTTTTTTCCGTTTTTAAAAATAAAGGTACGGAACCCTTTGTGCGCGAGTCCAACTCGCACTTGGCAGGTTTTTTTGTTACTAAAATTGTTCTATTTTTTCCAACAGTGGCACTATACATTGAAGCTGTCAGCTTTAAAAGATGGGACCTTCCGAGTTGAGTTGGACGAATCTGATCCCTTATACCCTAGGTATAGGAGTCAGCTGGCTCTCAAGGGAGAACCCACACCTGATGGGTAAGTCAATTTTTATGTTAAGAGTTACTTTTTAAAAAGGAGTTTAGTATAACAGAAACTTTTTTTTGTATGTCATAGCTATTGTAAAATTATCATTTAATGACCATTTTGTTTTCAAATGCTTCTGTTGATTTAACATAATGGCATGTTTGCTAAAATTCCATTGTAAATAATTTAGCAATTTGAACAGAATTGAATAACAAATTATCAAATGTACATGATTACATTAACATTACATACAAACTATTCCCATAGCCCAAATGAACAATGTTGAATTTAGGTACACATATATATATTTTTTTTTAATGTCGACTCCCGTAGTTGGGTACGAGCCCTGTGTCGCGGGGGACTTTACAAACATATAAGGCACGGACACAAAGTACACCCATACTCGGAACAACAATTTGTGGATCACACAAAGTGGTGTCCCGGGTGGGAATCGAACCTACGACCTCTTGCGTAGCACTCGGATACACTCCCACCGCGCCGCAGAGGCAGTCAAATATTAGTAGTTATACAGTTTGTTTGAACATACTAATCTCAGAAACAACTGTCCGACCAGTCGGTCAGATCGTTTTACAAGTTATTAGATAGCTTAATGCATTTCAGTATGCATTAGATTGTATATCAAGTTGCCCAATGATGAGAACTCATGCCGGAGGGGGGGCTGTCGTGTTCTGTGTCGTCTGACGTCATTGCTGTGACGTCACAGCTGTACAGCTGCGTGGGCTGTGAGGACACGGCGGCAGTTGCCCTGTGACCTAACGATTATGAGAGCTGAGGGCTTATTGTTACTACGATAATTCAGAAAGAGACCTGCCAAATGATCAAATTATCATTCACGTTCCTATGCTGCCGGTTTAGCCTTTAGCGGTTAAGCCTTTATTTAGATTAAAAATGTGTCTGGTATATTTGTAGTCGGATAGAAAGGTAGTAGGATTGGCCGACTAGTCAACCGATTAATCGGCCTTTTTGCTAAAGGGGCCATTCATTATTTACGTAAGGCCAAGGAAGTCGTTTTTTTTAAAAGACGACTCCGGCAGTAGGGTACAAGCCTTGTGTCACGGGGGCCCTTTACAAACATACAAGTACACCCAGACTAGGAACAACAATTTGTGGATCACACAAAGTGGTGTCCCGTGTGGGAATCGAACCCACAAACTCTTGACGTAGCAGTTGGACACACTCCCACTGCGCCATAGAGGCAGTCTTTAAATACTTTTGGCTTTTTTTTACTCATTAACGACTTTTATTATTCTGAAGAACAAGATAGAATCTTACATAAGAAATCAACCTAATGTAATTAATAAATGGCCCCTAAGTACCTAGAGCGATGGGGATATCAATTTAGCGCCTATATAATATACTAGCTGACTCGCGCAACTTCGTATGCGTCAATTTTCCCCGTTTTTGCAACATTTTTAATTGCTGCTCCACTCCTATTGGTCGTAGCGTGATGTTATATATATGTTATATATAACATCACGCTACGACCTTGATAAATGGACTACCAAACAAAAACAAAAAAAAAAACAATTCGGACCAGTAGTTCCTGAGATTACAGCGTTCAAACAAACAAACTCATCAGATTTATAATTTTTTCGTTGCCAGTCAGTCGGCTGATCTCCAACTACTTCACCATAATAACCCATAACTTTGTTCCAGCCTGACCCTTCTGTCCAAAGAGAATGGCTTCATAACTGTAGTCAACACCCAGGGTCACAAAGCCATCATCAGAGTCGATCCCCTAAGGATTGAATTCGTGAACTTAGCCGGAGAGACAGTTGTGGTGTTAAATGAAAACAACCAGATGCTGATAGAACCTTTAAGGGTGAGAAGGGAGAAGCAGGAAGATGGGGAAAATACCATTGAGGATGTTGTGAGTGTTGCTTATGTTTGTATTGTCCTATTAAACTCCCAATGAAAATAGGGGTATCATTAACTTGCTTCTGTGGCGCGGTGGGAGTGTATCCGACTGCTACAAGCAAGCGACTGCTGCAAGAGGTCGTGGGTTCGATTCCCACACAGGACACCACTTTGTGTGATCCATAATTTGTTGTAGCTTAGCAACCAATCAATCTTTATTGCTTTTGTCAGTGGTTGCTAAGCAACTTTGTTATTAAACATTTCATATCCATTTCGGCTTTAGTATAGTATACAAGCGTTTAAACTCCTGGATTTATGTAGGTATGTAATTGGTTCGGCTATATTTGATAAAAATCCGTCACTTGTTTAAGCCGCGCCCGGCTGCTAAGCAACCTTGGTATTAAACATTTCACAATGTTTAATACCAAAGTTGCTTAGCAACCACTCAATCTAATGCGTTTATCAGTGGTTGCTAAGCAACTTTGTTATCAAACATTTCATACCCATTTCGGCTTTAATATAGTATATGAGCGCTTAAATGCTGGAAAAATCCGTCCGTTTAAAAGAGCTTTTTGTCAAACGTGTTGGTCAACACACATTACAAAACAACCAATTTCAACCCATGTAAAATAAGTGTTTTTTTATGGCGGCAATCTTCAATATTAAGGGGCGTCTAAACGGGCCATATTTTACGGCAATTTGTGGCGGCACTATTGACAACTAATTGCTCGGCCAATAATGGCAATATGTCTGCAATTGTATGGTGCATGATCCAGCCTCCTAAACGGGCTACACAACCCGGCAACAATAAAATAGAGAGCGAATGAAACAACAACAAAATTGTCCGGGCAACAATGCGGAAAATCGATCGCTCAGCGTCGTCCGGCAACCTTCAAATCAATATTGGCGAGTACTGCCATGATGCCGGCCACAGCGTTGCCGCCCCATATTACCGTAAAAAATGGCCCGTTTAATCTTTATTCGTCATAAACATAAGTATTTGATCACACCTACACCCCGTAAGCCGTGTGCTACCGGCTTAAGAATAGTACCATCCCATCTCTTCTCGTGGGTGTCGTCAAGGCGACTAAGGGATGTCACTCCGGAGGACGGGCAGCAGCGTCCTCGAAGTACTTTAAAGCCTTACTGCGATCGCCAACCCGCTCGCCAAGCGTGGCGATTATGGCAATTACCGCCAGGATCTAATAGGTTCTACTGGGAAGACCCAGCAGTGATATGTACTCCAAATACTCAAAAAATCCTTTAAGTCGTTGTCCAGAGTTTTTAATGCCAAAAGTTATTACGGCATCGTTTCGCAATCGTGAGGTCGCGTGTTCGAATATTATTTATTATACTACTGACGTGAACCCACTCTTAATACAAGCCATTGAGCTTAGCTGGAGGGGTTAACAGGATTGCTAGCAATGTGGGACTAAAATTCCACATTGCTAGTTATCTTTTATTTGAGAAAAAAAAAAAAACAAGATACTCAAATGAAATTGGTTGATTTCATCGGTACCACAATACCAAGTTATTTCGTTGTCTGTCCGGTTGAAAATGAACAAAAACTATTAAGGTGATTCACGGCACATAACAATATTGATATATGTAATAATATAGTTTTAAAATATGTATTTGTTATTGCTTTGTATAAGTATTGTGTTTTTATAATTGTGTTGTTTCATATTTGTGGAATGAAACGGTGACGGAAATATTTTTCATTCTTTTAAATGTTGAAATTGTTTTTATACAGGGTGTAACAGAAAGGTGTGGTCATATTCAAGGGTTGGTATATGCCCATGATACTGAGTACACATACATAATTTTATCAAAATCGGAGTACCCTAAATAAAAAAATATTATTTTTTCATTCGTTTATTTATGAATGAAAATGTTATTAATTAAAAAAAAGTATGACTTATAGAGTTCTATGCCATAATAATCCAATCGAGTTTCGTACCAGGGGAGGTATAATTCTTATGCCACACGCCTTTCACTACTGAAGTTTGACTAAAGGAATATGCTATAACTAGTGTTGCCCAAATGCAAGAACAAGACGAGACTTAGCCAGTCTTGGTCTTGGTCTTGCGCCAATACACCTGGTCTTGGTCTTGGTCTTGGTCTTGCGCTCCCAGTCTTGGTCTTGGTCTTGGTCTTGCAGCAAGAGTCTTGCAAGTCTTGCAATTACCTATTAGTCTATTACTATTTATTAAAGTTTACTTTAAATCTTAGAAAAACGTATTAGAATTGGAACATTGTGAGCTTGAATTAACATAGCCATAGTAAAGATCAAGCAGATTAATAAGTAACTGAAGATTTGATAAGAAATTCGAAAAATCAACTGACCTATATGTCGTTTTCCATGGAAGTAACTGTTTCTTAATAAACATTTATGATTTATAAGCTTACATTTGCTAAAACATGTAAAAAAACAAATTAATTACAATAACTTGACTGTATTTTAAAGAACAATACTTATCTGTCTAGAAAGAGATTGAACCCTCAACTTATAAGAAATTTAATAAAAGAGTTTACGATTTATCATTTATTTGAATAAAAAATAAAATACAACACAAATCAACAGCTTTATCATTAGGTTATGATACTTTATATAATTTTTTTTGACCAAGAATTAATACAAAGTAACCATCTGGCTGACTCATCACTTAACCTATTTCTATGTTTTCTAATTACTAATGATGCTTTAGAAAATAACCTCTCAGCAGGTACTGAAGTTGCAGGTATTGAGAGAAAATCACGGGCCATTTTCGATAAAATCGGATACTCTGTCTCATGCGTCCTCCACCAATCTAAAATGTCTTCCGAGCTGGCAGTTCTTGGTTTTCTCAGGTACTCCTCCAACTCGTCTATCACTAAGCCTTGAAGACAAGATCCAGATGACGTCGAGGGACATTCATAGAGTTTATCAAAGTCTATTACGTCTTCATCTTCATCACATACTTTATTTTCTTTTTCTGGTAATTCCAGAGATTTGTTCAGTGAGTGTAGACTTTTATATTCTTCATAAAGTTCATTGAACTTGCGCAGACTTTCTGTTTTAAGTTGCTTCCCCCACATTGTCAGGTCAAAAGTCTGAGCCTTATGCCTTGGGTCTAAAATTAAAGAAGTACAATAAATCCAGTTGCTCTTCTTGTAATGTTTAAGCATTTTGTCTCGAGCTGCTTGGAAAGCTAGAATGAGCCTTTCATCCACTTCAGATCGATTAGGTTTCTCATCTAACTGTTTTACCATGGATTCAATTTTATCTAGCAAGAGATTGAATGATACAATGACTAGCGGTAATGTAACATATTTGTCTCCACCAAGTTTTGTACTTAAAAGTTTAAAGTTTATTAGAAATTTATGTAATTTTTCGAGTACCTGCCATTCATTAGCTGTGATTTGAAAATCATTTAATTCGGTGACAGAACTGCACAATATGTCAATGCCCGCTCTCACTTTTAAACCAAATCCAATCATATCATGTGTGGAATTCCATCTCGTTGGACAGTCAAGAATGGCATTTAGATTTGATGGCACGCCAGCTGCTTCACAAGCAGACTGAAACTTCTTCTTCACTATCTCACTTCTTTTTATTTTACTGGAAATACTGCGTAACTTTGTTACAGATGTACGCGAGTCAGCAATATTTGGTGCAGATTCTTCATCTTCCTCATCCTCAGTTTCGTCTGCATAGTCTTCGTACTGCTGATCTTGCGCGTTAGTGTCAGACTCACAGTGTAATGCTAAGGTCTTTAATAAATCTTGTACACCAAGGTTTAAAATGTGAGCAAAGCACCGGAAATGTTGATTGTCTGAATCAAAGTGTGGCGGCAGCTGTTTGCCCAGTTCATACATGAATTTGGTATTTGCAGTTGCGTTGTCGACCGTGATACCTTGTATTTTATCAATTATGCCATATTCCAATAAACATTCATGGAAAATCGTTGCAATATCTTCCCCAGTATGTCGACCGCGTGATGGTATAAAATCAAGAACTACAGATTGATACTTCCATGCGTTGTCTATATAATGAATAGTAACCCCGTAGTAACTCCTACCAGCAATTGACGTCCACCCATCAATGGTAAAAGACATTTTAGATGATAATTGTTGAAGTCGTTCCTTGAGATTCAATTGGAGCTCTTCAAATCGCTCTTTGACTTTCCTTCTAAGTGTAGACCTTTTAGGAAACACCATATTAGGGCAAATACGTCGAAAATATACTTGTGTAGCTTCGTCATCGAAAAATGAGAAGGGAAGATATTTTTTCACCACCCAATCAACTGTAGCTGTCGTGATGTTGTCACTGCTGTTTTCCGACTGAAACAAAACAATAAATCTTGTGTTATTAGGTTTGAGCGTATAAGAGGAGGAGGTTTGTTGTTGTTAAATCGAGAAAATCGTTAAATTGATATTTGTTATATTAAGGTTGCACTGTACTGTAATTTACCAAAATAAAGTACTTAGTTGTTACTGGCCGATTAACTGAAAATATGGGTGTTTATAAAAAATATTTAAGACGATAATTACATACTTAATATGTCGCACCCCTAGATGAAAACTGTGAAAACACCACTAACTCAAAAATACTTACGTAAGTTAATGGCGTTTTTGAAAGTATCGCATGAATAGCTACGCGGAGTTAAAATTCTTTTAACTGTTAAAAAAATATTCTTACCTGTCCACTTCCAGCGGTTACTAAAAAGCTTGTGATATCTCCACTTAATTTTGGTTTAACAGGAAGAAATATTTCTGATTCCTTTTTGTGGAAAGATATTAGATGTTTCCTTAAGCCTGAAGTGTTTCTGTTTTTCATTTTTATTTCAATCTTTTTATGTTGGCACAATTTACAGAAGGCAGTTTGGGATGCATGAATTATTTCGAAAAACTCCTCAAATTTGCTTTTGGGTCTTTTAGATCTGTGACTCAAACTCTCGTTACTCGGACTAGAATAATTTGAATCTTCGTCACTCATATTAAATTGTACACGTGATACGTTTTTAGAAAACAACGAGAATTAGTAAAAACAATTATCAAGTTAGACTCGAAGCACAGCTCAATTGGAAATGACTGGAATTAAAATAATTCCTTTATTTATAGTACGTTTCCTTGCTTTACCGCGCCGCCTCGCCACGTGCCGGCTCTATGAAAAGGATGCCGCCGCAAATCAAACAATGCCGCGTGCGGCGTACAAACACACACTAAATATTACCTACTTGTACAGACGCGACGCGTGAATAAAATAGAATTAGTGCCAATCACTATTCTTTACATATAAGTGAATGTTTTGGCGTACATCTATACTAATATTATAAAGCTGAAGAGTTCGTTTGTATGTTTGATGACAGAAGTTTTAAAATAAATAAATAAGTCCTGAACGTCACTATACCTCCAAAGTTACTATTCCTCGTGGACGAAGTCGCGGGCACAGCTAGTAAATACTTACTCTCATCATCTCTCTCAGAGATATTCGGGCTGGTAAGTAATACAAAACTCTTATCGCAGGCTTTTTATTTTATTAGTAGGTAAGTACCTACGCTTTTTATATTATTTTATTAGTTTTGTAGAATTTTTTTACACGTTTCAAGTATATTTAAAAGTGGCTACAATATTTATTAAACGGGTGATATTTGAACACTTTTTTGCTATTTTTTCTTGTAAAAACTTAAGAAATATAATGACTAAATGTACAATAATAGTACCTAAGTAATTAGTTTAAAACCATATAAGTAATCAATATTATAATATATACTTACTAGAATGAATTAATATGACATCTACTACCTATCCTTACCATTTTATCCTAATCATAATACTACTTGCGTGATCAGTATAATGTATTCATTTTCATTCTAAGCACTCTGAAACTTATTTATTCTTTGGAACACCTGTAGGTACTCTACTAGGAAATTATTTTGCATGAGTATACCTTCGCCCTATGGCGGCAATCAAATAGTGTCAAATGTTATGATTTCGGCGTGGCGGCAACGATTGTTTTAGATTTCAAAAGAAGCCGCCGGCGCGTGTATCATAACCATGTACTTCCGAAAAGCGGCAAATTTCTTTGAGAAGTAAGTACAAAACCTTTGATGCCGCATTATCAAAGTGCCGATGGTTAAAACATAACTATGCATGCACTCAGTTTGATTTTAATAGATATTTTTTTATTCGCTATGTTTATGGTATTAGTCGTAATGCGCATAGGTCCAGTTTTTCATATTCTTTGATACAGTTTTTTGCGTCTCATAGAATTCCTAAGCGTACCTACCTATACACCGAACTGTTACACCTAACTACTCAGTGAAATAGCGCTAAGTCCTAGCTGCAAGACGCAAGAGTCTTGCAGGCTATGTCTTGTTCTTGCTCAAGTCTTGCACGGTCAGTCTTGGTCTTGGTCTTGCTAAAAATACGCGGTCTTGTTCTTGGTCTTGGTCTTGCAAAAACGCAAGAACAAGACCAAGACTGCAAGACCAAGACTGAATTTGGGCAACACTAGCTATAACTATGTAATAATAATGCAACCAGCTACGGCACCATGGTAGGTGCAATACTGATAACATACCCTATCCGCGGCTGAAATTTGACCACACCTTTCTGTTACATCCTGTATACGTTCCTTCGGAGATTCAACGTGTACGCAAGCAATTATTGTAACTGATTAAATCCTTTTAACGATACATTTGTCTCGGACGAGTCGTTCTCATTAGATAAAGAATAACCCGACTGCTTAAAATTAATAACTAAAATATTTTGGTGCCGAAAATTCGCCATTTTATTTAAGTAGCTGTCCCGCGCAACTTTGTCTGCGTAAATTTTCCCCGTTTTTGCAACATTTCTCATTATTGCTCCGCTCCTATTGGTCGTAGCGTGATGTTATATAGCCTATAGCCTTCCTCAATAAATGGACTATCCAACAGTGAAAGAATTTTTCAATTCAGATCAGTAGTTCCTGGGGTTACCGCGTTCAAACAAACAAACTCTTCAGCTTTAAAATATTTGTATAGATAAAAAAGAACCATAATTGCAATTTAATAATTTAATAACTTAATCAGAGGAATTATCCTAAAATTTTTAGATTAATGTTTTGTGTGACATTAATATTCAAATTCAGTCAGTTCCAAATTTTTAGATTAATGTTTTGTGTGACATTAATATTCAAATTCAGTCAGTTCCACTTTGACGGTACCACATATGTAGTAATCTACCGATTAGGTACATTGATACTGCCACGCTGGCAAATACCACGTAAACAGTTAAGACTCATTCACACGTGCGTTTAGCGTAATACATTAAAAAACCGTTATAAAAATTTAACCAATTTCTTCTGACACAACTGTATATTCAGTTATTGACCGTTACGATTCCTGATTAATAAAGATTTTTAAAAGACGAGTCCAAATTGAAAAGGAATAGGTTATATTCGATTTGGGTTTAGAAGTACATATCTATACTAATATTATAAAGCGGAAGAGTTTGTTTGTTTGATTGTTTGTTTCGTTTGTTTAAACGCGCTAATCTCAGGAACTACTGGTCCGATTTGAAAAATTCTTTTTTTGTTGGATATCCCATTTATCGAGGAAGGCTATAGGCTATATAACATCGCGCTACGACTAATAGGAGCGGAGCAGCGACGAGAAATGTTGCAATAACGGGAAAAAATTACGCATATGAAAAAAGACAGCTAGTATTTAATAATTTATCAGAATTATCCTCAATATTAGAGATAATAATATTTTGATATGACAATGTTTAATACCGACGTGGCCCACTTCTACGATGGCGGTAGATAGGTAGATGAATTGATAATCTGTGTACGCTTCCACGTTGACAAATACCTACCACTTTGACAGTTAGGGGACGTTTACACGTACGTTTGAAATAACGATTATTTAAATAATTGTTATTTCGCACACAATTTTGTTATTTTGCACACGCGATATTGTTAAATATCGCGCGTACATTTTTGTATAATATTTTATGTTAATTAAAAATATTACTAGATACATACTACTAATTTGTTTACGTGTACCTCAAAACACAAAATCAAAAACCTTAGTCCGCCCAGCTTTTTTAAAACTAGCAAGCTTTACCATTGCTGCATTGCATTCGACTGCCTCTGTGGCGCGGTGGGAGTGTGTCCGACTGCTACGCAAGAGGTCGTGGGTTCGATTCCCACACGGGACACCACTTTGTGTGATCCACAAATTGTTGTTCCGAGTCTGGATGTTCTTTGTGTCCGTGACTTGTATGTTTATATAGTCCCCCGCGACACAGGGCTTGCACCCTACTGCGGGAGCCGTCATAAAAAAGAAAAAAAAAAAGAAAATATATATTGCTAGCTGTCGCTCGCGACTTTGTACGCATAAAAAATAAAAAAAAAGGAAACCTCATGAGAACATTTTAGCCTATGTACTACTCCAGACTATAATCTCTGTGGCAGATTTAATCCATATCCGATTACCCGTTGTGGCATGATTGAATAACAAACATCCAACCAAACATCTAAACTATCGCATTTATAATATTAGTACAGTAATACCCCGCTTTACGCGACCCCGTTATGCGCGGTTTCACTATAACGCGAATTTTTAACATATTGTATGTAGATATATAAGTTTGGACATATTGCAGAGTATAGACAATAATGATGATAGTGTTTTGACCCTTTGTCAAACAATTAAAAACAGTGTTGGGTGTTATGAACGTATTTTACAAGAACGTAAAAAAAACGCTACCCAAAAGACAATAGATGTATTTTTCCGTAAAAATAATTAATAGTATGTATTGCTTATAGTGTTCTTAGAATTAAAGTGATTGATTAAAATGATTCGTATTTTTTTGTACTAAATTTTGACTATGTTTAATCATGAACCTCGATATACGCGAATTTCAGGTAACGCGATTTTTTCCGG
This sequence comes from Herminia tarsipennalis, assembly GCA_945859575.2. Lineage (NCBI taxonomy): Eukaryota > Metazoa > Arthropoda > Insecta > Lepidoptera > Erebidae > Herminia > Herminia tarsipennalis. The sequence continues at coordinate 5,404,954 of OX243857.2, read as the reverse complement.
AACGTATCCCTCGTGTAAAGCAGGGTTTTACTGTATAGATTGTTTATTTCAAATATTTATAATAGCGTGTCGGTTTTATTTATAAGGCCATTTGTGTTTTTTTAAATTTTCTAATTATGTAAGCAGTTTTTTCCTTAAAAGTCATTTCGCATTTAAATGCCAGTAATCTGCATTTTCAAGCGCTTAATTTACCCTGTTATAAAACACTTATACACTATCGAATACATGTTAAAAATAAACTAATCTTTAATATTGACAGTTAATGTACCACATTTACAAATACTGTTTTGTTTCTTTTGTAGTGATCAATTTCCCATACCTCGTTTTACGTGTATAGCATTAGGAAATTACGTGTATAGCATTTTTCAAACGGCTTATTACTTTATTAAACCTCTTTAAATAGTCTGTAAATAAATACCAAAACATCAGATATACAAATTGTTGACACATAATGTACCACATTTAAAATAATTAATTGCATTAAATTGTATAAACAAAAACTGCCGTCAATTTTTACGAAAAATGTCGCCATTTTACAATGATTTTTGTATTACATAAAACTTATTTACAAATAAAATTAAATGGCAAAATACGCTTTGGCCTTCAATAAATGAAATTATGTCATTTAATTCATTATTGTATCACTTATTAAGGCCTAAAAACATAACTATTATCAATTCGAATTTTAAATTACTGTCCACAATGCGAAATGGCTTTTATACCGCGAGGGATATATTGGAAACTTTAAATATTATGAAATACATAGATACCTAAAACTAGTTCGCAAGATAGGCCGATGTGAAGTGGATACGAAATTTTTAATCCAATGTCAAGTATATAGGTAATGTCAATCGCTGTAGTGTTCCGTACTTATAGATGTCGAATACAGATAAACAGATTAAAAAGATTAAGGACTAGACAGACGTTTTATACTTACGATCTAAACCTACGATTTGTATTTTTGTACCAATTGACTTGGAACTTCGTAACAATGGGGATGTTGACTGTCAAGTCAAATCAGTCTCTTTTTATGAAAAAATGTCAAAACGGCAAGCCCTATAGAAATGTGTATGGTATAACAATCTGTGATGTCATAAGTTCCTATCGTCAAATCATTACTTTTAGTATTCGTTTTCATGATTTTTTATTAAAAAACTTGTTAAAATATAAAAAGACACTTATTTTCGGAGCATTTTAAGATCTACTTTTACCCGATTAGTATAATATAATTTACTTTTATTGTAGTCAACTACCCTATTATGACTTACTTAATGTAACTCGAAACTTACAAAACTATAATTTTCGCTTGTTCATTTGGATTTTTTAAACTGTCTCGGTATTGAGACGAATAAAACGAAAACGCATTCTAATCGGTCGAGCTATTTTCAAGGTTTTATATCAACGACTGCAATTGTTTTTTTTTTATAATTGTTCATATATCTACAGCAGGCATAGAAATGAAGTACAAATACACAATTGACTCAAATTCCATAAAGAATAACTAAGAATTTGAAACATGTAAACTACGGCACACTTGGAACTGATGCTTTATAACTATTTATTATACGGGAATTAACACGCATTGTTTACCTTAAAATTGCTTGACGTTTACCACATGAGACCACGGCCGGTGCAACCTGGTCGAAACGTCAAGCAGTTTTAAGGTAAACAAACAAATGCCTTAATTCCCGTATAATAAATAGTTATAACCATGCAACGCGAAAGTTTAAGTAGGTAGACGTTTTCAAACAATCGTTTTTTGATTTTATTGTATCCGATATTATGCGATGTATATTTACCTAAAGTGCAGGTGTTAGTTATTATGGAAAGCGCTTTTTTATCGACAAAATCTTTACCATTTTTCATTTCTTTTCTGTATAATGTACAAAATATACAAATATTTTGTAAGATATCCTTAACAAATAAATAAATAGTACTGAGTTCAATAAATAAAAAATATGTTAGGTATTTTAAGTATTTTTATATAGTACACCGCCCTTACCTTCATACTCTACATACACACATAGTTGATTGAGGAGTTATTTATTTATTTTAATTTTAATAAAAATATTCTTTGAAACCACTTCCATAAAATGTTAGTCGAAAATTGACTTTAGGTAAATTTGTAACCGATGATCCGATCTCTAGATGTATAATACATCTAAAAGTAACTCTGTCTGTCTGTTACGATTTCATGCTATAATCGCTGAGCCGATTTAGATGTAATTGGGACATATAATAATAGAAGACATCATTTCGAAAACTAGTAAAGAAATAATGTAAAGAAGTCGAGTGATTATTAGTACCGACTTTTAAGTCAATCCTGTATGTTTCTTGTATAATCATTCCACTATCGAATTATAATTCTAAACTGATACCAGTAAAAAATAGGTATCACAGACAGATATTGAGGAATTTGCGCAAATTGATTTCTTAGGGGTTACACTAGATCAACATATGAACTGGAAGGCTCATGTGGAAAAGTTAAATAAAAAAATGTCTAGTTACTGTTATGTTTTGTATGTAATTTACTGGGCAAATTCTACAAACGTTTACTCGTCGTTTGTGCATCAGAAAAAATGTTTCTGTTGCAATTGTTTGTCATTGCATGCCGAGCACCGACTCTTTAAGAATGGTCTTTAAAGAAAAAGGTTTTTTCACACTTACGGGTATATATATATATATATATATATATATATATATATATTGGAATAGGGTATTTGACTAAAGTCAAATAAGCCTCTTTTTAAGAAACGTCAAAAACGAGCCGCTCTGTACAAATTTGTATGGAATGCTAGCATATGACGTCACGTTTTCTGTGGTCAAATTATTTACTTTCAGTGTTTCTCTTTATGATTATAAATTATGTAATACGTTAAATTAATAAATGCACATATTTTTTAGAACACTTCATGACATATTTTTACCTGGTTATTTTAAAATATTTAATTTTGATAGTAGTCAAATACACAAATTGGGTATTTGACTACTATCAAAATAAAATATATAAAATGTAACTGACTTTTTTAATTTCAAATCAGACTCAAGATTGATTAAATATTCCTACTAAATATAAATACAATATAAATCTACTATCTACCCATTATTAATAATACAATTTACTTACGTAAAGAAATAATCTAAAGAAGTCACTCAAGGGGGAGTGATTATTAATATCTAATTTTAAGTCAACCCTGTAAATTTCTTGCATAATCATTCAACTATCAAACTTTTGAATAACAATGATTCTACATATCTTTATTTTGAAATACATAAGATATTGATCTATCCCTCTTACCTAGTTCCAAAGTCATTGATCTTGGTCCATCAAATACGTGACTGATAACATAAGTGTCCACGTTATCTAAACAGTTGTACCTATCTCGTTTTTTAGAAGATCTTGTTTGACTGACAGCTGACATATTGTTTTCAATATTGAGTACCGAGATGTAAAAAGCACTTTATATTATCTTTATCAGTTGATGTTGTTTTGACGATTCTGCAAGGTTGACTAGGACGTTTTGACTAGTAGTGGCGTTGGGTGTATGGTGTATGTTATCATTCATATAAAGCGCCTGCCGGCTAGTTCGATAACATCTGCAAGATACCTAAATGTTAAAGTCAACTTTGTGTGTTATTCTTATTATTATTAACTTATTACTTAAAGCCCATTTTGAATTAACGCTTGATTTTCAGTATCACATTAATAGTTACGCCTGATTTATGTATTAATAATAATAATAAGTTTATTTGGATCTTACAACTTTATGGAAACGATAATACCTGTAGTAGTAAATTACTGTGTGGAAGATACCAATGCCCCTTCCTAAGAATAAAAGTGTTTAAAATTAGACCTTAAAACTAGTTACAGTTAGTACTAACTTACAGTTAGTTTTTTAATAGAGTGGATTAGAAGACATTATTGAAGATTTATAATAATAGTATCTTGGGACAACTCACACAACGTCATCTGATCCCAAAATAAGCAGAGCTTGTACTATGGCATGATTATCTATACTAATATTATAAAGCGGAAGAGTTTGTTTGTTTGTTTGTTTAAACGCGCTAATCTCAGGAACTACTGCTCCGATTTGAATAAAACTTTTTTTGTTGGATAGCCCATTTATCGAGGAAGGCTATAGGCTATATTACATCGCGCTACGACTGATAGGAGCGGAGTAGCGACGAGAAATGTTGCACAAACGGGGAAAATTTACGCATACGAAGTTGCGCGGGACAGCTAGTTATTATTATATGGCAACCAGACAACACATACATATCTATACTAATATTATAAAGCGGAAGAGTTTGTTTGTTTGTTTAAACGCGCTAATCTCAGGAACTACTGGTCCGATTTAAAAAAAACTTTTTTTGTTGGATACCCCATTTATTGAGGAAGGCTATAGGCTATATAACATCACGCTACGACTAATAGGAGCGGAGTAGCGACGAGAAATGTTGCAAAAACGGGGAAAATTTACGCATATTAAGTAGCGCGGGACAGCTAGTTATAGATTAAGTTTTATCCTACGGCCTTCGGCTTAGCAGTCAGGGTCACTAACCACTAGACCAACAGGACAGACTATTGGTCCAAAATAATAGAAATGATTGGTTTAGGATTTGCGTGAAATAATCTTTATTTAATACAAATTAGACCGATTTGGTCCAAAATAATAAAAATTATTGGCTTAAGAAAGAGAAAAACCCAGTAGAGTGTGTCCCCAGCCTGCACTCCTGCTCGCTTAGATTCTGAAGGCAATTAATCACACCAGATGACGTTAAGTTTATTCCACTACAGCCATTTAGGGCGCATAGTCGACTTCATGGTCAGAATAAACTAGTAGATATCCTATAAGGAAGAAAGAGGTGGCACAGTACATCCTCTAGGTCGCAGCGACTTCCGGCCGCATTACCCAGACACAATAAAATCAACATTGTCACAAAATTAATAATATTGATTTAAATCTTAACAGTTTTCCGCGTTAAACGGTTTATATTACGTTAGATATGCAACTTAATAGCATTTTAATGAACCTGGTTACGTCACGCGTGATTATAGTCGTTCGTTTTGTTAATATATAACCACAAAACATCGAGAGTACAGAAGGTAATCTCCATACAGCTCTAGCAATGCACACATCACTGACCTCTATTATTACTAGTACACTGGTCTGGCTACCCTGTACAAAGTGAAAGTAATTTCAAATGCCGAATCCAATCAGTCCTGTTTTAATTTTTTTTTGACACTTATAACAAATGATTGTTGCATTAACACACGTATGGACTTCCATTTGATTTCATCCAAATAAAGGAGCTCTTGTTGTTTGGCGGAAGCCCGTCCAGCGTCCTAGTATTATAAGAGGTCAGTGGCACACATAGACATCGTTCAATCAATCAGGCCGTATCGGTCCACTGCTGGACCTACACCTCTCCTAGTTTACGCTAAAGCACTCGGTCTACCGCCAAACGCCTCCAATACATTCCAATGCTCACGGACACGGTATCTAGGGGCCACCATCGGTCTTGCGAACAAAGTTCTCTGTAGGTACTACAGGATTGCCAAATCCTAATATCATCATCCCTCTAAATTAAAAACTAGAAAACCACCAGTAAAACCCGCAACAACACTTCGTTAAAAACCCCATTCCACTAATTTCCACCAAAATTATGGAGGAAAACCATGCAACCGTGGGTCAGTAATTCCGTGAACGATGTCTATCACCCGTATTCTAAAAGGTTTCCTTAAAAAAATCTTAGCTCGACTCCACCTCACTCAAGTAAAATACGTATTCTTAGTGGCAATAAATCTCCTCCACTTAAGTACTGTCAGTCGAAACATTGTCAACATTTAAGGTGGAGAATTAATTGTTGAACTCAAGGTACATCGGGACATACCATAAACCTGAGTCCAAGAATTATCAATCAAACGTTTTAGGATATGGGTGTTAGTGTGCGTTGCTCGAGTAAGGTACTTACGCAGAGTACCTTCTGCACTCTTCGTATTTTGTGATACAACAACATAGATGTTACTATTCTTTTGTGTATAATAGAAACAATGTTACTATCGCGTTACTGCGTGTTAAAACAAAACGTGAGTGACTAATTAGTTTCTTAGTTCATTGATCTCATTGTACGTGGTTAATCACGCGTTAGGATTAATATTGGATTGGTGATCTTTTAATTTAACAAAGAGATACTATTTGAGATGGATCGACTTTTGACTTTGGCTGGCTGACTAGCCAATTGGTTATACAGTAAAATTGGTAAAAGCTCTTTACTCACGGGGTGTATGTTCCGTAAATATGACTCGAATACTTACTGAAACCGTGAATATGGAATGGTAATGTATATGGGATTATAGGGGATTAGTTCTAGGTGGCAAAATAAAAAAAAATATAAAAAAAATCTATATAATTGAAGTTTATGACTATATTGATTAATTTATTATCGTCAGGCTTAGGCAATAGATAAGCGGCGATATTCTAATGGCTAAGGCACCGGTCTCGCAATCGTGAGGTCGTGGGTTGGAATCTTACCCATTATAATGGGTAAGATTCGAACCCGCGACCGATGTGAACTCACACCTAACACAAGCCATTGAACTTAGCTGGAGGGTTTAACAGGATTGCTAGTAAGGCGGGACCACAATTCCACATAGCTAGTTATTTTTTATAAAAATAAAAATACAACGGCTATAGCATTTTACAACATATAGTTGTAATAAGGTCTGTTTACTTTTTTCAGCCCATTTGCCGACGCGCTAAGAAATAATACCGAATCATTTTTATTAACATGTAGAAAATACAAAAAACCTAAATTCAAATATACGTTCAGTATTTATATATAAACGTTGAATTCAATACCGTTCCTTGACATAGACCGACAGTTTGTAATATATCATTATAATTATGATAATGATAACCTATGTGCTAAATTTATTAGCTACGTGAGGTCACCACAACCGTTTGTTTATTAGTTAAGTATTTGTTTATATCAATTACATGTTATTGCATTTAATTGAGGTTTTAGGTCGCATGCGTTTTCTTAATATATATTACTACGATTTGATTTGATCAAACAAATGTGGTAATGGAGTATTTTTTCTTGCAATAAATTGCAGGAGTTTTCAGTATGACGTACAAAATACTTACAAATTAGGGGAGGGGTCATTCCATATGAAAAATATCAAATTTGAATTAAAAAGCGCGCTGCATGATTTTCGATTTTGATGAATAAATTAGCTGATGATTATGTCTGGTAGGTATCTTATACCTAAAACCACAGAGATTATATTTTTCAACAACAAAATTTTTTTTTACAATGGTCAATTAAAATGGTCGATTTCAGGTTCAGCTTTGATGGGTTACAGTTTTTTTTCTATTACACAAATTGTGATCGTTATTGATGTATTGTACAGACCAATTAATTAACTTTAAATAATTATTGTATTTTTTTATTAATTTAAACACTTTGTGCGATCCACAAATTGTTGTTCCGAGTCTGGGTGTACTTTGTGTCCGTGACTTATACGTTTGTAAAGTCCCCCGCGACACAGGGCTAGTACCCTATTCAGGAAGTCGTGTTTAAAAAAAAAAGTTAATGATGGACAATTAAACTTTCGTAAAAATTGGCAGAGGAGCCATCTGTAAATCAGGAATATCCGCTAGATTTTACCTAGACAATCATCTTCCAATTATTTCATCAAAATTGGAAACCTAGCAGCGCACCCCCGTTGGTATTTTCATATGGAATTACCCGGAGCGAAAGTGCCGCCATTTTGGGAAAAACCGTTTCGGCCTATATCTCCGTAACCGTACACTTGATACACACTTTTTTTGTTTTTTTTGTTTTTTTTTTTTTTTTTGTTTAAGAATAGGGATAACTAGCAATGTGGCATTGAGCCCCACATTACTAGCAATCTTGTTAACCCCTTAATCCCTCCAGCTAAGCTCAAAGTAATTGTAAATATTTTGTATACTGAACCTATCTATAACAATAAATAACTCCTGCAATTTAGTGCATTATAGACAAGAAAAAATCCTCTATTGCCTGTACTAGATCCTTTACTTTCATATTTTTGTTAGAAACCGGCTTTAAAATCATCTTCATCAGAAAACATCGACAAAAATAACAATGAAAATATTATAAATATCGATACTGAAAATGTCAATGAAAATATTGAAAACATCAATACTGAAAATGCCAATGAAAATACTGAAAATGTCAATGAAAATATTGAAAATGTCAATAAAAATGTTGACAACATCGATACTGAAAATGCCAATGAAAACATTGAAAATAATTTGGACCCTGGAAAGCAAGTTTCAATTGATGTAAATATTGTGAAATTTTTATTAAAGTGTGATCTTACGTTTGCAAACTTTACTATGGGTGTATTTCCTACTTTTAGCTCTTTGTTAAAAGAGCTTCGAGCTTCTACGTATTTTTATATTTATTTATTTATTTTGGGAAGCCTAACAAACACATACCATTATAAAAAAACTGTAATTTTGGTAATTACAAATTAAATATAATTCTAGTATTTATCAGGGCTCGGATCCGTAACTCTAAACAATTATATAAAGGTTCTATTATTTATTGTGTGTGTGTGTGGTGTGGACACGGGACTCTGTGGCTTTGACCTTAAACTACCGGAGAGTACAAAAGACAAATCTTCACAGAAAACGCTTTTGACGCCCGCAAATTACACTACCGTGAGCGATGCCTATGTGCCGTAGCTCATGAAAATGGAGTCGTGGAACACGTCAAACCAGTGACAAAGCGAGTGCTTCGAGTGCGTTCGTCGAGAACGTTTACTATGAAGCTTGCGTTCAGTGTGCGAGTTTGTTTTACGTTAACGCGATCGATACGTTAAGAACGTTTGACGCTCCTATTGGTCCGCTCTAAGCTTCTTTTTTAAAAATCTTTATTTATTTTAGAAACCTTTAATAAAATGTGATTGGGTCCATTTTAATCTGATCTTAATAGCTACATCTTAATTTTAAATAACAAATAAACTAACATAGCCTCTGGTGAAGACATTGGTTTAGAGAGAATTACATTAAATAAACCTACATCTAATTTATTTTAATTAAATTTACTTATTAGGCACCTCCTTTCTTTTTCCAAGAGATGATGAGTGTCTTCAACTTTATTACAAATTGTGCAATTCGGCGAATCAACTTTTTTCATAACAAATTCAAAAGCTCCTAATGGCATGTGCTCAGAATGAGTTCTGAAAGCAGTTACCAAAATGCTTCGGCTGATTTTAAAGTCACTAAACCATAGGATATGATGAGGTTCTCATTGTATGTTTTTTACTACATGCCTTTAACCTTATGGCCCGCTCCAAGCTCTTTTAACGCGGTAAACGCTTCGATCGCGTTGACGTAAAAACAACTCTCACTCTAGGCACTGTACTCTGATATTCTGTGGTTACCTGGTTCTACTTTTTTAAGTCACTCGCTGTAATTCATGTCGGGCGCAGAGTACAAGGTCATCAGCAGATTCATGAATTCCACTTTTGAAGGAAACGATGAGCTCACAACGCCATAAAGCAAATAGCGTCTATTCTGACTAACTAGAGGAGTCCACTGGCTAAGTTGAGTTCTTGGCGCGTATTTGTTTTGTACGTATACTTACCATGAAGAGGGCTATTCTAAACTGGCAATTGGCAATTCATGTCACCAATTCGCCAGTTTAGAATCTCTACCAAATTTTGGCGGACGTTTTGGCTGTCTTGCAACTATACTTCTCACTCCTCGTGGACCAGACACAGGAATACAGGGATTGTATCGAAAATTCATATAAATAAATGTACTTTCAATTCAAAACGTAAGGAAGTCTTGCAATGAGAAGCTAGAGCTACTAGTCCGAAACGGATTCTCTATACTATAACTACAGACCGCAGTGAGGTTGGCAGCTGCAACCTGCAGCCACGCAAGCAGAACACGACCTCAAGGCCAGCCAGTACGGCGATGGACTGTAGCTGCTGACCACAATGCGGTCTTCGGTTGTGGTCTGCAGTCCGTCTCGCACTAGGTACTTCTCCCACCGCCGGCGAGTAGCTCGCTTTCTCGCCGTTGGTGGATCAAGTGCCTTACTTTTGTCCAATCATAATTTAAGTCCGATACAAAAAAAAAGTTTAATAGGTTCTCTTAATAAAAAATCGCAACACACATCACAAAATGTGTAGGTCTTGAATCAGGTTGCCTCGCCACTGCTGCGTCCCCTATTGCCTCAGCGTCCCTCGGGCATGGCCGCCCTGAGTCAACCAGATACGTCCATCCCAGAACCGGTATTGTTATTGACAAGCGATTAGGCTATGTATAAAGTATATTTCTTTGCCTCTAGTGAAATTGTAACTTCTAAAATTAAATGCTTAGTTGTACACACTGACTATTACCTAGTGTTTATTTTTTGTTAGAATTGTGATGCGAAGTTATAATACTCATGGATTGTTTTGCGCTTTGAACGGCTTGTACTGATTTTAGTCATAAGTTGAGCCATCTTTCGATCAAGCTTGGTGCTGATCGAAAGATGGCTGGATGATGGATTTATAAAGGGAAGAGTTATTAACCTGATTTTAAACAAAAAAATATTTATCATTAAATACTATACCTACTAGTCGGTGATAGCTGCTTAGTCGCCGTCTACAAATGATGGCTGGTTAGTCGGCTCTACCGACTACATCTCTAAACCCTTTTCACTAGAGGCACAGATTTAACAAACATATATATACTTTATACATAAACTCTAATTGCTTCGGAAGTAGTTTCTTTGTTTTTTCAAACTATTTTGAGTACTATTAGGTCTCATTGTTTCACAAGCTCTCTCTACAATTCGGGTTACAAATTTGTCTTACTAACGGTTTTACTATCCATAAAATGGATACTATTAAACTTCTACTAGGGTTACTAATTCTATCATCACGTCGAAAACTAAATACTGTCCTATTATTGTGGTCTTAAATTGGTCGGTGTTGAAATTTTTCAGTACTGTCAATATCGATAATATCTTTTGGAAATTCTATGTATATATAATACGGGTTCCCTAGAACAAATTTTAAAATGATATATGTATATCAAGCTAGAATTGCCATGGTAGCTTCGTTTTGACGAGACGCCCAACTTTATGTATACAACTATTATCCCTATATTCCTTTATATTAAACTATTATCCCCATACATCAACATAGGCTGCAGTTAGTTTACCAACCGCAAATAAAATTGTTATTAAAAATGACTTATTATGGAACGATTATGGGTCTTACATGTGCTAAGTGCCATATAGCGTGTAGCAACAGCCATAATCGTTGCATCAGAAAAAAATATAAAAAATGATTTACGCTTGGTAAATTAATCGCGGCCTATGTTGATGTATAAGGATAATATATCACTGTTTTTTTTTGGAAGTATTTTTTTTTTCTTTTTGTAATTATTTATAAGTTACAACTAAATAAGACTGTATGTGAGGGAAGGAACTGTCTCCTGAGATACAAGTTTTTAACTTAGTTCAGGAGGCAGGGCTTCTATTTTAAAAGTGTAACCAAAGAGCGAATAAAGATTTATTATTATTATTAATAGCTTTTCAACGGCAAAGTTAAGTTTGTCATCTTTAACACCTGTTTTTTTTTCTCTAACGTACCACTATATAAAGTGGCAGCTACCACGGTAATTCCAGCTTTTTTTATATGTTTAGCTTGATATGTATTATTTTAAAATTTGTTTTAGAGAACCCGCACTAATAATAAAATACCTAAAGTTGACATGCAATACTATCGGTCATTGTGCTATTGAAAAATTTAAATAGCATCGACATCAACACCACTTTCTACTATGTTATGATTTAAAACCATTTCCTGTAATTAGTATTGTGTTAATTGTATGTAAACCTCTTCTGCACTGTTTCATGTTTTGAGATAGTTCGTTTGTTTATGTAGGAGGAAGAAGGCACTTGGAGTGAAAACTTCAAGTCCCATCATGACAGCAAGCCGAGGGGCAACGAGGCCGTGTCTTTGGACTTCAGCTTCCCTGATGTGGATCAGGTTTATGGTGAGTTGTGTTTTAATTTTCACACGCAGTCTTCTGCTGGGCATAATTTATACTCCCTTATCATTTACCGTAATCCCGCGTTTACGTACTATGGTGTCCTCTATTTTATTTTAGTTATTTAAAAAGGTATAAACATCCATATACGAAAATAAAAAAAAATTTTTTTTTTTTTTAATGATAACTAGCAATGTGTGAAAGAGTCTCACATTACTAGCAATCTTATTAACCCCTCCAGCTAAGCTCAAAGGTCTGTGTTAGGAGTGGGTTCACGTCGGTAGTGTAATGGGTAGAATTCGGACCCGCGACCTCAAGATTGCGAGACCGATGCTTTAGCCATTAGGCTACCGCCGCTTCATTATTGTGAAACCAGTCTGTCAAAATGTAACCTTCTCATTGGATTAAGGGTTCCTAAAATTTACTAGGTTGTTCGGGGTTCACTTAATACACCATAAATAGATTCTGAAAAATTTATCGATCAGTTATTTTTTATGTAATTGTGGGCGTATATATTTCAATTAATTACAGTATAGTTTGTTAAAACTTATATGTTGTTTTCCGACGTTATTGTACTACACGTGCTTACACGTGGTTCGTTTAAAAGTGATTTTAGATAACAGTATATTGAAGTACAACAAAAAAATGCCATACTTTATATTGTACTTGTCATTGTAAAATAAGCCTTTGTTACAGTTTCATACATAATGATTTTTAGAGTTCTGTAATAAACACGGAGCACTTATAGTTTCGCTATGGCCATACGTCTGTATGTCTGTCCCCAGGTTAGCTCAGAGACCCTTAGTACTAAAAAGCTGTAATTTTTACATGGATTGCATATTACATACGCCTACATGTGGTGAGGTAACTAAACTGAGAAAGCAAAATAATTTAAATATGAAAAGCGTGTGAGAGACAAAACAATCGTACGCTAGTAGTATCTACACGCTAGTAGTACCTACAGAAAAGAGACAGTTATTGGTCGCACAGTCGCGTTGTCTCTTTCTAGAGTATTGTTAATTTTGTGAGACTATGGCTCAGTCCAGTCTCTATGCTTATGGTATAGGTAATAGTTAAATTTCAGTTTTATATGTTGCCATTTTTGTCCGTCAGGTATTCCCGAGCACACAGATAAGGTAGCCCTCCGTACAACAACGTCTGGTGAACCTTACCGTCTGTACAACTTGGATGTGTTCGAGTATGAACTTGACAGTCGCATGGCCATATACGGTGCTGTGCCTGTTTTGTACGCTCATGGGTGAGTCGAGAATCCATTACTTAAGGGGGCATTACACTGATAGAATTATTTGTTTAGCGCTACGTACACAGCGACAGGATCGCCGGCTTCGCTCTTCCGCACACAACCATTAGTTCACAGTGCGCAGGAGCGCAGGTCAAAATAAAGTAGAATATTCGTTCGTACATATGTTAGATTACGAACGCCATGACTATGACAATACGAAAATGCTCGTTTTTGCATTTTTCCGCAACTTCAAGATTTATTTGCGGGACTCTATTAAGACATATCCTTAAATTTCTTTATTTCATCTACTAGAAAAACTCTTTGACTAGTGACACAATTTTTTTCGTGTTCTAATATTTAGGTTTTCTATATAAATTTTTGAGAGAGCCGAACCCTCTTTCGCGTAATCTACCCTTAATAATAGCTGCGGCCTGCGACTTAATCGAAAAAATTGGTAACATAACTCTTAACTGATGTCGGTTACGGTCGCCAATCTCATTAGAGATTAGCCGACTACGAAGGAGATATTATGGTGCACAAGTGTATACGCAAACATAAGTGCACTTTCTATTCCCTCGCTCTATTTCGGAGAGAGATTGAACATCAACACATAAGTCGAACTCGTGATCATAGGGCGTTCCTACGCCGTTAATCTCTGCGTTGCCTTTCACTTTAATTTAGTTTTATAGACTATATTTTATTGAATTGTAAACATTTTTTTTTTTTTAATTATTATAATATTTGGCCTAGTAACATAGTCCAGATAGGTGGTTCGATCCCGGCCCTGGTTTGGCTACGGAAGTCTTGGAATATTACAGTAATTTTTATAGGCATTTGTTGCCAATTACTTTATATATACAATAATTGCATTTTTTTTTCGATTTATTGTTCCGATTGATTCTGGCATTCGATTCCTGGGTCTGGACTTCAATTTTTCTTTCTTTAAATAAAAATGCAATTAATGTATTAATAAAGCAATTGGCAATAAATGCCTATAAACATTACTATAATTGGCACAGTAGTATTCAGTCACTCAGTTTTTTGAAATATTAATATACTAGCTGTGCCCCGCGGTGTTTCCCGCGGTTTATGCCTAGCCTATGTGTTATTCCAGGGTGTCAGCTAACTCCATACCAAATTTTATTAAAATCGCTCCAGCCGTTTAGACGTGAAGAAGTAACAAACTTACACACTCACATACTCACAAACTTTCGCTTTTATAATATTAGTGTGATATGATAAAATTTATCAGTTTTATTATGTTATTGGAGCTTATTTAAAAAAGAAAAAACTAATTAACTTATATTTTCTTTTTAGAGCCAAGCACACAGCGGGTATTTTCTGGCACAACTCGGCTGAAACCTGGGTGGATGTGGTCAACTATGCTGACAGCACTGTAGTCTCTTCGCTTATGAACCTCGTCACTGGCGGTCAAAAGAGGCGTGTTGATGCCCGGTAAGTTAATATTTTGTAAACTGACGATGTCCTTGTTGATCGGAAACTGACGACGCCGTTTATAAACCGACGACTTCGTTTTTAAATTGACGATGTCATTTATAAACTGACGAAACCGTTTGTTAACTGACGACTCTCGTTTGTAAACTGGCGACGCCATTTATAAACGGACGAATTATAGATTTTTTTGACTGACTGATATATCAACTTACAGCTCAAACCACTGAACGGAATCGCTTGAATTTTTTGCACATATAGTTAGTGTGACGTAGGACAAAAAAATGCTATACGCTGATACGTATTTTCTATTGAAAATTTGGATAGTTTTAATCTAAGTTAATCAAGTTTTGAACATAATATTTTTTTAGCGTAAACGTCCAAGAAATAGATGTAATAAAAAGTGAACCATATGCATATGCATTAAAGTATATTATTACTAGACAAGTTTCTGTCGTGTATAGCTAAATGTGCCCAATGATGAGAACTCATACCGGAGGGGGGGCTGTCGTGTTCTGTGTCGTCTGACGTCATCGCTGTGACGTCACAGCTGTACAGCTGCGTAAGCGGTGAGGACACGGCGGCAGTTGCCCTGTGACCTAACGATTATGAGAGCTGAGGGCTTATTGTGATCACGATATAAAAAACCAAAAAGATAACCAACTCTGTCGTATGCACCTAGCTTAGTCGTACTATATAGGAAAGATGTGGTCTAATTTTCTTAATTAGTATACCCGTGTGTATAAATACGACAAAGACAGAATTATTCAATTTGGTGCCGTCATTCTGAAGTTCATTTTTATTCATATGTATGTATGTATATTTGTTCTCAGATTCATTTCGGAAGCGAATGTGATCGATGTGTTCATTTTGATGGGAGACAAGCCTAAGGATGTATTCCGTCAGTTTTCTACCCTTACTGGAACCGCCAATCTGCCACCCGTAAGTGTTTCACAATATACAGGGTGTCTCACGGCGATGTCACATGGAGGGAAAGTACCTTACATATTGTAGATAGAACATGTTACTGAAAGAAGGCTTTATATAGATTTTAAAAATAATTCTAAGTACATTGTAAGATTTTTTAATAATTGCCTGTTTGGACCAGGAGTTGAAGCCGCAAAATGTGAAAAAAGAAACTGCCTGTATTTTTATGATCGAAAGGGTTGAACATTACATTTTTTTTCTGAAAAACCAATTTCTACCAAGCGGGCATATCCATATATATATAAAAAAAAAGTGCAAATTCCTTGCAAATATGAAACTTATGGCTTAGTTTAGAAGTTTGAATTTCCTCTGGCACAGTGTGAAATACGCTTCTGCGTCGTCCTATTGGTGGAGTTCAGGCAATACCTAATATAAGTTGTAATTAATTAGATTTTACTTATCTTTTAGAATCATCAATAGCCTATATTATACCTTTTGTAATATTTTAAGAATTACGATTTTTATTTTGTATTTACTGGCCAATTGTTTGTATCTATTTATTTGTAAAAGAATGTTTTATTTATTTTTTTAATTTGTTTTTCCAGAAATTCTCTCTGGCATACCACCAATCTAGATGGAACTATGTAGACGAAGCGGACGTGCGAGCTGTCGACGAAGGATTCGACACCCACGATATACCTGCTGATGTTGTATGGTTGGATATCGAGTACACTGATAGGAAGAAGTGAGTCTTATTTATATAGATATAAAGTTTATACTTGCTAGTATACTCAATGATTATCTAAAATTATGTACCAAATGAAATAACGTGTATGCTGACTAGACATCAAGCGCATAGACAGAAAGTAGTGAGTCGTATGTGTAAAGCAATAAGGTGCATTTTTGAAATAATGGAAATGGAGGCCTGAGTAGGCCTAGGCTTATTTTAGACTCCAGATCTCATACAAATTACAAAACTTTTTATTTTATACTACGAAATGAGTCTGGTCACAGGTCGCGCGTCACGCGTCGTAATACAGTATCAGTGTCACCCAAATCCTTGTTTGGCAAAGATCTGAATGTCACCGCACTACGCTCCTCATTTGAGACATTAGTTTGTAAACTATTTGCCCCGTAATTACAATTGCTAGTGTCTTTCAACCGAAACACAGTGATGCGATAGCTTTACTATTTCACGTGTGACGGTACCTACATACATAGGAGCGGAGCAGCAATGAAAAACGTTGCAAAACAGGGGAAAATTTACTTAGACGAAGTTGCGCGGGACAGCTAGTGTCAAATATATCCTTTCCGACCCTCTGCTCCCCTGAGCTGCTCCCCCAGGGAGGACGATGGGATTTTTTTGTAAGAACGTGTCCCCAACGCTCTCGTTGGGATTTTTTTGTAACAACGTCTTCCCAGCGCTCTCGTTGGGATTTTTTTGTAACAACGTCTTCCCAGCGCTCTCGTTGGGATTTTTTTGTAACAACGTCTTCCCAGCGCTGTCGTTGGGATTTTTTTGTAACAACGTCTTCCCAGCGCTCTCGTTGGGATTTTTTTGTAACAACGTCTCCCCCGCGCTCTCGATGGGATCTTTTTGTAACAACGTCTCCCCGCTCTCTCGTTGGGATTTTTTTGTAACAACGTCTCCCCGCTCTCTCGTTGGGATTTTTTGTAACAACGTCTCCCCGCGCTCTCTTTGGGATTTTTTTGTAACAACGTCCTCTCAGCGCTCTCGTTGGGATTTTTTGTAACAACGTCTTCCCAGCGCTCTCGTTGGGATTTTTTTGTAACAACGTCTTCCCAGCGCTCTCGTTGGGATTTTTTTGTAATAACGTCTCCCCCACGCTCTCGATGGAATTTTTTTGTAACAACGTCTACCCCGCGCTCTCGTTGAAATTTTTTTGTAACAACGTCTCCCCTGGGGGAGCAGCTCAGGGGAGCGTAAGGAAATATATAGCTCTAGTACCCAAATCCATCAATAGTTATATTATTGAGACCGGCCGTTAATAATTACGTGAACTGTGTATCTGCTCAAAACAAAGTAATTTATTGAGGTAAATAACTTAACAATATTTTTTAAACTACAGGTACTTTACATGGGACCCTCTGAAATTCCCTAACCCCTCTGAAATGGTGGCCAACCTGACAGCCAGAGGTCGCAAGTTAGTCGTGATCATCGACCCTCACATCAAGAGAGAGGCTGGCTACTTCCTACATGAAGACTGTACTGAGAAAGGGTATTATGTGAAAGATAAGGATGGAAAGGATTATGAGGGTAAGTTGTTTTTAATTTATGTATAACTAGGTTTCGCTCGCGTCTCCGCTCGAGTGGATGTCGGTTATCACGATAAAATCTATCATATGTCCTTTCCCGGGACTCAAACTATATCCATACTAAATTTGATCCAAATAGGTTCAGTGGTTTAGGCGTGAATACGTAACAGACAGACTGAGTTACTTTAAGTATTAAGGGGGCATTACACTGAGAGAATTGTTTATTTAGCGCTACGTACACATCAACACGATCGCCGGCCTCGCTCTTCCGCACTTATTCACACCATTACTTCACAGTGCGCAGGAGCGCAGGTCAAAATAAAGTAGAATATTCGTTCGTACATAAGTTAGATTGCGAACGCCATGACTATGACAATACGAAAATGCTCGTTTTTGCATTTTTCCGCAACTTCAAGATTTATTGCGGGATCATATTAAGACATATCCTTAAATTTCTTTATTTCATCTACTAGAAAAACTCTTTGACTAGTGATACAATTTTTTTCGTGTCCTAATATTTAGGTTTTCTATAAACATTTTTGAGAGAGCCGAACCCTGTTTCGCTTAATGTACCCTTAATAGTTGACCGATTATTCTAATTTGCCTTTTTGCAACTAAACTAATATCTGGTTTAATAAATATACAGGGTGATTTTTAATATACTAGTAACCACTCGTGTCTTCTTCACATAACACTAACTAACTTTGTAATATCAGTTTTGGAAAATATTTAATACTAGCTGTGCCCCGCGGTGTTACCCGCGTTTTATTAGCCTATGTGTTAATCCAAGGCGTCAGCTAACTCCATACCAAATTTTATTAAAATCGCTCCAGCCGTTTAAACGTGAAGAAGTAACAAACATACACACTCGCATAGTCACAAACTTTCACCTTTATAATATTAGTGTGATGATCACCCTTAATAACCTACCACTTGTTTAACAAATTATGACCTAAACCACCTACAGACTATTTTGCTGGAGTAAAATCGTTGTTTATTGTGAGGTTTAGGCCCTAAACCTATTACAGAAACATTGATTTTACTCCGAGGTCTCTCAGATGTGTAGAAAATGGTTGTGTGACTAAAGTAGGCGGTGACGAGTTAATCAGTAATATGTATTTAAAATATATATATATTAAGTTATTTGGTGTAATGTAATGAAGCCAAGAGTGGGAGGTTGTTAGTATTTTAAAAATCATCCTGTATATAAAGTTTTATTTGAACCTTACCAAGGTCAATTCGATCGAAACGTCGGGTAAATAAAAGGTTCGTACCTTTAAATAATTCACGCGATTAAATTCCGAAATATATCTAATAACTATAACTTTATTTGTTTGATTTTTTTTTGTGTATTTCTTAAAACAATGTTAGTATTTTACTTAATTTATTATTTGTTAAATGTAAGGGCCTTTTGTAGTGAAAGCCTCTTCCAATTTATGCCAGCATTCTTTCTCGCGTCGCTCTAGACCAAAGTGGCCCAGCTACTTCTGTTGGGGATTACTCTGACATAGTTTAATCCCTCTAACCCCCATAACTCCCCAGGTTGGTGTTGGCCCGGAGCTTCATCGTACATAGACGTGTTCAACCCAGAAGTAAGCCAGTATTACTCGGACAGACATCTGTTTGAAAACTTCCCTGGGACAAGCAAAGATGTGCATCTTTGGAATGATATGAATGAACCTAGTGTGAGTATTATTTATATTGAGTACTAGCTTTCGCCCGCGGCTCCGCCCGCGTGGATGTCGGTTATCGCGATGAAAACTATCCTATGTCCTTCCCCGGGACTCAAACTATGTCTATACCAAATTTCATCTAAATCGGTTCAGCGGTTTGAGCGTGAAAGCGTAACAGACAGACAGACAGACAGACAGAGTTACTTTCACATTTATAATATTAGTATGAAGTAAGTATGGAGTATGGATATTACTATTTGAAAAATTCTTTCATCGTTGTGAAGCTACACTAACCCCGGGTGACATAGGCTATTTTTTTATCCCTGTATTCCCACGGGAACGGGAACTACGCGGGTGAAACCGCGAGGCGTCCGCTAGTATATTATAAAGCTGAAGTGTTTGTTTGTTTGGTTGAACGCAATAATCTCAGCAACTACTGGTTGCAATTAAAAATACTTTTAGTATTGGATAGCCCATTTATCGAGGAAGGCTGGGCTATATAACACCAAACGACACACGCTACGACCAATAGGAGCGGAGCATCAATGAAAAATGTTGCAATAACGATGAAAATTGACGCATACGAAGTTGCGGGGGTCAAATAAGTTTCGTCTGTGCCCCAGGCGTCTATGTAGCTCGAGACACACTACTTCGTCTCTCCAAATAAATCCTTTAATTCCAGTAGTTCCATGGAAGAAGTACCGTGGCGGAATTAGTGAGAATTTTTTCCCTTTAGTTCCGACAACGGTACTTGTGGGAAATCTGATTTCCAAAATGTTAGTGGGATTTGTTGTAAACACAATTTAGTACATATGTTTAGATTTCCATTTAAAAAATACTAATTTGTTTATTGAAATTGATGATATAATATTGTCCTCAGGTATTCAACGGTCCCGAGATCACGATGCCTAAAGACAACAGACACTACAAGCCTCCTCAAGACGGACACGACGGTCTCGCCTCATTCTGGGAACACAGGTAAATAAAGATTTAAAAAAAAAAAAAAAAATTAAAAGGAGGTTCTCAATTCGGATGTTTCTTTTCTTTATGACATAATTCCTCCATATATATACGGATTTTCAAAATTCTTTTTTTATTCACAAAAGGTTTATTCCTAAATAGTCCCATATAAATTTGGTATTCGATGATGAGATTCGGAGATAGACAACGAAACTCCTCAATAAATGACAGCAATTGTATGACTGAAAATGTAATTAAAATCGGTTAGGGGTGATTTTGTAAAATAAGTTTTACAGCTTACAATAGGCACTATGGATGTACCCAGAATTATTTTTCGAAGAGGGATTTCATAATTTCCGGGGGAGAGGGGTTGGTTAGGAACGAACTAAACACCGGCCAAAGGTGTTGGGTGTACCTTTTTGCTCTTTGGGGGAGGAGAGATTAGGGTTAACCCTTGTTACACTACCCAGATAGTAGTGTGGCGGTACCCACATATAATAATATAAAATAAATTGACACTAGACAGCTCGCGTCAAATCCTGAATCGCGGTATAGAAGTTTTCACAGCTGCTAACTATAAATACAAGTTCCCAACGTTAACCGTTGGGCCGCGGCCCGCCAGGCATGATCACCTCGCCTGGTCGGAGGATCCTCCCTTTGTGTTGGAGGGACTTAACACCTTGCCCTCCACAGTAGTGTAAAGATATGCTCTGTACAAATTTGTATGGAATACTCAGTCATGTCGTCATAATAGGACTGTCAAATCACTTTTAGTATAGTCAATCATTTGCTATCTCCGTAAACGCTCTTAACAAAAAAAGTTTTTAAATATTACTGTTTGTCTACTTCCCGTGGTTTTATTTTCATGATGCCTACCAAGAACCTTATTTGTCAAAGATACGTAGAATTTTCAATATGATTTTAGTTAAAACAATAATTACTAGCAAAGTTCTTGTAACTTTGGGATCGATCTTAAAAACGCTTGCGCACCGTACTAGAATGTCGTTATTGCGCTCTCGAGACGCATACTTGACGCAAGCGTATTTGAGATCGATCCCAAAGTTACAAGCAAATGATCCCAAACTTAAAAAGAATGCAAAAGTGGCCGTTTTAATCGAAACTTAACTGCAACTGCACTGCTTTAAATACGTGAATTGACTAGGGGGTCATCGATTTATAAGACATTGTCGCGCCAAAAAAACACAATATATTAGAACGCTTTTTTATAATAGGCTTGGCACAAGAAATCTAAAAGAGTAATTAGTAAATAAACATGACATTTTAACCGCCAACAGTTAAGTCCCGATTAAATTTGGTATTAAATTAGATTTTTTATCATTGATCATATCATAAAAAGCAGTGATTTGACGCGAAAAAAGCAGTGACGTCATAGACCGCTATTATATGAGATCTCCATATACAATCTGTGTTTTGATATTTCATAAAGAGTTGTTGTTTTGACTAGTCGGAAACTAGGCCATTCATCTACTTTGGTTTTATTTTAAGGTATTTTTTTCGCATTTGAGCATTTCGCGCGCTTTTTCAAAATTATAATTTTAACTTTGCACATTTTTGTGATCTTACAAATTAACTGCCAAGTCCCCTCCCAGTCCCACCCCCTTGTAAGAAAAAATAAGACATGGTAATAAATAGATGACGCGTTAGAGAAACATACTTTATTTTCATTGTAGTCATATAATCATCCCTTGTTGTTAAATTTCCAGACATGTCCACAATGAATACGGTCTATTCCACTTGCGTGCGTCGTACGAGGGCATGCTCAAACGTGTCGACGGAAAGTACAGGCCCTTCATACTGTCAAGATCTACCTTCGCTGGCACTCAGAGGTGAGTTGAAACTACACTTTTTTTACAGGAACAGATTTCCACAGGCGTATACTGGATTATTTTGAGGAACGAGGGGAGGGGATCAATTTAGGTAAAGGAGGCGTTTCAACAATTTTATGCATATTAGATATATTTCATATTAGTGTATTATTTAAAGGTAGGCGAACTTTTTATTTACCCGACGTTTCGATCGAATTGCACCGATCGTGGTTTTACGTAGTCGACCCGTGACCACGATCGGTGCAATTCGTTTTTTTTATTTTTTTATATCTAATATGTTTTATGCAAAACTAGCAGACCCGCGCAACTTCGTCTGCGTAAACTGCGTTTCCCCGTTTTTGCAACATTTCTCATTGCTGCTCCGCTCCTATTGGTTGTAGCGTGATGTTATATAGCCTATAGCCTTCCTTGATAAATGGGCTATCCAACAGTGAAAGAATTTGTCAATTCCCTATAATATTAGTATAATAAACTATTTATCTATAGTAATATTATAAAGCTGAAGAAATGCCAGACTCGGTTTCCCAAATCTCAGATTATTTTGAAAAAAAAAAAAGCAAAACAATCGTTAAATCGTGGATTTAATAACTTTTAATGATTTACAAATGTAAGATTTTTCTTCTATTAGTAACAGCGCGTTACCACTACGTCGTGACGATACATTTTTCGTTGGACGATTATCGTCTCTAGCTGTTCCCATTATAACGACTGTTGTGCTGCCAGTCTAACAATCTGCCGTTACTGCAAAAATGTCGTGGACGACAGTTAATTGTATTGTCCTATATGTGAACCTCTATTTAAATACACAAGCCAGAGATAGATTATAGTCTGTAATATTTTTATCCTGGAAAATGTATGCTTTCTATAAAATTTTTACGGAAAAGAAATTGAAAGCAACAGCTAGTTTTTCTAAATGATCCCATAGATACGCAGCAGTATGGACGGGCGACAACGCGGCCGAGTGGGGGTTCCTGGCGGTGTCGGTGCCGATGTGCCTGTCGCTGGCGGCCGCGGGGGTCAGCTTCTGCGGCTCGGACGTTGGAGGGTTCTTTAAGTACCCTGAGGCCGAGCTCATGACCAGGTGGTACCAGGTCAGTTCTATCTTCACATCATGTCTAGATTACGGCAATGATACCCATACCTGTATCTTACACACTTGTATAGCAGTACCTTGCAAATGCTACCTATAGTTCGTTCGAGTTAAGAATGCCCTAACCAATCAAATCTTTTCAAATTATAAAGTCAATTTCACAGTGACCAGTTGAAGGCATTGCTTCCAACGCAACAGTTGTGTCTTGTCGTAGAAAATTCAATTTTGAGTTTACATCGCCTTTGTACATAATTACTTTTTTTGACTGATGATTGTTTTTCTTTCTGTGTACAATAAAAATTTGAATTTCAACATACGCTCTTTGAAGCAATTATTTAAAAGTGCGGAACCCTATATCGAGCATGGTCCGAGATGCTTCCACAAGCATGCTGTTAAGCATAGCTTTTATTGCGGGGCTTGAGCGTGGAGACCGAATCCAGAAATTTTGTAACGAAAATAACCTAACACCCCCTACTCCGACCGGTACAGCGATGATACTTTTTAATTTTTTTTTATTATTTTACTTCAATTTTTTTTTTTATTAAAAAAAATATATATAATATATACTTTTTTTGTTGTTTTTTTAGTTGATAAAAAATGCTATGCAATAGCTTTACCGCGGCAGTCCCCGAGTGCCACAGTTTTTTTTTTGTTGTACAAATTGAGATATTTGTTGCCAAATGAATCACCTCCCGTTGCTAACAGCAAGTCGGCTATTGTTCCAGGCGGGCGCGTACCAAGCGTTCTTCCGCGCGCACTCGCACATCGAGACCAAGCGGCGCGAGCCGTGGTTGTACGACGCCGCCACGTTGGCGCACATCCGCGACGCGCTGCGCCGGAGATACGCGCTGCTGGACTTCTGGTACGACACGAGACCTGATGCTCTGGTCTGGGGACCCTGACTGCTAAGTCGGAGGTCGCGGCATCGATCGTTAATTATCTGATTGCCGAAACCCCATTTTCCCCGTTTTTGCAACGTCTATTGGTCATAGCATGATGTTATCTAACCTATATAGTACGGGTTCCCTAGAACAATTTTTAAAATGATACGTATCAAGCTGGAATTGCCATTGTAGCTTCGTTTTGACGAGACGCCCAAATTTATGTATACGACAACTTTATAAAGTGGTACGTTAGTGAAAAAAATCCCTATACATCGACATATACCGCAATTAGTTTACCAATCGCAAATAAAATTGTTATTAAAATATTACTTTTATGATGCAACGATTATGGCTTTTACTTGTGCTAAGTGCCATGTAGCTTGTAGTAAAAGCCATAATCGTTGCATCACAAAAAATATTCTTTGATTACAAAAAAAAAAATTGGTAAATTAATCGCGGCCTATGTTGATGTATGGGGATAATAGTTTTCCAACGGCAAAATTAAGTTTCTCATATTTAACACCTGTTTTTTTTTTTCACGAACATACCACTATATAAAGTTGTTCATCTCGTCAAAACGAAACTACCATAGAAATGCCAGCTTGATATGTATCATTTTAAAATTTGTTCTTGGGAACCCGTACTAATAGCCTTCCTTGATAAATGGGCTATCCAACACTAAAATAATCCTAACACGTTCAAACAAAGTCTTCAGCTTTATAATACTAATATAGATTAATATTCATATTATCTTACAGGTACACATTATTCTACGAGCACTCAGTAGACGGTCTGCCCGTGACTCGGCTGCTGTTCCAAGAGTACCCTGAAGAGGAGGATACCTTCACTATTGATGACCAATACTTACTTGGTAAGTGTGACTGTCATAGCTGTATTCATTGGCGGGTCCAGGGTTTTATTCTGAGAAGGGGGAAGGCACAAGAGTTCATCTGCCAAATGTGAATTGTACGAACCAATATTTGACCCTGGAAAATGCCTTAAGGGTAGATTACGAGAAACAGGGTTCGGCTCTCTTAAAAAAATTATATAGAAAACCTAAATATTAGGACACGAAAAAAATTGTGTCACCAGTCAAAGAGTTTTTCTAGTAGATGAAATGAAGAAATTTAAGGATATGTCTTAATATGATCCCGCAAATAAATCTTGAAGTTGCGGAAAAATGCAAAATCGAGTTTTTTCGTATTGTCATAGTCATGGCGTTCGTAATGTAACATATGTACGAACGAATATTCTACTTTATTTTGACCTGCGCTCCTGTGCACTGTGAAGTGATGGTTGTGTGCGGAAGAGCGAGGCCGGCGATCGTGTCGCTGTGTACGTAGCGCTAAATAAATAATTCTCTCAGTGTAATGCCCCCTTAACAAAAACATATTCGGAGTGGGGTGTGAGGGGGGACACACGCCGCAAATGGGTTAAAAATTGAATACAGTACAAGAAATTTGGTACACAAAACAACCGTCTGATGGGGGGGGGGTACACGTGAACCCCTGCCTCCCACCCACGGATTCGCCTATTCCTGTTATCAATAATAATAATAATTTAAACTTTTATCTGTTCGTCTATCTATGATTTATAATCCGTGATATGTTATTTATATCGGGTTGGGATTCAAACTCCACATTTGTTACTACACGTTTTTGCAACATTTCTCGTCGCTGCTCCGCTCCTATTAGTTGTAGCGCAATGTTATATAGCCTATAGCCTTCCTCGATAAATGGGCTATCTAACAAAAAAAAATTTTTTCAAATCGGACCAGTAGTTCCTGAGATTAGCGCGTTTAAACAAACAAACTCTTCTGCTTTATAATATTAGTATAGATATTTATTGTCGTCATAATTACGCAACTCAAATTAACATTTTTAGAAACAATAAATTAAACTACAAAAACATGACCAGCCCTTTATATAGACCTACCTTTTATATAGACCATTATTATGAAGTTTACTAAAGTTTCAGTCAATGCTACTGAACAGAGAAAGAGTAGATAGATATAGATAGTTTAACAAATGTTTGACGGGATTCCTTAAATTGGGATATTTTTTTTTGTTTAAATACCGATTGACATGAAATAAACACTAATTGTTAAGTAAAGCTTACCACAATATATTAGTCGTAGTTATTGGAAAACCACATCTATATCGGATATGCCATTTTTGAGATTAGCGTGCCCAAATGCACAGACAAACAGACAATTTTTTTTTTCTGTTTGTCTGTTGTTTGGGTCCTCTTTGCGTTGATAAAGGTATGAGACCTTTATTAATATATGTTTTCTCATAAATCTTCCATAAACAGACAGCGATACTTTACATTTTTATTATATGTATTGTTGATGATTATGGTAGCACATCACAATCATCAACAATATAATAAACTAGCGGCCCGCCCCGGCTTCGCACGTGTATAAAATATATAGATGTTATTATACATATAAACCTTCCTCTTCAATCACTCTATCTATTAAAAAAAACCGCATTAAAATCCGTTGCGTAGTTTTAAAGATTTAAGCATACATAGGGATATAGGGACAGAGACAGCGACTGTTTTATACTAAGTAGTGATGAAGCATTATTTTAAAAAATAATCTGATAATTATAATATTTTCTTTAACATATCACATCAATAAATGACCTGGTGGTTAGTGACTCTGAAGCCGGAGGTTGTGGGTTCGATCCCCACCAAGGGTAAAGCTTTGTGTGATGAGCACGATGGTTTATTCTGTGTCTGGGTGTTATTTATCTATAATATGTATGTATTTAGAAATATATAAGTATGTTTATCAGTTGTCTGGTTACCATAGTACAAGCTCTGCTTAGTTAGGGATCAGATGACGTTGTGTGAGTTGTCCCAAGATATTAATTATATTATTACTCTTGCATCAAGATATTTGACATCTCACGTTAGGCTATTATTAAATTATTATGTATGTTTGTTTGTAAGGTGACAAGCTCCTAGTCCGGCCGGTGGTGGAGCCTGGCGTGTCTTCCGTGAAGGTGTACCTGCCGGGCGCCAGCAGCCACACGCTGTGGTACGACGCGGACTCGTACGTCGCGCTGCCCGCCAGGGGGTACTTCACGCAGGATGTCACCATGTCTAAGGTATGGTACTGCTCGCTGAACCCTCTAGTACTGTGTACGCTGGACTGGTTAACACATACCAAGTCACAGCAATTTCAAATGTAGAGATAAAAAAAAAAAGTATAGCATTTTTTATCAAGTAAAAAAAAAATTTTTTATTAATAAAAAAAAAAAATTGCTTAAGTTAAATTAGAATTTAATTTATTATTAACATATTCTTATTAATAGACAAACGATTAAAAACTTCTCTAAATTACATATATTAAATTAAATTATATATATGTATGTATATTTTATTTTCGTTACGGAATTTCTTGAATCAGTCGCCGCGCTCAAAGCCCTAAAGCCTTAACTCTTCACCACCTGCTACCTACTTTTGTCACAAAACCATTTGTCTCACATCTGAGAGACCCCGGAGTAAAATCGATGTTTCTTTGTCAGGTTTTAAACTAAACTTACTAATAAATAACGGTCTTATTCCAGTAAAATAGACCGTAGGTGATTAAGGCATCTGTCTCACCAACGGCGATAAAGCGAGTAGCGATTTTATCGCTCAAGAAAATCCTGTGTAAACAAAAGACTGCCGTACTCGCTCTATACTGCATCTCATTTGTTTCCACGAACGGTATCTATATCTACAATATATAATTTATCGCGGGCTTTGAGACCAGCGACCGAATCAAGAAATTCCGTAACGAAAATAAAATCTAACACCCCCCACTCCGCCTACCATGTAGCTCGGCCGAGCGCTCGCTTAACGTAATTATATGTATATGGTACGACTGTACGAAGCGAAGCACGGATCGAGACGAGCTGCTTCGAAATGTAATGAAAAAATATACATATATACATATTTAACTTATGCAATTTAAAAAAAAGGGGTTTTTAAATAAAAAAAAATAAAAAAATTAAATTTCTTTTTTTTAATTAAATAAAAAATTAACATTTCTTTCTTTTAATTAAAAAAATTTTTTTTTTTTTTATTTGATAAAAATGCTATGCAATAGCTTTACCGCGGCAGTCCCCTAGTGCCACACATTTTTTTTTATAGACTACTCCCGCAGCCTACTACCTACCTACAGCCTTGCGTCGCGGGGTACTTTACAAATATACAAGTCACGGACAAAGTACACCCAGACTCGGAACAAGAATTGATGGATCACACAAAGTGGTGTCCGTTGTGTGGAATCCAAGCCACACCGCGTCAAAGACGTGGTCATATGTTGTTACCGTGTGATATCCGTACAGATCCCGGTGTACATCTACATTTTATTATAATGTACAGATACATGCTCGCACGGATCGAGACGAGCTGTTCCGAAATGTAATGAAAAAAATATATATATACGTATAATAATTAACTTATGCAATTAAAAAAAAAACATTTGAAAAAGTTTTTTTTTAATTATTTTTTTTTTAATATTTTTTTTTTTTTAAACTTGTAGATCCCGGTGTACCAGCGCGGAGGCAGCGTGGTGGCGCGCAAGGAGCGCGTGCGCCGCTCGTCGCGGCTCATGGCCGACGACCCCTACACGCTCGTCGTGGCGCTGGATGCTAATGTCAGTCTACTTGAAATTTTCCCCGTTTTTAAAACATTTTTCATTGCTGCTTCACTCCTATTGGTCGTAGCGTGATGTTATACAGCCTATAACCTTCCTCGATAAATGGTCTACCCAACAGTAAAATAACTTTTCAAACTCTTTAGCTTTATAATATTAGTCAATTAGTGCTTATATTTTGCAAAAAAAAATGCATTATTGTAATTAAGAAAATAAACGAATGGGCAGCAGTGACGGAGGGACCTTACAATACCATTATTTTAAGCCTATATAAGAAGTATATATATTTTCGTAATGGGTTACCTCAGAAAAATGTTAACCCTTCGCCTCTGATGGGCAGAGTATAGTGTTGACTGTCCTATTGATGTAATAGTTAGTGACCCTGACCTGACTGACATCGTGAGCTCGATCCCAGACTGACCACAATTGGGTATTTAACTACTTTTAAAATAACCAGGTAAAAATATGTCATGAAATGTTCTAAAAAAAATATGTTCATTTACTAATTTAATGTGTTACTTAATTTATAATCATAAAGAGAAACACTAAAAGTAAATAATTTGACCACAGAAAACGTGACGTCATATGCTAGCATTCCATACAAATTTGTACAGGGCGGCTCGTTTTTGACGTTTCTTAAAAAGAGGCTGTTTGACTTTAGTCAAATACCCTATTATTTATTCTGTGTATCTAAATAGCTGTCCCGGCCAACTTCGTACCGCTACGTATTTTTTTGTGAACAATCCTGACGTATTAATAGTTATTCTGCTATTCGAAACAAATCCAACAAATCAAAGATGAAAATCAGTGCACCCGTCGTTTCATATATTTAAACTAGCTGTCCCGAACTTCGTACCGCCAATTTTTTTTTTTTGTAAATTAGTTTCAATTATAAATCTAAACCATTCTCGAATCCACTGGAACACATAAAAAAAATCGTCAAAATCGATCCAGCAGGAGGAGTTGAGAGGGAAAATGTACCGCAACTTCGTATGCGTACATTTTCCCCGTTTTTGCAATATTTTTTATTACTGCCCCGCTCCTATTGGTCGTAGCGTGATGTTATATAGCCTATAACATTCCTCGATAAATAGGCTACCCAACAGAGAAAGAATTTTTCAATTCGGACCAGTAGTTCCTGAGATGGCCGCGTTCAAACAAACAAACTCTTCAGCTTTATAATATTAGTGTAGAAGACTAGCTGTCCCGCACAACTTCGTATGCGTACATTTTCCCCGTTTTTGCAATATTTTTTATTACTGCCCCACTCCTATTGGTCGTAGCGTGATGTTATATAGCCCATAACATTCCTCGATAAATAGGCTACCCAACAGAGAAATATTTTTTCAATTCGAACCAGTAGTTCCTGAGATGGCCGCGTTCAAAAAAACAAACTCCTTAGCTTTATAACATTAGTATAGAAGACAAGATTTTTATTTAATTCATTGTATATCTATTACAGAACACAGCGCAAGGGACCTTGTACATAGACGACGGTGAAACGTACGAGTATCAAAACAACAAGCATATATACGCCAGTATACGCTATGAACCCAGCGGCATCACTTACTCGTGAGTATATTATATTATATGACTGCCTCTGTGGCGCGGTGGGAGTGTGTCCGACTGCTACGCAAGAGGTTGTGGGTTCGATTCCCACACGGGACACCACTTTGTGTGATCCACAAATTGTTTTTCCGAGTCTGGGTGTACTTTGTGTCCGTGACTTGTATGTTTGTAAAGTCCCCAGCGACACAGGGCTTGTACCCTAGTGCGGGAGTCGTCTTTTTTAAAAGAAAAAAAAAAGATATACATTAGTTTTCATTATTTAAATACTACTGGACTAATATAATAGTGAATTTACATTTGAATATAATGTACTATGCGTTTCAAATAAGATAATCGCGATCGCGACAACTTCACTCTGTACTTGCCAAAATTGTACCGCTAGCAACAAAACACTCCCAAGTCTGGTAAAGTACGTATGTGTATGGTAATGGAACGGACGTAATATTTACTTTCTTTGAATTATGTACCTAACATTTTTCTTTATTATAATATTATTAGTATTCTTTGTTATTAAATAAACACTAAACAGAAATAAGTAAATAGGCAAAATATAAGAATATTCTATACTTTTGTGGTCTTTCAGTCAGACGTGATATTTTATTTTAACAAAACATATCCGTAATAATAAATAGTAAAATAGAGTGTTTATGTATAGTTCAGAGTAGGTAGGTACTTCTGTGTAATACTAATGACACCTTTTTACGAATCATTTTATTGCTGACCTTACGCTACACAATGAAGTTGCAGTCGTTATGCGAATCAAAATGTCATCATGACAGTTATCAACTCATTTGAAACGCATAGTATGAAGGAATAATTTGCTCGGACGTAGGACAGGACTCAAACCCGCGATCATAGATATCAAAATTAATTCACAGAATTTTGCGTTAACCCTGAATTCTCTCTTCCCAACTATTTATCCCACTTGGTGGTGGGAACAACCCTCTTCGGTTTTAACCCCGATCAAACAAACATATAGACATTATAAACAAAGCATACATTCATATTCAGAAACCTTTAATTAGTTGACTAAGTTAGTTTTTTAAGTACTTTAATATTTTATTATATAAATTTTTTAACAATAATAGCCTACTCGCAACTCCGTCTGCCTCAATTTTCCCCGTTTTTGCAATTTATACAAAATATCTACTAAAATCGCGATTTAAAAAAATACATTAGGACCTATTCCTATACTTACCTATAAATATAAAAAAATGGTTGTGTGTAAAGTCGGTTTACGGACGATAATTTTACGAGATAACGTTATAAGGAAACATTGATGACATTGTAATAAACAACCATGCCTATGACCAGCTATATGTGCTATATGTGGACCCGGGTGCATGCGCCCGACGGCCACAATACTTCAGCCTATCAGCAGGCAGAACGTGACGGACCGTGACACTTTTTCGTGCCTGCTATTGACGTAGAGACCAGGACTGCGCCATACCCTAACAAAAATAACCACTCTAAAAAAAAAAAATAACGCTACTTTGTGGACAAAACCTGTCAAAGAGACAGAGCCGCACGAGTTATTTCTCTCTTTTACACTTTGCAGCCAATATTACTTTTTAATTGAACCGCGCCATCCCTTTCAATTAAAAAGTTATATTGACATATTACTTTTTAATTAAAAGGGATGGCGCGGTCCAGGTCTCTACGTCAATGGTGCCTGCATTCTATCATCGTTTTATAAGACACAGGAATCGAACCCGAGACTTCCGTAGCCAAACCGGGGCCAGAAGCGAACCACCTATCTGGTCTATGTTGTTTTTCTATCCCTTGATACTCGCGAGTTAGGCCCTTGAAAATTTTTCAGAAAAACTTTCAGAAATGCAATTATTGTATTTGTAAAGTAATTGGCAAGAAATGCCTATAAAAAATACTTCGATTTAAAAGACGTTATCAAGTCAAAATAATAGTTTCGGAGGAATTCGACCACAAAGACTGACACGAGATTTTTATATAAAAGATAAACTAAAAAAATACAAATTCTTCCACAGATTCATCCACGAGAAAGCCCATTATCCAACCCGTTCGTGGGTTGAACGCATAGTGATCGCCGGCATCAAAACCCCACCGAAAACGGCCAAGCTATTACAGGGGGACAAACAAACAGCCTTACAGATGACTTTACACAAGGGTAACGATGTACTCGTGATTAGAAAGCCTGGCGCTACCATGGCGCAAGAATGGCATATTGCGTTTAGCTATTAAATTTAAAGTTAATAATAAAAACTCTGATAGTGTCATGCGAATTGATTACCTGGATATCTGCGATATTTACTTCATAAGGCACCTGTCTTACCGCCGACGGTGAGCGAGAAGCGGGTAGCGGTTTTATCTTTCAAGAAACGTACGATAAATGTATATTGTAGATACCGTTCGTGTAAACAAAATACGCGCCGGCTGTAGGAACGAACTAAGATCAACTCTTGAGTGATAAAATCGCTACTCGCTTTCTCGGGGACAGGTGCCTAAAACCAAATCGATGATGATGAAACGTCAGTTTTATAACAAAATGAAGTTAGCGGCAGTTACAAGTGAGAAGTTGCTATCAAACTCATGTGCTTCTAATATAAAATCATCAAGTTATGAAGTCATCAGTTCGCGGATAATTCGCGACGCACTGTGAGAGAATAAATCCACTCTAAAATCTCTAAATTATATGAACATGTATTTGTAAACATTAAAATTTAAGTGAAATTCAAAGTATTCCAGTTGGTAATACTACGTACAACGATGGATCAACAATTTCGGTTTTTTATATCGAGTTTTTTTGTACCACTTAATGAAGAGACTAGCAGCAAGTCTTGAGCCTAATTGTAAACATCACACTAACCTATAATAGATACGTTCCATACAAACTTGATGACCTCTGTGGCGCGGTGGGAGTGTGTCCGACTGCTACGGAAGAGGTCGTGGGTTCGATTCCCACACGGCACACCACTTTGTGTAATCCACAAATTGTTGTTCCGAGTCTGGGTGTACTTTGTGTCCGTGTCTTGTATGTTTGTAAAGTCCCCCGCGACACAGGGCTTGTAGTCTAATGAGGAAGTCGTCTTTAAAAAAAAAAAATACAAATTCTATGGTCGAATCATTTAAGTATTAATTTTACGTCCGTTCTTAATCACTTATCTACTGGTAACTGTCTGTTAATAACTTACTCCTCCCGCTTTTGGCTTCTACACACAACACTAAATAACTTTGTAATATCTTTAAAAAATAATTAATATATTAACCCTTAATCACCTACCACTTGTTTTTGGAATTATGAACTTAATCAACTACAGACTATTTTACTGGAGTAAGATCGTTGTTTATTGTGACTTAAACCCTAAACCCTAAACCTGACAAAGAAACATAGATTTTATCTCAGATGTGTGTTAAATGGTTGTGTGACGAGTAGGTGGTGAAGGTTTAATTTGTTTTTTTTTTTTTTTCAAAAAATATTTGATGTTAATGTAAAGAAGCCAAGAGCCGGGGGTTATTAGTATATTAAAAATCATTTTATCTAACCATTAATAGATAGAAATTCAGAAAGTTATTGAGGCCAACCATTAATGATGCATATTATTGCTTGTTTATTTTTTTATGTCATTGTAGTCATCTAGCCAATTATTTCCATAGGCTATTGTGCTGGTTTTAAAATGTAAAATAAAAAATACCAATTCGTGATTTATTTTATGTTTATTTTTGTCATATTCCTATATTTTAGAGATTTTAGAATAGATGAATTTATTAATTATGTAGGTATGTAAGTAGTGTTTAGTAATATCTTGTTATTTAGCTGTATTTATGTAGAATGCTTGACTTATTATATTATATAATGACAATTATTTTTTACATACTTGTATTTATACTCGATTGGCTAAAATCACGTGCCTGTCTTTATTCAAGTTCAACCCTTATGACTATAACCAATAGACGCTATTATAGAATAACATTATTTCCGCTCTCTCAACGAGATTTTATTTTTTAATATCATCAATATTTCTACATAAATTCAGTTAAATTAAAACTAATTTTAACACGCGTTCGGTTTGACATTGTTTCTAGATTCATCCAAAAACATAACCTCATTTAGAGTTCTGAACGTCATATTTTAACCAAATGATATTATTTATAAAAACAGGTTTGTCATAGTAACATTGTCGAAGCGAACGCAACTCTATAGCAATTGTAATAAGGACTAGATTTCAGTGTATCTACAACTCAGTGAGCATATCTGTAATACAATATATATTGCTATTCTAGATTTGAAATAAATAATTTTTAAAATGGATGCCATGACTGCATATTGTATTAATAATAATAATTAATGAGTTTTATTAAACAACATAAAAGTACTTTCCCATCGGCGATGATTAGCGATTATAGTTACGAACAGAAATTAGGTGAAACAAGCTAAATTATTGCGAAACAAAAAACACAACTGCTTAAAATTAATAACTGAAATATTTTGGCGTCTAATCCGCCATTTTATTTTTTTCTAATTTTGATGTCACTCACACAACTGAGACGAATCTGACGATACCTCTCAAGTTAAAATACATCTATACACTTCAAAAACATCACAATAAATTCGACTGGCCTGTTGCCAGTGGTTAGTGACCCTGACTGCTAAGCCGGAGGTCGTGGGTTTGATCCCCACCCAGAATAAAACTGGGTAATGAGCCCTATGGTTTATTCCGTGTCTGGGTCTCTATACTATGTATGAATTTATAAATATTTAAGTATGTTTATCAGTTGTCTGGTTGCCATAGAACAAGCTCTGCTTAGTTTGGGATCAGATAGCGTTGTGTGAGTTGTTCCAAGATAGTTATAATTCGGAATGGAGAAAATTACATCTATCTCTTTTATTGACACTCAAATTATCTTATTCTAAGGTGAGAAAGAACAGAAGTTTAATCGCTTCTTCGATGGTGGGATAAGTACTATACCTTATAATATAATCCAAATATTGCCATCTGATAATGAACTCTAATAACAAGATATTAGGTTTTCGAATGTCAAGTCAAATCAGTATGTTTTTATAAAATGCAATTTAACATTATGACATGACGTCATAATGCTCTCGAGTATTTATTTTGATGATTATAAATAGGTACTGAAACATGTTAAATTATGTACGAATATGATTTTTAAGATCATTTACAGTCGTATTATTACCTATGTAGTGTAAAATGATGTATTATTATTGATTGATTTGACATTCAAATACCCAATAGAATTCAAATTAACACACATAACGCCATATTTACGTTATGGACATCAAATATCATGACATGGACACCAGACTGACTTACAATAATGCATAGATAGTTGTCAGCTAGCTAGGTCTCGAACGAGCAACATCTAGAAAGCAATATATTTGATAGTTATACTTTATCACTCGATCGAAAGTGCTATTAATCGTTTTTCTTTGACCGAGCAAGTTAGTTTAGTCGAGTTAGCTAGTTTCTAGTTTAGTCGAGTGACGATGACTTTAAATCGGTTATTACTACGCTGTAAAAGTAGCGTTCGACTAAAGACTTCTATGATTCTGGAAAATTCGCAAGATAAACATTTAGTAATCGATTAATTTAAATCGATCACGACAACGGATTGTTTATCGATTCGGCCAAAACTATCTATCTGTAGTGATAATATAAAATCTATCGATTCATTTTTGTGTAATATCAAACGAATTGATTCACATCCGTCGAGTGGGTAATGAAAGCACCTTAATATTATAGTTTTTTATGTTTTAGTTCATTTAGTTAATTTCTCGCTCTGTAAGATTTTAAGTGGACATTTGTTTTAAATAAATGTGTTTAATACAATATTGTATTGCACTTCTGTGGACACTTGCAGGTATTTTGTCTATTTTTTAAATATTTTGATTCATTTGTTTAGTGGATAGTGGATATGTTTCATCACCATAGATAACACATTTCTTTTTTATCATTTATGGGTGAAGGATGTTATTAGGTATTATGTTTTAAAGTATTTTGAAATGAATGTATTTTCAGTCAGCTTAAATACACTTTCCTAAGTGCAAGTTGCTCTCTCACGGGAGTTGAGGGGTGCAATAACCATTTTAAAGTCTAGTTTGTTGAGAGGGGATTTTTAACCTTTATTTCCCACCCTATGGTTTGATTAAATAAGGTCACAGGATACGTTTAAAGATAGTTAATTATAGTTAAAATAAGTAATGACCTGTATTGAAGTCACACCCGTAAACCGATGATAAAATTATTCTTATTGACCTACTTGATATTGGTAATGAAACTATATGGATTCGGGAATATTGTAGAACAAAATGGTGAAATAACTTCCATTTAATGTGAAGTTGGATGTAATTTTACATATATTTACTGTGTGACCGTTATGTATTATATTATATTCCATTGTATAGTGTATTTAGTTATCATTCTAACCTTTTCTTATTACATTATACGAAAATAAACGCTTCGTACAACGCGATCGCCGCACGCACACAGTTCTCGTTCACGGACGAGAGATCTCGGAACGCTTTCCGAATAAAAGTGATCCGAAGTTGTATCTAATTCCGTTTAAACTGGCTAATATTATAAAGCTGCACCTAAGACCTTTCTCTAGAACTTTAAAATTGTATCTCGTATCTTTAAAAAAGTTCAATATGTAACAGAAAAAATATTTTGAGGTTCCATCTCTAAGGTTTTCCGAGGTCTATAGATTGAAGTCATATCCAAATACGGCTTATTAACCGACATCAATAAACGAGATCATTCAATTTTCATCTGTTTGCATGTTCACATGTATTTTTGTCAATTGTTGACACATTACATTTCTTTAATGATCTCGGAAACTACGCCTACCAAGCTGAAATTATGCAAGCGTGACTTTTAATCACTCGTAGAGAAAGGACATTTCTAAAATCCCATAGACAAACTTATGGAACAAACTAAGATTCGTGTTCTGTAATAAAAAAGGCGAATTCACTCTAGTTCAATAATTAATATTGATTATGTAGATACAAGTATAACTGTTAGTCTTACGGCTATGTCGAAGGGATTTTATCGTATGTATATGTGATAATAAAACTAGTTTTAATAATCAATCTTTTTTTTATTTACCTCTTTATAATTTAAATGTTTTGGAACAGTACTTAGTGGGGATTATTTTAGCCTCTGAAACATTACTATTTTTAACAGTTGCCTATGTATTTTTTTAATAATTTTAGTAGTAGTATTATCTGAATTTCTTATACCACACGTAGATCTTAAATAACTAAGGATTCATGAATATTTGTAACGATGATCTCACTGCATGTATCGATTGATAATACCGACAACAAAAAATACAGTAGGATCAACGTAACTTGACTGGATTGAAGTTAGGTTCTTATCACTTTCGCGCATGACATCCCTAAAATTACTTACGAAAACGATTAATTATGTTTAATCGATTAAAAATACTAACTAAATTTTAATATTCAATAATATAAAAATACTATTTAAATGAGTTGAAAAAAGTTTAAATTTAGAAGGAACAGTTACAGGAACTTTGAAAAACAATTTCTTTATGAAAATGCGTATGCGTAATGCGTAATTACATCTATAATTCTCCTGGTTTAATTACTGCCCCCGCACCCCGCTTTCTGTCACCATTTACTTCCGAAAAATGCATCTGCGCAACCACCTGTCGCCTACTTCAGTCCGGCCTAGTTACGTTGATCAAACTGTAGCCAAATATTTTTTCACAAATGTATGTTACAAAATAAAAAAAAGTCCTTGACAATGAAACTCAAATTCGTATGCGAATTGGAATTTCGCTGAAATCATTTGCTAACTAAGGCATAGATTTATACTTAAAATGCCTATATTTTCAAAATCAGTAACCCCCACAAAGTACTGTTCTACAACCAGTATATAATTTCTTTTGTTACACACTAGACTACGTCCAATTAACATAATATCAGGCACCAAATACACAACAACTTATTTAAAAAGATCACTCAGTACATTAGATTTACTTTTAATATGATAACATGCAATTTTAGTATAATACGGACACCTTAATTAAATCTATTAAAACTTGAGCATGTGACTCAATCTACAAGGTGTAAATTAAACCCTGTTCGACCCGAAAGGGGAGTAGGTATTCGGTTAACAATGCAAAAAAATAAATGGAAAAAACAACGATTTTTTTATTGAATATTAAAATTCATGATTTAAGTACCCAATTTTGTCGAAATGTGTAAGTAAACTTTCAAGATTTTTTATCAACATTGTTTGCATAAAGCTTCTTTACAATCAAAACAATCTTTTCCGCCTCCACATGTTTTCCCATATGATTTCTATCAAGAAAAAAAATAGTTAATTTTTTTTTCGTCATTAAATTTAAATAAAAGCGTGTTAAAAATGTCAAATCGAATGGAAACATGATACCTAACAACACATTAACGGGTCGGACAGGGATTAAATATACATACTGTATTATACTAAAGGCGAAATTAATGTGAAATATTTAAATAAAAAGTTGCTCATCTTTAAATAGTTTTGTCAATAGTTGCAACTTTGTTATTAAACATTTCACATTCATTTCGGCTTTAATATAGCTGAAACCAGAGCCACAGTAAAACAAAACCGATATAGCAACAGCCTGCATTTTGAATTTTCAAACATTGAAAGCTAACATTTTTTTAATGCAAAGATAGAAGAGAAAGAAAGGTCTCTAGACAAACAAACTTGAATTTAATATTTGCTATTTTAAAAACTAGACTTTTAGTCGAAATACACATAAAAAGTAAATCTAATGACATGATTGAAATAATCGAATGTCTCTTTCAGTACACCCAATTAAATATAATGCTATCTCTTTCAGTATATTATAAAGGATAGTAGTATATAGACAAAGCTTATTTTTAGATGACAATATATTTTTGCATGGTCGCCAATTGGATGTCATGAAACAGAACTTGCGAAGCAATCTTTGCGATTGTTTATCGAAATTAGATTTAGGAAGTGGCGGCTAATGACTAAGGCATCGGTCTCGCAATCGTGAGTTCGCAGGTTCGAATCTGACGTGAAAACACAAGCCTTTGAGCTTAGCTGGAGGGGTTAACAAGATTTCTAGTAATTTGGGACTCAATTACACATTGTTAGTTATATTAAAATAAACTATACAACATATAAATAAACTTTAAATGTTCAACAGCTACAGTTATTCAACTTATTCTGGATTCTATACAATTAAAAGTAATATATATATATATATATATATATATATATCTAGAGGCAGCGGTCTAAACGGGTTAAAATCGCAATGAATCGCTTCGCAGCACAAAACTTCGTATCCACTAGAAACTCATGTTTTCTTACACATGAATTTATTAGGCAATTTGTGACAACTTTACTTACATCGAGGCAACAAAAATTTGAAAATGTAAAATTGTGAAAAGTGTTACCGAGAAATGTCACATGTAATTTGAATACACTGCTAGACTCGGCATGAAACCAACAAAAGTAAACAATATACACATAGGCGGATCCAGGATTTCATTGGGGGGGGGGGGGGCACGATAGGCAAATGGCAGTACCGGATCTAACATACTTACCGAGGGGGGGTGCATTACGTTTCGCCCGTCACCGGCCAATGGAGTTGCATGCTTGACGAGGTAGGACAAGACATAAATGGGCAAACAAATACAATACAAGAAATTCCTTACACGAAACAACCATTCGGGGGGGGGGGGGGGATGCCCCCTCCACTGGATCCGCCTATCTCTCACTCAAACGAGATACAACTTTCAGACGCTCGTCAAGAGTATTTCGGTTGCTATAATTCACTAAGTAGTTCGAGCTTAAAACATGTTAATAGACAATCCAAAATGTATGATCCAATCATGAAATCGAAGATTAGTGTCCAATTAAGTATTGATACGATCGATCGATTTCTATAAGCTGTAAATAACCGTTCAAAAACTATTCAAAGTGGTGCTAGAGTAGATATGAAACAGCAGTGTAAAAAATCCTCTAATCGGCACACTTCAATTCATCTACAACTGCTACATTAATACTATATGGCAATTATGTTTTAAGTTAAAAGTTGTAGATAGGCTGCAAGCGCTCAGAAAGCGGGCGGCGCCATAAAATCTATACAATTGACTTAATTTTTATATGTCACTATCCCATCACCGCCGGCGTCAACATGAAAACAGCTGATTATATTTTTCGGGTTAAAGAAACTTTATTCTCATAAGAACATACAATAGTTCGCTTACATGAGATTTATATTACAAAAGTGATTTTATTGTCCTGTGACGGAGCATGCGTAAACACTTTATTAAATATCACTAGGCACTTAATAAACGTAACAATGTGAAAGAAGAACAGTAAAGTTTTTTTTTTTTTAGTTAGTTTTAACAATTATTTAATATAATAATCACAAAAAAACTATAATAACATTTGGTCGAGTTAGCTTAAAAGTCAAGATAAATATTTGACAAAAAAAAAAAGTATATTGAGGGTATTTTGAGGCCATTCTCGTGTGTATCGTCGCTTGTCGTGCTGTGAATGTGTTCGTCGCGTGTATGCGTTATCTCTGCCAAGTTGTAATGTGCGAGTTATTTGGTTCGGTATAGTTTAGGAGCTCACAATTTCTTTTTTTTTTCTTTTTTATTTATATATATATATTTTTTTATTTGTCTATGTTATTGTATTTTCTTTTATTTTATTTGTTTTTACATTATTTTTTATTTAATAGCGTACTTCTGAAGAACGTGATCTTTTAGTTTGCTTTTGTAAATATTAAAACTTTTAGATTCCTTGATTTCATTTGGGAGTTTGTTGTACAATTGTACCCCTTGATACAAAATATTCTTTTTCCCGTATTTTTCAGTCCTGGGGTGGCGTAACATTAGTTTATTTTGATTTCTTAGGTGGTGTGTATAAGTTTTTTTTGTAAGACTAATATTTGTCAGTATGCGTTTGTCCAATATTTTCTTGATTAATATGCCTACACTATATGTATGTAGTTGTAACAAATCAAGAAATTTGTTTTTTTCATATAGCATTTTTGTTGGTGTCCGAAAGTCTAGGTTAAATAGTCGTTTAATTATTTTGTTTTGCGTTGTCTGTAAATATTTAATGTTAGTCTTTGATGCTGATCCCCAGATCTCAATGAGATATTCTAAATGGGGTTTTACTAACGAGTTATAGACTGTATGTTTTATTTTTGGTGGAATGCAGCTGCCCATTTTACGAAAAGCTCCAGAGAGTGATGTTAATTTTGATCTCACATTTTCAATATGGGGTGCCCAGGTCAGTTTATCATCCAATATTAACCCGAGGTACTTTTCCTTACTGGTTTGATTAATGATAAAATTATTGACTTTTAGGTCCGGATACAGTGGAATCTTTTTATTTTTAGCGCTAAATATCATGTAAGAGGTCTTTGATGTATTAATAGTTAATAAGTTGTGAAGGAACCATTCGTTTAATATATTTAGATCATTTTGGGCTTCATTTATAACATCATTTATTGTTTTACCAAAATAAAATAAACTTGTGTCATCTGCGTATAAAGTCAAATATCCTGTCAGTCCTATTTGATTAATATTGTTTACGTAGATAAGGAATAAGAGAGGGCCAAGTATTGACGCCGTATGTAATTATTTGAGACGAACTTTCATAATCACCTATTTTTATAATTTGAGTTCTGTTTGACAAGTAAGACTTTAGCAAGTCGTAGGCTGTGTCAATGATTCCAAGGTTAGGTATTTAATTTTTCTAAAAGCTTTGGATGAGAAACCGTGTCGAATGCCTTTTTCAGGTCTATAAAAATACCCAGGCAAATATTTTTTAGATCGATATTTGTGTTTATATTTGTAATTAGGTCAATTGTGGCTGATAAAGTATTTGCTTTTTGTCTAAATCCATGCTGCTGGTCGATTAGGAATTTTTTTTCGCTTAAGTATTTATTTAGACGACAGTAAATAAGCTTTTCAAAAATTTTCGAGATTACCGGAAG
The DNA here is from genome assembly GCA_945859575.2 of Herminia tarsipennalis. NCBI lineage: Eukaryota > Metazoa > Arthropoda > Insecta > Lepidoptera > Erebidae > Herminia > Herminia tarsipennalis. The sequence continues at coordinate 5,362,334 of OX243857.2, read as the reverse complement.
GACCGATATAGGCCTATAATTGTTGGGATCTGTTTTCAAACCTCCTTTATAGACTGGCGATACTTTGGCTACTTTTAAACTTTCAGGAAATATGCCCAGGTTGAAACATTTATTTATGCAGTTTGTCAGGGGAGTGGCGATAAGGTTTTTGATGCATTTTATAGATTTTGTATTAATCCCGTCTACACCTGTACTAACATTGTCATCAAGATTGTCAATAATGTCTGCAACCTCTATAAGTGTACATGGGAGAAATGTTGTGAGTGTTGTGTTATGGATATGTTCTTTGTTATACATTAGTGTATTACCTGTATTTTGGTGGTATTTTAATGGAATTTTACTAACTAACTCTGCACCAATAGTCGAAAAGAATGCATTGAATATGTTGCATATATCTGTCCCATTCGTTACAGTTCTTGAGTTTATAATAAGTTTTAGGATAATGCTGTTGCTTTTGTTCCTATTTAGTGCCAATGAATTTATAGTTTGCCACATTTTTTTAGGGTTTTTGGTACATTTTTGAAATATGCTGTAATAATATCTCTGTTTGTCTTGGTTGGTTTTTTTGCGGACTGCAGTTCTTGCCATCAGGAATGCTTTCCTCAGTTTCTCGCTGCCTTTGTTAGTTTTAAGTTGTCGCCATAAATAGTTTCTATTATTTATCATTATCTATTATATTTTTATTTATCCATTCACTTTTTGGTAGGTTAATAGTCTTAATTTTAGTTATTTTGTTCTGAATTACATGAGATTTGATGAGTTTCTCCAGATGTTCATAATTATTTTCACTATTAATGTGTGTAGCAAGACGAATACTTTTAAATAAGTTTTCGTAGTTGAGGGCTTTATATTGAATCTTTTGTTTTTGTAGGACCTTCCATTTAGCGATTTCCAGGTAGATATGCTTATGATCACTCATTGAAGAATCAAGTATAGCTAAATAATAGGAATTCCTATGTAAATCTGTTGTAACTTGATCAAGAATTGTATTAGTAGTCTCCGTTTGTCTGGTGGAGTATTCTTTACTTGTTTTATTTAATATTTCGTAGCCATTTTCTTCTATAACTGATAGGTACTGCGATATACAGGTATTTACGTTCAATAGGTCTAGATTGAAGTCCCCAAACACAATTGATCGATTCCTCGCTTCTAGTTGGAGGCTGTATATTTCAAGGAAATCCTTAATGTTGGTGCTGCCAGGTTTGTAAATTGCCCCAACATGTAAAGAAAATTTGGGAAGATAGATCCATAAAAAGTGGTTACCGTCTTTATACTTCTCTTCAGTAATTTCAAAATTTATATTCTTATGTAAGTATATAGACACACCTCCTCTGCTGTCGTGTCTATAATTGTAAATATGTGTGTAATTGGGTATGTCGTAAAGTTTAGCATCTTGTTCTGATTGTATCCAGGTCTCCGTAAGTATGATGACGTGCACTGTTGATTGTATAGCTCTTAAAATACATTGGAGTTCCTCCAGCTTTCCCGGTGTACGTATACTTCTAACATTAGTATAAAAAAACTTGAGAAACGATGTATGCGTAGGTAGGTCTTCGTATTTGCTTATAATATCGTAAATAATAGTTTTTGAGCCATTCGATTGACTATTGGAAAGTTGGATATCAGTAGTTTTCAGTTTTTTGTTAAGGTGTCAGTCTTGGTTATAGTTGGCACTCCTTTAATATATTTTATTGACAAATTTGTTTCTCCGTTTTGTTCTCGTTCCTTCAGTTCAGTTTTCAGGTTTTGCATGTATTTTACTTGAGCGGGCGTTTGGTCGGAGTATATTTTAATAAGACTGTCACCTAATCTTGATCGATTTTTTAGTAGAATTTTTGGCGTGTTAGGAGTTTCAAAAAATATTTTTAACGCTCGATGTTTTTCCGGGTTATGTTTCCCCAATCTTATCACTTTTACTGGCTTAGGGCAATTTTGATCAATATTTTTAAGCAGCGTATACACCTTTTCATATTCTAGATTATTTCTTTGAGCCGAGTCTATGTCATTACTTTCTGTTAGACCCACCATTATTATGTTTCTTTCTCGCTGTAGTCTATCTTGTACTTCTTGGATTATTTCATGACTACTGTCGTATCTTTGTGTTTGATGTTTTGATTGATTATTTTTTAGCCGATGCATATCACTTTCAATAGATGTTATTTTGTTTTGAATTGATTTATTTTCGAAAGTAATTTTCTTGCATTTTTAAAGCAGTCGGCTTTATTTATTGCTTTATATTCTAGAGCCAAGCTTTCGTTCGTAGCCTTAAGGTCTTTAATTTCTTGCTGAATCTCTCTGCGCATTTGTGATATGTTTTCGGCTTAGGAATTCATAGCTTCTCTCATAAAATTCATAATTTCAGTTCTAAATGAACTTAAATCTCCTTTAAAGTCATATTCCAGATATTGTGAGCCTCTTTTCCTCGGATTTTTACTGATATGTTCTTCTTCTTCATCATAGTTGGATAGGTTTGAAGAAGATCCACCTCCGCTTCCATCTATACCCCCAATAGAAATATGGGACTGCTGGCTCATTTTGATCACTAGCTCCTAAGCTACACAATCCAAACCGGTAGCAACCCGTTTGTTATAGTCAGCTCGGACTGCAATCAATTATGCACTCTATTCCGATAACCGTAAAACTTATTTAGAATTTAGTAGATATTATTTTAAACTTTAATATTGTGCAAAACTCGATATGCGTCCGCACGCTTCGACCACACGACGCGAAAAACTTTTTTTCTCTTTTTCACTCGTGATAATTAAATCATGCTTTCCTACTTTTACGATTTTTTGTAATAATGTGACTTTGCAATACATTTATAGGTTATCTATGTATGAATTAGTTAGCCGGTAATAATGATAGAATGTTGTTTATCATTGCTTTATAGTATGATATATAGTAGTTGTAGACGAATAGACTAGTTTCCTATGCAAACAAAAAGTCCAAGAATAATTAGTAAATAAAACTTTGAAGCGGCGGTAGCGTAATGGCTAAGGCATCGGTCTCGCAATCGTGAGGTCGCGGCTTCGAATCCTACCCAGTATACTAACGACGTGAACCCACTCCTAACACAAGCCATTGAGCTTAGCTGGAGGGGTTAACAGGATTGCTAGTAATGTGGGACCAAAATCCCACATTGCTAGTTATTTAAAAAAAAGAAAAAAAAAATACAAGCAATTTAAATTAAACTACCAGCGATTAAGTCCCGATAAAATTTTGTGTTAAATATTTTTTTTAATTAAAAGGTTAATCATATTATAAAAATAAGTGATTTGACTAGAAAAAATTGTGACGTCATTGTCCGGCAATTTGTATGAGATTTCCATATAAAATCGTGCGTTTTGAAATTTCTTAAAGAGTGACTAGTTAGAAATTAGCCCATTGAAGTGCGTCGATTGGAGAATTGGTTTGTAGATGGTTTGAAGTGTCCCGATTTCAGGGCTTTTTTTTCGATGTTGCTACTGTAGCGCCACCCTATTCACAACACAGAAAAAGTTACATCTGTCAGCATTAAAAAAAAATCTATCTTTATACATATAACAATAGATACACCTATCTCAGTGGTTACGAAGTTTTTTCAATAATAAAACATATAAGACTAGCTTTAATACAGGCGACTGGGACCCCGCCACAATACCCTGACAACAAATAAATGCCTAACAATAACTTTAAGCAAAACATTTATAACTAAGGGAACAACTCATCTGACTATTCAGCATCTCTTTCAGTCATTTATCTAGATGTATATGATAAAAAAGGATAAATAGATCGACCAATCCGAAGAACATATGCTGCAAAATCTTAACTTTATGAAAGAGCAACTTTAAGTTCGTCTTGCACAAAATGTGCTGTTATTTCTTTCGTACGCTTAACAAAATTCAACAAACAATATTATAGTCTGAACAAATGTGTTAAGGGCATGGAAGAAATAGAAGTAAATCACTACATAATAAAACAAAGTCGCTTTCTCTGTCCCTATATCCCTATGCATGCTTATATCTTTAAAACTACGCAACGGATTTTGATGCGGTTTTTTTAATAATTAATAAGTAGTAATTGAAGAGGAAGGTTTATATGTATAATAACATCAATTAAATAGTGGAAAAATGAGGAGTGGAGCAGCAATAAGAAATGTTGCAAAAACGGGGAAAATTTACGCAGACGAAGTTGCGCGGGTCAGCTGGTTTTGTATGAGATCAAGTTAGAGTTGCTCTCACCACAAATAGAGATTTTGCAGATATAACTGTTTGTTTTTAAACTTTCGCGATGTTTACACATATTAGAATATTATCGGGAATAAATCGCGTGAAATATTTAAAGGTACGAACCATTTTATTTACCCGACGTTTCGATCGAATTGCACCGATCGTGGTCACGGCGTTTTTCAACAACCAGACTACTAGTAACTTGTTGAAAAACCCCGCGTCTCAAGGAGACATCGCTAAGCTGCCATCAGTCGACCCGTGACCACGACCTTTTATTAATATTTCACGCGATTAAGTTCCGATAATATTCTAATATAACTATATTCTTCGGATAGGACGAGATGGAACCTTGCTGAAAAGTCAGATACAAATCGATCCTACATTAAATAAATATATTGCATTGTAATAATGTTACTGCAAAATAGGCACCAACATTACAATAGTCACAAATAAAACAATTATTCGAGAGCTTAGTAAATATTTAATTAAATATATATTCTATAATTTATATAGGTACTACATTGTGAATGATTTGCACTTAATATTATTGCACTGATAATTATATTATTAAACCAAATTTCGACAGCGTAGTTTTATAAACTTTTTAAATAAATTTTGACAGAAAGTGGTAGGCACTTTTTTCTATTCTTTATAATAGACAAATAAGACAATTATGTTATGCCAGGGCGGGAAATCAAACAAGAGGAATACAATATTTCAACTTTACCAATAAAATGTAAAAAACAATCCACCTTGCTAAAATTCAACCAATGGCATTCGCATATTATTACCTTATACACGAACGTTTTTAGTCTCTTCAATGATTGGATTATAAATTGGCCCTGATCTAATATTGGCCCCAACGCCCCTCGCCCAATATGTGGATCTAAGCGCCAACGTTAGGGCCAATGTATGAAACCAGTCTTATACTGTCACAAATAGCCTACAAACAAAAATATTCCGAAAGATGAGACAAAAGGCATATAAATAAAATACGCGTTCACTAACCAAACATTGGTTTCAAACCAAAAACATTTGCAGTAACATCCCCACAACGGTACATCAGGCAAGAATCACTTAAAAAATATTCTACTTGGGTTATCTTCGTTCGGAAACTCAATGAACGGATGCGTCTGTTTATGTTCTAACATAACACTTTCGTTTAAAAACTTTTCACCACAGATATCACAGGACACCTCACTGCACTCTACTTTCTCACTCGACTCTTTTTTTCTCTTCTTTTTAACTACCCACTCTTTCTTATTCAAAGTTTCTTTTATCTTCTCCTGTTTAGAAGTAGATTGCTCTTCCTCTATTAAAGGCTTCCCAGTCAACAGAAACTCTTTCATATTCAAATGTTTTAACGAGGTTTTATGATGCTTCAGTCTATTTTCAGAGCTGCACTGGTATTCACATATAAAACAAACGTATTTCATATCTCCCGTATGAATTTCTGCGTGGGCTTTCCTCTTCTCTGGCGTCGCGAACCTAAAGTCGCAGAATTTGCAAGGATACTTCCTATCAGGTGAATGAAAACGCATATGAGATAATAAAGCATTCATATCTTTGCAAATTTTTCTACATTCTAAACACATAACCCCCTGTTCTACTGGCTCGGTTTCTTCAACACTTTCAGTGCTATGGTGGACTCTTCTATGAGACGTTAAGCCTTTCTGACTGACAAATACCCTTCGACAATCGGTACACTGGAATTGCGATTCAGATTTGGTCTCAGGACTATGTTTTTCAATCTGGTGTATGGCAAGTTTATCGGCTTCGTGGAATTGCAAACCACACTCTTCGCACTTCCAAGCTTTTACTAACTTCGAAAATGCTTCTAGAACATCTAAAACAGATTGGCCTTCGACTTCTGGGTGGGACGTTTTGGTGTGATGACCAAAATCTATGATTTTTGAAAATGTTTGCTTGCATCTAGGACAACTATACGGTTCTTTGTGATCGTCCATCACGTGAGACTTTAAATCAGGCATTTCTTTGAACGTTTTCGAACACATAAAACATTTCAATTTCTGTTTCCCTTTTACAACTTCAGATATAACTTTATACTCCATTAATTGCACTTTTTGATGGACTTGTAGATGCTTGAATAGTTCTTTTCTTGTGTGATAATCTGTTGGACAAAATTTACAAGGGAATCTTTTTCGATGCAACCGTTTACGATGTAATGCTAATTCTTCTTTATCCTTGAATTGTTTTGAACATGTCACGCAGGGATAGGAACTCGTGTCCATGTACAAATTGTGTGACCTTAAACACGTTTCCATCCGACTTCTCCTTTGAAATACCTGACCGCAAGTGCATTCATACCCCTCTTTTTTAACTTTCTCTTCGTCTTTCATAGCCTCCTCTCTAAGCTTTAAATTAGCTTGCCTTGTCTTCTGTCCTTTTATAAAACCTAGCGCTCTCTTTTCAATAGAAGCATGGACTTCTAAATGCATTTTTAGACCTCTTTTCTGCGCATAAGTTTTCGGGCATTTCGGACACACATGCAACTTTCCCCCTGGATCTTTCTTTTTTCTTTTAGCTTTCAGAAGACCGTAAGCCTCTTGTTCTAAGGATAACACGTTTCCAGTTATAGAATTAAGCTGAAAGTCTTGATAATCTGAATATTCATTGTCTATATGATTATCATTGGTAGTTGGAAGGATTTCTTCAGGATTGGACATTTTGGAGAATGGCATGTTTGTCGTGTGTGTAACTGGATGTATTTCCATGACTAGTGTCTTTGTAGTCTGCGATTCTATTAGTCCGTCGTGCGTATTAGTCACTGTAGATGTCGTGTTGATCAATTTGTTAGATATTATATGTGTTTCTGTTACTGTTAAGTCTGATTCCTCTTTGATGTTCATTTTTTCGTATTCTTCTTTTTCATCCTGTGGAAAAGGGTTAAGTAAGTGAAGTAAGATTATATACAATTTATAATTGCTAAATGTTTTCAAAAATAATATGCAAAACATTGCAAAATTATTTTTATACATATTTGAAATGTATACGTTCTTGTGGAACCTACTAGATGGCATTGTACGATGGCCTTCAATCGTAACATACGAAGGCCAAGTTTGACATCTCCGAGCTCGGTTCGGTGGCAGAGTAATGCGATAGGAACAGGAATTCTTTGACGCGGGCTCGAGTCACACATGAGTCCAATCTTTACTTATACATTGAAATATACGTCAACATTACAATTGGGACTCACCTCAAATTTCTGTACATTTTAGGTCACTTTTCAACAAGTTTACTAGCTACTGCGCATGCTAGATATTTTAATAATAATCTGTTTAACCCTAGAGTACTAAATTTATTTCTTGACCGCTTACTACTAATGATCGCTTGGGTGGCTACTTCATAAATGATACAATATTTTACCAATATTTTTTTTATTAAAATTTGAATTCGATTTAACAAAGTATCAAGTGAAAGCTCTCTTTTCTTAAATTTGAATAGCACACATCTCCTTAAAATAATAATAAAAAAAAATCATATGAAGCTTCTATTTTCTTTCCTAAATGAATTAATTATAATGGGCTTTATCAAATAAAAATAAAATATCTATTTTAAATTTTAAATACGAAATATTTGGCTTCAGAATAAATTTTTATTTATTTATTTAAAGACTTTATGCACAAATAATGTACAGAGGCGGACATGATCATTCTCTACCAGTCAACCTTTGGGTGATGTAGAGATTATAATTTGAAATTTTCATCTTTAAATGCTTTAGATGCATGCCAGATTTGTTATTATTAGTGTTATTGAAGACATTACATCTTGTATGTATTTATTTGGTAAGCCAATTAAATAAATAATTGTGTAGTTGCAGCTTGTCAAATACAATAAAATTATCTTCAAATTTATGAATAAAATCTTGGTTAAATAGTTTAATAAATAGTAGTAAGAACAAGCCAGCTCCGGTGTTGACGAATAGGGAGCCATTTAAGTTGAGAACGATTAGATGACACATCGTCAAACTAACGAAGATAGAAAATGAATCGAATGCAGCTATTTAGAAGTCGGCTATATTTATTGAGGAGCTCTGCATTCAGATCAAGATAGCATACATCACTGTAATCAATCAGAAGAAAAATCAATGTCTGCACAAGCCGTCTTACCGTCTGAAGAATTTCCTACAGTTCAAAACCAAATTGATGGTTTTGAACGGTAGGATATTCTTCAGACGGTAAAGACTCTGCTGGGTACACTCTATGTCTCACACTAGCAACCTGAACTTGCCAGTTAAGGTTAGCGTCAATTAAAATACCAAGATCTCTGACCGGGAAACTTAGGGGAATAATAGACCCGTTAAAAATAACTCATGGTAATGTGTCAAAGTCAACTAAAATCAGACTATATTTCTTTGATCACAATTACAACAGTTTCGAGATCATTTTTTGTACACTTGGCACAGTAATATACCATCATTCGTCTTTTTTTGGTCGGGCAAAAAATGCACATGCTTCGTTTATCTTTTTTCATAGCTGATTCTTCAATATTCTCAATATTTTTGTCTACTAACACTTCTTGTATAGAATCTCTAACTCGTTTCGTCATTGTCCGTCTCTCTTCAACTCACATCATGGTTTACATAATTCATTGTTTGCACTCATAAAAGTTCTTGGCTTCGGTCCACAATTTTTTGAATTTGATACATGTCAGATGCTATTTAGTACAGCCATGTTTATCATTCCGTATCGACAAAGCGGTCAGCTTCTTGTCTTGCGATTACAAGTCAAATGACCACACATTTGTTCGAATGTGTCGACAGCACCTTTTGTTTTATCATAAGATATTGTTAGAAATATCAGACGAGGTGTGGCTTAGCATCGCTTCCCGTGACGTAGAATCACCAGAGCGGTGGAGAGAGCGCTGCGAGCGTTGCTCGGAGCGGCGGCGACACGAAGCGCTTAGTTACGCGCTGGCATTCGATCGAGACGGACGTATTCTTAAGCCTATAATTGTCATTCGGTTTCTTTTGAATAAAAGTGGTTTTGTTATTGATACTTCTTTTTTTTATAAAGTCAACTCTGCTAGTGGTTTATAAGAAAATTATAATTGCTTGTTTTTTCGTTATAGGGTTAATAACTGGTTGACCATGCATAGTAGATATTAACAGAATTGTTTTTTGTAGCTTGGGTTTGTAGCTTACGAGTGTCAGCTTATCGTGAAATCCAAACATTGACGTTCCTACACGTCGTGATGGATTGTTTCAATTGAGGTGGTGTTTCTTTTTTTATTGGCTGTTATAGTTCCCAGAAATGTTAATTTGTAAGGTTCCGAAAGAAGCTGCTCAGCTAAAGGTACAGAAGTAAACCCATTATCGGCAGTGATATTAAGAACAATAGTGAATACCTAGAGGTTTATTAGGGACGTTTTCTCAGTTGTTTCCCAAGTATGTAACATAAATTTACTGTTTACATCACAAGCAAAAATTATTTTCAGTTCATATTTAGCGGTTTCATTAGGTATATACATCCTAAAAGGGCAGCGTCCCTTAAAGGCTAGTAACTGTTCATCTATAGTAACATACGAGCCTGGTTTGTGAAGATCTCTATATCCGTCAGGCGCGGATCCAGGGGGGAGAGGGGCAATAGGGGCAATTTTACCTAGACTCGACTGAAAATCTTTTTTTTTTGGGATTTTGGGGAATTTAGTCTGTGATGGGTGGTGCACCGTTGAATCAAATGCGAGCGACTTGTGTGAACTTTGCCGGTTGGGTTACACGTTGCCCCCCCTAAACATACTTCTGGATCCGCGCCTGATATCTCTGTATAAAAATCTCCAAGAGACCTCGAATCGGTGCCAATTTATCACTCTATATTCTCTCTTCGCGGGTAAGATGGTCAACAAAGTGTAGGCAGCGCAAAATAAATTGCAAATCGATCTAAGCTCGTTATGGCTATGTTTTCGATCCGCAAAGTATAGGGTCAAAAAGCACTTTTGCTAAAGTTGTTATTACCCAAAGCGCCACTGAATATTATTAGACCGAGCCATTCCGACCGAGCATATCCGAGAGATTCCAGCCTTACCGCTATAATAGTGGTAGTTTACTGTTTATATTTACTGACTTTGACTAGAATATCTTGATTAGTGCGTAGAAGTATATCATCCAGCATATCAGACGTAAAAAAAATTTGAACCCATCTAGTTTTGGACCAGGAAAAATATGTACTACATTTCTACCTAGCGTTCTATTTGACCTCGGCCTCTCAGAAGTATTTGTGTCCTAAATATAATCTTCTTACTTCTCAGAACAGACGTAGACGGCAATAATACAAGTTGTTCCGTTATCTCAGTCTCAGATGTTGAATGGGTTTGTAGAGCTGTTTCTGACGCAGTGCTTGTTGTAGGTAAATCTACGTTGTCCGGACCAACGTCGATTTACATGATCAAACGGTCGATTTAAATGATTGAAGATCGTCTGCTAATTCGTACAAGGATAGAGAAAAAGTAGGATCAGCTCAACGCTGTCGTCTAAATTGTAGTCCTCAACTTCTAAGAAGTCTTCAGTTTAACTGACCGAAAAAAAACTAAAAAATCTCTTAAATAAATAACGTAGTATCCCCGCTAGAAGCGCGACCGCTCTTTGCCTCGTCGCGAGTGGCACTTTATTGGCGCGAACGCACGCCGCGATACATAGCCGTAATTAAAAACTATTCCCAAAAAAATAACCGCGCGCGATCTCTCAGACGGTGATTAGTACTCTAGGGTTAAAGTAAAGCAAATAGTTTCTTACCTCATAGCCATCGCTTTCGTACTTAATATTAACATCATCTTGCAAGCACGCCTCTACCCTTGTCAATGCGGATGCCTCATTGCTATCCATACTGCTATCAAGACCTCCATCATCATCATCAACATCATCATCATCATCAAAGCTTGGATAATCATATGTCACTAACGAATCATCACCAAGCACCGTTTCTTCCTTTACTTCAGACTTATCATCACAATCACCTTCAGATTTCGCCACACTCATGTATTGATCATCTTTAGGACTATATTCATCATTTATCACTTCATTATCATCATCGTTATGTGGACTGATGACTTCAGGTTCAATTGTTAACGAGATTTCTTCTTGTTTGACTTCTAGCTGGATGTTGTCAAAAGGATTGTGGTAATCTTGTGGTTCGTCGGTTTGCGTTTCAAATTTAATTTCGTGAAGCATATCGTCTTCTTGCATTGTGTGGTCTGTTTCTTCCTCTAGCTTGATAGTTTCGGGGGGCATGTCCAAGGTTTCTGTATGTAGGTGGGTGTCAGCCATTGTATAGTGCTGTAATATAATAAAATCATTGGGTAGATATTATACAGAAAAAAATGCTAGATAATTTGAATATGATAATTTTCAAACTCGTTGATTCTAGTCAATCAATAAATCATTTATCAAAATTATGAACTACGTAAAAAAAGTATGTTTTACGTAGTTTTTTAAATAAAAGATACCACACAGACACAAAACTTTGAATGTCACTGTAGTTATGAAGTCTGTTAGCAAGTTTTCTAAATAGTAATTAATTTGTATGAGAGTCAATTAAAGTTAAAAGTATTTTTTATACTTATAATGGTACAGATAACAAATTTTCAAATGATAGATACCCAGCTGGAATTTTTATAGTAGTAGTTTGACTAGGTGAAATGGCCAACGTTGTTGAAAACATTACTGGACATGGGCACACAACAACACCTCGTGCTCCTGCTCAGGGAGCTCTACGAATGGGGAACGGCTTCAGTGCGGATAGATGACCTCCCCTCAAACGTTTCCACCTAAGTGCGGGCGTACGGCAGGGATGCATAGTATCACCTCTTCTATTTAACGTCTATACCAAGCTTGTAAAGCGAATCACTCTCGAGGACTGTACAGATGGTATTGCGGTTGGTGGATACAAAATTGTACCTTAAACCTCTATGACCAAGATTATGATCATGGACCGCGCCAACCATTCGCCCGAATTTACTCATATTGCGAACTGCAACAATACCTTAGGTTGGGGCCTTAATATCAAACAACGGCGGCTACTTAGATGAAGTAAAACAAAGTATGGCCATAACTAAAACTGAGATGGAGAAATGGACGCAGCAGAGATGTGGACAGTGCACGAATTAGAATGAGCTCAGAATCATGCAGCGTTTATCGGCTGTGGTGCTATCACATATATTAAAATTACATGCACATGTCTCTAGGCGAGATAACGACTCCATAAAGCGGCTAGTCATACAGGGAAAACTGGAGACGCGGCAGAGCACCTAAACGCTGGACTGAGTAAGTCAAGTTCACAGTAGGAAGTCACGTATCTGACTGCACCAGACAGTTTACCAGCAGGGAGATACAGCGAGAGACCATGAGGAGAACTGTGTCCGCTCCTACGATAGTTGCAGACGTCTCTATGTGACCACGACCGTTTTGCCAGGAGCGAAACGACAGAAGAAGAAGATCAGGAGCAGGAGACGAGCCCTAGAGGGAGCAGGGGCCGCGCGGCAAGAGGAGACAACTCTGACTAAGAAATGAAGTCACTGCATGGACAACGAGTTCCTGCCCAAACATAGAAACCACTGTGCAAGCAGAGGGTAGCAGCGCGATCTTGAAATTCTCTGGCCGAAAAAAGAGGGCCGTAACGTAAACTTAGAAGTCAATGCGCGAGCTGTGAGACAAACGAATGTACACAGACGGGCGACACAGAGGAAATTGTGCGAGTGGAGGTCGTATCAACCCATATGATGGCCCACTGCTGGGCACGGGTCTCCCCAGTAGAACCTACTGGTATGTAGATCCTGGGGGTAATTGCCATAATCGCCACGCTTGGCGAGCGGGTTGGCGATCGCAGTAAGGCTTTAAGTACGCAGAGGACGCTGCTGCCCGTCCTCCGGAGTGAAATCCCTTAGTCGCCTTGACGACACCGACGGGAAGAGATGGGGTGGTACTATTCTTAAGCCGGCACCACACGGCACAAGTGGCACGAGTGGAGGTCGCTAAAACACATTGCAGGGGCGGGTCACAAGCAACTTTAATCGCTGCTCAAATGGGCAGCACAAAAGGTACAAAACCAGACAAATTAACTAAGCCCTGCTGTGAGAGAGTTACCTACGCAGGGACATTTAAATATTAGAAATGTTTAACAAAATTGTCTTGCAGCGTGTTTGATGCCTCCAGTCATTACCTCGATGGTATGTGCCCTACATTGTCCCCACTAACCAAACCTGCTTAGATTGTGCAATATTGTCAGAAGTCATATTCTCCACTAGCGCTGATACCTTTTTCTAAAACTCCTACTCGCACTGTGGATTTTTAGAGGGGAGAAATTTTTGAACCTTCTAGAAAAAACAATTGAATCAGGGTTACAGCACCCTTCCTTTTCTATATTTCATACTTTAATTACAATATTGTACTAAGTTGTAGCAGGAATGACATAAATTTTATCATCAATATTTGGCACTTATGCATTCAGGTTCCAGGTGGTTCAAATTGCTAATGTTTACAATGTTTGCTTGTTTATAAACTGCTTAAGCAGGTAATATTGACTCGACTGTGAATTGTTTACTATGAAAGTGATGGAATTTGTGTTTTGTGTACTACTATTTTAAAAACAAATAAGATATGTTTTTTTTTTTATTTGGGTTAACTAACAGTGACACAATAAAGACATTATTAAGTACATGGTATAGATGATTGTGCCACCAACATGGTGTTCTAATTAAATATTAGTTAATATTTTAAGTCATCACTGGCTACAATTTAGACTTATAATATTCCTATAAGACTATTGAAAACCAATTCTAAGGCAGCATCTGGTCACAAGCAATAAATAATTGCTTTGTATTTATTTTGATAAACATACCTCGTTACCTTTAATAATCTAACAATTCTAACATAATGACCTTGCAAGTACTTACCAATCAGATTATGATAATGTTTATAACAATGTAAATACATTTACAATTCCGAGTAAGCAAGGTTCAAGACTGGCAGCAAGTGGATGTGTATTTTTCCATTCTCTATCACACAGGGCATGTGAAATGCTGCCTCATTATCGTCAAAAGGCGGATAGTAAACGCAATATCAACATAGGAATTTCTAATTAACTAACACCGCTGATTATACCGAAAATCACTTTGAAATTAAATAAGACTTCTTACGACATATTGAATATGTTAACCGATATCTCAATTTCACTATGTTGTTAGAAAATATTGTTTAGTTTTAAAATATTATAAATTGATCCAATTAAAGAAAAACTCCAAATTATAAACATTCCACTTCTGCAATATTTGCTTTTGCATTGCAGCTTTTTGACAGCTATTGTAAGTTTCCAATTTTTATCTGTATTTTTTTCCAATAGAGCACTGAGAGCAGCTATACTAGAGCACCTTCAAATTGTACTAATTAACTAACTACAATAAATTACCAACTGAATAATCGACTCATAGAAAATAATTAAATTAATTGTGTGTTACTCCAGCAAATTGTTGTTTCCTTTCAGGATAAGAATGATACAGATTTTCAGTGCCACATGCCGTTGAAACGCATTTTTTTTAATTATGTGCATCTGGTAGTTTCTAGATATTCAAGAAAAAATGTTTTTCTTTCCGCAATAGACCTATCTGGATATAAAATAGTTAGGAAGATAGCTTTTAATTTGTGCGCAATGTGCATGCAAAAACTAAATTTGTCATCATTTTCATGTTATTTGAGTTTTGGTTGGGGTAACGTTTGGCTGATAGCTAGATCTCGCAAACTACTTTGTGAATTATTATTTTTTTTTTTAAGTGAAAGGTGGTAATTTGTGCTCTGGAGTAGGAATTGTATCTTTTCTATACAGTTACACAATTTAAAAGTTATGGAGACACATTTAAAAAAAAAAAATTAGATTCTAGTTTCCAACTTAGAAGGTCTAGAAACCCAATGTTGGTTTTTGTTGATACGTCTCGTTTATTCATGTGCGTTACCCCAGCAAAATGTTATCTCCTTTCAGGATATGAACGATACAGATTTTCAGTGTAACATACCGTTGAAATGTGCGCAACTTCATTTGTGCATCCAGTCGTTTGCGTATATCTATATATTAGATAAAATTCACTGAAAAGTAATACTGTTATACATTTAACTTTTAAAGCGTTAATAAGGAGTTAATTTAAAGTTCACAATAACTTAGTCGGTTGAAACAGAATATTTGTTAAAAATCGTAAATGGGTTAAAGTATGTTCATGAAATTTTGTAGGATTATGAGAATAAATGAGAGGTATAAACAAAAACCATCATTGGGTTTCTAGGTCTTCTAGTTTGGGAACTGGAAGCTAATTTCCTTTTTAAAAATGTGTCTCATAACTAATAAACGGTGTAACTATATAGAAAAGAAACAGTCCTTTAAAGAACGCAAATCACCACCTATTCATATTAAAAACATTATAATATTTTACTAAGTAGTTTGCGAGATCTAGCTATCAGCAAAACGTTACTCCAGCAAAAACTCAAATAACATGTAAACCATACGATGCACAAATTTAGCTTTTGCATGCACAATTCGCACAAATTACAAGCTATCTTCCTACCTATTTTTTATCTAGAAAGGTCTCTTTATCTGCTGGAGTAACGTTACTATCTATTTTTCTTGAATAACTCAAAAACTACTGGATGGACAAATTTAAAAAGTTACGCACATTTCAAATATAACAATTAACTTTACATTATAACAATTTGACAAATTCTTGTTGATTTTAATAAATATAAAAAAATCATTTATTTTAAATCGACTAATAAGGTAGTGTTACATTTTTCATTCAAAATGGCGTAACTATTTGGAAAATTGAACGGATCTTTTTACAAATCAGCAATTTAATTTACAGAACGCATCAATATTTGAACTAGGTGGTAATTTCTGAAATTGTTTGTTTGTGTCTGAGTTGTTTGCAAAAATGTTTTGTAACGAGTGTATTTTTCTCAGAAGGTACAGTGGTCTGCATCTAAAGACATGGCAAAGAACATGGACTTGAGATTGGTTATAAAGCATTTGTCAAATGGAACACTTGGAGAAAATCTGTGCATTATTTGTCTTTCAAAACTTGGTGATAAATATGAGAACATTTTCACTAAAATTTGTAAAGAAGACGTCGAGTTTTGTGTAGCCCATGTATTAGAAACTATTTCCCAAATACAGGTTAGTGTCTGAATTGAATTGATATACTTAGCTGCATCCTGAGTATACATAAAAAAATAAACAATAAAAAGACTTCAAATACCTTGAAGATAATAATTGCAAATTTTTCAGTTTTCAAAACATGATAACTACAATGTTTGTATCGACTGCTACACCACAGCATTTATGGCTCATAAATTCTATTTATTATCATACCGGAGTAATGATATCCTTAATTTTTATACTGACCAGCTCACACATAACTTGAATTACTTAAATTTACCTGAAGAACTGAGTAGTAATACATTATGCATATCTATACCTATGGGGAATGCACAACCTAATTTTGACCTTAATATGGAAGGAATAGGCAAACACAAGAATGAAGACATTTTACCGATAAGTAAAGCAGATGACACTGCGAACTTAGTGGTAGTTGTGCAAGAAAATGGCGGACAAACAATCTACCAATTGCAATCAGACAATAGTTTACTTTTGGTTGGTGACGGTAAAAAAAAGAATTATAAAAAGACGTCACAGACTGCCGTCTTACCAAAGACTGAGCCGAAGAAGAGAAGGAAAAGAATGCCAATGCCGTACAAGCTTTGTAGTAGATGTCCTGTTAAATATAGATTTGCTGCAAAATTAAAGGAGCATATGAAATTGGAGCACAATATTGATCTCTTTATTTGCAAGGTTTGTGTTATGCTTATTTATTTAAATAATGTTTGTTAACAATGTACAAATAGAATCAAGTTTATTAAAGTGTCTTCCAGACGGTTGGAAACAATCTTTCCCGCCAAGGTGACCTTGCTTGTTTCCAACTGGTATGTATGTAATTTGGTTTACAACATCTGTCTACACTGTTGGAAGCCAGCAAGGTCACCTTGGTGGGAAGCCTTGTTTCCAACCGTCTGGAAAATACTTTACTATGCTCTTCCCTTCAAATTACCTTCCTCCCATATCTTTTTGACCAATTTATAGGATGTAAATGTATTATTAAGTACAGTAGTTTCAGTTGAGTGTAACATTTCTTGTGCTCGTCCAAACTAATATTATAAATGTGAAAGTAAGTCTGTCTATTATATCTGTTAGATTTATATGATTAAACCACTGCAAAAATTTTAATGTTTGGTAAGGAGATATTTGAGTTGTAGAAACGGACATAGGATATTTTCATTAGCTCCTACGCATCATAAACAAGTTAGTGCATCAAATCGAAATAGGGTTTTTGATTAAAGTCAAATCAGATAAAAAACATCTAAAATGACATGCTCCATACAAGTTTGTATGAAATACTAGCAAATGGCGTCACATTTCATGAAAAAATAATTTTAGTATAGTGTGGCCATTAGTGCTGTGCACTCCCTGAGGTATGCACGGCGAGGTGGGGGGCGAAGAAAAAAGTGCATGAGTTCACATGAGGTCGATACATGTCGGACAGATCTTACGATATCAGTTTGCATTTCTAAGGCAAGACTTGTGGCGGGACGTTGCGTTGGTCGGAGGCTATCTATCTGTAATATATACTTACTTTGTTGATTAAAATGTAACCCAAATATACTCATATTTTATTAAAAATATGCAGGTGATAAATAAGAATTGAAAGTTATAATTCACAACAGGACTTGTTTTATTAAACATTTTTTATATTTACAAACAATTATATATTCTAACGAAAGTTATTCTGACATAGATTCTGTTTCAACTTCATCTTCCATTTCGTCATCATCTTCATCTTCCTCTTCGCCACCGGAACTTGAATCAGAGTCTTGCAAATTTATTATGAATGAATCGATAACATTATCGAACCTACTATCGCGACTCCAGTAATCATTTTCATTTTTCTGGACATGATCGTCGCATTTCTGCCATTTTTCCGCCGTGAATTCCGAAAACAATTTATCCAATAAGATTATCTTTTCGTCTAGAGAAGAATTAATATAGTTTTGGGCTATGTTGTTTTTAATATCAGCCCAGACCAACTCGATTGGATTTAAATCTGGATGGTACGGAGGTAAACGCAGAACAGTGTGTCCACTGGCTTTCAGGAGTTCGTCAATTCTATACACGGGTTCTTTTTGTGTATTTTTGATAAGAAGTAGCAGTTGAGCCTTTGACATGGTTCCTGAAAATTCTACATTATGGCGTAGCAACCAGTTCTGCATTTCACTTTTGAGGCTTGATATAGTTGGTTTCTTCTCAATCTGAACGCTGTGGTAAGACGCGTTGTCCATTACAACCACAGAATTCGGCAGCAACTTATCTTTTAACTTTTCATCTACCCACTTATAAAAAGTAGGTCCGCTCATATCTCCATGATAGTCACCGGTTCTAGCATCGGATTTGAATATAGTCAATGTATCATCCACTAAGCCATTTCGACACCCAGCGTGGAGTATTACTAGTCGCCGTCCTTTCCCAATATCAGCATGAATACCGGGTTCTGACGATGATTGCCAACATTTGCTGGCATGGTGACTGGCGTTGATGTATGTTTCATCAAGAAAATATATGTTTCGGTTTTCCGTTCTGTAATTTCTGATTTGTGTAAGATATTTTTTCCGCCACACTGTAATATTAGGCTGCTCTATAAGGAGATGTCTCTTTGATTTGCATTTTTTGTAACGGTAGCCCATTTTGTGTAAAAGCTGTCTTAAATATTCCCGTCCACAATTCAATATGCCATCCTGTCTCAAACTTGATAGTAACTTACGGACACTTGGTATTTTTTTTTCAACTTCGTAAAACTGATGAATTTTTCTTCTGATAACTCCAAGGTCAAAATCATCCACAACGTGTTTTTTCTTTAGAACTTTTGGTTTTTTTGGCGATTGAAATTTTAATTGGCTTGAATTTTCAATTGATAAATAGCCCGCAGAAATCACATTATGTACGGTTCTTTTGCTGTATCCCGTAGCCTCCGCAACGATTTTAGCAATATTCACGTCATTTTTAAATTCAAAGCTTTCTTTGTCTGCTTTTCTTTTCTTAAAATATTCAGCCACCTTAAAAATGACAGTCTTCATATCACGAGATAACGCACGACCCATCTTTGAATATTTATCTCGTGTGCGTCTGACATAGACAGTCCGATACAAATAACACTACCTGCCGTCACAAGCGTTGACGGCGCACTGACAGCGCAGCAGCCGATTCTAACCCCCCCGTCTCACCGCGCGCATACCTCAGGGAGTGCACAGCACTAATGGTCATACTATATTTCTAATAGCAATTTGTTCATTGGAAATGTGATGCCATTTCCTCTTTTTGTTTTTTTTTTTTTGTGATGACATTATTGTAATATTTTTTTTTGTACTACCTGTAGTACAAAATAATTTATTATGGAATAGAGTGAGGAGAATCAAAAACCCAAATAGAGTGATGAGATTTTGAAGTGCTAATAGTTTTAACATTTGAATGCACCCTTACAAATGCTAATACAAACTACATTCTCTTGGGCAGATCCACCTTCGAAAGCTAGTATTAAAATAAAATAATAATAGGCCATTTAAAACTATAAAAAAGAGAAAATGCTGCTAGGAACAGCGGTTGTAAACCATAAACTGCCTGACGTATCTAAAAAACTATTGTTTCAATGCTTTCAGGTATGTAAAGCTATATACGAAGATGAGAATGAGTATCACAATCACATGCGGACCCATACCAACATACACCAATGTGCCATATGTCACACTGTGTTCAAGAAGAGGGACACTATTATTAACCATCTCAAGTGGCATGAAAAGATGAAGAATATCAGTCAGGTTAGTTTATTATGTCGTATAATTGTCTGGTAAATGATTATACACCCGTAAAAAGGCCTGGTACCATCCAGGGAATGGCTTGACCACCATATAGATAGACATTGTTCTGAGACACAAAATATCACACCACATTGTCACAAACAATGCTTTGGGCGCTTTATTTATTGCTTTGGGCGCGGTCTGTATCCGTAAATATCTTTGTGTGCACAAAAGTGTATCAGATTTATATGGCAGGGCAGGAGTTCCCAAACTTTTAACTTAACGTAACACACCAAATACCTTTTATTTTATGGAACCCAAGATCATGATAGTGGGGACAAGGGACGGGACGACAATTTATCTGACAGAGATCTCAATAGATTTACCAAAATACTTTTTTTTTGTTTAAAAAGGCGACTCCCGCAGTAGGGTACAAGCCCTGTGTATGACGGGGGACTTTACAAACAAACAAGTCACGGACACAAAGTACACCCAGACTTGGAACAACAATTTGTGGGTCACACAAATTAGTGTCCCGTGTGGAAACTAACCTCTTGCGTAGCAGTCGGACTCACTCCCACCGCGCCACAGAGGCAGTCAAAATGAGTCCAGATAATCCAAAATGAAATAAGAACTATCATAACTGGATTCATTGGAATTTCATCGGGTTTCCTTGTTGTTCTTTTTACACAGGCAATTACGATATATTTTTTTCATAATTTTTACATAATATTTTGTGGGATCCTGGCAACTGTTCTACAGAAACCCTGGGTTCCACAGTACCTACTTTGGGAAACGCTGTGGTAGAGTGTAAACATACAACTTTTTGTCCCAATCTGCCACATACAGATTGAAGGTGCCCACATATGCGAGATCTGCGGCGTTATCACCGAAGATGAGAGCAGTCTGCGCGAGCACTATGACAACAAACATTACAAGAAGTACACCTGCTACTACTGTGGGAGGCTGTACAAGGGAGAGATCAGCTTCGAGATGCATATAAAGAAGCATGAGGCGCAACTGCAGATTGTTGACAAGTAATAAGTTATTTGTTTACTTAGCCAATGATGTTACAAGTAAAAAGGTGTAGATAGGTTCATCATCATCAGCCTATTGCAGTCCACTGCTGGACATAGGCCTCTCCAATTGCACGCCACTTTGTTCTATCTTCAGCTTCTCGCATCCAGCTCCTACCAAATAGGTTAATTACACAATAAGTTACATTAAAAAGACCCATGAAATGTGAGACAATAAGTTGATTATTTTCAAAAGGGTTGCGGGGTTGCAGGGTTGAACCAATTTTTATCAAACAAGCTACGAACCATCTCAATTAAATTAGCTTTGTTCTTACCACTGTTTGTTTATAGATGGGTGACCGTGTTCAAATAATGTCATACCCCCTCTGTGCCTCAGAGAGCATGTTAAGCCCTCGGTCCTGTGCTTAATCTCTCACCAATTCCGTCTCATTGGTCTATGAGAGTAGGAGAATAAAGAGTGCACTTGTGTCTGCACATACACTTGTGCACTATAATATCTCCTGCGTAGTTGCCTAGTCTATGATGAGAATGGCTACCGTAACAACATTGGTTAGGAGACTGATTTATTTGTATGTTTGTTCCTCGCGGTCTTGCGCTTTACTGCTGGAGTTGTCTTTATAAAAATGATCTCAATCATATATATTTCTAATTGCAGGTCTAGCAAAGATAGTACAATAAAAGAAGAGAAATCTGAACCAAATGGGAAGGAGTCCAGTGGCAAACAAAAGTGCATGTGTCCTACTTGTGGACGATACTTCGTGGATGAGAGAGCTCTCATGTGGCATCAACGATTGCATAATAACGAGCGGCCTTATAGATGTGAAGTGAGTTGTATGTTTTTAAGATAGCAATGAGGGATTAAGTCCCATATTACTAGTAACCCTGTAAATCCCTCCTAATTTTAGCTAGGCTCATTTGCTTGTGTTAGTAGTGGGTTCAAGTCGGTAGTATAATTGGTAGGATTCGAACGCGTGACCTCACGGTTGCGAGTCCGATGGTTTAACCATTAGGCTAGCGCCACTTCGCGGCTATTAATGGCTTTTTGAAAACCAAATTTGTCCTAAGTAAAATTGATCCAACGCAGGTTAAGTCTAAGGATTGTTTTTAAACTTTGGCGATTTTTGTACATATTAGATATATTTCGGGACATAATCGTGTGAATTATTTGAAGGTACGAACCTTTTATTTACCCGACGTTTCGATCGAATTGCACCGATCGTGGTCACGGGTCGACTGTCGGTCGAGAGTCTAAGGAGTTGCGAGCCGAACAAAATACATGTGAT
This sequence comes from Herminia tarsipennalis, assembly GCA_945859575.2. Classification (NCBI taxonomy): domain Eukaryota; kingdom Metazoa; phylum Arthropoda; class Insecta; order Lepidoptera; family Erebidae; genus Herminia; species Herminia tarsipennalis. The sequence goes on along the minus strand of OX243857.2, from coordinate 5,339,914 downwards.
TTCTCAGTTCCCCCCCCCCCTCTGTGGAGATTTTTTAAATATGTGTTATACTGATATTGATATACTTAACGGGTCCGTCTGACCAAGCGTCGGTATTACTTACCTAAGTTGTAAAAACTCTGTGTTGGAAACATTTTCTTAATTTAATTGTTTCCAAACAATATTAATAATTAACCAAACTCACTCTAACTAAACTAAACTGCAGCGCGCGGCCGCCGCGCCTCGCACGAGCGCACGCTTTTCACTCCAGGCGCAAATATAAGGGGGGGGGGGTATAGGGGCACGGGGCCTGCTGACAATAAAGACAGTCTACTTTTAAAAGCCCATTTCGACAGTTATCTAACAACAATGACAACCTACAAACATAAGTTTTCGTGTAGAATGCTTATATCGGATTCCAAATACAAACACACATAGATTCTTTGAAACATTAGACTCAATGCTGCATAAACTGTTCAATCGAAAAAAACGCATTATATTAACGGGCGATTTGGCACTTTGAAGGTATATACTGATTCGACAAAACTTAAGGATATCGCCTGCATCTATGGCTTACACCTACATATTGATGGCCCAACACGGAATCTTGCATGCCTGGACCATATAATAAGTAATATTCAGAATGCTAAAGGTTTTACTCGCGAAGTTTTCTTATCTGATCATAATACATGTCAATTACTGACATTTCCAGTTGTAGAAAAAAAAAACAGTCTTAAGATTCTGGTATAATATTAACAGGGATTATTCAAAGGACAATTTAAGAAAATTTACAAAAGCTATAGGATACCTATCGTGGAATGTAACCTTCGAAGCTACTAACGCAGACGATAGCTTTAATAATTTTTATTATGTATTTATATTATTTTATAGACTATGCTTTCCTTTAAGGAAAACTAAGATGTATGCAAACAGCAATTCACCTAAGTGGATTACAAAAGGAATCAGAGCTTCTAGTTTATATAAACGGAAAATTAAACGATTGTGTTATCAAAAACACAACGAGGCGATAAAACAAAATTACATAAAATATGCTAAAACCTTGCGTTCTTCGGTCTAAAAGAATTTCAAATTATAAATATATTCTTAAGTCTAAAAACAAAAACAAGGCTACATGGGATATAATCAACGATAGAACAGATTCATACAAAACCTACAATCAAATCAATGAAACAATTAATAACAATATTATTTTAAATAACCCTAACGACATTGCTAATACCTTTAACAATTTCTTTACCAACATATCTAATAATAATGCTGGTGCAAAGCGTCCTCCCCTACCTAATAGAAACCATGTAAGTATCTTCTTAAGACCTTACGACCGACCCTACTAAGGTATCTCGCACTATAAAATCATTAAGCAACAAGAAGTCTGTAGGCTACGATGAAGTATCCACTATGATATTAAAGTCATGTGTTGACATTATATCACCATTATTACCCCACACGATAAACTTATCATTAACCGATGGGGCCTTTCCAGATAGACTAAAGGTGTCAATCAAGAAACCTCTCTGCAAGAATAAAAAAACTGCAGAAATGGAAAATTATAGATCGATCACTCTCATACCCATATTTTCTAAGATCTACGTAAAAATAATGCATAGTAGACTAACAATAGTTGCAATATAGTAGATGAAGAACAAAACATGTTTAAAAAGGGTAAATCGACTAGCTTGGCAGCTTTTTCTCTAATGAAGTCTATAACGGACAATATAGATAGAAAACGGTCTGTCACTGTAATCTTCTTGGATATGAGCAAAGCGTTTGACTTGGTCAACCATAAAACGCTTCTTAATAAATGTGAGCGCTACGGTATCCGCGGTCCCGCTCTAGAGTGGTTACAAAGCTATCTTAGGGATAGAGAACAGTACGTAGAAATATCCCGTGTAGACCAAAATAAAATCTGTGTGTCATATAGGTCTCTAGTCAAATACAACCGATCTGGGGTACCTCAAGGGAGTATTCTCGGACCCTTGTTGTTTCTCCTCTATATCAACGACTTGCCGAGGGCAACAAATCATAAATGTGTACTTTTCGCCGATGACGTATCAGTGATTATTCCTGAAAATAATAAATCCTTGCCCGATCTAGAGGTAAATGAAGCTATAAATAATATTGTTAACTGGCTCACAGAAAATAACCTTAAAATTAATATATCAAAAACGAATATCATGGATACGTAGGATCAGTACTAAGATATGACGTCCTACTATGGGGTAACTCGAGTCAATTGCAGAGAGCTTTTATAATGCAAAAGAAATGTGTACGAGCTATAATTGGAGCATCTAAACTAACGAGCTGCCGACCGATATTAACAAAATTAAAAATATTAACACTAGTATCTATGCACATAATAGAAATTGGACTGTTATTCAAAAATAACCCTCAATTCTTCACCCAAGTTACCGAAAACAGTAGATTTATAAAAAGGGATCCAACTAAAGTAATAATAATAATAACACTGTCATCGCTCGCTATATTATGGAAATAGTTATCCGATGTCAATTAAAGTATATAACAACATTCCTCGATAAGAGTACTACCAACAAAAATATTTAAAATAAAATTACCATATTTTAAGCGAATAAATGTCTTTGTCTTTTAGTAAGTAATGTAGGTATGTACTTTCTATTGATTTTTTATAATATCAATTAAAACGAAACATGACGTTCCCCAAAATTGCCCATAATGAAGTGTAAAACACAATTCTTTTATTTTTGTAGTTGTTGAATTTTCAATCCTTATGAAAATATAAACATATAAACAACAAATATATAAACAAGGTATTTTACCTTAAATTATTCACGCGATTAAGACCCGTAATATATATATTTTCATAATGTGTACAAATTGCGAGAGTTTTCAATTGTTTAAAACGATTTATTAGGGGTTAAAACTGCAACATTTAAATTAAAACGTTGTAAATCGGTGGTTTTACATACACACTCGACCTTAAGATAAAGCATTTGAGCTATACGCGTGTCGGCAGGTGTGCGGGCGCGGCTTCGTGTCGCTGAACCGGCGCAACCAGCACGCGCTGTGCGCGCACACGGCGCCCGCGCGCCGCTGCCCGCTGTGTCCCGCGCTCTTCCATCTGCGCTCCATGGTCAACACGCATATTAGAAAGGTACGGTGGCATTACTCACTAATACTTACCGCAAACATGTACGAGAGGTACCGCAACCAGCACGCGCTGTGCGCGCACACGGCGCCCGCGCGCCGCTGCCCGCTGTGTCCCGCGCTCTTCCATCTGCGCTCCATGGTCAACACGCATATTAGAAAGGTACGGTGGCATTACTCACTAATACTTACCGCAAACATGTACGAGAGGTACCGCAACCAGCACGCGCTGTGCGCGCACACGGCGCCCGCGCGCCGCTGCCCGCTGTGTCCCGCGCTCTTCCATCTGCGCTCCATGGTCAACACGCATATTAGAAAGGTACGGTGGCATTACTCACTAATACTTACCGCAAACATGTACGAGAGGTACCGCAACCAGCACGCGCTGTGCGCGCACACGGCGCCCGCGCGCCGCTGCCCGCTGTGTCCCGCGCTCTTCCATCTGCGCTCCATGGTCAACACGCATATTAGAAAGGTACGGTGGCATTACTCACTAATACTTACCGCAAACATGTACGAGAGGTACCGCAACCAGCACGCGCTGTGCGCGCACACGGCGCCCGCGCGCCGCTGCCCGCTGTGTCCCGCGCTCTTCCATCTGCGCTCCATGGTCAACACGCATATTAGAAAGGTACGGTGGCATTACTCACTAATACTTACCGCAAACATGTACGAGAGGTACCGCAACCAGCACGCGCTGTGCGCGCACACGGCGCCCGCGCGCCGCTGCCCGCTGTGTCCCGCGCTCTTCCATCTGCGCTCCATGGTCAACACGCATATTAGAAAGGTACGGTGGCATTACTCACTAATACTTACCGCAAACATGTACGAGAGGTACCGCAACCAGCACGCGCTGTGCGCGCACACGGCGCCCGCGCGCCGCTGCCCGCTGTGTCCCGCGCTCTTCCATCTGCGCTCCATGGTCAACACGCATATTAGAAAGGTACGGTGGCATTACTCACTAATACTTACCGCAAACATGTACGAGAGGTACCGCAACCAGCACGCGCTGTGCGCGCACACGGCGCCCGCGCGCCGCTGCCCGCTGTGTCCCGCGCTCTTCCATCTGCGCTCCATGGTCAACACGCATATTAGAAAGGTACGGTGGCATTACTCACTAATACTTACCGCAAACATGTACGAGAGGTACCGCAACCAGCACGCGCTGTGCGCGCACACGGCGCCCGCGCGCCGCTGCCCGCTGTGTCCCGCGCTCTTCCATCTGCGCTCCATGGTCAACACGCATATTAGAAAGGTACGGTGGCATTACTCACTAATACTTACCGCAAACATGTACGAGAGGTACCGCAACCAGCACGCGCTGTGCGCGCACACGGCGCCCGCGCGCCGCTGCCCGCTGTGTCCCGCGCTCTTCCATCTGCGCTCCATGGTCAACACGCATATTAGAAAGGTACGGTGGCATTACTCACTAATACTTACCGCAAACATGTACGAGAGGTACCGCAACCAGCACGCGCTGTGCGCGCACACGGCGCCCGCGCGCCGCTGCCCGCTGTGTCCCGCGCTCTTCCATCTGCGCTCCATGGTCAACACGCATATTAGAAAGGTACGGTGGCATTACTCACTAATACTTACCGCAAACATGTACGAGAGGTACCGCAACCAGCACGCGCTGTGCGCGCACACGGCGCCCGCGCGCCGCTGCCCGCTGTGTCCCGCGCTCTTCCATCTGCGCTCCATGGTCAACACGCATATTAGAAAGGTACGGTGGCATTACTCACTAATACTTACCGCAAACATGTACGAGAGGTACCGCAACCAGCACGCGCTGTGCGCGCACACGGCGCCCGCGCGCCGCTGCCCGCTGTGTCCCGCGCTCTTCCATCTGCGCTCCATGGTCAACACGCATATTAGAAAGGTACGGTGGCATTACTCACTAATACTTACCGCAAACATGTACGAGAGGTACCGCAACCAGCACGCGCTGTGCGCGCACACGGCGCCCGCGCGCCGCTGCCCGCTGTGTCCCGCGCTCTTCCATCTGCGCTCCATGGTCAACACGCATATTAGAAAGGTACGGTGGCATTACTCACTAATACTTACCGCAAACATGTACGAGAGGTACCGCAACCAGCACGCGCTGTGCGCGCACACGGCGCCCGCGCGCCGCTGCCCGCTGTGTCCCGCGCTCTTCCATCTGCGCTCCATGGTCAACACGCATATTAGAAAGGTACGGTGGCATTACTCACTAATACTTACCGCAAACATGTACGAGAGGTACCGCAACCAGCACGCGCTGTGCGCGCACACGGCGCCCGCGCGCCGCTGCCCGCTGTGTCCCGCGCTCTTCCATCTGCGCTCCATGGTCAACACGCATATTAGAAAGGTACGGTGGCATTACTCACTAATACTTACCGCAAACATGTACGAGAGGTACCGCAACCAGCACGCGCTGTGCGCGCACACGGCGCCCGCGCGCCGCTGCCCGCTGTGTCCCGCGCTCTTCCATCTGCGCTCCATGGTCAACACGCATATTAGAAAGGTACGGTGGCATTACTCACTAATACTTACCGCAAACATGTACGAGAGGTACCGCAACCAGCACGCGCTGTGCGCGCACACGGCGCCCGCGCGCCGCTGCCCGCTGTGTCCCGCGCTCTTCCATCTGCGCTCCATGGTCAACACGCATATTAGAAAGGTACGGTGGCATTACTCACTAATACTTACCGCAAACATGTACGAGAGGTACCGCAACCAGCACGCGCTGTGCGCGCACACGGCGCCCGCGCGCCGCTGCCCGCTGTGTCCCGCGCTCTTCCATCTGCGCTCCATGGTCAACACGCATATTAGAAAGGTACGGTGGCATTACTCACTAATACTTACCGCAAACATGTACGAGAGGTACCGCAACCAGCACGCGCTGTGCGCGCACACGGCGCCCGCGCGCCGCTGCCCGCTGTGTCCCGCGCTCTTCCATCTGCGCTCCATGGTCAACACGCATATTAGAAAGGTACGGTGGCATTACTCACTAATACTTACCGCAAACATGTACGAGAGGTACCGCAACCAGCACGCGCTGTGCGCGCACACGGCGCCCGCGCGCCGCTGCCCGCTGTGTCCCGCGCTCTTCCATCTGCGCTCCATGGTCAACACGCATATTAGAAAGGTACGGTGGCATTACTCACTAATACTTACCGCAAACATGTACGAGAGGTACCGCAACCAGCACGCGCTGTGCGCGCACACGGCGCCCGCGCGCCGCTGCCCGCTGTGTCCCGCGCTCTTCCATCTGCGCTCCATGGTCAACACGCATATTAGAAAGGTACGGTGGCATTACTCACTAATACTTACCGCAAACATGTACGAGAGGTACCGCAACCAGCACGCGCTGTGCGCGCACACGGCGCCCGCGCGCCGCTGCCCGCTGTGTCCCGCGCTCTTCCATCTGCGCTCCATGGTCAACACGCATATTAGAAAGGTACGGTGGCATTACTCACTAATACTTACCGCAAACATGTACGAGAGGTACCGCAACCAGCACGCGCTGTGCGCGCACACGGCGCCCGCGCGCCGCTGCCCGCTGTGTCCCGCGCTCTTCCATCTGCGCTCCATGGTCAACACGCATATTAGAAAGGTACGGTGGCATTACTCACTAATACTTACCGCAAACATGTACGAGAGGTACCGCAACCAGCACGCGCTGTGCGCGCACACGGCGCCCGCGCGCCGCTGCCCGCTGTGTCCCGCGCTCTTCCATCTGCGCTCCATGGTCAACACGCATATTAGAAAGGTACGGTGGCATTACTCACTAATACTTACCGCAAACATGTACGAGAGGTACCGCAACCAGCACGCGCTGTGCGCGCACACGGCGCCCGCGCGCCGCTGCCCGCTGTGTCCCGCGCTCTTCCATCTGCGCTCCATGGTCAACACGCATATTAGAAAGGTACGGTGGCATTACTCACTAATACTTACCGCAAACATGTACGAGAGGTACCGCAACCAGCACGCGCTGTGCGCGCACACGGCGCCCGCGCGCCGCTGCCCGCTGTGTCCCGCGCTCTTCCATCTGCGCTCCATGGTCAACACGCATATTAGAAAGGTACGGTGGCATTACTCACTAATACTTACCGCAAACATGTACGAGAGGTACCGCAACCAGCACGCGCTGTGCGCGCACACGGCGCCCGCGCGCCGCTGCCCGCTGTGTCCCGCGCTCTTCCATCTGCGCTCCATGGTCAACACGCATATTAGAAAGGTACGGTGGCATTACTCACTAATACTTACCGCAAACATGTACGAGAGGTACCGCAACCAGCACGCGCTGTGCGCGCACACGGCGCCCGCGCGCCGCTGCCCGCTGTGTCCCGCGCTCTTCCATCTGCGCTCCATGGTCAACACGCATATTAGAAAGGTACGGTGGCATTACTCACTAATACTTACCGCAAACATGTACGAGAGGTACCGCAACCAGCACGCGCTGTGCGCGCACACGGCGCCCGCGCGCCGCTGCCCGCTGTGTCCCGCGCTCTTCCATCTGCGCTCCATGGTCAACACGCATATTAGAAAGGTACGGTGGCATTACTCACTAATACTTACCGCAAACATGTACGAGAGGTACCGCAACCAGCACGCGCTGTGCGCGCACACGGCGCCCGCGCGCCGCTGCCCGCTGTGTCCCGCGCTCTTCCATCTGCGCTCCATGGTCAACACGCATATTAGAAAGGTACGGTGGCATTACTCACTAATACTTACCGCAAACATGTACGAGAGGTACCGCAACCAGCACGCGCTGTGCGCGCACACGGCGCCCGCGCGCCGCTGCCCGCTGTGTCCCGCGCTCTTCCATCTGCGCTCCATGGTCAACACGCATATTAGAAAGGTACGGTGGCATTACTCACTAATACTTACCGCAAACATGTACGAGAGGTACCGCAACCAGCACGCGCTGTGCGCGCACACGGCGCCCGCGCGCCGCTGCCCGCTGTGTCCCGCGCTCTTCCATCTGCGCTCCATGGTCAACACGCATATTAGAAAGGTACGGTGGCATTACTCACTAATACTTACCGCAAACATGTACGAGAGGTACCGCAACCAGCACGCGCTGTGCGCGCACACGGCGCCCGCGCGCCGCTGCCCGCTGTGTCCCGCGCTCTTCCATCTGCGCTCCATGGTCAACACGCATATTAGAAAGGTACGGTGGCATTACTCACTAATACTTACCGCAAACATGTACGAGAGGTACCGCAACCAGCACGCGCTGTGCGCGCACACGGCGCCCGCGCGCCGCTGCCCGCTGTGTCCCGCGCTCTTCCATCTGCGCTCCATGGTCAACACGCATATTAGAAAGGTACGGTGGCATTACTCACTAATACTTACCGCAAACATGTACGAGAGGTACCGCAACCAGCACGCGCTGTGCGCGCACACGGCGCCCGCGCGCCGCTGCCCGCTGTGTCCCGCGCTCTTCCATCTGCGCTCCATGGTCAACACGCATATTAGAAAGGTACGGTGGCATTACTCACTAATACTTACCGCAAACATGTACGAGAGGTACCGCAACCAGCACGCGCTGTGCGCGCACACGGCGCCCGCGCGCCGCTGCCCGCTGTGTCCCGCGCTCTTCCATCTGCGCTCCATGGTCAACACGCATATTAGAAAGGTACGGTGGCATTACTCACTAATACTTACCGCAAACATGTACGAGAGGTACCGCAACCAGCACGCGCTGTGCGCGCACACGGCGCCCGCGCGCCGCTGCCCGCTGTGTCCCGCGCTCTTCCATCTGCGCTCCATGGTCAACACGCATATTAGAAAGGTACGGTGGCATTACTCACTAATACTTACCGCAAACATGTACGAGAGGTACCGCAACCAGCACGCGCTGTGCGCGCACACGGCGCCCGCGCGCCGCTGCCCGCTGTGTCCCGCGCTCTTCCATCTGCGCTCCATGGTCAACACGCATATTAGAAAGGTACGGTGGCATTACTCACTAATACTTACCGCAAACATGTACGAGAGGTACCGCAACCAGCACGCGCTGTGCGCGCACACGGCGCCCGCGCGCCGCTGCCCGCTGTGTCCCGCGCTCTTCCATCTGCGCTCCATGGTCAACACGCATATTAGAAAGGTACGGTGGCATTACTCACTAATACTTACCGCAAACATGTACGAGAGGTACCGCAACCAGCACGCGCTGTGCGCGCACACGGCGCCCGCGCGCCGCTGCCCGCTGTGTCCCGCGCTCTTCCATCTGCGCTCCATGGTCAACACGCATATTAGAAAGGTACGGTGGCATTACTCACTAATACTTACCGCAAACATGTACGAGAGGTACCGCAACCAGCACGCGCTGTGCGCGCACACGGCGCCCGCGCGCCGCTGCCCGCTGTGTCCCGCGCTCTTCCATCTGCGCTCCATGGTCAACACGCATATTAGAAAGGTACGGTGGCATTACTCACTAATACTTACCGCAAACATGTACGAGAGGTACCGCAACCAGCACGCGCTGTGCGCGCACACGGCGCCCGCGCGCCGCTGCCCGCTGTGTCCCGCGCTCTTCCATCTGCGCTCCATGGTCAACACGCATATTAGAAAGGTACGGTTCTACATACCTATTTACTTACCGTTAACATCAATGGGAGGTATGTAAAAACATTTTTAAATGTGATAACATCTCCATAAATCGATGACTGGTTGCACGCACGCAAAAGTGTCACGTTCCGCGTATCAGCCTATCAGTGAATGGCAAGCGCAGCGACATGCGATATAGTTGAAAATAAAGCTGTTAACCTATCAGCGAATGGCGATTGCAGCGACTGCACTCGCAACTAAAGCTGTCACAGGCATGATTGTTTATTACAATGTGATCAATGTTTTCTTATGAGGTTATCACGTAAAATTATCGTCCGTAAACCGACTTTACAGACAACCATTTTTTTCATGATTTAATTTTACCATTCTGTCGGCATTAGTAATATGTACAATACAACTTTCTAATACTAACAGTCGTTAAACTAAGCTGCGAACGGAAGGACGTACATGGCGAAACTGTAAGGGTTCCATTTTGTCATTTTGGCTACGGAACCCTAAAAAATTATTATAGTATGTTTACATCTCACCATCACCAGTAAGACTTGTAAGTCTTCACTATAGAAATAGAGACTAGACTACGCCTTTCCTTTCAAATATGAAGTAAATAAAGTACAACAAGGATCTTTTTGGCGCGTAGTCGAAATCTTAACAAACGCCGCCATCTTGTAAAGCGCCTCATGTCAATGTCATTCAAATGCCATTTGATAATATGCGTTTCAAATGAGTTGATAACTGTCATGATGACATTTTGATTCGCAATACGACTGCAACTTCATTGTAAAACGTAAGGTAACAATAAAATGATTCGTAAAAAGGTGTCGTTCGTATTACTATCTTTATTATACTATTATATATATATATATATATATATATATATATATATATATATATATACATATATGTTACGTACACAGTTCAAAGAAAATAAACACGTCCGTTCCATTACACATACGTACTTTACCAGACTTGGTAGTTTTTGTTGCTAGCGGCACAATTTTGTGCACAAGTACAGAGTGAAGTTGACGCGATCGCGATTATCTTCTCATTTGAAACGCATAGTAGTATTGTTAACTCATTGCATTGGCACGTGGCCAAATTTAGAACTAAAACCGCCATCTTGTAAAGCGCCCTAATGCCATAATGCTAGATGATCCTAGATACTCCTATGACACCATATATAATTATTTCAGGTGCATCTTAAAGCCCACAAGCGTCGCAACCGCGTGTCTAAACATCAAAATGTGTACTGGCGCACGGAGCCTGTTCCTATACAAGACCTCAGTGTTGACATACAGAACGATATCTTGGAGTTACAAGCAGCCAGTAAGGAACACCAGGTGATTTATTGTTTCTCTCTCCTATTATATCATCTAACTGTGTTTTTTTTACAACGCCCCCTGCTGGTTCGTAATCGAACTATTACATCGTGACCTGCGAATTCCCACTTTGAAGCAGGAAATTGTACGCATCGATCAACATTCAAATACTCTAGCTCGGTCATAATGGAAAACTACAACAGAGCGCGACGATTAAAGCGCAAAGACTTAACTTACTTCGTACGTAGTGTAGATGCCCTCAGGCCAGGTGGAGTGATGATTTACGCAAAACGGCTAGCAGGAGCTGGATGCGAGAAGGCGAAGATGAACAAAGTGGCGTGCAATTGGAGAGGCCTATGTCCAGCAATGGACTGAGATAGGCTGATAATAACTTACTTCCAGTAACCATTTGACCATACAAAAGAATGACGTCATTGTTTTGTATTTCATATAAATTAGAACGAGGCGCATCGTTTTGACGTTTCTTAAAAAGATACTGATTTGACTTGACAGTCATCTACCCTATTGTAGAAATTCGTCAGCGGTTTGAAATATGAGGTAATAAAGAATATTACATACATACAAGATACGCGCGAAAAACATAACCCTTACTTGCAGTCGGGTGACTCCTGCTTTTGTTTATTGATTTACTTCAATGTACAGATACAGACACCTTCTTTACAATTTTATTTTTGATTTCAGGTATTGACTTCTGGGCAGATAATGGATTTGGATGATCTATAACAACTGTACCCAACCTGCGGCCCGCGGGACGCGCGGCTCGCAGGCCTTTTGCGGTTGGCTCATCTAGTGTTTTCTTTAGTACAATTTAGAATTTCACGCCTATTAAAAAAAAACCGATTGCGATGTGTAAATAGGTTACTAGATAAAATATGTACTAGATAACACTACGCCGCGGTGTGCAGTGTTAATTAGCCTTTTTACCCGACTGTAAGGAAGGGTTATGTTTTTCGCGCGTATCTTGTATGTATGTATGTAATATTCTTTATTACCTGATATCTCACAATCAGTTGAACGGATTTATACAATTAAGACGTTGTTGGGTTCGTCTTGATCACCCAAGTGTCCTTAGATGTGACGTTTAAAAAAAACAAACATGGCGGCTGTGAGATGTCAAAATAAAGAGGTGTGAAAAAAAAGTTGTTTTAAAAACTGCAATATGGCTATTAAATTAAAGGATTATGACTGTAATACTTAAAAAGTTAGTTAGCAACCATTATTTTTTCAATTTACATCGGCTACAACCTACAACTACTAAAAAGTATTCAATAAAAAAATAAATTATAAAATTAAAAAAACCTGCCTGCACAAAAAAAGATGGAATAAAACCCCCTAATTTAAATATAATTTCATGTAGTCGGAGCAATAATGAATCTCGTTGAATTTAGTAAAGTGCCTCCGACTGCTTGAAGTTATATAATTACTAGCTGACCCGCGCAACTTCGTCTGCGTAAATTTTACCCGTTTTTGCAACATTTATCATTGCTGCTCAGCTCCTATATGTCGTAGCGTGATGTTATATAGCCTATAGCCTTTTTCAATAAATCGGCTCTATCCAACAGTAAAATATTTTTTCAGTGCAGCCCAGTAGTTCCTGAGATTATCGCGTTCAAACAAACAAACAAACTCTTAGGGATTGAAAAATAGATGTTGTCCGATTCTCAGACCTACCCAATATGCACACAAAATTTTATCAAAATCGGTCAAGCCGTTTCGGAGGAGTATGGCAACGAAAATTGTGACACGAGAATTTTATATATTAGATGTAGGGGATCTTGTTTCCATCTTTTTTGAGCAGGCGGGTTTTTTAATTTTTATAATTTATTTATTTTTCCTCTAAATTCCTCATATAGGGTTGATATTTGGTAAATTAGTTTTACAAATCTTTTACTTAAAGTTGTCATTCTTAACATTTGTAAATTTTAAGCAAGTTTTACAAGGTGTAACAAAGGTGTGGTCATATTCAAGGATTGGTATCTGCTCATTATATTGAGTGCACATACCTAATTCGGAGTACCCTAAAATTTTATTTATTATTTTTTTCATTCATTTATTTATGAATGAAAAAGTTATTAATTAAAAAAAGTATGACTTAAAATCGAATTTTGCACCAGTATGATACTTATGTGAAATCAAAACATTGTACCCCCCACTAGTGCTGCCTCTTGTGGATTTTTTAAAAATCAGAGTTAATTAGAGGTAGCTAATTAATCTAGTTGATACACTACATTTTATATATTTTGTTAACATACAGCAGACGTCTGATTGTATTTCAATCAAAATTTATTAAAATTCTTTGGGTCCACATATGTTAGCGAATCCACACTTAAAGTCGCTAAGACTCCCTGAGTATGTAGCTCGGTCAGTGAGGGGGGGGGGGGAGGGATTTTTTTATTCTTTACGCCCTCGACACCATGAATGACACATATTTGCGGGCCGAAAAAAAAATTAAAGTTAAGTATGAATGTTATTGATAAAGTTTCGCGATTTGTACACATTATGAAAATATATATATTACGGGTTTTAATCGCGTGAATAATTTAACGTACCGTGTTGAAGCGGCCGTTACAATACAGTCGAAACGCCGGGCAATAAACAAGGTATTTTACCTTAAATTATTCACGCGATTAAGACCCGTAATATATAAATTTTCATAAGGTTGAGTATGGATGATCTCCATGATATAATGTTAGTGACTTTTATACCCCTAATTTATTATTAGACTAAATACGTGAACTTGTCTAAATATCATGTGTTATACATATAAATAAAGTTGATTTTTCAAAGACTTGTTTCATTATTATATCCCCAAAGTGTTTTTTTAAGGTAGCAATGTGGGATTCGGCCCTACATTACTAGCAATCTTATTAACCCCTCCAGCTAATCTCAAAGGCTTGTTAGGAGTGGGTTCACGTCGGTAGTATAATGGGTACAATTCGAACCTGCGACCTCACGATTGAGAGACCGATGCCTTAGCCATTAGGCTACCGCCGCTTAAATATATATGACGTTAGTTATAAAAATTACAATAGTAGGTATGTTATACTCATATTTAATCTCATCATGTACAAGGGCGGTTGTTTCAGCCCTATTTATCTAACATTAGTATTTTCCGAGAAAAAGAAGTTAAAAATCGACAATTTTTTCTCTTAGAATTCAGAAATATATTAATTTCTCTCAAAGTAAGTGTAACATGCAAAAATGATATTAGAAACGGCTCTAGTGACCTTCGTCTATTAATGATGTAGTTTGTTTGAACGCGATAATCTCAGGGACTACTGGTTCAAATTGAAAAAATCATTACTGTTAGATAGCTTATTTATCGAGGAAGGCTATAGGCTATAACATCACGCTAGGGCCAATAGAAGCGGAACAGCAATGAAAAACGTCAGCGAGGTCAGCTAGTTTTGTTATATTTTCAAGCGTCAACGAACCTTGTAACTTTGTTAAATCAAGTTAGGTATATACAAAAAAAAAATCGATTTTGTTTTTTTTTTTTTCGAAAATTCCACCGTATTGGGAATAGTAATTCATACTAAAATTAAGTACTAGGGGTACCCAACTGTCTCTCTTCAGGAGCTATCTCACTAATAGAAGACAGTTTGTTAAGATTGACGATCTCTATAGCGACGAGCTTTCTGTGGGAAATGGGGTTCCTCAGGGCAGTATTCTAGGCCCAACTTTATTCTTGTTGTACATCAATGACCTTTGCCAATTACAACTAAACAACCCCATTATTTTCATTTACGCCGATGATATGACCTGATATCTTATGGCGACTCTTGGGAGTCGGCATTTGAATATGCTCAGTACAGTCTTGACACTATTTCAATGGCCCTCAAACAGACAAATCAAATTACCTGACTTTCGGCTTATCGCCATCGGGCAGGCTCGCTGCTTCGTCATTTACCTCATCGCTCATCACTGCAACTGCCTTTTTCATACAAATTGCAACTGCCCTACACTCTCTCGAATCAACTGTGTCAAATATCTAGGGGTGCTGACGGACGGTACTCTTTCCTCCTACCAACATATAGATGCACTTAGATACCTCTAGGTTTAGAAAGCTAATTTTGGTCTTCAAAACCCTCGCTCCTGCAGTCGATGTCCAAATCCTCAGGATGACATACCTTGCTCTGTGCCAATCTATTACAGGATATTGCATTATCGTCTGGGATGGGGCAAATAAAACCTATATACTACAACTAGAGCGGGCACAAAGAGCAGTGTTAAAAGTTGTTTGGAAGCGGCCATACCGATAAACCACAACTGAACTATACAAAACCTGTAACATCCTCTCTGTTCGCCAACTGTTTATACTCAACGTTATTCTCACTACTCACTCTCAAACCCCTTACTAGCCATCCAAATTAGAATCTGTACGTTGGAAACGTTATATATGTCCTCCCAACTCGGTTAGGACAAGCCTTCGCTACCAAGAAGGCTGGATGGCGATTAAGGCAAATAAAATCCGCTGACCAAGGTTACGGCTAAGAAATCAGTCACCAGCTGGTTATATGACCTAGATTACGAAGAGACTAAAAAGATAATTAGCATCTTAAAATAAATGACACGCCCACTTACGGATACACACACGAACGCGCACACATACAAACACAAATATCTCTCGGCTCATATTATAATTCTTATTATATGTCTCAAGTAAATGTTATATCGGCTATCATGTAAATTAAATATTTAACCTGTATACTTTTATATATATTAGCGGCCTATTACCAAGGAGAGAGCCCGGAGACCTGTAACACAGGTTTCGCACCTAGTACTAACTCTAGCTCTCACTAAGGTTTTAATCTATGTTCTGTACTTGTTTTAATATTACATTGAATACTTACCCTTGTGAGAGAAACAATTAATATTTTTACATTATAATAATATCTTGCGACAAGGCACACAACGCCATCTGATCCCAAACTAAGCAGAGCTTGTACTATGGAAATCAGATATCTGATAAATATATTTGATATATTTCTAAATACATACATATTATCGATAAATTACACCCGACACAGAATAAACCATCGTGCTCATCAGTTTTATCCTGGGTGGGAATCGAACCCACGACCTCCGGCTTAGCAGTCAGGGTCACTAACCATTAGACCACAGACATAGCAATCGTGATATATTTGGCGAGGCGTCTACACCCGCGCAACGTTCACACCTTAGTCTGCAGTTCATGTTATTGCTTGTATTTATTTGTTAAAAAGAATAAGATAATTTCCATGTCGACCTGTCGCGGACCGTTTGCGGAATCAACGTAAAAAAAATACTGTCAGTCCTGTACTTCTACTCTTTCTCTAAACTGAAATACATGAATTTTCGTTTACTTCAATTTCTTAAGTTTACGGTTTAGGGATTATTCTTATTAATTTTTGAATAAGCACGAGAAATTCAAACCCATGGTCGATTTTCTGGAACGAGTGGGTTAATAGATGTTTCTGGCTTTGTATATTACCACCCCATTTTTCCATTTAATTAGAGTAGGCCTCCTGTTTCCTTAGTGTGAGTTAGTTTTACGATAACGCGATCAACACGTTTAGGACGTTTGGCGATTGGCCTGCTGCAAACTCTTAGCCAATCAGAGAGCTCAACTAGGTAAACCATTCAATCACGACGTTAGCGTAAAAGCACACGGAGCCCACAAGTGGCATAAACGATAATCGAATACAATGACGTCGTTGCGTGTGTACAACCGTGAATATAAACATTTTTAATGAGTTCCGCAGTTACTAATTTCGATCTAATCCGATTCGATTTGAGTTTATGCCACTTGTCTAGTTTATCAGACCTTATGTTAGTTCCGCGTCTCGCCGCTAGATAATCTGCTCGTCAGTATTTTACTGTAAACAGTAAGACCCAAAACAGGAAGCAGGAAAGGAAAGAATAGGGGATCTGTTAAATAAAAACGCTATTTGCCCTTTTCTATATACATTTATTAATTTTTTTGTTAATTTTAATGAATCGCTATTGGCGGCAGATACCTATATAGTTTATATATAATAATCAATTGAATATATACAAGTTAAATATAACCTGAAAGTTTCTTATGAACAACTACAGTGAAGTCTTATTATCTAGGTGGAATCATTTCATTTATCAACTAGTTGAAAATAGCATTTTCACACACAACACCAACCAACCACTGTTGTCCGTCAAGAGTGCACTGAAATTGTATTTAGACTATATTCTATGAGGTCTTGCGCAGCAATGTAACTCGACTACACATTCTTAAGTACCTAGTATGCATGTATATAAGTATTGAGACAATAAAAGTACAGCGCCCGCAGTGTCAACTTTTTTCTCAATCAATGAGTAACTAACTTCAATTTGAATGGAATTGAATCAGCGCCATCTGGTGTCACATTTGCGATATTAAAATTACTTCACTATCAAAGTAATTCTATAAAACTCACACTACAGAAACAGACAAATGGTCTGCTTGAGTTTATATCTAATCGAGTGAAGTGCATCGAGTATTAGAAAAATTAAAATATAATAAAACTTAAACCTTTCCCGTGCCCTCTCAACATCCGTGTATGATATCTATGTCTGATTGAACCCATAATCACAGAATAATAGTCCCTTACATACAGAAGAATCACTTTACTAAGGCACTTTTAAATAGTTACTCTCTGCCAAAGTAATAAAGTCCAAATCACCTTGCACTTTTAGTGCCATTATTATGAAAATATATATATTACGGGTCTTAATCGCGTGAATAATTTAAGGTAAAATACCTTGTTTATTGCCCGACGAACTATAATTTTATTTACGTTACATATTACTACAAAATGATAGTTTGTCAAATTTCCCCAACTCTAATTACATCATTTAGACCACCATATTAAATATGAACCTATGTATACACATACATCCTATAGATACCAGCAAACATCTTGAAAAATCGCTAAGCTGTTCGAACGTTAATCAAACGCAGACACAGTTTGAAGGAGCAAAAGTTGTCTGATCACGACAATTGATCATTGATTGAAGGTATTGACAAAATGCACTTGACGGACTCTTAAATCATAAGTCAAGATGTTTGCCATCGACTAACAGGTGTTGTCGAGTTACATTAAAGCGCTTGAGATATTGTAAAAAAGTAAATTATGTTCCACTTTGTACTATGAGTGACGTTTCGGGGTACACAGGCCACAATAGGTGTCTGAACGAGTTAAGTACGCGCCACGAGCAACTACCTATGTTCACTGCGAAAATATATGAACAACAATTTTAATGTGAGCAAATTTTCAGAGGTTCTTATTTACATTAACTTTGAGGAACTATGCAAAATAAAAATTATATGCCATCTGCACTCCAAGAGATAAAATATAACGAGGCAACTATCTTATTATTACCCCAGAAAACATTGTAGTTACCCAATTACCTAATTATTAAAAAAATATAGAGCAATAACGACTGTTATAATTTTCAGTGTCAATATTACCCAAATAATATAACTAAGGCAACTTCGAGGAGCAAAAAATGCAGTTTAATTGTCTTTATTCCTATCAAGGGTAGATGATAATAAGTCATAATAAAGCAGTATTGATTAATATAATTTTGCCCCTCTGCATGTTTTTATAATGCTGACATGATGTATTAATCCACCCAATTAAATCAACTAAGCAATGGTCAATTCCCTTGTTCGATAACAACACTGGTAACAGAATAACAGCTCTCGTTACCAGTGGCTTTTAATATTGAAAGTAAAATCGAATTTGAAGCATGAACGTCTGCATCAAGTAAATTGTTGTACACTACCGTTCAGACAAACCCTTGTGCCGTAGTTTGCTATGAAGGCGGGGAGGTAACATCGACGCTTCTGTCAAATTCAGCACTCGTTCACTCACACACGCGCACGGTAAAACTAACACTAATGATATCTGTAAACTTACTTGCAGCACACGGCGCGTACCACATCTAGAATACAAAAACATTCATCATACGATACCTCCTTTATAAGTTGTTGTATCTCCAAAATCTTAATTTCATAGACCATTTCAAAGGCAATATATTTCAATAAAAATATCATCGTTCAATTTATTATTGTAAAATTTGGGGAGTTTACATACATTTAAACACATATAACACAATAATAAATTAAATAATCACAGTTTTAATTGTTATAGCCATAGGCGGATCTAGGATAGATAGTACGGTTGTCTTGTGTTTGCCCATTTGCCTTTTGTACTCCCTTTATGGGGCACTCACCCCCCCCCCCTCCCATCGTCGTAGATGCAGTACACACTTGGCTGGTGTCAAAGCTAATTGCTCCTCTGTCGTAAAGGGGTGTTCAAGTATTCCACAACACAATTTCGGACACCCATGTAATGCACCATAACATTTTACTGTACACCCCTCCCCCTTCTATTTCCTAAACGTACCGTAAAATCAAAATGACCATCGTGTGTGACAATGTTACATAATGCATAGTTCGAAATCCCCCTCCCACCGTTTTACAAAATCCTCCTCTCAAATTGTATTACTTAATACTTGAACGCCTCATACCCCACAATCAAATTATTTATCAGTCTAGTTATAGCCTTCATGGGGGGGGCCCCATCGTCGTAGATGCAGTTTACACTTGGCTGGTTTCAAAACTAATTGCTCCTCTGTCGTAACTCCTTTACGACAGAGGAGCAAAATCCTCCTCTGAAATTGCATTAGGCGTTCAAGTATTAATACTTGAACGCCTCGTACCCCAGAATCAAATTATCTATCAGTCTAGTTATAGCCTTCGAAATTATGTCTTGGAGATCAACAAGTAACATAGGAGGTATCGATACACATCAATAGTACAATAAACATATAACCGAGTCAACAAAACGTTCACTACTCAATGTCTTTGCTGCAGTAAATACTCACCGGGGCGTGTGGTCGCACTCGGGTACACTGCACTGGCGGGTATCACTGACACTGTACACAACTACACAACACGACACACACTGCGGGTCACTACGTGCACGCGATGCTGCTGGAGGGCGCGGCGCGGTCGGGCGGCTCGGCGCGCGCGGCACTGGGGGCGGCCGCAGCGCGCGACACGTTCTGGACGTTCTGCACGCTCACCTCGTACATGTGCGATGAGTTCGAGTCTTCGTTGTACGACAGCACGCTTACTTCGTCCGTCTGGAATGTTGTATAAACGGTGTTATATTACTTAGAATAGAGAAGCACGGAGTGAAAGATGGCATGTAACGGTACCTGGAACACCAGGGGGCCAAGGATAGATCAAAATGAAAGAGACTGGAGGAGGAGTGTCAGCAAGTCGTGTATGTATGTGATTTGCCTGATTTGCGATGTGTAACTTTTATAATAAAGTCATTTATTTGTATTTGTTATAAGTCAATAACAAATTCAGAGGGTGGTTAAAGAACAGGCCTTCCTTTTCCTCCTTTAAGTATTTGAGTCCTCCACTTTATGTGTATTTTTTTTAGTGTGTGTATTTTGATGTGTGTGGGTCAAATATTGGAAGCTAAATTAGTACCATTTCCTGACGTTCGATTGGGCTCAAATTTGGTACACTTTAGCATCTTGTAAGTGTATCTTTGATGACGATGCAATATTATGATGCCACGGACCTGAAGGAGTCGGAACGTGGCCATAGGAAACCTAGCAAGTTTGGACTCATTTGATTCATCTTGACAAGTGCTTCCATCCTAAATAATTTCCGGGGTCTGTGCACAGTATACTCACACTGCTCTCAGACAGCCTCTTGGTCTTCTTGGAGGGCGCAGGCGCGGGCTGCGGCGGCCCGTCGCCGCGCCGCTTGGTGGCGGAGGGCAGGCGCTCGCGCTTGCTGAGCAGCGACGCCGACAGGTACTGGTGCAGCTGCTTGCGCCGCACGTGCCGAGCCTGCACACGCCGCGATATCAAACGAGAGACGAAGAGTATTCACGATAGGTTATTTTACCTCTTTGTATGTTGATTTTGTGGTAAAGAGCCACAAAAACAAATAATTTGGTAAAATAAACACGCTTTTCGGCTATTACGCCAAAATTTCTTCATTTTTAAGCTATTGCATAACGTTTATCGGGGCTTTGAGCGCGGCGACCGAATCTAGAAATTCCGTAACGAAAATAAAATCTAACACCCCCCACTCCGCCTACCATGTAGCTCGGCCGAGCGTTCGCTTAACGTATATGTATATGGTACGACTGTACGAAGCGAAGCACGGATCGAGACGAGCTGAATAAAAAGAAAAAAAAATGTGGAGCACTCGTGGACTGCCGCGGTAAAGCTTTTGCAATGCATTTTTTTACCAACAAAAAAATTTTTATATGTTAAAAAATATATACAGTAAAAACCTGATATAGCGACATTGAAGGGACCGTATAGTTGCCGACGTTATATCCGATAGTTGTTATAAGCAATACACATATGTATTTTTTTTGAATTGCATAAGTTAAATATATTTTTTTTTATAATAAAATATATTTTTTGTGATGCAACAATTATGGCTTTTACTACAAGCTACATGGCACTTAGCACAAGTAAAAGCCATAATCGTTGCGTTAGATTTTTTTTTTTTTAATAACATTTTTATTTGAGGTTGGTAAACTAACTGCGGCCTATGTCATGTATGGGGATAATAGTTTTCCAACGGCAAAGTTAAGTTTGTCATATTTAACACCGGTTTTTTTCACTAACGTGTCACTATATAAAGTTGTTGTATACATAAAGTTGGGCGTCTCGTCATAACGAAGCTACCATGGCAATTCCAGCTTGATATGTATCATTTTAAAATTTATTCTAGGGAACCCGTACTATAAGCACAGAACCACAAACCTGGCTAGGGGATAACGGAGCTAAATCAATTAAACCCTTATATATTTTTTAAAGAAATAATTATTTTGCAAAGAAAATTTGCTCGAGTTATTTTGATTTTTTTGTAATTTTAAATTTAATATTTAAAGAACTTAAACTAAGCCCGGCGCTTGAGAAATTATTTCGCAATAAAATAAAATAAAAAAATCCGAGGCACGTTGAAATTGTAACAGAATATTATTTACAATTAAGAATAATTGTTTAAAACTTTCTCAGTATGCTTTAAATACCTATGCAAATATTATTACCAGCTCTTATTCTAGTGGGAAGCTAATGCTTAGAGGATTCGATCCCGGGATCCCGAAGACCGGGATCCCGGGATCCCGATCATATTTTAGTTCCGAAATTTTCGGGATTAAATTCAATGAATCCCGGGATTTTCGGGACTTATATATATTAGAGCCAGTTAAATGTAGAAGCACTTTGTCGTTCTGATCCCAATTTGTGCACGGCGGATGCGACACTCAAGTTTCTTTTTCAAGAATTGCGTGATAATAACTCAATTTTGACTTCTGAATTGAAGACAGATTTATTAAAGCGCTTGAAAGATCGTCGACGAAGTGAGTTAAGTAGAGTATTAAACTATCTATAAAATCCTCATACTGAGATGACTGAGTTGCAGACTGATTGTGATGTAAAGGATTTATTTTCAAGTCCAAGCAAGATGACTATAAAAAAACAGATTATTTTGTTAACTGAGAAAATTTAAAATACTGATAATGAAAAAAATTACATGAACCTTGAACCCACGCAGACAACTGATTTTACATTAAAAGAAAAGCTTCAGAACGAAATAGAAAACAGTATACAACTATTAATCCTGAAGCATATAAAGAAACTGATCTTTCTAAGATCATTAAACAAGAAATGAATCTTTGATTGAGGCTAGTTCAACACGAGGTTATAATTTGGAGAAGGCTTATAAAAAATTATTGACGATTCCTCCAACTTCCATCGAGCCTGAACGCGGGTTTTCCGCTCTTCATATTTGCGCAACAAATTAAGAAGTATGCTTTCGGATGAGACGTTGGATTCGTTGTTATTTCTTAGATTTTATTTTCGTGGCTTAAATAAGTAAATTATAGTTTTTAGTCTATTTGATTTAAAACATGAGTCCTTTTAACATTGATCTCTTTTGACAAATTTTAAGAAGTTGATTATTTTAAGTTAATGTAAAATAAAATAAACAAACTAAGCAATAATTCATTAAACTATTTTATAAGGGCCTAGTTTGTTAATTTTATTAGAAGAAATTATAATTTTGTTTTGTTTTTGAAGATTAGATTAGATTAATAAGTAAAGATTTAAAATAAAAGGTTGATTTTGATATGTTTTACTATCTTTTTGCTACCACTTTCTATTACCAATACAACCCCGGGATTATCCCGGGATCCCGGTATTAACTGTTGATAATCCCGAATCCCGGGACTAGAAAAATCGACCGGGATCGAATACTCTACTAATGCTACACAATATCTATCTTTCAGAACCTGCAGCAGTGTGTACAGCAAAATCCTTTTTCTGAAACTAGCCTCGTTAATGAAACAAACAAAACCACTCTCTCTTCTCGTTCACTTTCTCTCTCTTCTCGTTCTCAATGCAGTAGTCATTCAAAATAATTTGCCCTCACCGCAGTATGAGTTTTCTAAGTTGTACACCATTTATCAGTTGTCTAGTTTCCATAGTACAAGCTCTGCTAAATTTGGGATCAGATAGCGTTTTTTTTTTTTTGGCCTAATTACATACATATTATAGATAAATAACACCCAGACACAGAATAAATCATCGTGCTCATCACACAAAGTTTTATCCTGGGTGGGGATCGAACCCACGACCTCTTGCGTAGCAGTCGGATACACTCCCACCGCGCCACAGGCCTCTGTCTGCCTAGACAGAGGCGTTGTGTGAGTTGTCCCAAGATATTATTATTATTATTATAATAATAATGAAAGACATACTATCTGACTACAAAATTTAACCAAAATACCATTACCTCAATAGTCATTCCCTCGCGAAGCATGTTAGTGTTCTCCGCTTGATAGTTGACAGCTTTGGTGAATGATACAATATCGTGGGTCAGGTCCACATTGAGGTTCGTCTTCTCAAATACCAGTCCTATGAACCACATTGAACAGTAATTCGCTATTACATCACCCTGAAATCATATATAATTTTTTTAGCCTTATAATAAGTTTTTTTTTTTATAGCGTAACCAGTAATATATGTTTGTAAACTTTGATTTGTACACATTATAGAATTTTATAAGATATTATAATAATTAATTTATTTTATTATAATTTTATCTTAATCGCGAAAATATTTTATTTTAAGGGTAAATACCCTTCTAAGTATTTAGCCTTAAAATAAAAGACCTAGAAGCTTATAATATTCTATAATGTTACCAGTAATATAAAAAACCTGCATCACTAAGCCTGAGATCTACAGGATGTAACAGAAAGGTGTGGTCATATTCAAGGGATACTAATTTTATCAAAATCGGAGTACCCGAAAATATTTTTTTTTATCATTTTTTCATTCGTTTATTTATGAATGAAAAAGTAATTAATTTAAAAAAGTATGACTTAAAAAGTTCTATGCCATAACAATCCAATCGAATTTTGTACCAAGGGAGGTATAATTCTTAAGCCATGCCTTTCACTACTGTATTTTGACAAAAAGAATATGCAATCAAGTCCCAATAATATTCTAATATGTGTAAATATTGTAATAATTATAATATAATAATTTAATTTAATTTCACAAACTTATATGCTATGACTATGTAATAATAATGCAACCAGCTATGGCACCATGGTAGGTGCAATACTGATAACATACACTATCCACTGCTGAAATTTGACCTCACCTTTCTGTTACACCCTGTATAGAAAGTATTTTGACTTAGGTTAAGCATGACATAAAACTTTGTGTATATAATCTTCTTCCTGTACTTTGGCCAATATTTAACTTTGCTGTAAGTAGATGCTCCTACTATGTTGTACCCACTAAAGCTGATAATATATTATCTCATTTTCCAGCTTTTTAATAATATAATTTGCATCAGTCCTTTAACATGGTGTATAGTTTATTAGATATATTTGGGGACTTAATCGCGTGATTTATTTAAGGCTACGGACCTTTTATTTACCCGACGTTTCGATCGAATTGCGTGACCACGATCGGTGCAGTTTGATCGAAACGTCGGGTAAATATTCCTTTATTTATAAAGTGGCAAGAAATGCCTATAAAAATTACTATGACAACACTATTGTCAACTCATCATCTTCAAAGAAGCAGTTTGTTAGCTAAGTATCCGATTGATATCTATACCAATATTATAAAGCTGAAGAGTTTGTTTGTTTAAACGCGCTAATTTCAAGAACTACTGGTCCGATTTAAAAAAATATTTTTTTGTTGGATAGCCCATTTATCGAGGAAGGCTATAGGCTATATAACATCACGCTACGACTAATAGGAGCGGAGTAGCGACGAGAAATGTTGCAAAAACGGGGAAAATTTACGCATACGAAGTTGCGCGGGACAGCTAGTATAACATATGGTAGAAATTAATAATTTGGACACAAAAAACTCACATTTTCATTCTTTTTAACGTCTGGCGAAGGATCTGTGGGCATTTGAGCTCCTATAACAGAAAAAAATCATACATCAATCAGTCATCTGTATTAATGAAAAGTTTGTTTGGTTGAGCGCGATAATCTCAGAAAGTACTGCTTCGAATTGGATAATTCTTTTAGTGTTGGATAGCTAATTTATCAAGGAAGGCTATATTATATCACGCTATGACCAATAGAGATCAATGATCTGAATTTTCAAATTGTGTTTAGTTTATATAATGAAGTAGGTACGTACCTGGTGGCAAAGCAAGTGGCTGTCCATTGTTTGTGTTAAGTGGCACAGAGTTGTAGCACTCTGGGTTCACGTGGGCTATTGTAATGTACGAGTTCCTTTCCAATGTGGCTGTAATCAATACATATGCGTAAAAATATCTGGTAATTTCGTAAATTCCACAGCCAGAATAACAAGGCAAGGCAAAGATCAGGTCAAGCTTTGGGCTGGACTTTATTTTATTTCAGTAAAGCCTGGCCACAAAAATAAATCATCCTGCTTTGACAACAGCAACAACAAGCAACACTTGTAGTTGTATGAAATGCCTATAAAAATTACTTCAAGAGTTATTATATATAGAAAGGGAAAACAGCCACCTGCGGTTTCTCTCTCTTTCTATTCGTAAGATAATTCCACTTATTTATATGTCTTCCCTACTCTATCTATATATTTCCCTTAGCCACGGCATAATTAAAGAACGACTTTACCGATTTAATTTATTCTTTTTCTTTAGTTTTCTTAATACACTTTCTATAAAGTTCTTACGAAAAAAAAATAACGGGGC
This sequence comes from Herminia tarsipennalis, assembly GCA_945859575.2. Classification (NCBI taxonomy): domain Eukaryota; kingdom Metazoa; phylum Arthropoda; class Insecta; order Lepidoptera; family Erebidae; genus Herminia; species Herminia tarsipennalis. Next base: position 5,313,643 of record OX243857.2, on the reverse strand, counting down.
AGTACGAAGTTCGCTGGAACAGCTAGTCCATTATAAATTTATAGATGCCTAAAATGACGTTACAGTTGTCAGTTGAAAAAAATAGTTCCATTATGGGGCGTCTAAATGGACCATTTTTTAGGGCAATTTGTGGCGGCACTATTGGCAACTAATTGCTCGGCCAATAATGGCAATATGTCTAACAAAATTGGGCGGGCAACATTGCGAAAAATAAATCGCTCAGCGATCGTCCGGTCACAGCATTGCCGCATCAAATTGCCGTAAAAAATGGCCCTAATTTTCTGCAAAATGGCTAGGTTTTATATCTACCTGGGCTATAATTTTTTTTTTTTTTTTTTTTTTTTTTAATAATATATGTATTAAGTTAATTACTCACTAATCAGATGTCTAATCTTGCTCTCAATGAGCCCGCACCACTGCAACTGATCGTCAGTAGTGGCAGAGGAGGCGAGCAACACTATGAAGTGTTTGTAGCGGGAGAAGAAGTTTGGTGCGTCGAACAAGCGCTCCCATCCTGATTTGCCCAGCATTATCTCGTCTGTTATTGCTAAACCTGTGTATAATATAGCTATAATTAATGTACAACATAATTATGGCGGTGAGGCTTAAGAATAATAATATAAGCTCATTTATTCCAACATATAAACACATTACACATTTTTTTTTTATTGTTGTATGGTTTACTGTTTGGACCCCATCTGGGTAGAAGCCTCCTCCATCTTCTTCCATTGCTGTCTTTTGCAGTATCCATCCAGTTCTTACCAGCCAATGAACTAATATCATCCACCCATCGTTTCCTAGGTCTGCCTACATGTCTCTTTCCGAGTGGACCTGTCCATTCTGTAGTTCGTACCGTCCATCTTTTGTCTTAAGAATAGTAACATCCCATCTCTTCCTGTGGGTGTCATTAAGGCGACTAAGGGATGTCATACCGGAGGACGGGCAGTAGGGTCTTCGAAGTGCGATTACCTTACTGCGATCGCTAACTCACTCGCCAATCGTGGCGATTATGGTAATTACCCCCAGGATCTATCATAAGTAGGTTCTATTGGGCAGATCCACAGTCAGCAGTGGGATGTTATATGGGTTGATGTATAAGTATGGAGTGATTATAAAACAGAGAAGGCTAAATGAACCTTAAGTTCTCCACATTAGGATAAGTATATATATTACGGGTCTTAATCGCGTGAATAATTTAAGGTTAAATACCTAATACGATAAAATAGGTGTTTTACCTTAAATTATTAACACGATTAGGACCCGTAATATACAGAGTGTAACAGAAAGGTGTGGTCATATTCAAGGGTTGGTATGTGCCCATTATACTGAGTGCACATACCTAATTTTATCAAAATCAGAGTACCCTGAAAAATATTTAATATTTTTTTAATTCGTTTTTTATGAATAAAAATGTTATCAATTTAAAAAAGTATGACTCAAAAAGTTCTATGCCATAATAATCTAATCGAATTTTGTACCAGGGAAGGTATAATTCTTATTACATACGCCTTTTACTACTGAATTTTGACAAAAAGAATATGCTATAACCATGTAATAATAATGCAACCAGCTATGGCACCATGGTTGGTGCAATACTGACAACACACACTATCCGCTACTGAAACTTGACCACACCTTTCTGTTACAACCTGTATATATTTTCATAATGTGTACAAATCGCGAAAGTTTATCAACATTTATTAGGATAAGTATTGCCAACGCAAACATTTTTGAGCAATGTGACATAACTAGCAATCCTCTTAACCCCTCCAGCTAAGCTCAAATGGCTTGTGTTAGAAGTGGATTCATGTAGGTAGTATAATGGGTAGGACTCGAACTCGCGACCTCACTATGCTACTGGCGGTTTTATTATACAACACAATATTTCTCTAAAAAATAAACCTTAGCCTGAGAATTATAAAAAAATCCCCTAACCGTAACTCCGCGGGCGATAGCTAGTTTTTTATAACGCGCTTGCCGTAGACAAGACATTTCTAACCTCTATCTCTACTCTATGCTAATGTTTTTTTTTCTAGTGATTTAAAAAACAAAATTCCACAAACCAAGTCTAAATTCCTCCATGATGACTGTCCGGGTAGATGCGCACACGTTGAACGTGGAATTCTGTTGTGGGTACGCCGGGGTTATGATCGGCATCAGGTGGAAACGGTCCGATATGTTCACCTGTGGGAAATAGTATAATTACAATAATTGCATTTTTGAAATATAGAAAAATTAAGAGATAGAGGAATTTGATATCTAGTAACATAGTCCAGATAGGTGGTTCGCTTCTGGCCCCGGTTTGGCTACGGAAGTCTCGGGTTCGATTCCTGAGTCTGGATTCAAATTTTTCTATCTTTCAAAAATGCAATTATTGTATTTGTAAAGTCTTTGGCAAGAAATGCCTATAAAAAATACTTCAATAGTATAATTCTTCATGTTGATTGACTTCACATAGGTCTGCAGCAGTCTAGGCGTTCTGGGAGCTGCCTGCGTTGGCTGAAGTGACCTTAGTACGAGATCCGGTCTAAGAAATATATTCCCTTATTTGTTATTTGATCCTAACAAAGATTATATGTCAGATACTGTTTAGATTGATAAGTCGCAAATGCCTAGCTAAATCGCGTGCTAATACGGTGAATCGGAATTAAAATGGTGCTTCCTGTTGCTCTAGAATCATGTAATTTTCCAAAAAGTAATGACATAAAACAGAAATAAAGGAAAAAAAAAAACTAAAAGCCATAATATTGTTGTTACCTCACAAGAAAAAAAAGGTAGGTAATCTATACTAATATTATAAAGAGGAAAGATTTGATTGTTTGTTTGTATTGAATAGGCTCCGAAAGTACTGCACAGATTTGAAAAATTCTTTCATCGTTGTGAAGCTACACTAACCCAGGGTGACATAGGCTATTTTTTATCCCTGTCTTCCCATGGGAACGGGAAATACGCGGGTGCAACCGCGAAGCGTCCGCTAGTAAGAAATAAAATAATAAATCATTACTTTTAGTATTTGTTTTCATGCTTTTAAATTCAAAAACATGTTAAATTGTAAAATGACACTTATTTTCCCAAGCATTTTGAGTTTTACCTGATTAGTATAAAATAATTTGATTTTACTGTAGTCAACTACCCAATTATGTTACATTTTTAAGGATTAAGGCTGCCTATCCATTGGAGTGGCGCGAGGCTGTGGAGCGGAGAAACGGAGAAATATTAACCAGTAGGGATGCTGGAATGTGATGAACGATGAGCTATTATAATGAAAACTAACTTTATACTAATCCATACTAATATTATAAATGTGGAAGTAACTCTGTCTGGTTGTCCGTTATGCTTTCACTCTCAAACAGCTAAACCGGTTTAGATGAAATTTGGTATGGAGATAGTTTGAGTCCCGGGGAAGGACATAGGATAGTTTTATCGCGATAACCGACATACACGCGGGCGGAGCCGCGGGCGAAAGCTAGTTTTATATAATGCAATAGACTATAAAATTAATCGGAATTGGATTTTCTTTGAATGTTCGGTGATGACGCCCTGTCCACAATGTTTGTGTTACAGTGGTGTCCAATGGTGCTTGTAGATTGTGTTTCGTTGGCGACGTAATGTACGCTGGGTGCCCGCGGCCTTGATTGCAACGCAACTCGTCAGCAACCCGTCTCTAAACTCCGCCCTAGTATGCAATCCTTTTGCTTAATTTTTCTGTTTCTCCGCTCCGCATCAATGGATAGGTAGCTTTAGTAAGACTATATGGATTCAAAAGCTACTAATACCCGTCATCAAGCTCACAACTAACTCGATCTAACTTTATATATAACTAGCAATGTGGGATTGAGACCCACATTACTAGCAATCTTGTTAACCCCTCCAGCTAAGATCAAAGGCTTGTGTTAGGAGTGGGTTCACGTCGGTAGTATAATGGGTAGGATTCGAACCCGCGACCTCACGATTGCGAGACCGATGCGTTAGCCATTAGGCTACCGCCGCTTTAGTTTAATAGTTGACTTATACTCACCCTTGGATCCCAAACAGGAAACCCAAGATTGACCGAATCCGGTTGCTTCAGCAGTACGGGCTGAGGCCACTTCCACTGGCTGAAGACCAGGAAGAACTTGTGCACCAAGGTGGCGGGCAGAGCGTTGGGGTACAGCTGGCACGTGCGCGCGACCAGCATCGCCCACGACACACCGCCCAGGTAGCCCAGGGTGTTGGAGTATATACCGTGACCTGCGGATGTATAAGCTTATAAGAATGGTGAAGGACTACCAAAATAATAACATCTCATACAACTATTGTTTTTAAACTTTCGCGATTTTTATACATATTAGATTTATTTCGGGACTTAATAACGTGAATTATTTAAAGGTACGAACCTTTTATTTACCCGACGTTTCGATCGAATTGCACCGATCGTGGTCACGGGTGCAATTCGATTGAAACGTCGGGTAAATCAAAGATTAAGAAGGTAATCGCACTTCGAGGACGCTGCTGCCCGTCCTCCAGTGTGACATCCCTTAGTCGCCTTGACGACACCCACAGGAAGAGATAAGATGTTACTATTCTTAAGACAAAAGATGGAAGGTACGAACTACAGAATGGACAGGTCCACTCGGAAAGAGACATGTAGGCAGACCTAGGAAACGATGGGTGGATGATATTAGTTCATTGGCTGGTAGGAACTGGATGGATATAGCAAAAGACAGCAATGGAAGAAGATGGAGGAGGCTTTTACCCAGATGGGGTCCAAACAGTAAACCATACAACAATAATAAAGAAAAAAAAAAGAAAAAAATGTGTAATGTGTTTATTTGTTGGAATAAATGAGCTTATATTATTATTCTTAAGCCTCACCGCCATAATTATGTTGTACGAGGGTGGATCGAAATATTCGCGGCCTACCACATAAATACTTGACTTATTTTAATGTAACTGACCTCATTCGATTTGTTTACTCTCTGGTTGTCACATTGTAAAATTCTGTCACAATAGCATTATCTGTTTTTAAATTAGACTGAATTTTGTGAGCCTAAGTGCAGCGTTTTTAAAGAATGGAGAAAATTGAGCAACGTGCGGTCATCAAATACCTGTTAAAAAAAAAACTGACTCCAAAAGAGATTCACGAAGATATGTCAACAACATTGGGGGAATCTGCTCCATCGTATACGACTGTGAAAAAGTGGGTTGCAGAATTTAAACGCGGACGAGAGAGTATTGAAGATGACCCTCGCTCCAGCCGGCCTACGACGTCTACGACTGAAGAAAACATTGGGAAAATCTGTGATCTGATATTGGCAGATCGGAGATTGACCATCAGGGAGATTGCTGACACTATTGGCATCTCATATGAACGAACACAAAACATCATAGTCAATGAACTTGGATTTTCTAAGGTTTCTGCGCGGTGGGTCCCCAGATTGCTTTCAGTTGAACAAGAACGAATACGGCTCACGATTTCTCGCGACAGTTTGGAAATGTTTGAGACTGATCCACAAGATTTTTTGGACAGATTTGTTACAATGGATGAAACCTGGGTACACCACTACACCCCAGAGTCAAAAAAGCAATCCAAGCAGTGGAAAAAACCTGATGAACCGACTCCAAAAAAGCCAAAACAATTTTGTCAGCTGGCAAGGTGATGGCGTCAGTTTTTTGGGATGCTAAGGGTGTCATCATGGTGGACTACCTTGCAAAAGGTGAGACTATAAACTCTGCTTATTACTGCACCCTTTTACGTCATTTGCGTGAAACGATCAAAGAGAAAAGGCCAGGACTACTCAGCAAGAAAGTGTTGTTCCATCAGGATAATGCACGCGTTCACACGTCTGTTGAATCAATGGCTCAAATTCGTGATTGTGGCTTTGAATTACTGCCCCATCCCGCCTATTCCCCTGATTTGGCACCTTCGGACTTTCATTTATTCCCAAACCTTAAAAAACACCTTGGAGGTCAAAAATTTTCATCAAATGAGGAGGTTGAAACCGCGGTGGGTGACTTTTTTGAAGGCCTTGAAGAAACTTTTTTTATGACCGGCATACAGGCGTTGGAAACCAGATGGAAGAAGTGCATTGAGTTAAGTGGAGATTACGTGGAAAAATAAAATTACTTTTGTTTATATTTTATATTGTTTTCTTGCTGAGGCCGCGAACTTTTCAATCCACCCTCGTATTTTATATTGTTTTCTTGCTGAGGCCGCGAACTTTTCAATCCACCCTCGTACATTAATTATAGCTATATTATACACAGGTTTAGCAATAACAGATGAGATAATGCTGGGCAAATCAGGATGGGAGCGCTTGTTCGACGCACCAAACTTCTTCTACCTTTAAATAAGTTTTTATAATTGTAAACAATACAATAATATAAAAAATCAGATGGGCCGTACTTTGGATCTTTTATTATCTAATGAGAGTTGTGTTTGTGAGCCAGTACTTAGTCCATTAGTTCCTATTGATTGTTACCATCCTCCGTTTTGTACGGTCATTCTTCTAGACACGATGAGCAAACTTATGTCTCGCTGTTCATCACCTAAGTACCGCTTTAATGAGGCTAATTACCCGGAAATTAATAGGGATATTCTTTCTGTTGACTGGTCAGCTACCTTAAACAAACCTACTCTAGATTCTGCCGTAGAATACTTTTATGAAACAATATATCATATAATAAAAAAACATGTTCCCAAAAGACCCGTAAAATCACACGAGTTCCCGATATGGTTTTCCCGCCCTCTCATACATGTATTTAAAAACAAAGAGAAAGCTTGGATAAAATGGAAAAAATATCGGAATTTGTTAGATTATGAGCAATTTTCAATGTATCGTAAAAGATTTAAGTCACTCTCAGCTGATTGTTTCAATAGGTATCTGCGTTCAATTGAAAATGGTTTGCAAAAGGATATAAAGCTGTTCTGGGCATACATAAATAGTCATAAAAATAGAACGGGTATACCTAGTACTATGTCATTTGAAAACGAAAAATGTAGTCAACCTGATGACATATGTAGATTATTTTCGTCATTTTTTGGCTCCGTTTATGAAAAATGTGATAATACGACATATACTAGTAATATCACCTCAACTTCAGACTATAATATAAGTATATCGGACCTCACTTTTACCAATGTAACAGTAATCAAAACGCTTAAGAATCTAGATATAACAAAAGGATCCGGACCAGATGGTATTCCGCCATTCTTCCTTAAGCATACAGCTGAGTCAATATGTGTTCCTTTGGCTTGCCTATTTAATCGCAGTTTAAGGGATGGCGTCGTACCACATATTTGGAAGACGGCTAATATTACACCCGTCTATAAAGGAGGCACTAAAAGTGACGTTACAAATTATCGGCCTATATCCCTGTTATCTACTTTGTCGAAGGTCCTTGAACGGTTGGTACATGGTGCTGTTTATCCAGTTTTTCATAGAATTGTGATCCCTGAACAACACGGCTTTGTTCAGGGTCGTTCTACGGTGAGTAACCTGGTACTGTACTCTAATTACCTATTTGAAAATATGGACAATCGTCTTCAAGTGGATTGTGTTTATACCGATTTCTGTAAGGCATTCGATAAGGTGGATCACACAATACTGTTGGGCAAAATTGAATTCAATGGTATTCGTGGGAATCTGCTACGATGGTTTACCTCTTACGTTAAAAACAGATCTCAGAGGGTCGTAATCAACGGTTTTGCATCGGAAGCGATCTATGTTACATCCGGAGTCCCACAGGGCTCAATTTTGGGCCCCTTCTTGTTTACATTGTTCATTAACGACATTAATTCCTGTTTTCAAAATACACGCTTCCTCTTATATGCTGATGACCTTAAGATTTTTCGTGGCATACATACTAGCACAGATTGCGAAAAACTGCAACTTGATTTGAACCGTTTGTCTTTGTACTGTATTTAAAATAAATTACAATTAAGCCTGTCTAAGTGTAAATCCATTTCTTTTACAAAAAATGTCAATATCTTGCAGCACACATACTTTCTCTGTAATACTCCCTTAGATAAGTTTTCCAACATAAGGGATCTTGGTGTGTTTTTTGATTCAAAACTTCACTTTGATATCCATATTGATCATATCGTGAGCAAAGGCTTTCAACTTTATGGTTTTATTAAACGTTCTTGTACACTATTCAAAAACCCTGCTAGTTATGTATTGTTGTACAAGGCGCTCATTAGATCGCAACTCGAATTTGCCACTCCTGTTTGGAACCCGTTTTATAATAAATATAGCGATCAGTTAGAGTCAGTGCAACGCAAATTTTTAAAATTTTTAAATTATAAGTGCTTTTCTACATGGTGTTCATACGAAACTTTGTTAAATAAATTTAAATTTATTACTCTCAAGGCGAGACGGTTATACTTGGATCAAACTTTTCTATATAAAATTTGTCATAATAATTTTGATTGTAATGAATTAATGAACCAAATTCATATTAGCATACCTAGTAAATCTCTAAGAATTCGCAACACATATAATCAAAACCTATTTGCTCCGAAGATGAGCAGAACGAATGCTGGAGAACGAGCTCCCCTGAGGAGAATTATGAAATCATATAATGATAATTTTGCCGGAATCGATATATTTTACTTGTCACCTTCAAAATTTAAACAAGTTATTTTGCAAAATTTATAATCTTCACTTAGCTATCATCTTACTCCCTCATACCTTTATATTTTTGTTACAGTTCACTATGCTATGAATATTTCTTTGTAGTTATTACTTGTGGATAACGGTGCTGGTTGCGTGATTAGACAAATAAGTTAATTAGAAATAAGGTAATTGTTAACTATTATTACGCAATTGTTTGTTACCCCGAATAAAATAAAATAAAATAAAATAAAATAAAATAAAATAAAATAAAATAAAATAAAATAAAATAAAATAAAATAAAATAAAATAAAATAAAATAATTCACGCGATTAAGTCCCGAAATATATCTAATCTCATACAACGTCATCAGATCCCAAACTAAGCAAAGCTTGTACTATGACAACTGATAAACATACATAAATATTTCTAAATAGAGGAAATAACACCCAGAATAAACTATTGTGCTCAACACACAAAGTTTTGGGGGGGGATCGAACCCACGACCTTCGGATTAGCAGTCAGGGTAACTGACCACTAGACCAACAGGCCAGTCGTTACTGTAAATACCAAAACCAGACGAACAAACACAGAATAGAACTAAAATCTTATCTTATTTATAAATCTTTCTTTCCTTTTTTTCACTTAACCATTAAATCTTGAAATAAAATTAATTACAAAATCATATTGCTGCATACTAATCACATTCTTAGCTAGTTCTTATGTCTGTTCGTTACAAGTTTTTGTCCATATATTTTGAGCATGGTTATTTAACTAAAAAGACTCCTAACCCCAATGACTTAGAACTTTCAAAACAGTTCTCAAATCTCATTTTTTCGTTAAATTCCGAAGTGTATAACAGCAAAGTAATACTCACGTTTAGCCCACAACTTGATAGCTCTGAGCGTCAACCTAAAATTGTTAATATTGGGCACAAGACGCAGGATCTCATCTGTGACGCGGCAACCGTTGAGCGAGCGCACGCATTTCTGGTCCAAGTTCTTTAAAAGCATGTCGTCGCGAAGGTCGAATGAATCTGGAATGGCCAACATTTATATTACTATGGGTTTGACTTCGAAAAAATAATCTCCAACCCTCCAAGCTTGAATGTTTATTGACTTATACAATTGAGCTTACCATGCGTATAAACGATACTATTGAGCTTACCATGTGTCTGAATGTGCATCAAAATCGAACATGAACCATGTGGTAAGCCTGGGGACACACATTTACTTTATGACTTAATTTATTGAATAAAGTCAAATATTCTTCTCTGTAACATACATAATATACTTCGTGACACCATCTCCAAGAAATCAGCCATAGAAAATCCATCAAGATTTGATTTGATTTCCTAAACAGATTTGGGGCTGAGATCTATACAGGGTGGACCAAACCAATGCCCTCTGGAGGGAAAGTATCTAGGGTAATAATAATAATAATAATATAATGGGACAACTCACACAACGCTACCTGATCCCAAACTAAGCAGAGCTTGTACTATGGAAACCAGACAACTGATATATTTCTATACTTATATATTTCTAAATACATACATATTATAGATAAATTACACCCAGACAGAATAAACCATCGTGCTCATCACACAAAGTTTTATCCTAGGTGGGGATCGAACCCACGACCTCTTGCGTAGCAGTCGGTAAACTCCCACCGCGCCATATTTGAGTTAGAAAATTTAACTCAAAAGAAACATATTTTATTTTTAGAAATAAATATAACTGCTACTATTAACCCATGTGTCCCACTGCTGGGCACGGGTCTCCCCAGTGGAACCTGTTTATTATAGATCCTAAGGGGAATGCACCATAATTGCCACGTTTGGCGAGCGGGTTGGCGATCAGGCTGGAAGAGATGCGTGGTACTACTATGCATAAGGACTGCTTTTAAAGTCAATTGTACAAAATAATAATATCGATTGAAAGGGTCAATGGTTAGGAACAATTCTCTCTAATAAACTGTAGAAATTAAGTATAAATAATTAAGTATTACTAATTAGTTAGGTATAAATAATTACTAAAGCACTTATACATTAATTAATAATTATCTTACAAGTGACTTTTAAAAAATCTTACAATTTCTTTGCAGTTCTTTTTATTTCTTGACTGCCTCTATGGCGCGGTGGGAGTGTATCCGACTGCTACGCAAGAGATCGTGGGTTCGATCCCCACCCAGGATAAAACTTTGTGTGATGAACATGATGGTTTATTCTGTGTCTGGGTGTTATTTCTCTATAATATGTATGTATTTAGAAATATATAAGTATGTTTATCAGTCGTCTGGTTTCCATAGTACAAGCTCTGCTTATTTTAGGATCAGAGTTGTCCCAAGATATTATTATTATTTCTAAAAATAACAGAATGTCTCCTTTGAATAAATTTGGTAACTCTTATATTTAAGGTACTTTTCCTCCAGGGGGCATTGGTTTAGTCCACCTTGTAGATTGTAATTAGGCTTAGCTTATGTAGAAATTGACAAAACTGTATATTTTATCTGATCCGTCCTCGGAACAACAATTCAACTGACTCAGTGGCGCGGTGGGAGTGTGTCCGACTGTCACGCAAGAGTTGATTCCCACACGGGACACCACTTTGTGTAATCCACAAATTGTTGTTCGGAGTCTGGGTGTACTTTGTCCGTGACTTGTATGTTCATAATGAGGGAATGGTCTTTAAAAAAAATGGATCACTCAAAGTGGTGACGAAAGCCTCTTGCGCAGCAGTCGTATGGATTTCCACTACGCCATTGATGCAGTGGAAAGAGAAGATGATTAAATTTTAAGTTTTTCTAAACTAAAACTTTTTTAAACTAAGTTTGCAAAGCCTAAGAATGCTTTAGAGATTTCAGTCTTAGATTAATTGGTAAATGATCTTAATAATAAAATCTTTCGTGTATCTGTTTAAGTAGATAATAAGGATTTTAGAAACCATAGAAGACCATAATCATGTCTTTCCTTTCCACTAAAAATAACATAATTAGTCAACAACATATGGGGCATAACAGATTCAAGAATAAAAAAATATATGGACCCATTATACATATGTATATGTAAATGATTTGTTCTTTTATAACAATAACAAGTCCAATTTTGGTTTAGATACACTCTACTGGTCGACATGGCAATTTTCGAATAATTTACATGACAACAACATACATGTTTAAATAACACTTGTTTATGTGTCTAGTTTAGGCAATAGCTAAAATAATAATTATTTATTTTTCTTTCTACAATATTTGACACAGGGTCCGTGGGTAGCTTATATCTATACTAATATTATAAAGCGGAAGAGTTTGTTTGTTTGTTTGTTTAAACGCGCTAATCTCATGAACTACTGGTCCGATTTGAAAAAATATTTTTTTGTTGGATAGCCCATTTATCGAGGAAGACTATAAGCTATATAACATTGCGCTACGACTAATAGGAGTGGAGCAGCGACGAGAAATGTTGCAAAAACGGGGAAAATTTACGCATACGAAGTTGAGCGGGACAGCTAGTATTACATAAATGTATCGTGAAAAACCCGGTGCCTAAGCTAAGCGCAAGCCTGTATTTCAGGTCAGTGTTTCCTCTGATCTATTGATTGTCAATTTTTCTCGTACCTAAAAAGCTAGCTCGTTGTAGGGCTTGTTTAAAATATTATTATAATTTAATTCAAACAAAAAATAAATATGATTAATGAAAATATAATAAAATAAAAAGAGAATTAATAGTAATACAAGGAAATAATTTACTAATTTAATGATTACTAGCTGACCCGCGCAACTTCGTCTGCGTAAATTTTCCCTTTTTTCTTCCTTTTTTTTTACAACATTTTTCATTGCTGCTCCGCTCCTATTGGTCGTAGCGTGATGTTATAACTTCCTCGATAAATGGGCTGTCCAACAATAAAATAAATTTTTCAGTGCAGCCCAGTAGTTCCTGAGATTATCGCATTTAAACAAACAAACAAAATCTTAGGGGTATGAAAAATAGATGTTGGCCGATTCTCATAGATACCGGATAAGCACAAAAAATTTCATCAAAATCGGTCAAGCCGTTTCGGAGGAGTATGGCAACGAAAACTGTGACACGAGAATTTTATATATTAGATAAATTTATGTGGTGTGTGTGTGTGTGTGTGTGTGTCAGTTCTGTATAGTTAGTAGATATTCTGCTTCCTGGTTAGTTCAGGGACATTAATCCATTCGATAATTTTATTTTTAGAAACATACTGATTGTAATTAGACTTATTTTTTGATCTATTCTAATGTTTTAAGAATTAAGATGATTTATTATGTATTTACTGCCCAATTCTTTGTGTATTTGTATGCAAAATGTGTTTTTTAATTAATTATTAACTAGCTGACCCGCGCAACTTCGTCAGCGTAAACTTTCCCCGTTTTTACAACTTTTTTCATTGCTGCTCTGGTCCTATTGGTCGTAGCGTGATGTTATATAGCCTATGGCCTTCCTCGATAAATGGGAGGAAAATGTATGTCGAGTCAGTTTAAATATAATAAATGCCTCAGAGGAAACTGGTACAAACTAAAATGCCAGGAACATTGGTAATTGGTCAAAAGCGCATTGATTAACGTCTAGTCTCAATAATCTAACTATCGATGGATTTGGCTACTAGAGGCATATACCTATTTGACTTAAGCTACATACAAAATATGTCAAAATTCTACCTGTAGCAGTCAAATCCATCGATAGATAGATTATTGAGACTGGCTGTTAATGACTAGCCTCAATAACTATCTATTGTTAACTGTCTAATATATATCATTTTGTGCATTGACAACACGAGTTATTTTATCAGACAGCTAACGGTGAATAAGTTATGCAGACTTCCATAATATATAATAAAAAGGTGTTTGATGCACGTCATCAAACACCTTTTTATTATATCATCTTTTTATGATAATCATGGTCTTCCCCACCTAACCCTGATATTACGATTGCAATGTCGACCTGCCGCAGAGTATATAAATAGGACTATAGGCTATATAGCACTAAACTCTATAGTATTAGTAGGCTGGACTAAAGAGTACTTTCTGTAGTGAACAATAAATTATAAAATTCGATAAAAAACAAAATTGTATGTAGAAATAAACATAGATATTCTGATTGTTTTATTAAATAGAATTTCAAAGTTGATATTTTTGATATGTTTATCACTTGAGATGAAACAAGCCGCCATCGTGTGACGTAATATAGGCAAAACCCATAGACATATAGACCAGGACCACGCCATCCTTCTATTAAAAAATAAATATTGACTGCAAAGCGTGAAAGAGAGAAAAACTCGTGCGGCCTTTGACAGGTATTGTCCACAAAGTTGCGTTGTCTCTTTCTGGAGAGTGGTCAATTTTGTGTTATGGCGCAGTCCTGGTCTATATGTCAATGTGCAGAACATAATTCGCTGTCATCTGCCACTCCTATCTCTGAAACTATCATCGGAAAAAATGTGCATAGAAAGTGGTGCCACCTAGTGTTCTAAATGGTTACGTTGCCTTATAAGTCAGCGTAGCCGACTCTATATTTGACGCAGACTTACACCAATCTGATTGGTCTATGCCGATATGACGTAATAAACAGGACAGAAAGCTTTATAAAATATTTATAGCAGGAAAACGATTACTTTGCCGGAATATTCGTTTTTGTGGCTTTTTATTTGAAAAACCAACATTTTAAACTATTATTTTAAATAGAGTAGAATACCCTATTTCAAATGCCGAATCGAATGACCGTCCTGTAAAGCTTTTTGACACTTATGACAAAGGGACGTTGTATCACACAAGTATAAACTTCCAATTGATTTTGTATAATGACCGACCTGACAAAAATCAAATCTTGTTGTCGGCTAATGCCTGTCCAGCTTAGTATTACTATAGTGGCCAGTGTTATATAGGCAATAAAACCTGGTACTTCTTACCTGGTATTTCTTTTAACGCAAGTCTGGCGAACAACAAGTCAATTTCAATTCCATTAAAATTCATCTTGATGACTGGAACGAATGCGTCTTCTACTGCTCGCAATTCCTTTACCTGAATATAAAAATGTATTTTGTTTATTTAGATGGTAGCGAGGATCTGGTAACATGGGACCCCGGAGCTTACCATAATTGGTCTCTGTTTATTTTGCATACAGCCCTAGTGTTAGATCTATAAGATATATATAGAACAAGAGTATAGAAGATATAGATGTACTAGAATCTAATGAAAAATGAGCAAATTATAATTTAGAGACGGTAACACAAGGTTAAGGTTAGGTCCAAACCTACTAGGACGACCAAGTCTTAATCATTGAATTCTTTCATCGAAAAGCGAGCAGCGTTGTGCAATTTTTGGGATGGGTAAAAAATGATAAACTCGCGTCAGGACAGGACAGCAGTGACCTGATCGATAATTCGTAAGACGAACGGAGTATTTAGAATACGACGAATCGCATTAGAATACGAAGGTAAATTTCGTCACCATCTACAATGTTATTATAGATCAGGTGGGAAATCGGGGGGTCCAGAAGACCCCAGTTCGAGTCCGAGTAACAATTATTTTTTTTATTTTATTTTGGCTTTTTGATTTGTGATTTATTATCTCATTTTTTTTCACTTCCGCCGGCACTCCCGGAGTGCAATTCGTTTTTTTTAATATATAACGGTTCATTATAATTTTCTTCTTCAATAGAACGAAGTATCATCACTGGTCGAACAAAATAAATATTTTGTACGGCAGCTCCGGCCGCGTAAATGTCAGTTTTTGAATTGAATAATAAAAATTCAAACACAACAAACTTTCAAACTTTCCGCATTATTAGGGGTCCGTAGACGAAATGGCAAAATGGAACCCTTAGAGTTATTATTATGTAAATTTAAAATGTTTCAACGAAAAAGTATCAAAGATCAAAATCGCAGTAGGAGCCACTATCACTTAATTGCCATAAAAAAATAAAAACAAGTTTTTCATTTAATTTTGTTTCATGTGATTCTGGTACACTTATAACATAGAAATCGCTCACCGAGACGGAATCTAGAACCGTTTTCCAAGATTGTTGTCTATGTGTGAGTTGCTCTAGCGAAGTATGTGGAGGTGAGTGGGGGAATGGAAATAGAGGCTCCTGTACATCGGCCGTACTAAATAATTTCAATCAAATTGTAACTAAAGTATCTACTAACCTGAGGCTGTGTCTTCAATAGCTCGTAGAAAGACGAGAAGTAGTCTGTTCTATCAATGTGTCGGGGGGCAACGCACAGGGCGTCTATGTCAGCACCTCTGTGATGTACCTACAACAATATGGCGAATGTTACACATCATGTTGGTTTTAGATATAATACCTGAAGAGTCCTGTACTTATCAGGTATTCAAAATAGATGAACATGATTTTTAACAAACCCTAGTTGACCCGCGCAACTTCGTCTGGGTAATTTTTCACCGTTTTTTGCAACATTTTTCATTGATGCTCTGCTCCTATTGCTCGTACCGTCATGTTATATAGCCTATAGCCCTCCTCGATAAATAGGCTGTCTAACAGTAAAATATTTTTTCAATCCGGACCATTAATTCCTGAGATTATCACATTCAAACAAATAAACTCTTCAGCTTTATAATATTAGTATAAATAACTGAATGTTATCCTGGAGAAATCATTTTTAAATAAATACCACTTGCAATAGTTTGTTCATCACTGGATGTATCACTCAATTATTCAAACTTCTTATAGATTTTCCTGTAATCCATATGTAAATTTAACTGTGACACACGGAGATATAGACTAAAACACGAGTGGTTTTAATAAAGTGTTCAGTTTTTCTTTCAACATATTTAAAATTTCACATTTTGTCAAATCAACAATGGAGGGAAGCAACTGTTTTGAGGTTAAAGTTTATACATTTATTTACAAATACAGGGTAACACTTGTCTGTTAATACAATGACCCTTGCTTATAAAATAACAATTTAAAGTTTTGAAGGACCTTAAAAAACCTTATTTTTCTAAAAGGCCGTCAACGCATCTGCTATGCCTCTGGTGTCGCAGACGTCGATCGCTCACATCAGGTGTTCGGCTTGTTTGTTTGCACTCTATCAAATAAAAAAATGTATACTAACCCCAAGTCTATAAGATCCGAACGTATAAATATTTCCACCAACAGTATCAGCAACGCTCGGAGGCATGTTCTTCCTGAGCGACTCCTCACGGATCCATTGCCTTACAAGTCTATGTAGGGCTCCAAGCACTTCCATACGGTGATGCATCTCTGCCTCAGATTCGAACACTCCGTATGGTGCCAGGGAGTTCTTGAGCTCTGTGGTTTTTTCTATGTCTATGGGTTTTGGACCTAGAGACAAAAATTTGGTGGTATAGACCTCATACGCAGGACCGTTTCTTTAAGGAGAGGTCTTTTAATTCTCGATGTGATAATGTGATCTATCCCTAACGCCCAGGGTTGAAAATACAACACTGCACGATAAAAATTCGCGTTGTCGTGTGAACGTGTACTTAGGAATGCATTTTTTTACGCGCGTTAAAAATACGCTTGGGTCGATGGGTTGATATGTATGTATGTATGTAAAAATACGCTCGTGCAAAGAGGTCTTAAGGTAACAAACTAAACATCTAAGAGTCTGAGCAGATAAAGATTGTAACTTCTGTAGTTTTGAGAGGTATTTCGAAGGTATCGAGTTTACTACAACAGGTATGTTTTTTCGCTCCTTAGGGCTGGATCTAGGAGGAAGAGGAGGCGAAAGTGCCTAAAACCCTCCAAAAATAATCTGAGTTTTGCGGTGAATTTGTTTTTGATTACCTAGATAAAACTTACCCAAAGCTACACACTTCTACCTCGTAATTATTCAGAAATTTTGTAGTATGAAAAAATAAAACGTTCAAAACTAACCTGCCATAGAGATAGCGGAGGTCATCCCCAACGTCTTCAAGTTCTGTTGATTCTGATGCTCATTGGCTTTCCCAGCGATCTGCTGCTGATGCGCATTACTATGCGAGTACTGCGATGCCGGCCACATATTGGACATCGGATCCTTATCTTCTATCAAATAGTAGTGTTTACGCTATAACTAGCTTATTATACTAGGTGGGTGATCATTAGAAATGCTCTCCTTTGGAGTACTGTTGGGTTTCTTAAGCAAATGTAATCTGCAACAACGGGAATACATAAATGCTTTATATTCGGAGAGGAAGGGCAATACTTTTATCTATTACTAGCTGTGCCCCGCGGTGTTACCCGTGGTTTATTAGCCTATGTGTTAATCCAGGGTGTCAGCTAACTCCATACCAAATTTTATTAAAATCGCTCCAGCCGTTTAGACGTGAAGAAGTAACAAACATACACACTTACATACTTTCGCCTTTATAATATTAGTGTGATAAAATAGGTATGAAACCAGATGCGTGCCGCCCGAATTTATTGTATTGAATTTCTTTGCCCATTTGCCTCTTGTGCCTACCCCCCCCCCCCCCTCAGTCGCGGCGTGCGTGCTACTCACACTTGGGCGATGAAACGAAAAGTATATCTATCCCCCCGATCAGGCACAGCATTTGCCTCTCGTCGCCCACCCCCAAAATGAAATCCTAGATCCACCAATGTACGAGTATGAAACAAAAAACAAATGCATCGTCGGGCCACGCACTTAAGTAGTACTGACTGCCTCTGTGGCGCGGTGGGAGTGTATCCGACTGCTACGCAAGAGGTCGTGGGTTCGATCCCCACCCAGGATAAAACTTTGTGTGAAGAGCACGATGGTTTATTCTGTGTCTGGGTGTTATTTATCTATAATATGTATGTATTTAAAAATTATATAAGTATGTTTATTAGTTTTCACAACAATTTGTACAAGTTCTAGTTCGGGATCAGATAGCGCTGTTGAGTTGTCCCAAGATATTAAGATAAGAAGTGGGTTTTCTGTTGTTATAAGAAGCTTTAATTTAACTTGTCCCGTGTGTAAATTAGTGTGGGTCAAATCTTGCAAGCTCAATTAGTACCACTTCCTGACGTTCGATTGGGCTTAAATTTAATAAACGAGTGTCTTTGGTGACAATGCAATATTACAGTATGGACCTGCTCTGATGATGGAGTCGGAAGGTGGTCATAGGAAACCTAGCAAATTTGGGCTCATTTGTTTCATCTTGACACATACTCTGATCCTAGACAATTTCGGGCGGACTGATGATGGAGCCGGAAGGTAGAACTCAACAGTCAGGTAATGTACCTGTGATTCAAGATAATGAAACAAGCCGGTAACGCCGTTTGGTACTGGTTCAAGATTAGTACTACCCCATACCTTCCCGTGGGTCTCATCAAGGCGACTAAGGGAGATTTTTGCCGGAGGACGGGAAGCAACGTCCTCTGTATACTTTAAACCTAGGCCTATTGAATTTAAATTACTTGAATTGAATAGAAACCTTTTGCGACCCGCTTGCCAAGCCGATTATGGCAATTACCGTCAAGATTTAAAATTTAAAGCAGCAGTAGCTTAATGGTTAAGGCATCGGTCTCATGCAAAGTCGTTGGTTCGAATCCTGCCCATTATACTACCGACGTGAACCCAGCCATAGAACTTAGCTGGAGGGGCAACAAAATTGCTAGTAATGTGGGATCACAATCCTACAATGCTATATATCTTTTTGTAAAAAAAAAAAAATTATAGGTTCTACTGGGGGAGACCCATGCCCAGCAGTGGGACATCATTTGATATAATAAATTAGAGTGTTAAAATCCAAGGTTTTGTGAGGTAGGATACAAGAAATACTGGATGCTAATTTAGTTAGTTGAAACCCCTGGGGTCGAAGACTCACACCCTGATATGATACCAAACTAAAAATTAGTACCTTTATTTTTATGCATATGTTGTATATTTTATTGTATGCATGTATTGTCTTAGGATCCGAATCAAAATTTTATATTTCTTTATGAAAACAGTACTAATAATCAATAAAAAACTGGGCAAATGCATTTTGGGCCATGCACAATGCACCCTACATGCACTTGCCCTATCCAAAAATGTGGCTTAAGAAGTAGGTTTTCAGTTGTTTTTACAACATTATATCTACTTAATAATATTTTTCAATGGAATTTGTACAAAAAATTTGCTATTTCTCATTTGATCAGCTGTTACTCGTAAACTTGTAAAGCCTACTTAGCTGTGATAGTTTTCCTTTTAATTTCACTATATAAACTACTACTGTTTTTCACATACCCAACATGAATCATTTAGCTGGCAGGAGGGGGGGACACTTGACTCTAACAAAAATTTGCACTTTAAAGCTTAATTATTTACAAACAGATCCCCAAATCTAAAAATTGTCTTCCCAACCCCTAAATGTTTTTAAAAGACCTATTTAATACCACACAATGGGGAACGTGAGAAAAAAAAAATCACATCCCTACTTTACACATAGGAGAGGTACCCTAAAACATTTTATTCACTCACTTTGTGAAATTACAGCCTCCTAGCACTAACAGTCTCAGGCCGGATGGATGGACATGGCAAAACTATAAGAGTTCCGATTTGCCATGTTGGCTACAGAACCCTAAGAAACTTGTCCTAGTGTCCCTAGTATAATATAAAAACAATAGATTTTTGTGCTACAATGATTTCAGTATTTGAAAGTGTCTACCAACTTCTCACACTGACTGTACATCAAATATAAATATTGTGTAAAGTTATAGGCACCTAAGTAAATGTAAAAATACAATTCAATGTCATCATATTTCATTTATTTATTCAGTTTGATTTTCCTTATAAAACCATAATGATTTCTTACATAAAGCTTGTTCAATATTATCCTTCAGATTTCAAATTTAGGTACATTGTTCATGTTAAGCATCGTATTTATAAGGGCAAGTGTAGGACATGGAATGTTTTTGAAATTGCCATGTTAACTAATCAACTGAGTTTATCTGATGATCAATGACATACTTCAGTTGAGGCCTAAGAGTCTATTTTTAAAATGGCTAAAAAGAAATACTGATAATTTCTTTAACAGAACAATAACTGCACCGATTTTAACTTACATTTATTGCCATTACGAATTTATGATTGTTTTTATAGCTTTATAAAGTACAGTACATAATGTTTTGTAAATAAATAATAAACAATTCAAGATAATCGTTCAAGGATGCGCTGTCGCTACGTATTCGGAAACAGGAAATATAAATTCGAAGAAGACGATACGATGCGTAAGCAAAAATTGAACTTTTTAGAAAGCACCATTGTACTATTTGTGGATACAAATCGAGGTTCGTTCACCTACTTCTTAATATTGTAGCAAAATAACGGCGTAGTAAACACATTATGTATTTTAACAGATTCTGAACTAATTTTGTGTGAAACTTCGTTAAAGAATAAGAAAAAACATCAAGATAATTATTCCTAACAATAGATCCGTGGAAGTCTTTTGTTGTCTGGACGCGCTAAGGTCACAACTTATGTAAATATTACAATCACTCACATCGGTAGTTTATATTTAATTACAAAACTGTAAAGAGCATAATCCGTTAAATGATTTCAAGATTTATCATAAAAAACATAGAGAATAGGAATACGCATTACAAAAAGCTCACGTTGCCCTGAGCAGATTGTTATTACGTTACTGAGCACTTAGGCATGCTTTAACATGGAAAAATCGTTTTATACTTACCAAATTATTAAATTATCAGTTCCAATATGCAATATTAAACACATTTAACTATTCAGAAACACAATAAAAGAAAGAAACAAACATTATATTCCAAACAAGCACCCAACAGTCGCCAACAACAAGGCAGCCATTTTATTAAAGATGGCGCTAAGATATTTAGTATTTCTTGCCAGCACAAAAAAGGGTTACAAAAATATTTTTAAGTTGAGAATTAGGGTAACAATGACTTATTGCACTTTTATTTTTGTAAATAGCTCTATTAATTAAATTTTAACTAGGCGGGGGTGTTGTACATACTGATAATTTAATTTCATTGACATCTCAAAATTAGTCCCTTATGGATTCTTACATTATTTGAGTTTTTGTTAAAGTAAAGTTTCGCTATGTGCTGCAAAATTTGCAGGACATAACAAAACTAAAATGCTAGAGCATTTCAACGAAATTATAAAGGCAAATCTAGAAAGGAGGTACAATTTTGCTAGGGTTATGCACATAATAACAGACGGTGTTAGCTGTTTTCTTTGCTTCTCGCACAATATTAGACTTTGTAATCTATACTAATATTATAAAGCGGAAGAGTTTGTTTGTTTGTATATTTGTTTGTTTGTTTGTATATTAAAACGCGCTAATCTCAGGAACTACTGGTCCGATTTGAAAAAATATTTTTTTATTGGATAGCCCATTTATCGAGGAAGGCTATAGGCTATATAACATCGCGCTACGACTAATAGGAGCGGAGTAGCTACGAGAAATGTTGCAAAAACGGGGAAAATTTACGCATACGAAGTTGCGCGGGACAGCTAGTCTATACTAATATTATAAAGCTGAAGAGTTTGTTTGTTTGTTTGAACGCGACAATCTCAGGAACTACTGGTCCGAATTTAAAAAATATTTTTTTGTTGGGTAGCCCATTTATCGAGGAAGGCTATAGGCTATATAACATTGCGCTACGACTAATAGGAGTCCTATTGGTCGTAGCGTGATGTTAAATAGCCAATAGGCTATTTAACATCACGCTACGACCAATAGGACTGGAGCAGTAATAAAAAATTTTGCAAAAACGGGGAAAATGTACGCATACGAAGTTGCGCGGGACAGCTAGTGAATTATACGGGCGCCCAGGCTACAGGGGTTCGGGCGTTAGCAATCATAAAGGCTAATGTTGTCAATTGCATCTCGACCTCCCGTGACAATGACATATATCCACAGCCTTTGGGCACCTACCATCAATAAATTTTAATATAGGGCGAGGCAGAGGCACCTATTTATAACTTATACAAAAATCATCGTAGACACGACTCCAATGACGGAGTCGAATTGACTTTAAAGCACACAATGTTCGTCATAGTGGCCTTTAGTAGATAGTGAGATTCTACCTTAGAATCAGCAAACCTAGGCAATTTATTTAATGACGGCGACGACGCGACGGCTGACCTCGAGTCACATAAAGACCTAGTCTCTGAATCTATCTCTTTCTAGCCAGTAGATATTGTCTTCTTTTTCTTAAAAAAAAAACCTCTCCTCTTTTCTGGATCTTCTTAAGTATTAACAAAATGCTTCGCAATTATTTTTCACAAAGAGCTAATTTATAGACAGGCAAACCATGGCTATGAGCATGAACAAACGGTTTTTGAATCTTAAAAACTAGCCGTGCCCGTGAGTTTAAAGGGCATTGAAAATAATACTATAAGTTTTGGCGCGGAGTGTTTGCCCTGTTACTTTTGAGCTAAGTTCTGCTTAATTGAGTTATCTCTGGTTTGTCGTGTGTATCACGATCACGACTCATGATGACCAACCTTTTGAAGCAGATGAGCAGATCAAATTGTCGTTTCTGACTACCAACCCTGTGTCCCTTCCGCATTATGTACATAGATATACCATGATGTAGAAGCAAAGCTTTGGCTAATGACTAAATAGGTAAAATGGGCTGTAGCCAGAGCGTAAGGATGAAGTGGACGAGCATATATAACGAGTCGCCTGATCTCCTGCTGCGCAGTGTCTCTTAAAAATCGCAGCATGCTACGGCCTCACGAACCGCCGCTTTATTGTTTTTCGCAATTTCCATAAATTTCTGCTGCTCGTGTTTGTTTTAAAGGATTTTAAAGGAAGGTATGTACGAATATAACAATATTTTACTGGATATTAATAGCCATATAAAATTATTTTAATGTTTTCCTTTTTTACTGCCTCATGGGCTCTACACCACATATGTAGTTGGACGTGGACCCCCAAAATCATTCAACAGACGATAACACATTTAAGGCAACACATACTTAGTAACACAATAAAACAGGGACAGTTTAATGTAACAAATACACAGACGAGACCTAGCAAACACTACGTTTTTTCCATTATGTCTGTATTTCATTATTATTCTTCTTTTTTGTTTGTCCGAAATAATATGCAATATTTTGATTTGAAATCTAATACAAGAGGAAACATTCGTCAAAAGTATAAATATAATTTAAATTTACCAAGTATTTCAAACGCAACATACTATAAAAGTACCTACATAACTGCCATTCGTGTGTATAACCACCTACCTGTCGCCATTAAAGAACTAAACGGTAATCTGTTTAAAGCTCACTTGAAAAAATGGCTACTAAATAATGTATTTTATAACTTGAATGAGTATTTCGAAACTGTGTAAAATGTATACCTAATTTCAGATAAACCCATTTGTTTTTCTGTTCTTTTTTTTTTTTTCTAATATTTTTATGTTTTGTTATTGTTTGTATAAACATTGTCAACTAACCGTGTCTATTGCATACCCGATATGGGTAGACTGTTGTTACTTTAATAATTATAATGACACCTTATGTACACAGTTATGCAATAAATATATCTTATCTTTATCTTATCTTATCTTATCTTTCATAAAAGATGTAATTTACTGTTATCAGCATATTTGAACAGTTAACAATAGCCTAGCTTACAGATTACTTTATTACTAAGTAGCAAGCTAGCCTAGCTAAATATAATGTCATGCTGTTTAACTTGTGTACCTAACCTATAAAATGGTCAAATTAAATTAGACTAAGTAATAGTTTAATAAATTGTAAACTAAAAGCGTATTTAAAAAATCATAAAACGTTTTATTAATTCAATACAATTTCCACCGCGTGCACAAACAAAACGTTTACTGATGCGTTCAAAATTATAAATTCTCGTTACTTTTGCGCATGCTCCATTGGCAGTTTTTTCAGTGACGTATCACGAAACTCCGTTGAACTCGTTCATATATCACTATCTCTTTCATATACTGCCAAAAGAAAGGGATTGATAGAGAGCCGGTTGATGTTTTCGTGTCAGCCTTGTGCCCATTTACGAGGAGTAGGTAAAATCCGCCATCTTGAGAGTGAATTCAAGAATGTGAGGACTTTTAGCGGAGTTATGTGAATTTCTTTAGTAAATTTATTATTAAATGGATTCATAATTGTCCACCATAGGATTTCGCACCCCATATACGAGCCGGTGGCATTGACGGAATCACTTTGCGCGTTGTTATAGAGCTTAAACGCCTAATTCCTTGATAGTGTTTATGTGACAGGAGAAGACACCGTAAGCTTTCTAATAGTTTTTTGCGTGTCTATTTCCGTTTTCCATCTCGACGATCGTTAACATATACGTGAAAGTGAAATAGGTATCGCGTATCGTTACATAGTTTTCAATATAGGGCTTCGCGATGTTTTTTTCTGGTCGAAAATGCGGTTAGATGGGCGTTGTTGGTCGGCGATCGGTGGAGCTAAGTCGGGGGCTGTGTCGGCGTCCTGGTGAGGCCCTGGGTCGGTCGGGCGGGCTGAGCGCGCGGCCGCCGCGGAGGATGCGAACGGCGAGGGTGGGTTAGCGAGGTGTTAAGTGTTCGAACTAGTGTTATTGTGCAAAAATGTCGACGACGATGAGGCCTACTCTACAGACTGTCCCGGAGTCGTTGCCGGCGGACCACGTGACGGCTCCGACGCCGGCTCCAGCGACCACCACCACCGCCGCTGCTGCGCCGTCCCAGCCGAGACACCCGAGGCCTATGTTCAAGGTAAGTTTTCACGCCTGTTATGATTCCCCAGTCATAATTGTGAACTACTGATGTTGTATGACGATAGCAATTAAATAAGTCCCTTACTTAACATAAATAATCAGAATAGAATCTCGTTACTGGTATGAGAAGCATAAATATCCAATAACTAGTCCATTTGTTTTTCATTACAAACATTATACAGATTGTATTGCAACATTCTTATCAGAGGTTCAATATTTAAACCATAGATAAGAAAAGATTAATTTATGCTGTTAGATATTAATCTTTTGATTACTTATGAGTGTTTTATGTGTTATAATTGCAATCAATATTTTTAATATAAAATGCCAGAGTATAGATAATTCTAGCTCAAAAATTCAACCCAAAATACTACACAAAATATTTGTCCCTTATTCTAACTGGAATACAAAAAAATCATGAAAGAAATATTCAGTTCACTTAGAAAAAACCCTTAATTCTTTAAAATTTTTGTTTATTATTGTTTTTTTTTATGTTATGGAAGCATTTTAAGACAGTCAAGATAAATGTTATGTGTAATTTCTTCTGTAAATAGTTTTGCATAACATTGACTTACTAATAATGCACAAAGCAGTAAGACCTCCCATTACATGTCATTGTGCTTGATACATTTCAATTACCTTTAAATTGGCTTACTGACACAAATTATATCCGTAGCATACATTACAGTTGAAAATATACAACTTTTTAAATAGTGAATGTTTACACCAACCATAACAGTATTTACTTTGCCATATCTAGCAACAACAAAAAAAAAGAATTGTCAGCCATAGTTTTTAATGAGTGTATATTCAATTTTCAAATATAGAATAACAAACTGACCAGTAACAATGCAGGGATTACTCATACATTTTAGTTATCTTTCTGCATTGTGTATAAAAAAAGTCTTTTGTATGATTATTACCACCAATAGAGTATAAAGTGACTCACATTTGCAATGAAATGTTGTAGTTTACTCAATATATATTCTTATTTTTAAGTAATTCAAAGATAAATCTTTAGTTTAATCTTTATGAGATTATTATTTTGTAAACAAGACATCTGTTAAAATAAATTCTTTGGTAACCATGTCTAAAACCCTAACATTTTGTTAGTGGTCAGTTTGACAGAGGTAAAAACATCTACGAGGATCTCATGCCATAGGCAACATCACCTTTCTAATCACATATTATAGATATAGAAAAAGTTTTCAACATATTTCTATAAATAATTCTGTGATAATGTCATCTATATTTATCAGAAACAGATGCCCATTATACAGTTCAATGATATTGTAGGATTTTCAAACAAAATCAACCTCTGTACAAGTAAACTTTTTGAGGGAATTAAAAAAAAAATCTTAGTACCTGTTTATGTTATAAACAGACTCAGAGATAATCAGAAACATGACTGATGACTGTCTATTTTTCGTATTTCTAGCTACAGTAGGTACATGGATCATTTATATTCCTTTATTAGAGGTTTTTTGTATTTATTTACAAGGAAAAAATTATAGTAACTATCACATCACAGTTATACAGAATAATAGCCTCAATACTTTAACCAGAGACTAGTATTTTGAGTACCATAATATCTATTTAATATTATTATAATAATAAAAATGAATCGCCGAAATGTATGTACTCTCATAACTTCAGAATAACTGTACCAATTGGATTTGTTGTATTTATTATTGTCAATAAAAGGTTTGTATAAAATAATATTTAAAAAAAAATCCTAAGCTTAATAATTATTTGAAGCAGCGCTAGCTTAATGGCTAACCGATGTGAACCCACTCCTAACACAAGCCATATAGCTTAGCTGTTGGGGTTAACAGGATTGCTAGTAATGTGGGACCGCAATCCCACATTGTTAGTTATCTTAAAAACGGGTGAGCAACTACTATTACAGGCAAATCATGTTACTAACACATTGTTGTTTTAAAACATGAAATGTTATTATATAGATGATTATATATTAAAGTCTATCTATAATAACAAAATTACATAATCACTTAAACATGACAGATATGAGACACACATTAATTATAATAAACCTAGAATATTAATACACTGGTGTGAATAACAAGGTATTGTATTTTTAAAATGATATAAGTGGTCTCATCTTTACATGGGTGTCAATCATAGAAATGTGGTCCTGACTATATTATTATCAAACACAACAAAAATAATTAGGTAAATAGATACAGTTGTTCTGAAGTAATGCTCTAACGTACATATGGCTATGGAATGATATATAAACATGTAGAAGAATATATACATTGGGACGAAGGAAAAAATTAAAAAGATTTTTTTTTACAACTTGTCTGAGTAATTAATCTTATGTTTTTTTTTATTATTGAAATTAAAATTGACACCAGAGCCTCTATTAGGTTAAAGCCTCTTCCAAACAACTCACACAAATATATATACAAATATAGATAAACATGGGCGGATTCAGGAGGCAAATGGCAGTGTCATATCTTGTTTTGGGTTGTAGCTAAAGCAGAACTTTATATTGGATATTTTGTAAAAAGGTTTTTATAAAAAGAGGTTTTTATTTTTTAATATAATACAATTAACTAAAAGATTAGTTTGTCCCACATTTTAGATGTTTTTTATACATAGATACAGCTGAAAGTATTATTCATAAACTTGGTCTTAATTTACAGAAAAACTCTCTCTTAAATGTACTTAAATATTAAATTAATTTTTGTATAATTTATGTTTACATTTTATCCAGTTAAAGAAAGGATTTTTAGTGATTTACCTAGTTAAAACTGCAGTTTCTAATGAGTTACATTGATCTCTATTTAGCTTATAACATGCAATTTTGCAGTCCACTGCTGGACAGATACTTGTCTGGAACAGATACATACTTCCAGAGTCAGTTCTCATTCAGTAAATCCCCTTCAAGAAATTTAGCTAACATGTTCAGATGACTTGATGGTGATCTGTAGCTTAGATTGACAATTTGATGTCTCCAGTTCGATTCTTGGGTTTGAACTTCAACTTCTTTATAATGTGACTAGCTTTCGCCAGCGGCTCCGCCCGCGTGGATGTCGACTATCGCGATAAAAACTATCCTATGTCATCTAAATTGGTATGGCTGTTTGAGTGTGAAAGCGTTACAAACAGACAGACAGAGTCACTTTCACATTTATAATATTAGTATGGATTATTGTATAAAACCTACTTGCATGTTCTCATGTTAAATGATAAGGGAGACATGATTGTTATGCTATCTTAGTATTCAGTGTAAAATCTGTGATTAAAAACTCATGTCTGCAACATCAACATCTGTCTACAAGCAAAAAAAAACCATAACAAAGAAAAATAGACAATAATATTTTTATTTTGTCGGCAGACTATGCTGCAATGATTTTAATGCCCTTGCATTCTCTCAATGTTCTTTTTAAACTCATTAATTATTCAAAATTACTACAAAATGTTCTATATATTGCATCAGCAGTAAATAATGTTACAGGAACTTTAGTTCAAGGAAAACTATTATAAGATTGTACTACATATTTATTTTCTAACATTACACAATATATGAATAATTTCCTGTACTCATCATGTTATTATAATACTATTGATTTAACATACAGTTTATTTAATTAGCACTTGATTTGTTGTATTATCTTTAAAAGCACATTATAACACTCTAATGATAATGTAATACATAAACACACAAACTTAATTATGCAAGAAATTATGTCATAATTGTCATATGTGTTCTAGTTCAGTAGTTCACAGCCGAAATTAATAAAATTGGATCTAATCTCTAGTTTTAAGATATTTAAATCTAGAGATTTTAAATAAGATAAGATTTATTATTTCGTAAGATATATGACTGGGGAATCGCTATTTTCGCTCAATGTTAAGCTTTTAAGCTACTGTGTTACGTCTACCTATATTTAAAGTGATATTGTTTTACGAAAATGTGTTTTATATATGTTTCTATGTTCGCTATGTTGTTGTTTATTTAAACAGGTACTTTGAAAAATACGTTTCGTTATGTAAAACCCATCATGTTATTTAGAGCATGCTCACTACTGCTCACACACGGTAATTATATATTGCATATCGTTGCAATTTATAAAAATACATGAACTACTATTCAGAGTTTTAGTTGACTGTTGATTATTTAAAATCATACGATTCCTTAGAAAACGCACCTTAAGCAACATAAATAAATTGTATATAATGACATAGGTTTAACGATTTCCCTATTTACTTATAATCGTGTTTTGTGGTTTCTATTTGTATTCAAAGTAACTATAATCCTTGTATTATGTCTATTCAGACAGGCCTCTACCATAAAATTGTGGATAACTCTCGTTTACTATCGTCTTATTCGGCCGAATATGACATTTACATAATATACGATAAGCACAATTTAATATGTCACTTCAAATATATTTTGTTATTAGGTATGAGCGTATAAGTTCGTTGTTTACGCGGCGACGGGTGTCGGTTCATGCATAAAGCATTGGGCACGCTTTGTGCAGGGGTGTCCGGTTCGATAACTCCCACTGCCTGCCCCAGTTTTGATCCACCCCGATTATCTTATCCATAGATGGTTTTGGACGTAAATAGACGAGTAACATGAGCTAACATACCTATAATGTCGTCTATATAGATTGGTTTAGTCAAATCTAACAGAAAAAGAGAAAAAATACGATTAAAATTGATGTAACGTTAAATCGACATGTACAATTGCTTTCTTTGTAAAATGTTTGAGACAGCTTTTATTGTCAGTTAAAGATATTTGGTTATAACAAAAAAATATGTTTTTTTTTTTTTCATTTTTATTTTAATAACAGACAACCCTGCTTACGTATTTAATACATTATGAGTGATTCTCTTACGTCACAGTTCACGGTGCGATAACTTTTCCTCCCAACTTTGTTTACTTTTTTCTTTATTTTACACTATGCTAATATTATCGCACCATATCACCCACTTGTTACACGCGATAACGAACAAACAACTATGTTGTGTATTTTTTCGGATGTTTGTTGTTGTAAATACTGTGATTTGTGTTTGGTATAACATGCGATGAATACGTTGGTTTTTTTTATATAAAACTAGCTTTCGCCCGCGGCTCCGCCCGCGTGGATGTCGGTTATCGCGATAAAAACTATCCTATGTCCTTC
Organism: Herminia tarsipennalis; assembly: GCA_945859575.2. Classification (NCBI taxonomy): domain Eukaryota; kingdom Metazoa; phylum Arthropoda; class Insecta; order Lepidoptera; family Erebidae; genus Herminia; species Herminia tarsipennalis. The sequence continues at coordinate 5,283,207 of OX243857.2, read as the reverse complement.
CCCGGGACTCAAACTATCTCCATACCAAATTTCATCTAAATCGGTTTAGCTGTTTGAGCGTGAAAGCGTAACAGACAGACAGACAGAGTTACTTTCACATTTATAATATTAGTATGGATAACGTCAGCTGCCAACTTTGTTATAAGTATCTAAGTTAGGCGAAATGTAGGAGACATTATTGTTAGACTAAAGAATAATAATGAGACCATGATAAGCTATTTATTTTATTAATCTAGACATACCACGCTTAACATTTAGAATACCAACTACCGAGACCGGAGTCTACATTCACGCTACTGATCCTAAATCTGATTTCACAATCAGAATAAAGCTCTAAAGTCAGAAGCTTTCCAGAGTATGCATTTCCAAGTCCACGTATAGTTATGTCATCAAGATGCAGGATGCTATATTTAACTTACCGGGCAGCGTGGGCATCTGTCCTCAACAACGAAAATATTTATATATATATACGTAATTTGGGGTAATGATTTTGTTTTACTCGAGTACGACTGTTGTGAAGACGAAAATAGTCGCCGCAATAGATTTGTAATGTACCTACCGTTATTTAATGATGGCAGCCCAATTTTTCTAGTCATACATTGATCTCCGGGATTCTTATAAGAAATAGTGGTAATTAACGTTTTTCAGGTGACATTCATTAGGTTTTTTGGCAAAATTTCCTACCTTGCCGTACCGCGTTAAAATTTTTAGGAAGTAAAATATAGTTGCTAATTGTTATTTCCACCAAATATTGTTTAAAAATAGTGACAAAACTTTTTACAATTCCATTTATGTTTTATAAAATAGCATCGTGAAAGTGTCAACTAAGTAGATGCATTTAAAAGTAAAATTGAAGTTGGTAGATATTCTCCGTCTTCGAAGAAGACGGTAGAATTTCCTGAAAACTACGCTACGCAAAAGTTTTTAAATGAAATTCTAAACAATAGTACGCTATGATCTGATAATACTTAAAAAGGAAACTAGGATTTTCGAAGTCTTAAAAGCTTTTGATTAAAATAAGACCTTTTCAATTTTGGGTAAGCGTTTGACAGGGTACATCAACGGCGATCTTTTATATTAGTTTGTTTTAATATCATGACGTTATTTTATAACGAAAGAAGCTATTTAATACTCATTTCCAAAGTATAACCGTTGGGTTTTATAAGCCGTGATAGCAGTTCGTTCAATTATGAACTAATTTAATGCTCACATAATTTTACAAAGCATTTCTCAAGGCTAAGTTTTATCCGTTTTGCAAATTCTTTAGCTTTATTGAATGAGATCTGAATTACATTAGCATCCCAACGACGTGGACTGTCTTAAATCGCGATAATTTATTTGTAGTGTAGCATTATTATAATTCGTTTCGGTGTTAAGATTTTCATATAAATCTAGCCAATGAATTTTAAATCTTCAGGCATCTTCGCTGTCTACACATTAAAGACCAGAAATGTATTAGCTGACAAAGATTTATCTCGTAGTCTCTCTCTGAATGCTAAATGTGTTGGAATATGGGGAACCTTATGTGTACCTTAGGCTTTAAGCAAATAGGATTCAGTGTTTATTTTAACCCTTCGAGGTTGTATAAACGTTTGGCGACACCCTCTAATTTGAGAGATCGTGTTGACTTTAAAAGCTACTACTGAATAATGTAATCAGTTCTTTCAATTGTTTGTCGGCTTTATTCTGTTCTGTTGCATTTACGTCTTTCTTATTATTAAAAACTGCTAAGTTTGTTCTATTGAAGATGACTTCGCTGAGGTACCTATACAGATTGCCTTATAATGAGAACTTTTATGTTAATTATAAAGGTAATTTTATTGTAGGAAGTAAAACCGTACATCCTGTAACAAAAGCACAATTTCTTAAATTAGGGATACGTACGTTACGTATACAAAAACTCTGACTCACAATATTTTAGTATGAAAATAGATATTTCTAAGTATCATACATGTTTGAAGCGGCGGTAGCGTAATGGCTAAGGCATCGGTCTCGCAATCCTACCTAGTATACTACCGACGTGAACCCAATCGTAACACAAGCCATTGAGCTTAGCTGGAGAGGTTAATAGAATTGCTAATAATGTGGGACCAAAATCCCACATTGCTAATTAAAAAAAAAAAAAATGTGTATTTTTCATTAGGTATCGTAGTATCGTACCAGCTTAAGAAAGGTATTACCATCATCTCTTCCTGTGGGTGTCGTCAAGGCGACTAATGGATGTCACACCGGAGGACGGGCAGCAGCGTCCTCGAAGTACTTTAAAGCCTCACTCTACACTCTCCAAGCGTAGCGATTATGGCAATTACCCCAGGATCTACAATAAGTATGTTCTACTGTGGAGACCCGTGTTCAGCAGTGGGACATCATATGGCTTGTCATGAGTATCAAATGATTTTGTAATTCTCAGGAGACTGGTTCAACTATGCTTTCATCTCCTTTTAATATGGAAATTCATCCCACGTACATTTCAAACCAGTCTAAATGATAATACGTGGTATTAGATTCCTTACACGAATCTGATTTACATGCCCCTATGTTCGCCTAATAGCCTAGCTAAACGTTAGCCACGACTGCGTCTAGACGTACTAATAGATTTTTCGTTTTCTGTCGTGTTAGACTCCTATCGGTTTCTTATATCCTGGTACTAGACTTAGTCAAATTGGTTTCGTGTTTCGTTGTAATTTAAGTAGCAGAGGGTAGAATTTATTTATTGATTTTTATTGTTTAGTGTCTATTGTACCTATTGGTTGTTATAATTATTTCAATGGCTATTTGTGGGGTTCGGTGGAACCCTCCTCTTTGAATGGCATTCGTGAAAATTCGATAACGTTTTAAGTATTTTTTATATACATTGTTGTGTAAGATTGGGTGACATTTATAGCTTTTTGTCTCCTGAGGTTTATGAAGTAATTTTACAGGTATTTAGAAGATATAGTATTTTAATGTTTAGTGGTCAATATACTTGCTTAACGCAACCTTTTATTAGTAAATGCACTTAAGTCATTAATTACCACTCCTTTGGAATTTAGTGGAAATTCAATAATGATAAATAACTGATTGCAAGTTCTGTATAAATTATTAATATTCAACTGAATGGCTAATTAAGTATCAGTTAATTTTACACATACTAATTTATTTGAGAGAAGATTTTTATATTTTGTACCAAACACGTTTACTAGCGGCTTTTCCTGGAATTTTCTCTATTATCTACATGTAATATGCACATAGGTATTATACATAAAATAGTTTCGAAAAATACCTCGAAACGGTTATCCGTTTGTGATTTAGAAATTAGTGGTGATAATCAGTCAAACAACATACTGTTTAGAACAGAAAATTATATTATTTTGAAGCGGCGGTAGCCTAACGGCTAAGGCATCGGTCTCGCAATCGTGAGGTCGCTGGTTCGAATCCTACCCAGTATACTACCGACGTGAACCCACTCCTAATACAAGCCTTTGAGCTTAGCTGGAGGGGTTAACAAGATTGCTAGTAATGTGGGATTCAATACCACATTGCTAGTTATCTTATAAAAAAAAATATTCCTTTGTATAAGACAATTTAAAAGCTGCTTTGGATTTGATACTAGGTACTTATTAGTTATATAATTCTAAGTTATATCTTCAGATACCTTTGTCTCATTAAAAGTTATTTTATTGTGTAAATCAATCCTTATATTCAATCAAGCTTCAAATTAATCATTAAAATAAAACAAAACGTAGCTTTTGCAAACGCAATAATACGCAATCAGGTATTAATTTCAACATGTTTCATATTTTTTTTTGCTAACTAAACGTAATACGATACCGAGGTAACAAAAAAGGATTTACACGATATTGTTGTTACCTTGCGTGACCTTACCGTGGCGGTTACTATGTATATTAAGCATAGGACACAATATGTTCTTAATCTATAATGTATGATTATAGGTAACTAGCTTTCGCCCGCGGCTCCGCCCGCGTGGATGTCGGTTATCGCGATAAAAACTATCCTATGTCCTTCCCCGAGACTCAAACTATCTCCATACCAAATTTCATCTAAATCGGTTCAGCGGTTTGAGCGTGAAAGCGTAACAGACAGACAGACAGAGTTACTTTCACATTTATAATATTAGTATGGATAATGAAATGGCTAAGGCATTGGACTCGCAATCGTGAGGTATCGGGTTCGAATCCTACCCATTATACTACCGACGTGAACCGTTGAGCTTAGCTAGAAGGGTTAACAGGATTACTAGTAATGTGGGACCCACAATTCCGCATTGCTAGTTAACTGTTTAGAAAAAAATGAAAAAATGAATCGATTTTGCGCGTTTAAACTACGTGTCTCCACGTGCTAATCTTCAGATGTAATTGGCTCATTTAGATGAAATAAAGTATGTATAGCTACTGCTTAAAGTCTAGGGAATGCTATACGCGAAAATGTACTATGTATCATAATTTCTGTTCCAGAAAGTTTTCTGAATATTTTAGTGTTCTGGCTCTGGTTGCATTTTGATAAAAAGGTTAACTGTTCTTAAACTTGTTATATTTTTTTTAGATATACCTTTATAATAGGTATATCTTTTACATTAATATCAAGATTCGTCTAATATAGACAGATCACTTGACAAAAAAGAATCTGTACTAATATTACAAAGCTGAAGAGTTTGTTTCTTTGAACGCGATAATCTCAGGAACTCCTGGTCCGAATTGAAATCGTCTTTAACTGTTAAATAGCCCATTTATCGAGGAAGGCTATAGGCTACTTATCATCACGCCACGACCAATAGGAGCGCAGCAGCAATGAAAAATGTTGCAAAACGGTGAAAATTTACGCAGACCAAGTTGCGGTCAGCTAGTATAATATAAAAGTACTATTTTACCGATTATAGTATTTCTTTTAACATACATGGCAGCTTCTTATAACATCATTTGACAGATCAAAGAATATTAGTTAGTTTATTCCGTATATATAACTACTATGTGTTCTAGCCTTTACTTTGATCATGGCGACTAGTAAACTTGCTAAAGTGGCATGTTTACCTTCGATATATTCCATTATACTGCATATTAATTCAAACTTAGTTTTAGTTACTATGGAATTGCGAAAACCACAGCGTTTTTGCCCGTAACGCTTTGGAATAGTACCCGATTTTATCGAAAAAAAAAAATCACATCCGCACTTTACTACTCTATTTTTTTTTTATATTTTTTTTTACCACTTGTCGGCGTAAGTTTTAGTTTAAAGACATTTATTTTCTCAAAAGACATAAATATCACTTACAGAGAAAATAGAGTACTGAAATTACACAGTTTTTAATATATTATTAAAGTTATAATACAGAATATATGTAATAACTTAAATAAAAGTACTACTAATACTAACTAAGTGGATGTCGGCTCGATAAAGAGTATTATATCACTCAGCAAGTTTCAATCTATTTCTACACCATATTACATTAAGATCAATTTAGCGGTTTAGATGAAATCGTAGGAGACTCTTTTTTACGTATTTATAAAATTACTAGCTGACAAGCAACTTCGTATGCGTCAATTTTCCCGTTTTTGCAACATTTTTCGTTTCTGCTTCGCTCCTATTGGTCGTGCTCCTCGGTAAATGGGCTATCCAACAGTGAAAGAATTTTTCAAATCGGCTCAGTAGTTCAAACAAACAAACTCTTCAGCTTTATATTATTAGTATAGATAGTACAGAATTTGTACGATAATATTATAAATACTGTCTTAGGATTCTGTTGGTCGTAGCTCTTCCGTGATTGCAACTCTGATAGCAATGTGACAACCGAACACAGGTTCTATATCGGATGACAAAATATTAGTTTTTTCTCAGATACATTTGGCTGGGTGTCAAAGGGTTTTTTTTTTTAAAAAGACAACTCCCGCAGTAGGTTACAAGCCCTGTGTCGCGGGGGACTTTACACAATGTGTATGTCATACAAATATATACATACAAGTCACGAACACAAATTACACCCAGACCCGGAACAACAATTTGTGGATCACACAAAGTGATGTCCCGTGTGGGAATCGAACCCACGACCTCTTGCGTAGCAGTCGGACACACTCCCACCGTGCCACAGAGGCAGCTTTGAGGTCTGGTATTCTTTAGATAAATAATATAACTTCTTGGAGATAGGTTTCAGGTGTAAATTACTTTTTGTGGCTTTGTTTGACCTCTTCAGTCCTCAGTCATAAAGGATTATGGCATACGGACTGAAGGTAAGGTCTAGGACTACTGTCGTAGGAGGCCCTTTTAATATTTCGATTATATTTTGATAGGATGTATTGAATGGAGACGACATAAAGGAATAATCATTACTATCGCTCAATTCTTGACAGACTAATCCAAATATGACGTAGATAACGTTTATTTGATATTGATCCTTGCCCGCGGCTTTTGTGAACTTTACTATGCTAAGCTCGTATAAGTTCTATATTTCTATTCTATACGTTTATTTGTTTGAACGCAAAATTTTAACATTTGTACTTAAATTTGTAATTAAAGGGCACTGCGAGCCCTCTACGTATTTGTCCAGCATATAGATTTGTTTTTGTGTTCACTAAGTGAATTTATATAAAATGCATGTAATAAATGTAATAGATTTAAGAGATATCTTTATGATTTCGGACGTCACTTGGGGCTCACATTGAAAACCAGCCTGGTGTTGTTGCTCATGCCTCAACATGGCTTTTATGCTGAGTGGAAACCTCGTTTGTCGCAGATATTTGTGTAATTTTTTCAAGTAATTGTAACTACAATATTGCATTAGGTTTACCTGTAATAACAGCTGTCGGGTATGATGTTGAAATAAATAAATTATATTTTCAAAATATAAAATGATGTAGGTATTTATTTAGAAATTCGACTATATACAAACACTTGTTAGTTACATGAGAAAATTATTTCTATATTTTGATGGCACTAGAATTTTTCAGGGGTTAAATTCGGTTTATTTATTTTTTTATTTACCCATCCCAAACTAGGTAGTGACTATTATGGCAATCAGGCAATTGATTAACATCCTTATATATTTACCCATTACAGGATAAATATACGACACGACTATTCATACTCATAACATAAAGATCCTACGTGGGAATTGAAATCATAACATCTAGTTTTCCAGGCTTTTTTAACAACTATTAGGCCAAAACGCGACTCGAATTTTCTTTTAAAGTATGACGGCTCCCATTCCAAATCCATTACATAAATTGACATGAACAGAAATCGTACATATTCACTAACATTTAATACATTAACCCTATCTTTAAGGGCATCTATTCCGATGGTATAATATCGATTCAGCGGCGTCACACCGCTCCATCTAGTAGGTTATTCAACCTTACGGAAATAACCTTAATTTAACTTCCCAACTATTTTTAGCAACACTTTATTTTTGTTTGCTTTTATGTGTTTAGCATCCCGTTTCGATGTCACGCGTGTGAGATGTCAGCGGTACCAATGCTTTTGTTTGGAATGTGACTCCCGAATTTTGTATTGGTTTCATTGGAAGAGATAGCATCTAACAGGCTCGGCTTAGTTTAAAATGGCTAGTGACCACTCTGATATTATGATATACCTACTAATATATTTAAATTAAAATGTATTGGAAACGGTGGATGTGAATGACATGTGTGTCAGTAAAACATTTTAAATTTGGTTATTTAAAGACATTTTTTCTGGCCAGATTATATGCAACAAAATGTTTGTGGTATATGCAAATTAGTTTGATATATGTATGAATAGTGTCAAAATATGCATTAATAAATTGTTATTTGTGTATCTTATTTGAATACTAGTGTAGAATTACTAATTTGTTGTATAATCTGTTGATTCATTAAGAATTTTTGGTTTTGGAAAAAAAAGCATGGCTAGGATTTTGATTGCAATTTTTTATACAACGCATCCTCTAGCTAGATATTATCTTTAGACATCAATGTATGAGGTCTAGAGATTAGCATGGCTAAGAAGCAACACTATCACCAGGTTTTTATAGATGAAAGTCTGTTTATTGAAAATTCTTACCCAGGGGCGGAACCAGGATTTCATTCTGGGGGGGGGGGGGGGGCACAAGATGAAAATGGGGGGGTGTTGCAATGTAGTCAGTGGAATTTTCTGAAATTTATCTATTCTTCTGAAAATCAAAGTCAAAAAGTTAAGTTAGGTTTAAGCCGTTATTATTATTGTTTATTAATCATCATACGATAAGAATAGTTCGACTTTCTATGGGAACGTAATCAAAGTTTACAGTACGTTTAATTTTGATAAAGAATCGATTCTTGACTTAATTAAGAATCGACTTTTCCATCCCCTATCTCTGACCTGAAACTACTCCTGTGTTGTGACGAAGATGCCAAATCTGGCTGATCCGAAACCACGTGTTCGTTTGTACATTCGTAATAATTTGGGTCATCAACAAGCTTACACGATCGTAATGATTATGGCAGAACGCCCACCAGGATTTGTACTGGGTGGAGTTGGTGATTGATATGTTTGGGTGATTCGTATGATTTATGAATGGAATGTGTTTTTTAAACTAGATAGAGAGAGCCTTCCAAAAAGAGAGAAGTTATAAATGGTGATAAACTTTCGCGATTTGTACACATTATAATAAAATTATTTGTATATACCACGGTTCTTAATTACCGTAATGCTAATCTTATTGACCGTATTGCAACGGCCGTGGCTACGGGTAGACTGGTTCAGTCAAAAACCCATGCCTCACTGAGGCGACGCTGAACCAGTCTACCCGTGACCAGCCGTTTCTTTTAGTATAAAGCTATTTTATCTTAAACCACCATCTTGTAAATATAAATTTAATATCTTCAAAAAGACTCTCTGCCTATACTAAAGCCGAAATATATGTGACATGGTTTATACCAATGATGCTAAGCAACAACTGTCAAAAGTATCAAAGTTAGGGTTGTCATTTGTTTAATCAAAATTGAAAATTGCTAAAATATGTATTCTGGGTAAATTCATAACCTATTATATGTCCCGTAGAAATTTTTTTTTTGGTAATGTGAAATCATAACACGCGAAAGCAAAATATCGTTGCTATTTTATAATTAACTAGCTGACTGGCGCAACTTTGTGTCATTTTCCCCCGTTTTTGCAACATTTTTCATTGATGCCCCGCCCCTATTGGTCGTAGCGTGATGTTATATAGCCTCGAAAAATGGGCTATCCAATAGTAAAAGATTTTTTCAATACGAACGCGATTATTCCTGAGTAATCACGTTCAAATAAACACACTCTTCAGCTTTATAATATTAGTATAGATTTATGAAAATTGCAGTGACGTGACAGCCCTACAATTTGGTTTGTTAGTAAACATTTCACATCGTGCTTGGCTTTAGTATAGTCGTTCACTCATTGCTGAGTATCGTGTCTGTCTCCTTCCAATTTTGTCAACTAGCTGTCTCCATCGACTACTTTTCAACGATGGTGTAGCGCGGCTCTGACGGGAATTTTTAGCTCTTCGGAGATATCCGACCAACGCTTTGGTCTTCGGCTTCACGGTCTTTTTGGCCAAAATGTTTCCTGTCACCACCAGGTATTCCAGGTTTATCGTTCCAGCATTCAAAACGACTACTTCCCGATTTAATCTGGTTTCTATTTTAAAAAAAACATCGATATTCTTCTACTTGTAAAGACGCTACAATGCCACAAACCGACATAATTATCCTCTCGCCAAACTTATAACATCCTTGTGATTGCGTCGGGTTTTAACTTCGTTTTATTGCGACGTTGTATTTGTAGTACGGTAGTACTATGAAGAACTATAAAGGAGAAAATGTCTTATCGAAAAACTTTCACTGATCATTATAGTCTCGACAGTTAAATATTGTACGAACGAATCATGGAGTTCAGATATAAAAGGAGTCCGTCGAAATACGAGCAGGTCGGGCGCCTGAGGGTAAGTGTCACGCTAGCCTAAAACAGTATCAGTGCACCCAAATCCTTGTTTGGCAAAGATCTGAATGTCAACATACCGCGCTCCTCATTTGAGACTTTCATATGAGATAAGTATGTGCTGCCCAGTAATTACACTTGCTACAGTACCCTTCAACTGGAACACACGGACCCTCCAATCGGCATACATTATCATTTAACTGCCTTGGTGGCGGGGTGAGAGTATGTAAACTGATGCGCAAGAGATTGTGGGTTCGATTCGCACACGTGACGTCACTTTGTGTGATCCATAAATTGTTGTTCCGAGTCTGGGTGTACTTTGTGTTCGTGGTTTGTATGTTTATAAAGTCCCTCGCGACACCGGGCTTGTAAACTACTGCGGCTGTAGTCTTTACTAAAAACGCCACTTTTTACGGTTTTTGTACCGTTATTTACACCTTAAAACCGTACCATCAACATCTGAATTATTTACCAAGTGCAGGGCAGTTCAACTTCATGTTTAAATCTGACAAACATGGAGTTGAACTGCTGTCAAGTGCAAAGAATTGACAAATAGACAATAGGTCGCTCGCCGGTTTGGTGACAACATCACTGACTCGCCTGTTTTATGACAGGCTTATGGTACGAAATTATCAGGCCAGTCTACAATTCACAGGTTATAAGAGTTCATGGTACGGCCCAGTTGGACACTTTTTCAACTTCTCCGTATAAGATGGTCCTCCTGATATTTATACTCCATGGAACGATAAACCTCTTTTAGTGTTCGGGAAACTTCGGGGATTCTCGGGAATTCAATATGGCGCGACGAATAGCCGCTATAAAAGTACTTGACATTTTTCTTTATTAAATATTTACTAATCTGAAATATGAAAAGCTGCCCTTTATAGGTTTCTGTTCCCGTGTGATATTGGTCTATTTGTTAGCTTAGCAACCAATTATTTTTAGTAATTTCTTAGGTCATCTTATACACTAGTTTAAGATGACATAAAAATGAAGGTTTTGGACAGATTGGGGGTCCTTTCACGATTAGACCCGCTAATTAAAGCAGCTTTTACGTTTAGCGATATGTCCCCTTCGCAATATGATTCTATGTAGGGTTAAAGACAATCTATTTTGTTATATTCAATTTGTATCAAAATCGTTTGCGTAGTTTAGGCGAACTCGCACCTAATAAGGCAGAGCCTGTTCTATGGCACCTAGTCAACATTATACTCATCACACAAATATTTATCCCGCGTAGAAATTAAACCTAGTTTAGCAGTCAGAGTCATTAACCATCAGACTAATACAGTAGACGCTGAAGACGATATACTATTGGTCCAGTGGTTAGTGACCCTGACTGCTAAACCAGAGGTCGTGTGTTCGGTCCCCACCCAGGATAAAACTTTGTGTGATGAGTATGATGGTTTCTTCTGTGTCTGGGTGTAATTTATCTATAATACCTATAGGTATATGTATTTAGAAACATATAAGCCTGTTTATCTGGTTGCCATAGTACAAGCTCTGTTTAATTTGAGATCAGATGACGTTGTATGAGTTGTCCCAAGATATTATATTATTATTATAAATTACTATCTCTAATATTTAAAAATCTCGTTTGTGATCGAACTCCTCCGAAACGGGTCGACCGATTTCAATTTTTTTTTTTTGGATACTTGACAAGTATGAGAATAGTTCGTAAACTTTTTTTTTAATCACGATTGGTGTAAGCATTACAAAAACGAAAAATGGAGGCAAACGAAGTTGCGAGTGTCAGCTAGTATAATGATAATATTTACTTCGATACAATTCCCAGTACAGCGGCTGTAATAAGAACTACATCACGTTCTCAGAGTCCCATTTAAGGGAGCGCCGTGAGAGTTGTGTAGTCTGCCATATTTGTTGTCTTGACTTACATGTTTTTATACCAAAACGTATATGATATACTTTCTAACAGCTTGAAAATTGTAGCGCTTTAGTGCTATAAAAAGTATAGTTTAATTTTATAATATCCCTTAAATATTTTGTAATTTATATGTTAACGAAGCAACTGAAAAGTGTGCCGTATTAATTAGTCGGGTTCACACTGCTCGATCCAGCGTGCTCCGATCTGCCAAGAGCACGATCTAATGGCACGGTCGGTGTGGACGCGCGATCCAAGCGCATTTAGTAACGCACGCTCCACTATCCTGGATCACAAATCGCGTGCCATAAAGCCGGGTACGGACACAGAATCTCGGACCATTTTGTGTCGAAGGTGTTCCGTGACCGCGAGCAATGTCTATGTACGTTGTTCGAGTAAAATACGTTAGAAGCTACCTTATAAGATTTTCGCAGTTTATATTGCATGTCAAACATATACCTACGTCCATATAAAATACTAGCTGACCCGCGCAACTTCGTATTCGTAAATTTTCCCCGTTTTTGCAACATTTTTCATTGCTGCTCCACTCCTATTGGTCATAGCGTGATGTTATATAGCCTATAGCCTTCCTCGATAAATGGCCTACCCAACAGATTTTTTTTCAATTCGGACCAGTAGTTCCTGAGGTTACCGCGTTCAAACAAACAAGCAAACTCTTCAGCTTTATAATATTAGTATAGATACCAACGTCCAGTTAGGCGTTAACATCGCACAACAATAAGAATATAATTTAGCTAAATTGAGAATATCTAATAAATATTTTAATTGTTGAATCTTTAAGTAATCTTGAAAAATAACTTACTCATCAAAATAATAAAATCGTCTGAGAGGCCTTATGAATTTTAAATGGCGTAATTTAATCAACGAACTTGAATTAGGTGGATTTGGGTATTTTAGGAGTATTTTTAATATTATGCTGAAGCTTATTTATTGTGGTTATTAATAATAAAAAGAAAAACAATTTTAAAATTAATTCTTTTGAGTAGTAGAGTACTTGCAACGGTCCCAGTGTTATAGATCAAAGTGACACGTCTATTATCGTTTGACACCTGCGCCCAACTAAGCTCTTAAAGTAGGTGCTGCCAACCTAATAAAATTATGCTAATTTTAATTCTACCTTCCAAAAGACAAATTGACAAAGGCTTATTGAGGCGACGTTTCTAAATACGCAGAAATTGAAAGACTCTGTTTTAAACAATTCGCGATTTAATGAATAAAATGTTATTAATTTGAAATTTGATAGCATAATTGACTAAGCAACCGACGGAAAATGGTCAATGAATAAAATAATTTCTGGAACCTTCCTGAATTTATACTTAACGTTATTTACTTTTCAATTAAACCCCTTCATGTTTTGGACAGCTTTTGAAAGGGAACATTTGTAATTAAAAATGTTGACTATTTTTGAGTGCTTTTCCATTTTGGGACGTTGTTTTATGCTAATTTTGATTATTATAGAATTTTATAAGCTACGGGTCTTAATCGCGTAAATATTTTCGCGTATTATTAACGTATATTATGTATATCCTTCAGATACATATGAATAACCTTTTCTGTTCCAATTCGTAGCTCAACAAAGTTAGAACGTATGTTACTTTAATATTAAGCGAATGTAAAGTAGAATGTCAAACTTTTAATTGCTCGGGTGTTCGTTATGATACAGAATTCAGAGATAAATCTAGTTACAAGTTTAGGATTCGTGGCGTTGTTGAGTCGAATGTTGCGTGAAATTGAGCTTTGGTTGTAGATTTGGTAAAAAATACCTTAACATCATTATTATTTTTTTTTTTTTTTTAATATTCGACTCCCGCGTTAGGGTACAAGCCTGTGTCGCGGGGGACTTTACAAACATACAAGTCACAGACACAAAGTACACCCAGACTCAGAACAATAATTTGTGGATTACACAAAGTGGTGTCCCGTGTGGGAATCGAACCCACGACCTCTTGCGTAGCAGTCGGACACATTCCCACCGCGCCACAGTACTATCACAATATATCTTTTAACTGGTTTATCTACGGATTATAATTAGAGAAATCTTTCAGGACTGTTTCAAATAGGTAGATATTAAAAAAAATTACCCTTCAAGTTCACTAACTAATTCTAAAACTCAACAACATAGCGAGGTTGTAACTACTCATAATACTAAATAGTAATTGGGTCATCTTAATAACGTGTTATTAGACCATGTAACAAGTACACACTATAGGACACTGTGTTGTACAATCGCTATAATTAACCCTACCAAGTTAAACTGACGCGAGACAGTACAACATTCCATTAGCTCTGTCATGTAAAGCTTAGTGCACAAAAGCTTTGTAGAACAATTCGACCTATCCGTAGAACAAAGTTGTCTGCAAATTTTCTACTTTACAGGGGAGCGGAACTTTAAGTTTGTCTTACACAAAATTTGCTGTTATTACTTTCGTGCGCGTAGTAGTCATTTGTATTTAATGTGTACACATTTGTACATAATAGTCGGTAAAAATATGTTAAGCGCACTGAAGAAATAGCAGCAAGTTTTGTGTAAAAAATACTTTAATCTCCGTAAAGTAGAGATTTTGCAGACATAAATTGGTTCTTCGGATAGATCGAATTGTTCTACGACTGGCCGTTTCTAGAACAATTGTTCTGATTCTGACCCATCTATCTTAAAGTAAATGATTTTTTTTTAAATTGTTATCAGTTTAAGCATAGGAAACGGTGGATAATTGATGCTTATTTTATTTACTGGTTATGTAGACAGGTGCAAATAAATAGACATGAGTTATCCAATCGCTATGATTATCTTAATAACTTAAATAATGTCATGTCTGTCTAAGATATGTAAAGCTTAGGAAACAAGATTTGTAGAGATGTTGTTTATCCGTATTTTTATATATGGCCATTATTTTATCGATGGAACCCGCTGACCTTCGTCTGCGTCAATTTTCCCCGTTTTTGCAACATTTTTCATTCCTACTCTGCGCCTATTTGTCGTAACGCGATGTTATATAGCCCATAGCTTTCCTCGATAAAAGGGCTATCCAACACTAAAAGATTTTTTTTATTCGAACTCGTAGTTCCTGAGATTATCGCGTTCAAACAAACAAACTCTTTAGCTGTATAATATTAGTATATATGACTTGAGGGATAATCAGAAGTTGCTAGCTCTTAGTCTTGCTTTTGACTCCTGTCAAATGTGCTTTTTGCTTGAGACAACATATTTTATGTTAAAAATTAAAGTCTTCTCTAATAGGGTATTGCATAGGTTATATTGAGGTCATTTATTATTATAATAATATCTTAGGACACCTCACACAACGCTATCTGATCCCAAACTAAGCAGAGCTTGTACTATGGAAATCAGACAACTGATAAACATACTTATATATTTCTAAATACATACATATTATAGATAAATAACACCCAGACACAGAATAAACCATCGTGCTCATCACACAAAGTTTTATCCTGGGTGGGGATCGAACCCACGACCTCTTGCGTAGCAGTCGGATACACTCCCACCGCGCCACAGAGGATTATGCTGCTTGAAAAAATGAAATGATTCTTGCAAGCTAGTCTTCAGAAATCGATAGTCTATTTATACAATTTTCGTATTGATTAAAATGTTATCGATTATACATTAACTTCTAACAAAAGGGTGCAATCATTTCATACCTGGAAACACTAAAAGCAAGCACTAAATAGCAATTTGTATAATTTACGATTTATAACTGACTATAATAAAGATTTTATTGTAGCTTATAGATATTACAAGGTTGTGTCGTGCCTAGATTACGTCATATGAGACACCATAGCTGAGGATAATGTGGACATAAAAACATAAGATGTCTCGCAAGTATATGCCGTAATTATATTAAAATATGGGTAATGAATTTGTCGACATTATTTTTAGGAGGCATTCTTTACAAGACTTTATAAATCTTGAAGTGTGGCTATTTTAGATACTAATTCTTCTTTTGTTCATCAATTTCACTGGTAAATTTCCAATACACTGTCATGTTACTGTGCGATAAAGTAAAACTGAACGATTAAAGATTTCACTTATAGTGTTTTGCAGAAAACATACCTATCCATCTATACTAATATTATAAAGCGGAAGAGTTTGTTTGTTTGTTTAAACGCCCTAATCTCAGGAACTACTGGTCCGATTTGAATAAATCTTTTTTTGTTGGATTGCCCATTTATCGAGGAAGGCTATAGGCTATATAACATCGCGCTACGACTAATAGGAGCGGAGCAGCGACGAGAAATGTTGCAAAAACGGGGAAAATTTACGCATACGAAGTTTCGCGGGACAGCTAGTTTATTCATAATACTTTTATAAACAGCATTTTAACAAGCGAAGCTTTTATCTTGATAATAGAATTGAAGAAGATTTACGAACTAATGTCTCAAATGAAGAGTGCGGTGCGGTGACATTCAGATCTTTGCCAAACAAGGATTTGTGTGGCACTGATACTAGCTAGTGGGCTAGCGTAACCCTTACTATCAAGCGCGTGACCCGCTTGTCTCTTTCTTGTTTATATATTTTTATTAAAGTGTTATGAATAAGAAGGATAGTCCTCCATATTAGCAGCGTTTGTAAAGAGACTTGTGTATTCTGACATAACTGCATTGAACAAAGTGGCGCTAAGTTTCAATCAAGTTGGTCTATCTTAGTAACAAACTATGTACCTCCTATATGCGTTAGTCCGATATCTACCCAGTATTACAAGGTGCTTTTAGCGCAAATGGCATCTAACCGACTGGTTTTTATCAGACAAGGTTATTAAGACCAGCTATCTGGATAAAGTGCGTTATAATTGCATTAGCTTGCTTTTACTGACGACAGCGGGCCATTAGCGCCGTGTGCTTTTATACCTTTTCTCTCTAAAATTTTGCTGCTGGTTTGTTTAAAACTGTTAGATTACTTCTAGTCAAATTTCATTCTATGCAACGTTCATTGAGATGGACTTTTCTTAGTTTGGTATTTGAATGTTTAAAAGTGCTTTAGATATTTAGTATCGCGTTATATCTTAGTTAAAAATTGTAGTGTTAAGTATCTTAATGTAAAAATACTATTATATATTTTCTTCAATGCATCATAATTAGTATCATATTATCTTCAATGCATCATATATAGCGGCGGTAGCTTAATGGCTAAGGCATAGGTCTCGCAATCGTGAGGTCGCGGGTTCGAATCCTACCCATTATACTACCACTCCTAACAAGCCATTGAGCTTAGCTGGAGGGGTTAACAGGATTGCTAGTAATGTGGGACTCAATCCCACATTGCTAGTTATCTTTATACGTTTAAAAAAAAAAAAAAAAACAAATGGCTTATTATATTATTAGGCAATAGATAGAAAAAACTGGAGAGAGAGTAGAAAGGCATTTTTTTTTCTCTTTATTTAAAAATAAAAGGACTTGTACACAAAAAGGAAGCGACCATGTCGTCCATGTATATATACACTAAATTAGTTACTTACTACTTATGACCTAGATTTGAATGCAAGCTTAACTAATTTATACAAGGATTTGGCTGGATCTGAGTACGGTTGCAAAAGTATACTATTACAATAAGCTACGTCGGTGTTCTGAGAAAGGCATTTACTTTGCAGTTAGACAACAGTCTCATTAAAATATTGATTGATACGGTTTGACGTTATTTAATTCGATCAAACGTAATTTCATTAACATAAGTCATTATTACGACATAAATTTCTTAAATAAATTCAACCTTTATCAGTACATGTAAAAAGAAAATAAACAATTAATGTACACTAGTGTATACTATGCGTAATAATGTTTTTCTGTCGCCGTGCGTGCGTGTATGTTTGGAATATGAATTGGATACATTGTTAGTAGATTTAGATCTGGCGTATGAATGTTATGTGGTGGCTAAGAATAGAACCAACCCTATTTTTTTCTTGAACGTAATTATTATTATTTACATGGGCGACTTTTTGACACAATCAGTTTTTTTATTTTTTTATTCAAAGACGACTCCCGCGGTAGAGTACAAGCAGTGTGTCGCGGCGGACTTTACAAAATACAAGTCATGAACACAAATTACCTACACACAGACTCAGAACAACAATTTGTGGATCACACAAAGTGGTGTCTCGTGTAGAAATCGAACCCGTAGAGGTCGTCCTCTTGCGTAGCAGTCAGACACACTCCCACCGCGCTACCGAGGCAGCCAAAGTGGATGTAGGTAATGTTGATGTTGTATTCTTTGCTGCATTGCACTGTGTGTTTCCCAAACAAAATAAAAAAAACATTAGCAGTATGTCTCAAATCTTTATATTAACAACGGTAATAAACACTAACAACAACACATTTTAGTGACATTTCCGAATCACTAAACTTCAATTGATACTATATAAACGCATAATTGTACATACAATTGCTTCTATATTGGTATGTATGGCAGGAGCGGGCCCCGAAACGTCTCTATTAGTTTGTACCTTGTCCAATTGATTGAGTTAAATTACAGTGGAAGCATTTAGGGCGTTTGAATAACGTATTTGTAGTGCTTTAGCGCTTTGCGTGGATAGGATTTGAATGCATGGCCAACAGAAGGTAACAGCATCGTTATCCTTCATTCAGCGTCGTCATTGCTAGTAACCGACATAAAAAAAAAAAAAAAAAAACCAATGACGGGTCCCATCTCTTTTTCATCCAGCAGCGCTCTCATTGGCGAAAATGAGAAAGAGATTATCTGTTTGTATCGATGGTGAAGCCACCGAATTTAATGTCACTATAGTTTTCCATTTGTGTAGACTAACTAACCTTTTTCAACGCTCAAAATTGGATTAAAATAACAAATCAGTTCATTGAAAAATTCATGACAATCAATTTGCAATACAATGGGCTAGGTATAAAATAGTAAAATATTCAAAAAAATACTTTCTAAATTTTATGTGATTTTGTATTGAGTAAAAATTGTTAAAAAAAATCAATATTTCGGCTCTCAATCCAGCAATTTGACGTGACGAATCAATCATTTGATTTAAACCTCTTTTTGCTATTTAATGGCTGAATGGACTACCTAGTTTAGTCAATAATCAATTACCAACAAAATTGATCGTCTTTAATTCGTAACTAATTAAATTAGTTTATAAACTCTTGCTAGATAATCACAGAGTCGATATCCGCTTATTAAAGAACGTTTGGCACTTTATCTATCCTCATTCCGCGATCTGATGATCTCAATGTATTATTTATAAATACATTTAAAAATAGACTAATCATCATTTTGCATGTCTATGACGTAAGCTATTATTGTGAAGCGCCCACTCCAGACCAAAAATGTTTCACCAATATGAGAAAATATTCTTCACTTGTGCTCCATAGAATGTTTTTTCTATTGCGGTCTAGTGATGGAATCAGTTACCTGCTGAAGTGGCTTTAAAATATTTGAAAAGCTGCTTTTTAAGGTTCCGTAGCCAAAATAGCAAAACGGAACACACATGGTACACATATTGAAAACACAAAGTGAAGGCATAAAATTTAGAAAAAAAAATCCCTCCTCCATATTCAAATTAGGAATGTTAATTTTTTCTCACCTCATTCTCTCATGGGTATCATTAGATATGTCTCAAAAACGTTTAGGGGTTGTGAAGATCATTTTTAGATTTAGGGATCCGTTTGTAAAATATTAAGCTCTAAAGTGCAAATTTTTATTAGAATAAAGTGTCCCCCTGCCAGCTAAGTGGTTGATGTTGCGAATGTGAAAAAAATCACGGTAGTATTATATATAGTAAAATAAAAAGAAAACTATCACAGCTAAGTAGGCTTTACAACTTACGAGTAACAGCAGACCAAGTAAGCAGTAACAAAAATTTAGCACAGATTCCATTAAAAAATACTTATAAAACGTTGTTAGTAGTATAAAACAAATCAATAGAAAACTCACATTTTAAGCCACATTATTACGGAACCCTACATTATGCATGGCCCGACATGCACTTGCCTGGTTTAATAGAATTAAAAAAACTATAACTTTGGTATGGTGGTTCTGGTTATTAAACTTCTTAAATTAGACAGTACGAGAAGTAAATGTTAGGTAGTTACAATATACCCTTTATGTTTTAGCAAAGGAACACCTTTGATAAGCGAAGGTCTTTATTAACACGTTTATGAAAATGAAGGTAATCGGACGCGGAACAACGTGAAATTAAATTTGGTAGCGTGTTTAAAATTAACTACCTAATATTGTAACAGTTGTACAGAGAGGAGATACTGTTTTGAGGGCTATAATAATAATATATACTTATATACTTAATATTATAAAGAGGAAAGATTTGATTGTTTGTTTGATTCTTTGTTTGTATTGAATAGGCTCCGAAATTACTGGACGGATTTGAAAAATTCTTTCATTGGTGTAAAGCTACACTAACCCCGGGTGAAATAGGCTATTTTTTATCCCTGTATTCCAACAAGAACGGGAACTACGCGGGTGAAACCGCAAGGCGTCCGCTAGTATATAAATAAAAGGGCAAAACTCTTAGCTTATAGTACTAAACGTTAATTTACATAGAAATGGTTTTCTCAATGACAATGCTATTCAAGCTAGTGCATATTGCGATAATAAACACTAAAATTAAAGCAAATTACTATTACATACATCCAATGACCTTCAACCATAAATAAAATGCAAAACGTGTTAAGAAACTTGTGACTGTTCAATATTAGATTTTCTTGTGGACTGGCTCAGTTTGCGGCTTCAAATTTAATTGTATTTATATCTGTACCCCATTAATGCTAATAGAGGCCAGACATTTTTTAACTGTGACTTCATACTAAGCCTTTGACCCCATCGACTTCGTCTCCTTGAACTCTATTATTATTTAACTGTATAAATTAATACGTTTTAGATAAAATATCCATTAAAATTGATGTACCTATTTGCGAATTTTAATTATAGTTCGCCAGTGTTGAGTTAATCTGCTTGTTCATGTAATATACTTCACAGGGCACACTATTAGGTCCATTATAGCTACTATAAATCTTACCTTTTTTCTTGTGTTTACTTACACCCACATCTGGGTCGAAATGTTTGTGATTTGAAGCCGGTCTACGGGATTAGCTAGTAAGTGCCGCATAGACAGAAAACCTAGTTTTTTCCATCTTTAATATATGTGCTAGTAGTTGTAGCTGATACTTTACTTAGGTATATTCCTACAGCATTAAAACCCGCTTCATACCTTTATCGGGAAGCAGTAAAAATATCGATATTAAAAGCCACTTTCGCATCGATATGGATAGGTGCGCCTGTTCACGACACTGGAACCGCGTACTCAAATCGTAAAGCGATATCATTAAGAACATTGATTCGATTGAGTGAAACCGGCACGATGACTCATCTGGCGGTCAAGTTCGCGAGATGCGAGCTTGTGGGCGTAGACCTTTGTGTGGTGACGTAGGACGCTCATTTGTGCGGCAGAACGTTTTGTATTGATAAATTTGTGTTGGTGAAATTGTCAGAATTAATTTAGCATGTTTAACGCCTTTTAGGTGGACGCAATAATTTTAAGTGGTTGCCGTTTTTTTGTTTATTAAATTTAGTGTTCGTGATGTTCGACACTATTTAATTATGTTTTCCCTTACTTAACTTTAAGCACATTTAGAATATTTACAGCGCAGGTTTCATAATAGCCTTGAAATATTTATTTATTTTCGAGGCTGTTAGGTTAACTTTCATAATGAAACATAACCGCATACAAATGGTCACTAATCTATGATTTAAAGGCGGTAACCTTATGAGTATAAAGAACACCATTAAATTTTAAAAACAAACTTAGTCCATTAAATTTATTTTTCTTTGGAGACATTTATTTGGCAAATGGCTCTGCAACGATCGATAAACCATAGAAGTGACGGCTCCTGTGTGGGCGTTTCTGGGCGTGTTTCCAGTATATAAGCACTTTGATTCATAAAGCGGGGCGGTTGTTATGAGATGATTATTCAATTGATTGCTTTCATCTTATGGTCATATTTTTAAATACATAACTGAGTGTTCCTTTGATCTTGAAGCAGAATTTAATAACGAATGTGCTTTCTTATTTTATAATTATGTCTTGAAACTGAACAACATTGTATGATCTAGTAGCAATAAAATAATAGAAACAGTTATTATAAAGCTGAAGAGTTTGTTTGTTTGAACGCGGCAATCTCAGGAACTACTGAACCGAATTGAAAAATTATTTCACTGTTGGATAGCCCATTTATAGAGAAAGGCTATATAACATCACGCTACGACCAATAGGAGCGGAGCAGCAATGAGAAATGTTGCAAAAACGGGGAAAATTTACGCATACGAAGTTGCGCGGGAGAGCTAGTTAGATATATAGAGCAGAATCCGTGGTATGACGTATATGCAGTAGACATTATTTATAAATTTTATTTGTTCTTTTTATATGTATCAATTAAGCCTGACGGCGGCCACGGTAAGGCAAAAGCCTCTTCTCTCCACATCTCTATGTCTTGAACCCAAGTTAATAAGTAATATTTCATACTTAATACTTTAGTAATATTTCATAGTCACCTCCACCAAAATTTTTTAGTCATAAAAACAGAGAGTACATAGTGAATGATGCTAAAATATTTCCTTTCTATTTTCAATGCATTCATAACACGTTGCAGCATATTTTGTACCTCTGCTTTCAAAGGATTTATAAATTTCTCTGCAAAATTCCTTTGTACAAAGAATGCTTTGAAACTTTGTTAGTGAATATGTATGTTGCTGTAACTTAACTTTAAACTTGCAGCTTTATAGAGAAATACATTATTATTTTTACATAAAATGAGATAAAATCGCAAAAAGTATTGATCAGGGACTCAAATATCTAACACTAGCTGTCCCGCGCAACTTCGTATGCGTAAATTTTCCCCGTTTTTGCAACATTTCTCGTCGCTGCTCCGCTCCTATCAGTCGTAGCGCGATGTTATATAGCCTATAGCCTTCCTCGATAAATGGGCTATCCAACAAAAAAGAATTTTTCAAATCGGACCAGTAGTTCCTGAGATTAGCGCGTTTAAACAAACAAACAAACTCTTCCGCTTTATAATATTAGTATAGATTAGGTTTTCATGTCAGAATAATGGTTGACGTATCAATGATCGCACTTCGTTTGGAATCCTCAGAGTTAATCATTGGACCTGGTCCAAATTTGCACATTCAAAAACAAACTGTTTTGCTAAAACCGTTAGTATGTCTTTTTTGCCTTTCTTTACCTTAGATAAATCCCATACATAGCGCGTATCTCTTCTTTTTAGCTAAGCAAAAATGTCTAATATCGTTTTTAAAACTATCACTTATTTCTTTTGATACCATTCTGAAGTATTTTCCTTTCGGGACTCCACACGACTACCTTTTTTATGAAACTTGGAACATAAATTGTTATGATTTCAAAAGTTTTCTAATCTAATTTCCGAAACTAGTGGGCCTTAGGGGCCTTTTCTTAAATTGATATTTATCTATTTTACTTCGTGGCGTATTAAGAATTTTCGTTTTAAAACTCCGGAAGAAAACAAAGGTTGGCCGAAAGTGACTTTGTTTAGTACATTATATTGTACTATTCGGTGTATAATAAAGTTTTATAGCGTAATAGAATTTTTACGATGACTCTTAACTAGATATCAAGCGATTTTGACGTTTTAGAACTTCTTTGGTCACAAGGTAATATTAACATTATGACAGTAAATTATCATATTCGGTTTCTTGGTGTTTTGTGATTGAAACAAAAGTCTCATTTCCAAGACTGTTATTTTTCACAGGAAGAACATTGTCAACAAAATTTATTTTCCACCCACCCCAGCGCTCACGGTTGCGTTTACTCTTAAATTATGATCTTTTGTTGGTACTTCGTCATTCAGTTTTTTCTAAAGAAATACTTGTACGAAACCACCATTATTTACCAATATTTATTTTAGTTTGGAATTGCCATGCGATCCATGTTTTCCAAAACACAAACAAACAAAACCAGCCTTAAGTAATCACGGCCGTTTAATATCTTAGTAAATATGCAAGTTTACGAAGCCTACTTTACAACTCGTGTTTACCTCAACAAGGTGTTACAATATACACAACGGCGAGACGGTCGTTTTCGTAACACCCTGTAATCTGGGCACTAATTTCTAGAGCAGAGTAATAATTATAACAGTACCCATTGCATCGACACGAATTATGTAATGTGTGTATTGCGATTTGCGGTCACACGTTTTCTTTGCTACAAGCTAGAGTTTGTAGATCGATGAAAGGATGCTTGCTTCTCTCCTTCTCTTTCTCCTTACCTTTATCCAATCCTGTGTTTGTTGTATCTCATATTGTCTGAAATATTGGATTCTAAGCTATGCTAAGAAATATGGTACTTGTTCGTTACGATTTATAAGCGGCTTATGTTCGCATATTGGTCGCGGTAATAGGGTCATTATGCTAAAGCCATGGCAACCAACTGTTGTCTGTTCGCTTAATTATATACGGAGAATTAACATCACTGGTGCCTTTTAGTATAGGATAGACTTATTATACTTCTAGTGCCTTTTTATTAAGCTCGCTATCACAGAGATTGTTTTTTTGGTGATAGGTTTTTTTCATTCACTCTTAATTCAATGTCATGAGTAAAATATATTCAATGATATAATTGACATAAAATTTTGGCTTGTCCATTGCATGAATTAAGGATCGGAGCTTTTTATCGTACGTAGTTATTACCACGTACGATGAGCCTAGATGCATAATCTAAAGCAACTCAACTGCCTTTAACTATGCTTTTATCATTTATTTTAAGCTTGTTGGTTTAATAACTGCTATGGATGAATTTTCCAAAGCTTGTAATTATTGAAACATGGATGGTGGTTACCAATAAATTTTCAAGTCGCAGCTGTTTGAGTTAACTTGCAAATGCGCTAGAAAGAAAGTTAGTGCCTGCAATGCTAGTGGCCTGTATAATTGAGTAACTTTCAAAGGACTAACCAAGTAACCACTGATTAAAGTCTTCGTTAAGATAAACGTAGAAACTCTCAGGTTTGCGCTGAAAAGTTGAGATTAATCATGGCGATATTATTAAGATGAATGTCTTGGAACTGCACAATAATATTATACATAACGGTAGATAAAATGATAATAATTAGAAGAAACTCCCTATCAATAAAGATTCAGAGGAATATCGGTAGTTTTCAAACGTATGTTCGATTTGACTTCGACACGACAATGGCATTCTTAAGTTCGATGATGAATGACCAATTTTATACCATATGCGGTCCGTGGTCCAACATCGTGCTTCTGATACTTACTTGCTTCCACGCTGCAAGAATTTTACATTAATTATTCCTTAACTTGGAATTCATATCAAATGTACAAACTGCAAACAATATTTTCTAACCATAAAAAGAAAACTCATCTGTCTCACTGCCACTTCATGACCCGAATGCAATTTTTCTCCAAGAAATGGGACTGAATTTTTAAAACTTTTTCGTAGGTACAGTAACTTCTATAAATTGTGAGGGGCTTCTTTTGCTTTTAAAAGTTCTTTGCTCTCATTCAACAACTTTTAGTAGGTTGTTGATAGGTATCTTGAAGTGCCGACGTGCATTTAAAAGCTACTTTGTTGTACTACGCTGTAAATTTTTACTTTATGAGTGCCGTTAGAGAATTTTTTCATTCTAGTTTTGTAAGAAAAGAAGAAAGTATATTGATAAATGCGGAAATGTTTGTTGTATCTCTGGTTTTATCTGAGGTATTGGAGCATGGACCCAAAGTTTATTAGTTTTTGCTTTGTTATGCTTTAATTTTTTCAAACTTTGCGTTATGGTGTCACTAGAATTTGCATGCTTTCTTTTTAATGTGTTTTCCATTTGGTTGCAAATTAATATAGGATGTGGATATAAGCGATTTGACTTTGCCATTTAAATTGAATAAAATCATAAATATATCCTGTTGTTTCCGCTTTCAATTGTTCTATAAAATCCAGTCAATACTAGTTGATTTATGAAATAACTGATTTATTGCGCTCCTATCAATTGTGTGTTATAGCAAGTGACGCTCGCGGCTTTTACGTTGTGTAGATAAGAGTCTCATTAATAGTGTTTACGATGAATGCTGCATGTTTAGAGAAGTTATACCTACTGATATGATTAACTATCGTTTAATGTCAAATCATGTCATTTAAAAAAAAAAAAAAAAGAATCGTGTCGTATGGAAATTATTTCCCTTTGGTGACGACTTACCATCAGAAAGTTTTAAAGCTTATTTGTCACCTTTGTTTAAAGAAAAGGACATGGTAAAATAAGCAAGATGATTATTTTCGCTTCAAGCGAACATTCAAGTTCAGAATCGGTAGCTTCAATATTTACCATCTGGTAAGATTGCCGAAATTTTATTCACATTGATTTGATAGCACACCAATTTGTATAAATACTAATTTAGTTGTAAATTGTAATACAATCTTCATTAGGCTATTTAAAAAGCATCTTACAACCTGAAAATCTGTGTTAAGCGTACGATATTCGACATCATATTTACATCCATATCAAATCGGTGTTTTTCGCGTTGTACCGAGACTGGCGATAAAAACTGCTTTACGATTGAGCCCGGTTGTGTGGCACAGTGCCAGTTCCTCGGTGATGTCGTGGTGTGGTGTCTTGAATGCCGAGCCAGCCAATGTCATGATCTTCCGGACGCGTGTACTCGTTGCCAGATTTGATCGATTTTCGACGTCCAATATGCATATATTTATACTTGCGTGCCAAGCAGTCTCATTAGTGTTTTTATAATTCCCTGGCAATTTGTTATGAATCGTTATAACATTATTTTATGTTCTTTTCAATTTAGAGGTACATCGTTGGTCTTATCAATATCGTTTTCACGGAATAAATACATCAAGATACGAAAGGTGATCTATATCAATTTGAGAAATCTTGATGTTTCAGACCCATCACGACGATTTGTAGTTAATTTGTCGACCCTTTTCAAGCAAACGTGTATTCACAACCTTGGACTTCACCTCATTTCAATGTTTAAATTACCTTATATAATGTTATTAATTCGGAGTAAGTCCTAAATCAACAGTCGTGTTAGTAATTTGTGCGGCTTAGTACAAGTTAAACTTGGTCTGTCGGCAGTCACTTTTGCGTCTTCTTTTGGTCCATTCACTAAACAATGTGAGCTAACTTTGTTCAAGTTGTGGGTTCAAGGTATTTTCTCTAACAATACCTGTCGCGTGCTTACTGATTAGTTTTAAGTTCTTTGGTATTTAAGACGTTGTATTTTGATTTTGGCATTTTCTTTGCACCAATAGTAGTTATCACACGACTGTTTAGTTCAACTGTTTTATCTGTATAAGTGTTTACATCAGGCGGGGCAGCTGGTTTGCCACTATTATCTGTAATCAATGCAAAATTACATGTTTTTAAAACGTCTCCCGACGCCAAGTGTAGTCGTTAATGTCCGATCGTTGCCAATACCGGTAAACGTGTCAAATATAGCATCGGGACGTGTATGTAAACGTTCGATTCCTGCCCACATGACAATAGTAAGGTTAGTCACCTGCGCGCGGCGGCACGTCCTTCGCTTCCGTGGTGACGTCACTGCGTAGACGCGGGCGCATCTTTTGAACGCGTTTCTTTGACAACCAGGCGTTCTTCTTTAAATGTTTTTTTTATCTCATCATACTGGATCTTATTATGAATATCATTCGTTACATCATACAATAGTAACTCAAGCATTGTTATTTTTAAGTTTGAAATACGAAGCCGTGGATAAATATACGGTTAAGTAAATTGGTCGATGAATAGATTTTGTGTCTAACGAATCTGGTATCAATAACCATATGTGACCAAAAATGGCTAATTATGGTTAAAGTTACTGCCAGTCAGCTGCCAAGCTCGTAATTATTTTTGACTAAACGTAAAACCACAGGATACGGGTGCAACAAATTGTTGGACATAGGATTATCCTGCTAAAACACTGATTCTTGGAGTCTAGTTTTCAATCCTTGTAGGTACAAGAATGTGTGTTATTAGCCGTATTTTATGACCGTAATATGTTCACAAAGTTCTATCTAATTCTTACCCAGAAAACCACAATTGATTACACTGGCCTTATTCTAAGAAATACCCTGTCCGCAAGATGCCTATTCCAACATTCTCTTTATGTAACACGATAGGCTAGTACAGTCTTTGGGGGGGTTAATTGAGGCTTCAGTGCCAAGCCTCCGGGACGGATCAAGGCAAATGACGCCAGGCGTGCGAGCGTAATGGGA
Source organism: Herminia tarsipennalis (assembly GCA_945859575.2). NCBI lineage: Eukaryota > Metazoa > Arthropoda > Insecta > Lepidoptera > Erebidae > Herminia > Herminia tarsipennalis. The sequence continues at coordinate 5,255,133 of OX243857.2, read as the reverse complement.
TACAGCAGTATTTGTTAGGCGAGGTTATAAGGTACAATTAATTATTCACATTGTTAGAAGCGATGCGGTGCGAGTTTCGCATGTCTGATAATATTTGGGTAATTTTGATGATAATTGCTGTTGAGGTTGTGATGTATGGATACTGTAGGATGTTTAATTGTGGCATTTTATCTATTGAATGCCTTCTCTTGTCTCTGGGAATGTTAAGTTTCATAATTGGAATTCAATCGTGTCTGAACTAATGAATAATAATAATAATAATATCTTGGGACAACTCACACAACGCTATCTGATCCCAAACTAAGCAGAACTTGTACTATGGAAACCAGACAACTGATAAACATACTTATATATTTCTAAATACATACATATTATAAATAAATAACACCCAGACACAGAATAAACCATCGTGCTTATCACACAAAGTTTTATCCTGGGTGGGGATCGAACCCACGACCTCTTGCGTAGCAGTCGGATACACTCCCACCGCGCCACAGAGGCAGTCAAAATGGATTCGTCAGAAGTGTAGCACGCGGTCAAGGGTGGATCTAGCCTTCGTATTAAAGAGGGGAGGGAGGGGGGTGCGTCGCACATACTACAGTAGAGTCACCAGAGGAAAGCCTCTGGTGACTCTTGACTACGGACGACTGCTGACAAGGCTTTTTGGGTATAATACAAATCCTGCAGTGAACTTCTATGAAGCGGTAGGAATCACGGGCGAATCCAAAGTGTTAAACATACGTAGATATATGTCATGACACCAACAATCACGTATAAGATAAGGTGAATGATCTTTCCGTTCATTGTGGACGTAAGCGTCGCGACTAATAACGCAAGTCTTATCTTAGCACCGATCGTTGCGCGTGAGTCTTGCGCGCTTAATTGGATAGGAAAATTCTATATAGTAGAAGAAGAAGAAGAAAAAGAAGAAATAAATTTATTTTGTCCTCAAAAGAAAAAATAAATACAGTAAGTAGTACAAATTCAATTAATAGTAGTATCGAGAGACAAAAATGGTCCTAGCTCAGCTAGATTGCAACTCCGCTTAATGAGGAGTTGCGCTGGTATTCTGCTAAGACCAACGTGACGACACGAACATTAACCGTCAATATTAGTATAAAATAAATATAAACAGAAAAAATAAAGTTTATTTAAGTAAGACTATGTTTAAATATGGTATGAAGCGGCGGTAGCCTAATGGCTAAGGCATCGGTCTTGCAATCGTGAGGTCGCGGGTTCGAATCCTACCCATTATACTACCGACGTGAACCCACTCCTAACACAAGCCATTGAGCTTAACTGGAGGGGTTAACAGGATTGCTAGTAATGTGGGACGGAAATCCCACGTTGCTAGTTATCTTTTTAAATATAGTTGTACTCAAAAACACTTGAAGGGTTCGTGACTTCGTGCTTTATTCTGGAGCTGTATTAAATAACATTGCCACTCTTAGGCAAACAGAGAGGTGGACATTTTTCTAAATAAGCACCTCTTTGCCAGCACGTTAAGCCTTAGGTCCTGCGAATAATGCCGCTCCGACCGTGTCGGATTACCTTTCCATCTGATTTGGAATGAAGGAATAGAAAATGCATTTGTTTTTGCGCAGAAACTAGTGTACTGTCATATCTCCCGTGTTAGACAACCCTCGCTTTCTGAAGTTTTATCAAAGTTTGTTCATATTGACTCGTTGACTTTTGCAAAGACTGTTGATCAGGTCAAGTATTCGTGAACGAAAATTTCCATCAAAACTATTTCATCTTCGTAAGATAAGAGAGATACGAGGGGAGGTAAATAAGTTCGCGGAATGGGGGCTAAAAAAGGCAAAATAAAAATCAAAATTATTTTTCTTTCTCAATATATTCTCCCTTAACCCTAATACACTTCTCAGATCGTTCGATTAATTTATTTATACCATCAAAAAAAAATGTTTTGTCTTTGTCGTCAAAATAGGCTGAAATTGCATTCTTCACCTCATCATCAGAAGAAAATTTCTTTCCACGGAGTTCTTTTTTCATTTTTGGGAATAAATAATAATCGCTGGGGGCTAAGTCTGGACTGTAAGGAGGATGTTCCAATATTTGGAAGCCTACTTTTTGTATGGCAGCCATCGCAACTTGTGCTTTGTGCACGGGAGCGTTGTCGTGCAAAAGCAGCACCGTTTTGGTCAATTTTCCCCGTCTCTTCTCCTTCACAGCATCTCGCAAGCGTTCTAGCAGAGCAGCGTAGTATTGTCCGGTTATATTGACACCCTTTTCCTTGTAATCTATTAACAAAATTCCTTCTGTATCCCAGAAAATCGTCGCCATGAGTTTTCCAGCCGATTGGGACACTTTGAATTTCTTGGGAGGTGGTGTACCCTTTTTGTGCCACTGCATGGACTCCTGTTTTGATTCAGGCTCATAATGGTGAACCCAAGTTTCATCTCCAGTCACAATGCTGTTCAAAATTGCTTCTTTGTCGTCAGCACAGAGGTCCAAAAACTCTCGACAACATGCAACTCGTCGTTGCTTCTGATGTGGCGTGAGCATTCTCGGCACCCACCTTGCACACACCTTTGACATGCCAAGATTGTTGTGTAGCATATTCAAAATAGTTGTATCTGATACTCCAATCATTTCTGCGAGTTGTTTCTTCTTTAAACGTGCATCTTCCAATATTAATTTTTCAAGATTATCGACATTTTCTGCAGTGGTCACTTCAATAGGCCGTCCTGCTCTGGGGTCGTCTTCTAGTGAGTCTCTGCCTTGTTTGAAGAGGTTGTGCCACTTGTAAACCATGGTTTTACCAGGACAAGAGTCCCCATACACGGAAGACATCTCTTCTAAAATGGTTTGAGGAGGTTTTCCTTGCTTGGTAAGGAGTTTGATGACAGCACGAAACTCGATTTTCTCCATTCTTGCAGTAGTCTTCCGGATTTACTTGTTTGATCGATGATAGCTCAATGAATAATGACCCGATTTTTATGAAACTTGGTATTTATACTCCTAAGTAGTCCCGCAATTCGTGCAGGTTAAAAAAATTACCCCCACCCCCTGCCAACACCCCGATTCCGCGAACTTTTTGACCGACCCTCGTATGGTTAAAAATTTCAATTCAAAGTCATTATAAGCTCTTAAAATCAAATATTTATATAACAATTTCCAATGTCTGCTATGACACCACTGGCCTTTTGAAAACCATAATATTTCTAATATTTTATAATTTAGCCGTGATCGAAAATAGGTTAGGACACTTTTAGTTTTGTTGTGTATTCAATACACTTGAAAATAATGAGTCATTTACCTATTCTAGCCAGTTTCCATTTGACGTTATGTCACATCTTGATATGCTTATGACACGAGGGAAGGCCATCCATTATTTTCAGGAGAAAATCCACTCAAGGAGGTTTGCCAAAAAAAGTGATTGTAATAATATTCTCTTAAATGTCTTGACCGATTGACACATCGGACAATGTTACGAAGACTAGCCAACTACGCAACTAGTGCTGACGAAAAATCTCTATCACTCTCATACTCTGATAGGATCGGCATTTGATATGACTAAACAGAGACCAAACGCAAGAGAATATTATAGTGCTGTAACTCTCCTTTCGTTTCGATGCCGTTCCGTCGGAATATGAAGTGCGATAGTATTTGAGCAAATATTTTAACACTAACTAGCTGCCCTTGCAACTTTGTCTACGTAAATTTTCCTCGTTTTTGCATTTCATACAAAAATACCAAAAACGCAATTTAAAAAAAAGGCTTTACGATCTATTCTCATACCTACCAAATATACAAAAAAGCATTATATCAGTCCAGCCATTTCGGTGGAGTTCGACCAGAAACACCGTGACACCCCATAATATACTATTAGATATTGATAAAAAAATTTGTACATTTTATTTGATAGCGCCCTTATAATCGATTTTTGCTATGGGAGGAATTTTACGGGGAGGAAATAGTTAAGATTGTTCCCCATAGCCAAAATTGAAAGGACATAATGTACAAAATGTGATAAATTTGTATTAAATTCCCAAAGGCAACCAGTGAAAATTAGTTACCAAGTATTCCTGCACATGTAAATACTGTAGCACAGGCAAGCAATCTGAAACTCGTGGCTCGTGTTGCGGTTGTTAACATAGCAGGCATGTGCGAGTAGAGTAGGATTCTAAATAGGAAATCACTATTCGTAATTTAATTACAGACGAAATTTTGGTTTTAAGATAAGTCTTTGAGGCAATCTGGTACAGATAGATGGGGAGCCCAATTAGCTAACGTGGATTTACTAGAGCGCGGCAGATTAACATAAGGATTAAAGCCTTTTACCATGTTGAGTACCTCTACTGAATATTAGCTCTTTGTATAGTGACGCACGTCTTGGGCAGACGATCAAAATATTTAGTAAATAAACATTGATCAATAGAGATGCTCGAATGCATTATATTATCATACAGATGGTTCGGCTTGATACCTAGACACGCTGATCTAATATTTCAACGATTATGTGGAAGGCTTTTCTTAATCTGATGTGAAGCTAGTTAATCCGAATCGTAAGTCATTTGAATGGGAGCTTCTTGTGGGTTCACTAATCATCCCCGTTTCATGCAAAAGAGTTTATTTTTAAGACCTGGAGCCGCCGACTCCCTTCCCCACCATTGAAAGGATTATACATCCTAAACATTTTCCAAATACCTATTTGATTTTGAAGTTTATTATGGTGCGAACAAAAAATGTTCTCGGATTTAATCAAGCGTCGTGGGGACTTATGACGCTAGAGAAAATCTAAGATAGCTACTTGGACTCCCCAGCCAAGGATATGTCGTCGTTTATTTTACTTAAAATTATTGATACTGCAAACGGTTACGGCGCCTGTAGATTACGGTAATGCGCTTATTACACTACACTCAATTAGGGATCCTAAACCCTTAAAAAGAGAGGTGTAATAAGAGTTAGGGCCCTAATTCTCTAACAAATTTTCAAGGCCACCTCGGCCAGGCCTGGTTTAGGGCAGTGTAATAAACGTTTAACCGCTAACGCCAGAGACAGGTCATGCTGCAATCTATGTTGGGAATAACACACTTATTAAGTGAGTTTTTTCCTCCACATTTCATTCAAATGTAATTGCATATACTTGCATAAGACTTAAACAATGTAACCGTAATGCATTTATAATGACAGAAAGATTTATAAGGCTTATATAAAACCTTCATCGGCCTAATGTAGTAATATGTAGTGAGAAAACGTAAAAATAACTACACTCATTAAAGATTTCCAAAAGAGTTTATATATGTTCAAAATTAAAAATAGCTGAGTATACGAGCTTCTTAATAAGTCATATGACAAAATATGTTCGTCTATTTAATATTAACGAAACCATAAATATATATAGGTACCCTTACAGGCTTGAAGCGAAACTAATTGTGAAAAACAAAGAATTAAAAAATTGTAACACAAAACCACTGACATATTTAATATTCCGTGTGCATATTTAAACTGGTTTTAAAAGCTTTTCCCGGTTCGAGGGTGTGTAGATAAGGGGATTAATTTTCGTACATTCCTTCCCTTTGCACGGTATACTAACGCCATCTAGCGGCAAGTGGATGCACATTGTCTACTATTGTGTGTTTCTTGTTTACTTTTGACACTGTTTTATTAAAATTTTTATGTGATGATTTAAATAATAAAAACGTAAAGCAAAAGGTCTGTTCTATCGGTCAAAATTTCCTTCTGGCTATTTTTAAGCGAACACAAATGCCGCATACTTGTTTACTTTGAAACATTTATTAACAAAGTTTGAGCGCAGCGGTACATCTCACGGCATACTTCGAAACTAAATTTATACGCCAAGCTAAGCTCACTGAAACTTGTATCAACCACGATATTTTAGGAATAATATACCATTTATTTCGCGTCGAATAAAACCAGTTTCAATTCACTAATGCAAGTGTAGTAAAACGTTTGAATTTTTCATTGCACTCCTATTCGAACCCGAACGGGTTAACTCGCGAGTTCCACATCTAAACTACGAAGTTCCGCTACTGCATAATAGATGGCGCTGGCAGTCACATTCGCGAGCGTAACCTCGTCTGTATTATTGATTTACTTTATCTTGCAGAGTTCAAATAAAATATTGATTGTTTTGCGATACTAATGTTTACTTGAATCCTTTCTTATCTCGTAAGTTTACAGATATGATCATCGAAGCGATGTATCTTCATGTTTAGTTCGTTTTTGTTCTATACGTAGCTAGTCTAACTTGTTTTGTAATTATTACGATTGAGGTAACTCAGTAACTGTAACAATGAGTACGATTATCCAATGGCATTATTGCGTTATAACACTTGCTTTAAAATATATACTTTGTTAAATACTTCCATCAATTAGACAGGATTTGTTTTTAGGCCTAGTGGTTAGTGACACTAACTTCTAAGTCACAGGTCGGATCGATCCCCACTCAGGATAGAACTTTGTGTGATAAGCACGATGGTTTTTTCTGTGTCTGGGTGTAATTTATTTTAGAAATATATAAGTTTATTTATCAGTTGTATGGTTGCTATAGTATTTAGACTGCCTAGTTTGGGATCGGATGTCGTTGTGTGAGTTGTCCCAAGATATTATTTTCATAGCTTGGAATATGGCAAATTGATTTGAAAGGCTCCTTCGAATACTCAAACGCCACTTAATTTTGAGACGCCGCGCCGTCAACTCCATGTTGTCACTGTTACTTTAAGATGTTGTAAGTAATGTCAATTTTTATTTTTGAACACTCACAGATTATTGGAGGATTTACACGGGGATAACATAAGATATGAATAGCAATTTTAAAAATCAATATTGCCGTATGGAACTTGTCAAAAGTGACAGGACTAAATCTAGCAATTCCGTATGTTATTCTAGAGATTTGATTTAGATTAGTTGTTGTTTTTATGTCACTTATTACCTGCACTGCATTCTATGACAGATTCTTATTATTCAATATATCAATTGTCTCCAATCTTATTCTAGAAACAGATTGCATCGGGCATGCAACAAAACACTATTACAAAACGTAACGGCAGTTGACGTCTAAGTCGGCCATCTTGTCCGGTTTCCCGCCAATTGGATGATTGCGCGGGAGTGGCGCGTCGTTGCGATCGTGTCAAGGTGACAATACCGATCGTCCATTGTTTTGTAATAACTATAAAATTTACGTCAATAGTTGCTAATCGGGGTTCAAGAATAAGTTTAGTTTTATTGATAATAAGATAATTTTTAATAAATTGTTGAATTTGATGACGTTTTTTTGTGTTATAGTCGTGTGCAAAATTTGGTCTTTAGAAATAAACAGAAGGTTTCCAGCCAATCAATCAAATTCTCATTAACATAAATCGTGATTCTTTTTTAATGTCCACCATCTTTTCAGGCTTTTGAGTTATATTGCTATATTCTGGGACGTCAGTAGTGAAAAGGCGTTTGTTTGGTCAACGTCTTATGTCCAAATGAAATGGGGTCGTTATTTCCTCGATAGATTTCCATACACCATCTTAGACTATGGGGTATATTTACAAAGGACCAAGCCCTAAAACAAACTTACGCATTCATAAAATTGTATTATATGGATTTTTATACTAGTACAAAGTATTTTTGGCCAAAACTTTGTCAGTTCAATATTGAGTTAAAATTTACATTTGTATCAAAATGTTACTAAATAAGCTTCTAATATGTGTTTGTAAACCTAAATACATATTTCACTGGTGTTTAAAGCGAGAGGGTGCGCTAATATTGTTTGTAACTCTTCCAACCGTACTTGTTACTAGTCTTGTTTGTTCATCAACACTCTGGGAATTATTGTTTTGTTAATATTTGCTGTGTTTTCATATCATTAACTAAAGAGAGTTTTACTGCTTCAGTTCCTAACGGTTTTGGCCTCAAAATTAGATGGTTTCATTGATTTAATTAGGTTAAACAAAAAAGGTCTGGCGCTAGGGAATTCGTTATTGAATTTTGAGACGCGCTTGACTCTCATGTTTCCATGTCAAAAAATTAATAGTAGGTATAGTTTCATTATTCGGAGATGAGACTTTAGGAATTAGGAAGCATTAACGACGTACTGAAATTACATTCTCATCATCAGCCTGTATCGATGCACTACTGGATATAGACTCCTCCGATATAGGTCCTCCGCCTTCAGTCGTGTCCAGTCTATCCTAGACCTTCATGTCTTCGGTCGGTAAAAGTATGGTAGGCCATACTTTTACCAAATCACGGTTTCCACTCTCCAGAGGCCTTACTCTTTTGAAACGAAATTTTAAATTTCATTTACTTAAATTTCTTATGTTTGCGGGACTATTCTAATTAATTTTTGTATAAGCACAAGAAGTTCGAACCCGTGGACGATTGTCTGAAACGATGTTCCTGGCTCTGTGTAGTACCACCATTTTTAATCGAAACTTCGTTTTCATTGAATTAGAGTAGGCCTCCAGGACTCCAATTACTTTCTGAATCAGATCAATTATCTGATAATTATAAATTATTGGTACAATCTGCTTACGTTTGAAATAAACTGTTATTAAAGTTAGATTATAATATCCTGTCGTAAAATTATAAAAATAGGATCATATCTACCGTACCCACCATTGAAATTCAAAATGGAAAGATCGTTATCGAACGGTAAACTCTTCTAACGATATCGTAAAATCTTTCCAATTTAAAAGCTGAATCAAAATGCGGAAATCGAACGATTCCCGGTGGCCGCCGTAACATCGATTCTCGCTATTCGATTCCTGTGTTATCGATTCACGAAACTCGAATAAGCACATCAGACCGGATAATCTAATTAAATGGAGTATAGCCAGTTGACTCCTTATTGGATTTGTTCGCGTCCGGTCAGCTAAGATAGGGTATTTGACGTGATTGGACTTGATGTGTATATTAATATATTATCGAGTTATCGATTTGACTTATCGATAGATTAGCTTTTAATAGCAGTTTGGGAAAGTTCATGTATCCGGTCAATTACTGCGTAGATAAGAGTTTTATTGAGTTTAAAACGTTTTCCTTATGACACAGTTCATTTTGTACCATGAATTCGCTTCGGTTCCTTTCCCTTTATTTCCTCTTCTGAAAGATGTTTATGTTTAAATACAACCAGTATGTGTTCGCAAGGATGTATCGATTTATAAAATGCTACGATTGAATGCACAGGATTACTGAAATCGATGAACGATTTTATGATGCAAAAAATTGAATTTTTGTCTTTCCGTCATCATATTGCTGCAGATAAGCTATCAAATAACAAAAATGCATCGTTTACGGTGGGGATTTCTTTTTCATATACTACGTTTTGTCTCTATGGGAGAGTAATTAAGACAAAACATAAAGCTTAAACATTTTGTAATACATTGAAACCATAAAATAACACAATCAAGAATGTCTAATAGCATTTATGCAATAAGAAATCGATACCTCTGTAATCATAATACATATTGAAATGAACAATATTCAAAAGAATTCAATTCTACATATAGATTAAAAACTTATTGAAATAGAAACTAATTTAAACTAAGATGAAACTTTTGTGCCATTGATTAAGTCTGGGCGAATATTAAAGAGTTCTATGTAAGATGGTGATAAAACTGTTGATTTTGGACGTAATGATTTATTAGATAGATATGAGGACATTGGAAAACTTAAACGAGAATCTACCTGACAGCAGTGTGCTAAATCGACTAGAATTTAAGATACCCACTTAATAGAATACGGTGAGATCTATGTAATTCAATCTTTTTAGTGATTTGACCACTAATACTTGTCTAGACCGATATCTATGATACTGCGTTTGCTGTCATCTATGCTTAGATAAGATTTCATTCCTATTGCACTGGTTATCGGAATTCAAAATTGATTCAGATGTGGTAAAAAAACTAGTTTTTCAGATGAATTAGATCTTTAATGACGTATTAAAGATCTGAAGAATTCAGTCATAAAAGTGAAACTGACTGATAAAAATGTTGAGAAATTTATTTCATTTACGAGAGCCTAACTCCTAAGAGAAGAAAATATCAAATCTCATTATGTCTAAGTTTGTAATAACTTGGTATATGTTGGACAATTTGTAAGAAGTCCGGATGACTGGACGAAAAATCACTCTGAAATCACAAGATTCGAGATTTGTTATCATTTCAATTCGATAAGTTCTGATTTATATTTAGAATGGTATCAAATCTTCGATTTAAAAAGTTTTGTAATCAAACAATTCAATCGAAAGATTTTAAATTAGGATTACTCATTCAATCTTAATCGAGAGAAGCGAAGATCTGAAATCGATTAGTGAACTTGAAGCATTTTTCGAAAAGAATCTGAATAAGAACCCTTCTATCATTATGTCTAAATAGACTGGCAGCTAATTGTCCCATGCATTCATCATTCGGAATGGGGGCCGTTGATGGCCCGGGACAACCGAATTTGGACTCCATAGATTTCTTTCTAAGTGACAGTCGCCCTGACGTGGGTAAGCTTGCCACGTCCAATATTTTTTGTCGAAATTCTCCCCTAAAAGGCCATTACAGATTACTGTAGATTCCGTGTCACGCTGCTATCAGATTTGCTCGACTGTTTGTTGACTTTCCACTTTGTTACGGAGTGATTAATAGATGGACTGTTTTATGTTGGATACAGATATGGTAATTAATTTCTGAATACGTACCTAACGGAAGTTTTTTTCGATGCGTGGAACTTTAACTCAAGTCATCCTGTTATTCATCATTATCATAATGTTTGGATGACTTAAGGTTAAAGTTGAGATGTAAAATGAATAGCATTTTTAGAATAAGCTTTCAGCTAAGTTGTGGAATCCGAAATAGTTTAGATTGTTGTGGAATTTGCTGCGTTGCATACTGAGTTAAGTTAGCCCTGGCTAACATAACTCACTGTACTTACTACAGTAAAGATAATAAAAATAATATCTCGGGACAACTCACACAACGCCATCAGATCCGAAACAGAGCTCGTACAATGGAAACCAGACAACTGATAAACATACTTAAATATTTCTGAATACATATTATAGATAAATAATACGCAGACTCAGAATAAACCATCGTGCTCTACACACAAAGTTTTATCCTGGATCGGGATCGAACCCACGACCTCCGGCTTAGCAGCCAGGGTCACTAACCACTAGACCTCAGAACAGGCCAGTCCAGGATGAGATAAGTATATCATCTACACATACTGTTTTTGTCAACACACTTATGAAGCTTCATCGTTTCACTTACTGGGCAATCAACTGATTTATGAACGAAATTACGAGAGGTCCAGCTTTTATGTAGTTGCAGAACTCAAAACTCAAAATTATGTCGATTTTCAACCGATACAAAGCTAAGTAACATTAACAGGGAAATTTCCATACAAGTGTACTAGTAAATACAGTTATCTATTGTAAATACAGAACACATAAGTCGTTGACTGTCAACTTCAGATTAGAGGGAGATAGTGTGCCGAGATAGGATAACGTGACGTTATACGTCTGAGATCTCATGATGTTGATTATATTTTGTATTGGAAACGGAAATAAATACATAGTTTTTGAATATTTGCATAAATATTTTTAAAATTTGTGAGAAACGTGAACCGATGCATTAAGCGGGCATAAACGTTAGCTTTTGCCATGATCTTAGTTTCTGTGGTCCTCAGTTCTTTAGTTTACAAAGCAAGCTTTTTTTTATCACAATGGAATACAGTAACCAGAAATTACTAACATATTTTAGCATTGAAAATGTCCATGGCGATCGTAATATGGGGTTAAATGGGGAAAACCAGACTGCATGCGTTCTACATTCGCGTAGTGTCCGTAGGTATCCCGGACCCTGAACACCAGTTCCTGTCAAATGCATTTTTTAATTTCAATCTCGTTAACGTGTTTGCCTGTATTGCGTCTAAAGTGGCGTCCAATTAGGCCATTTTTTACGGCAATTTGTGGCGGCAGTGCTGTGGCCGGCAACATGGCAGTACTTTCCAATATTGATTTGATGGTTGCCGGACGATCGCTGAACGATTTATGTTGCACAGGCAATTTTGTTGTTGTTTCAGTCGCCTTCTATTTTATTGTTGCCGGGTTGTGTAGCCCGTTTAGGAGACTGGATCATGCGCCATACAATTGTAGACATATTGCCACTATTGGCCGAGCAATTAGTTTCCAATAGTGCCGCCACAAATTGCCATAAAAATGGCCCGTTTAGACGCCCCTTAAAATGAATTTGAGCATAGTGATGTCGCCCTGTCGCGGAATATACACTGACGGACTCATAAACTGCATCAAAGTTCAGGTTTACTCTAAAAGGATTTTTTTATAATAAGTATGCAAACTTTTTAGATTAAATTATATAAATATGGAAAGACTGGCTCTTAATCTTAAAAAAAAATTAAATTTAAAAATAGAACTGCGGTAAAACAAATGAATATAGCCGGGAAAAGAAAATTTACTCGTAGTATCAGATTTGCGTGTTATTTATAGCAAAGTTTTAAATTAATTCTCATTGATTTTTTTTGTTTGGTCAATTGAATTATTGTTACCAGCATAATTGTTGGGTTAGTTTTTTAACACATCGAGAGTTTTTGAACCATAATATGGATACTTCGTCCGAACAAGCGGCACAAATTGTAGCATTGGTGCGGGAGGGCTTGGATCAACGAACGATTGGTAGAAATTTAAATTTAAACCAGTCTACGGTTTGTAGAATATACAGAAGGTTTGTAGAGACAGGTTCTTACAGGAGGAGACGTGGTACAGGCAGAACTCGAGCAACCACAGGTCGTGATGACCGATTTATTGTTACAACTTCCCTGCGAAATCGTTTCCTCACGTCAGTTAACATCAAAACCGAGCTTAATGAAGTGCGTGGAAAAAACGTGTGTGCACGAACAATAAGAAGAAGGTTAAAGGAAGCGGCTATCACCCCTTTTAGACCAGCAAATGGTCCAAAGTTGTCTGCAGCTCACAGACAAGCTCGCTTAAGATTTGCGCGTCATCACCTGAATTGGACAGAAGAGCAGTGGGCCTCTGTATTGTTCACGGACGAGTGTAGGACATGTTTATATGGTGCAGATGGTCGCAGAAGAGTCTATCGTCGACGTGGGGAGCGATATGCTCAAAGTTGCATTGAGGAGCGTGTTCCTTTTGGAGGCGGTTCATGTATGGTCTGGGGTGGCATATCGATGAACGGGCGAACAGAACTTGTGTTCATAGACATGGTCCGTCAAAACGGTAATAGAGGGGGTTTGACAGCACATCGCTACATAACAGAGATATTAGAAGATCACGTGGTGCCTTACATGGGATTCATAGGCGAAAATTTTACTTTAATGCAGGATAATGCCCGGCCGCATGCAGCTGCACAAGTTCAACATTATTGCGAAGAGGTTGGGATACGTACAATGAATTGGCCAGCACGCAGCCCGGATCTTAATCCCATCGAGCATGTTTGGGACAATTTAAAAAGAGCTGTATATGCGAGAAACCCTTCGCCTACGACAGTGGCAGCACTAAGAACAGCACTTTCAGAAGAATGGGACAATATTCCGCAAGATCTTTTAAAAACCCTTATAAAATCTATGCGGAACCGATTAGAATCCGTAATAAGGGCACGTGGGGGTAATACACCTTATTAAAACACAAATAAACCCTTGCATAAAGTTTGTGTCTATTGTTAAAACCAATTTTTTAATTAAACAATTTTTCCTTAAACTTCTGTTTTTTCTTCAAAAAAGGTCTTAAGGTCCTTTCCAGTACATAAACTTAAACTTAAAGATATGATCCTACGCTGTTTTAAAGTTCACGAACCAATCTAGAGGTTTCAATTTAAATCTGTATAGAAAGTTTGCATACTTGGTTAAAATATTTATTTCAAAGTCGTCTATTACTTTGATGCAGTTTATAAGTCCGTCAGTGTACATAAAGTCTTGGCGCGGCGGATGTGTGTACGACTGCTGCGCAAAGGGTTCGATGCCCATACGGGACACCTCTTCTTGTGATTCACGAATTGTTGTTTCGAGTCTGTGTGTACTTTGTGTCCGTGATTTGAATGTTTGTAAAGTCCCCCAAGACACGGCTTGTTCCCTGCGGGAGTAAAAAATCAAGTTATTAAAAGCATAATAAAAATAGTTTCAATTGCTCACACGGTCCTGCAGTTACTTCTGTTACCCTATGTGTCATTCTTAACTAACAAATCAAGGTTAACTGAGGGTCCTTTCTAAGAATAGATGTACTACCTACACTTCTTATTCAAAATGACACTTATAAAGAAGAATATTCACGAACGAATTTAACGATAAAACTGCGATAGACATTCTAATTGGAATATTGATGTGATCTGAATTGACACTGTTTGATCGAATGTCACTTTTACAGAGTTCTTTTAGTTGTCAATAGTAAGATTGTTTCTTTTGAATGTTATAGACGCTACAAAGAAGTTATATATCTATAGGATATTAGAATACAAAGATCTAAAAAGCTCTCTTTGAGCTAGGTGTTAAATATGATTGAATAAGGACTTTCATTTCTATATATTACATTCTTTACGCATTCATATCCATATCGATAACTTGATTTCGAAACTATTCAATAAGATCAAAAACATTAAAATATATATCTGATGTTATATATTGTAACTTAAATAGAATTCCAAGTAATGTAATTCAGAAAATTTTATTTCGATTTCTTTAATTTAAATTAGTTTCTTAATATTACTTTTAACAGTGTTATATTCGCTAATTGCCATTTACAAAAGTAAGGTTAAGTAACGTAGTTTACCATGACTTACATAGCCGGTGTTTTATTCCAACAAAAGTGATTTTAAACTTGAATTCGTAGCCTACGTCAGAATCGGAGAGCCATCTTAAATCCAGTACGTATGTAACGGCGGTTCTGTCAAGGCCAGTTGGCGGATAGGCTCAATTATCCACTGGAATCGAAGTGGACACACGAGCTCGCCTCGTGATCTACCTACCAAGATATAGGATCTTATGATTTGACACAGGTTATTTAGTACCACTGGATGCGAGTGACGCAGGACTTGTCATTGTGGCGATCTTTGGTGCGAGGCTATGTTCAAACATACATTCGACAGTTGAACGAAGACTTGTGACGAAGCGTCGATAGAACATAATTCTTTTTGGTTCCCTTTTGAATTTTAACTACTTTAAAATTTTAGTCACAGAGACCCATTTCCAGCAAGATATATTTTTGAATCGAATTACCTCAAGAGAATCTTGACTCTTCGCTTCGGATTTGGACACTGCAAACCAAAGGTATAGAGAAATAGACAGACGACTTTAACTCTTACCCTGTCACTATAACTTAAGTGTGTGGAGGGAGAGCTGATACGTCCCTCCAACACAAAGAAAAGATCTTCCGACTAGACGAGGTGATCGTGCCTGGCGGGCCGCTGCCCCACAGTTAGCGTTGGGAACTTGTATATAGCTAGCAGCTGTGAAATCTTCAATATCGTAATTTTAGGATATGACGCGAGCTGTCAAGTGTAATTGACACTTGACAGCTCGCGTCATATCCTATATATTCATATTATTTTAAACTAGTTGACCCGCGCAACTTCGTATGCGTAAATTTAACCAGTTTCTGTAACATTTTATTGGTCGTAGCGTGACGTTATATAGCCTATAGCCTTATTCCCTAAATGAGCTATCCAACAGTAAATTAATTTTTCAATTCGGACCCATAGTTCCTGAGATTATACACCTTTATAATATCACTAGCTGACCCACGCAACTATATATCGTATGCGTAAATTTCCAGTCATAAAATAAACCATCGCGCATGTTGGGGATCGAACCCACTAAAGCAACAGAAAAAAAAACGAATAAAAGGAATGAAAATACCTCATTCAATTTGTCTATCTAAGGTGACATCATACCATCTTCCTACGACGTTCCTATCCGGTAATACGAAAATATCATTTGTTAGGTTAGAGATACACGAATATTCGTGCCTCTCTCTATAACGAGTACATAATATATTATCTTACTGGTGTCGTTTCTTTCCCTCGACTATGTAGGAAAATCGAGAATAAGTAATGTGGATAGACGCATGAAAAATATCTTTGCGACTTCCCCTATCATATTGCCTTAATTTAAATATATAATTATAGTTATTCTACCTCAAATGTTGAAAAACATTGAGTAGTTTTTAAAAGTATATCTGTCAGTACTGTTTTAGCTGTACCGGTACCCACATCAATACTAATATTAAAAAGCTGAAGAGTTTGTTTGTTTGAACGTGGTAATCTCAGGAAATACTGATTCGAATTGAAAAATTATTTTACTGTTGGATAGCCCATTTATCGAGGAAGGCTATAGGCTATATAACATGACGCCACGACCAATAGGAGCGGAGCAGCAATGAGAAATGTTGCATAATATATATTAATATACCGTACTATATGTACTATATATAGCAAGCTACCACACACGGAGACAATGCTATAAAATATATATTATCCCTTAATTTCATTGATGGTCGGCCCATACTATTTAAGCACATATAGTTTTTACATTGAGGTTGATACATACAAACTCATGTTTATTCTCATACTTCTTATTTTTGCATCAGTCCTGTAATATGGTGTATAATATAATGGTGGCATCACCTTACCTGCATATACAGTTTAAACAAAAAACATTGTTAACATTGGCAATTTGAAAAGAGTGGTCGCGAGTTTTTATTACCTGTTCTTTTCTCGGGCTTTACGTATTCTTTACGAACAGGCATTACATGTAAATGTAAAATCGACTTTTCACAAGTGTAGTATTTTGCTTCCTAAGTGACTAAAGAATTAGTATTATTATCATTATGTTAATATGCAGTAATATGAATTACGGTATATGATGGTGACGTCATAGATATAAATATAATAAGTGCGTGTGCGGTAATATCGTAATAGTCTTTGCTATGATATATATTATAGTTACGTCTGTGACGGGTTTAAATCACTAAATACTGAAATATTTTCACTTAACTTTACGGGATATAATATTCTCTAACTAGAAAGCCACAGTAGGTACACAGATTTGCAAATGCAAACTCAATAAACGTTCAATTATAGGACCCTCGACTCTCGATTTGGTGCCCGGTTCAAATTAAATCCTGTCGATTTTTATTGGTCTCTTTTGGTTCAAACACGGTATTGAATGTAACGTTTTGCAACTTAGCAGGATTGTGTTTTAGGGGTAGGGGGGATTGGATGCAGGAAATGCTTAGCTGTGATTTACTGTTTCATTAGAACTTGGTGTTACGTACGGAATATGTTTTTTATAAGGTTAGTGAGTTACAAGGGGTGTTAAGCAACTTAACCTACTGCTATCAGGTAAAATGCAATATGTGAAAGGGGTGACCTTTTTCTTAAAATGTCTCACCTCAGTGCCTCGGACTCTCTAGGTCTTGTAAAGATTTTCTAAGGGGCCTGGGGTAACTCTTCTAGGCGACGACTTGTCTGAGTGGTGTCACCGTCTGCGGATACAGGGGGTCCCTGGATCAAGTCCAGGTGTAACCTTCACGCCGCTAGCGTGTCCGGACCCCACCGGTAGTTCCCTCGAGAGGGGAAGTCCGGTGAGAGGTCTACGAGCCAACTGTGGCTTGGTCTGTGTCCGAAATCATCGAGAGGGGTGAATAAAGAAAGCCCGAACCCTTAAACAACCGATACCACGGGACCACAGAAAAAGCACGCTAAGGCGATCTGTCTTGTCGAAGGGAAGTAAGGGAATAAAAAGATGAGAATGAGAACACTCAATCTAGAAGTCACAAGTTCGGATCCTAATATGTTGCACCACCGTTGTGAACTCATGTCTAATAGAAATTAGGCATTAAAAAATCAACTATTTTATCATACTACGATAATAAAAATTGCGTAAAAAATAATTGTCTATAATTATAATATGTATTACTGACTATTGATGCGTAAAATGTTAAATTGGCCGTTTTCATGCAAGGGAAAAAATGTGTTTCGGAAGCGTTTTGTAAATGTCTACTACAATACCATTCTTACTTCCGCTATGATGCTTAGTGGTGTTGTGAAAATGTATGTAGTGTTTGTTTAACTTGTACAAAACATTATATTAATAAATCCGATGCACTAAATCTACACTAATATCATAAAGCTGAAGAGTTTGTTTGTGTGTTTGTTTGAACGCGACAATCTCAGGAGCTACTGGTCCGAATTGAAAAAAAAAACGGGGAAAATTTACGCGGACGAAATTGTGCGGGTCAGCTAGTTTATAGTATACTAGCTGACCAGCGCTCCTGCGTGATGTTATATAGCCTATAGCCTTCCTCGATAAATGGGCTATCGAACAGTAAAAGATTTTTTCAATTGGGATCAGTAGTTCCTTAAATTATCGTGTTCAAACAAACTCTTTAGCTTTATAATGTTAGTATAGATATGATCTATTTTCGTGAGCTAATGTGAGTAATAATCATTTAGCGTCTCTATATCAAATCCAGCACGTTACCGTAGTACGAAATGGGTCGGTTGTCGACCTACACTTGTGCTCAGGTGTTAATTAATGTAGGTAGCGTTATGGTTGAATCCCCTAGATTATGGTTGTATTATGTTTCTTGTTTCGGCCTTGCAAAATGGATTTTGTGAAACGATTTAAGGAATAAATATAGGCAGGTAGGCGACCGTTTAGCTACAGCCGTGTAATTAGATGCAATTTGGATACTTTTTCGTCCTCTTTCGAAATCAGTGCGATCACCTGTCGTGCTCGTTTTTGGTTAATCGATATAATTGAAGATTTCATCGTAGCTTTCTGTAATAACAGAAAACAAAGACAAGACATTCGCTTATTAAAATGTTGTTAGTAATTTAATATGAATAAGGGAATGCATCATACATTCATAAATGTAAAATGCATTCCCTTATTCATATTAAATAATATATATAATAAAATATAAAATGCATTCCCTTATTCATTTTACATTCATAAATGTAAAATGCATACCCTTATTCATATTAAATTACTAACAACATTTTATTAAGCAAATGTCTTGTCTTTGTTTTTCATTGTATGTATTTTCAAAATAAAATAGCAGACTAAAATTTTCAATACTAAACTATTGTTAACAACATATTACTACTGGCTGTAATATTGATTTCTATTAAAAGCGTAAACGTCTTCCTTCACAACCGGGTACAAAACAAAATTTTCATTTGCCTAAAGATTTTTTGAGCAAAATGTTGCCTATATCTTGGTTAAGTGCATAGATGATTAATCATTCCCAAAGTGTCTCTTCCCCGGCTCTGAGAGCACGTTAAACTGTCTGTCTGAATGTTTATGCGTTATTAGGGAGCAATTGATCTACATTACGCGCATCTTTGCGGTTTTCCCATGTTATGAAAAAGGGATACGGTTTTTCGTGTTCCGTATACGTAGCTCGGGATGACAATTTATTAGATGTGTGGATATTTTTTTATCCCTTTTACCCCAATACAAGGGACTATAAACACATGAAAGGGTTAGTTGCGATATTATCATAAGTAGTCTATGTCCTTTTGTAGGGTTTATATTTGCAATACAGTGGGTGTTTTTTTTTCAATACTTGTTAACCTACCCTTCTTCAAACTACTAGCTACCTCCGTACCAAATTTCATCGCAATCAGCCGTGTATCTTCAGAGATAATTAAAGCACGTTCAGTTAAACAAAAAACTTTTCAGTTTTATCTTTCTTGTATTGTTGTTGATTTGCTTTCGCCCGCGACTCTGCCTACATGAATGTCGGTTATCACGATAAAATCTATTCTATGTCCTTCCCCGGAAGTCAAACTATGTGCGACCGGGTGCCCGGCGCGAAGTGTGTGGCAATGTACGGTAGCTTCACACGGTCGTCGGTCGCCATACATTCGTGCTGGGTACCTGGCGCCGGCGCTGGATCGGATTGAAACCGGAAACTGTGAAAAGGACTTTACTTTCACATTTGTAATATTAAAGTTTGGATATCAATTTGCGATAGCGCTATTTATTTTATCGAATGGACTGAGTTTAGCATTTACGATTTTGTAGGTGTATGTTTATTTCTTAGGTACTAGCTGACTCGTGCAATTTTGTCTGCGTAAATTTTCCCCGTTTTTAAACATTTTTCGTTGCTGCTCCGCTCCTATTGGACGTAGCGTGATATAGCCTATAGCCTTCCTTGATAAATGGGCTATCCAACACTAAAAGAATATTTCAATTGGAACCAGTAGTTCCTGATGTTATCGCGTTCAAACAAACTCTTCAGCTTTATAATATAAGTATATATAATACTAGCTGACCCGCGCAACTTCGTCTGCGTAAATTTTACCCGTTTTTGCAACATTTATCATTGCTGCTCAGCTCCTATATGTGGTAGCGTGATGTTATATAGCCTATAGCCTTTCTCAATAAATCGGCTCTATCCAACAGTAAAATATTTTTTCAGTGCAGCCCAGTAGTTCCTGAGATTATCGCGTTCAAACAAACAAACAAACTCTTAGGGATATGAAAAATAGATGTTGTCCGATTCTAAGACCTACCCAATATGCACACAAAATTTCATCAAAATCGGTCAATCCGTTTCGGAGGAGTATGGCAACGAAAACTGTGACACGAGAAGAACAAGAATTTTATATATTAGATCTTCTTCTAATATGTAACTGATATGATAAAATCGAACTCCCCAAAACGACTTAAATTATATTTTTTTTTATATTTACTAGGCATTAGAATAGGTCATAAAGTAGTTTTTTTTGTTTCTGGCGAAGTTGCGTGGGTCACCTAGTTTCTTATAATATTGTCATATAATATGTTAATATGACATGTAAAGTGTTATTTTAATATTATAAATTTGTTTATCCTTATTTGAATCATTGTTTGTGGGTTTTAAGTCATTGTTTATGTAAATATCTATGGTTATGTACCTACAAATATGGCAAGTATTTCCGTTTTAAACATAAAATACCATACTAATATTTTAAATGTATGAGATGTATGTATGAATGATTGTTATTCTTTCACACAAAAGAAATAAATAAACGGATTTTAATGAAACTTTGTGGTGTACATGTCGGAATAACACATAAGCTATAATTTGGTATAAATTGGACTACATATAATACTAATTAAACGGTCGTAGTCTTGGGACAGTTAGTTTTTAAGCTTACAATGAAAATGCATTACTAAAATTATGTAGAAGAAGGTAGTAGAGGCAAAAATATTTTTAAGCTCGTCTCAAAGTTGAGTATCCTATGAGTATTCCAGGATTAACTGTACTTAGCAAGTAGTAACTTATTTAGGACTAGCGGACGCCTCGCGGTTTCACCCGTAGTTCCCGTTCCCATTAGAATACAGGGATAAAAAGTAGCCCATGTCACCCGGGGATAGTATAGCTTGCCAACGGTGAAAGATTTTTTGAAATCGGTCCAGTAGTTTTTAAGTTTATTCGTTACAAACAAAAATACAAATCTTTCCTCATTATAATATTAGTATAGATATAAGAATATGTAAAAAAAAAAAGTAACACGGTCTTTTCCATAAAAAAACATTGTCAATTTTTATCTATACAGTATGAATATTTACATGTGTGAGTATATACATATTGTAATTGTAAATAATGGTTGCGTCCACGATGGTCGTTGAACGATATCTACATAATCTGTTTGTATATATTATACTTGCATACTGGGAACTGCATCGCTATATCGAAACCTTTACTGTACCTCATCAAAACATTCGGGCGTGGTTCTTATATTAACCGGTAGGTGCCAAACCAAGCCACAAAATCTAAGAAATACAGTAGGTGAACTTAACAACAGCCACGCATATATAAACATCGTTTAAGGACACAGAATTTAGCAACAGTTTTAAATCAAAATAGTTCTAAATACCGTTTTTGATAATGATGTTTATAAGTTTGTTGCTTGATTGCGTTTTTAAGAAATGACTCTTCTGTAGTAGACTTGTTTTGTGAAGACAATCTCGAGCCAGTTGCGTTTCGAATCTCGACACGCTCGCACGTCGTCCGAGCGATCGGTTCACAATTTCACGTGGTCATAAATGGATGATTCTGTGTTCTAGTGCTGTGTAAAACTCGGTTTTGTCTTGTAAGAAGATAAAACCTGAGGCAAGTTTGTGTTGAGTGTCACACGTCATTTGGATAAATCGTATGTGGTATTATACTTCGTAATTTTCAAGGTCGGACCGGTGTGTTTTATTTTTTTGTTTATATGATGCAGTTTCTTGTTGTTATTGTTTTTGTATGTCGATGTACGATGGCGTCATTTGATCACATTGACCGAATATGCATGACATACATATTCAGTCGTAATATTAATGATTTTTGTGTTGAGTAAACCTGTTTATTATGTGGGTAATTTTGTAAAAATTGTGACTGATTTTATAACAAATTACCCGCACATTTTTGTGTTACTGTTATCGTAATTTTGATTTAATAACTGATTGCAATCTGAAATGTCCCGTTTTGATTGTACGTATGGGGTTAATAATGGTCGATTTTCGGTATTTTCAGTTCGATTTCAACACAATTTTGATTAAAATCTCTATGAAGTATCTTTGACGATTTAATAGTAGTTCAAAATATAAGTTAAAAACTGAACTTAATTTTAAAACGATTTACTATTTCAGGGTACGTAATTCTGAACAGTTATTCGCCAGTAATTTCACGAAATTAGCAATCTACAGTGAAATTGTAATTGTAAAATGGAAATATACAAAATTATTTATCGTCTACGAGTTTCGCTCGGGGCAAAGTTTGCAGTTACCAGTCGTATACCGGGTCGAAACGTGCCCCGCATCTAACTCTTTTACATTTTTCATTTAATTTTCTTACTTGAATCTGCGCGCAATCACGCCTCTAACTTCATTATGTATTACAAGTATTAGTATTCTGTTGAGAGTAGGTCGTAATTTGTTTGTTTATTAGTTTACTCATCTGCAAATTAACGTTGTTAAACGAAGATTTGTCTCGTTCTAGCATAAGTTATATAAGAGATAAACATTGTTTTGTTTTGGATTCTTATTGATTAATACGTATTAGCTTTTCCCCTTGTTATTTTGATGTATCAACTACATTGCTGTAAACTTTTATCAATAGCGGTTCAGTCGATTTTGAAAAAGAGCAAGAAAAAAAAAATGTTATTTGCACAGTTAAGACATAATTTAACCTTTAGGTACCTACAATTTATGCAAAAAATATTGGATCTCTCTCAGCGTTGTGCTGAAGCTTACCCAGTATTGCTACTGGAGTTAGCGCTGATTTTATAGTGAGAGTCGAAAATGTTGAGGTTTGATTAAAAAAAAAAAAACATAAGCTAATTATCCATACACATTGCAGATAAATAAGAGCCGTACCCTACGTACATACAAAGTAATACATACATACAAAGTAGTAATACAATACAAATACAACAAATTATAAAAAAAAAATACTGACAACACCGCGGTTAAAGCTATTTTATAGTATCGCTTCAGGGCGTGAAAGAGCATTAAATATCCATCTATACCTCCCTATTAACATTTAGAATATACTTATTAGTATACCCTACTATAAATAACGTTGTTAAATAATGTTTTGTCTCTTTCCGTCACAACTTATTATGAATTCAATGAAAACAATGTGTTTACAACGCTGTATAACTTTATACGCAATAAACATGCTTTAAGTGCTATCTGGTGCCGTTTACTGATTATATACTTCGCGATTTGCAAATAAATCTGTTTCATATTTACCTAGATATTTGTATACATCAGCTATAAGGCTTGGTTCAGGTGACAAAAGTTTAAAGCGGTATTTCCACTCCATCTCACCCCCCTCCCCTTCCCAAAATGGTGTTATTAGATTAACGCGTGAATATGTGCAATGGTAGATGTCATGACTGCCTCTGTGGCGCGGTGGCAGAGTATCCGACTGCTACGCAAGAGGTCGTGGGTTCGATCCCCACCCAGGATAAAACTTTGTATGATGAGCACGATGGTTTATACTGTGTCTGGGTGTTATTTATCTATAATATGTATGTATTTAGAAATATATAAGTATGTTTATCAGTCTTCTAGTTTCCATAGTACAAGCTCTGCTTAGTTTGGGATCAGATAGCATTGTGTGAGTAGTCCCAAGATATTATTTATTTATTATTTTTACATAGGCTCACTGGTCACCCATCAAAATATAAGTAACACTATATTATCATTACTCAACTTATCATATATTACTATCACTCAAGCAAACTAATGATAGAATACTTAGAATAAGCACAAACAATCGTTGAATCGTAGACTTAGGTATTGTTTCACGTTAACCGCTGGCATTATAACCGATACTATGGTGGTCGGAATATAAATTAGTTCTAGTAGTATATGGAGCTCTGGTTATGGTGTCCAGTGGCATTGACGTGACTAAGTAACTAAGCAAACATGTTGAATTTAATTTGATTTCAATTTTTAGAAAGATAAACGAACTCAAATGGGGAGCGCGGTGTGGTGGCATTCAGATCTTTGTCAAACAAGGATTTGGGTGGCACTGATACTATTATGGGGTAGTGTGACGCTTACCATCAGGTCTCTGTATGTCGTGGTAGAAAAAAAAAACATACGCGCTATTTTTTCTCACTTTTTCTCTGCCTTGTTTTAATTTTTTTTTAAAGACATCTCCCGCAGTATTGTACTTGCCCTGTGTTGCGGGGGACTTTGCAAACATACAAGTCACGGACATAAAGTACACCCAGACTAGGAACAACAATTTCTGGATCACACAAAGTGGTGTCCCGTGTGGTAATCGAACCCACGACATCTTGCGTAGCAGTCGGATACACTCCCATCGCGCCACAGAGGCAGTTTCAAATTTATCATACGTATCAGCCGCTAGAATGGTAAATACTGCAGCAAATCGGAAGGAATGTAAATATGATATTTTATATAAAGGCGCGCCTTACATAAACCCCTTGGGACATAACGTGACCAGAATGTAGCGCAACCCTTTCTTACAAACATACATACATTATATACATAGTTTCATAGGTATGTCTTGGACACGGCCGTCAAAGACTTCAGGTGAAATTACGGGACTGAGTTCGAAGTTTTCAAACTCATTTATTTTCTTTTGCTTGTTTTTAGGGTTCTGTAGTTTTATACGAAAGGGGAATAGATCTCACAATCGTTTCTTTCCTCGTTTTATCAATATAGTTTTTATTTCGGGTACAAATCACCAAAAATTATCGCCAATTAGACAACAATTGGGAATTCCTAACCTGAAAACATAACACATGTTTATAACCTTCGGGGATATCACACGTTGTCCAAAAAAATTCATAAAAACATACGAATTTTTACCATTACAAAAATACCTCCGCGGTATGAATAAAAAAAACTTCTCCATATAAGTACCATAATAAGGCAATTCCACAAAATCGTTCCACTTAAAAACCAATGATTAACTTAAGTTACCTCATACTTACTCAACGCTATAATAATTACATGTCCGTTTCTTTAATCTGTCCGTTCGTCCGTCCGCTTCAACTCAATCATATATTCAGGAGCTACTACGCTACCGGTACATCGAAACACTTATTAATTCTACTTACGTATAGATGGATATAGCTTCATATACCGTATATGTCTTGGGTTTAATGCGGCTTGGATGTTAAATGAAGAGGTTATGCTGGGTTTGGAATTGAGGAGACCGAATAGGACTTGGTGATATGTTCTGTTTCGAGCTAAGATCTATGGAGCGTGTTATAATATATTGAGGCAACTCACATAACGCCCTGACTTCTGGCTTAGCAGTCAGGGTCACTAACCATTAGACCAAGAGGCCTGCGGTTCAATTCACGTATTTAAAGCAGTGCAGTTGCAGTTCTATTGCAGTTGAGCCTCGATTAAAACGGCCATTTTTGTTTTCTTGTAACTTTGGGATCGATCTCAAATACGCTTGCGTCAAGTATGCGTCTCGAGAGCGCAATAACGACATTCTAGTATTGTGCGCAAGCGGTTTTAAGATCGAAAATGGCCGTTTTAATCGAAACTTAGCAGCAAATGCACTGCTTTAAATACGTAAATTGACTCGCTGCTGAAACTTTTAATAAAACTTGCTTTATTGTTGGTTTGTAGACATAATTGTCTTTATACTTAGCTTGGGCTATTAGCAATCATTTTTAAGATCAGTGTAAGTTTTGTCTAGATTGTTGTGAAGTTTTAGTACCTAAGCTAATTTAAGCTAAGCACGCTCTATAATCTCAGCCTTAATATTAACTGCATGAAGAGACACTATCAGTACTGTAACTTTCAGATGACCTGTGACATCACTGCTAGCTATTAGAAATCCATTTATTATCCATCAAGTATCGGCATTAACCTAGTGGTTAAGGGGAGTCGTGCTAATTTGTAAATTAGTCTCCCGATTAGGTACTTTACCAAGAGGTAATCAACTTCTATTATAAATAATTTAGTTTCGCTTGAGGACTTAAAAAGATTGCATCTGATATACGTAATGCGCTTATTACACTACACTGAATCAAACCAATCAAACCCTTAAAAACTGCTGTGTAATAAAAGTTAGGGCCCTAGTTCTTTCTTTTTAAGGCCACCTCGATTTAGGGCCCTGATTCAGGGTAGTGTAATAGCCGTTTAAGTGAAAAGTCTGCCATATTTTATGATGCCGGTTTAAAAAAATCTTCCCATAATTTTGGTAATAAACCAATTGTTAAATTTCACACACTACTAAAACAAATAGGAAGCTAAGGTGTCACTTTAAATATAGTTGGGGTTTAAACGACCCTAGGCCTGAATCATTTCATTCATTATAATGTAGGGGGAAAGGGCATTTGTATTTTAACGACCAAACTCATTAGGAGGAAATTTCATTAATTATCCTCTCTGTTTTCACGTCAATTGGATTTCTTACTTGTTAATTTCGATGAGTAATTAATTTATAGTAGATTAGGCTTGCGTCTTTGGACGCATAGAATTATAAAAAAAATTAAAGTTTAATGTTACCATTTTGTTGACGTAGGTTATATGGATTTACATCCATGCAATACGCAACTTTCTAATACTAACAGTCTCTGAGCTAAGTTGCCAACGGACAGGCGGACGACAGTCATGGCGAAATCATAAGGATTCCGTTTTTGCCATTTTAGCTACGGAACATTAAAAAATGCTTTGAAGTATAAAACTACTAGGGAGACTGACACAAGCCTCCTTTCTGAATTAAACAAAATGCTGTCAGACTTGCCTGCCTGGGTTTTTAACCTACGACCTGCGATCAGTAAGATAGGGCTGTCACAATTGGTTTTTTTTTCAACATCAAATTTTTCATTGCTTTTGGCCTTTGCCATAGTAATTCCTTGTCATCAGGCCTTATTTTTCCGTTTAGTAAAAGTATTTAACAAAGCTTAGCTATACTAGAAACTTCAGTTTATCCTCGTTATACTCGCTTTTTTCAATTCAATTCAATTCAATTATCTTTATTGCAATAAACGGGGTACATAATGGTGTTACATAATACAATTAATGATAATTTGATCTATCCCATTTAGCCATCACAAATAGCATGCAATTATTTCAGTAATTGTGCGTTTATAAATTTATTGATAGGTAATTCCTTAATATGCACTGGTAATTTGTTAAATATTGTAACACACATTGAATAACAATTTTTTTGTATCCTGCTACTTTTAGGAATCATATTTAAGACCAGTCTATTTGGGTTTCTTATATTAGTCCTATTTGTTTTATCTTTAGCCTGTTTAAATATTTCAGGATGTTGTTTAACAAACTTTCCAACTTCTAACACATATAGGCAAGGTAGAGAAAGAATTTTTAAGCTTTTAAAATAGGAACGACACGAAGTATCAGGGGAAATATTACAAATCGACCTTATACAACGTTTTTGGGCAATAAAAGCTTTATTTATGTCTGTGCCATTTCCCCATATGAGTAATCCATATCGAAGTACAGACTCAACATACGCAAAATATGCTGTACATGCTGTGTCTCGAGTTGCAAATTTTCCCAATTTGTACAGTGCATACGAAAACCCACTAATTTTGTTACTCACTTTTTCTATGTGTTCCTTCCAGTTTAATGTACTATTTAAGATTATTCCTAGAAATGTCACCGTTTTAGCATTTAGTAGTGTTTGTCCTTTATAATTAATATTTAGATTATTATGTTTGAAATTATTGAAGTTAATAAAATTAGTCTTTAGTAAATTTATTTGTAAATTGTTATTATTTAGCCATTGAATAATTGATGTCAGTGTATTGTTAACGTCCAACTCATGTTGTTGTAGTGTCATATTTTTTTGGGTTGTTATTATAATCGACACGTCGTCTGCAAAAAGGATAGTTTTATGGTGAGTGACCTTAGGTAAGTCATTAATATAAACGAGGAACAATAGTGGACCCAATACGCTACCTTGGGGCACGCCAGATTTATTAAATGCATATCTAGATCTATATACTTCGATGGAGTCTTCCGAGTCTAGTTGGGCTATATCCACACATTGCTGTCTATTTTGTAAGTAAGATTTAAGCCAGCTTAGGGCTGGTCCTCTAATTCCATAATTGTCCAATTTATTCAAAAGTTGACTATGTGAGACAAAGTCAAATGCCCTGGTCATATCTAGGAATAGAGCTGTTGTTAAATGTTTGTCATTAGTACTCTGCAATACATTATCGACAAGGGAAAAAACTGCATCTCTCGTTGATTTCTTTTTTTGAAATCCGTATTGAGTTTCAATTATGACATTACACTCATTAAAAAAAGATGTCAGTTTCTCATGCATTATCTTTTCAAAAACTTTTGATAGAACTGGTAGTATCGTGACGGGCCTATAGTTAAGAACGTCCGTCTTATCCCCGCGTTTGTATAGAGGCTTAACCACAGAAAATTCGAGTTTATTTGGAAAAGTACCTGTTTCAAATGAATGATTAATTAGGCAAGTTAATATGGGCGTAAGCTGGTCTTTGCATGATTTTAGTACCTTAGTGCAAATGGAGTCATATCCTTCTGAAGTAGTGTTTGCAAGAGACATAATTATTCTATTAACATGATTTTCATCTACAGGAGTTAAGAAGATAGAATTTAGTACTTTGTTTGTATTTGTGTTACATAATATGTGGTTAATTCTATTTGATGTAGTAATAAAATGGTCGTTAAATGTCGTAGCTATCTCTAATGGGTCTGTCGTGTAAATATTATTTGTTGCAATTTTTTTAATGTAGTTTGTGCCGTTGGTACCATCAGTTTCTCTTTTTATTACTGTCCATGTTGCTTTACAAACATTCTTACTGTTTATAATATATTTTCTGTTATTATATCTCTTAGCAGCATTTAAACACTTTTGAAACAATTTGTTATATTGTAGATACCTATTTTTGTTATGTTCAGTCCTGGTAGCATAATATTTAAAACGAAGTTCTCTTTTTCTCTTGCAACTTTGTTTGAGACCGCCTGTTAACCAGTTATTATTTTTAAAAATACTAGTTTTTATTTTAATCACTGGGAAACACAATTGATAAAGAAGACAAAAATAATCATAAAACTCGTCAAATGCAGAGTTAAGGTCAGTCTGGCTTTGCCAGTTTAGGTATGACAGGCTAGGTAGATATTTTTTAAATGTATCAATATTTTCATTTGAGTATGACCTTTTGAAGTTAAATATTTGCTTAACTATTTTAGTTCGATGTTTTACGTTCCAAGTGAGAATTTGAGCTGTATCATGATCTGATAAGCACAATGGTAGTACTAGGCTAGACGCTTTTGTGATGTTGCTAATAATGAGATCAAGACATGATTTGCCCCTTGTTGGGTCACATATGTACGATTTCAAATTATATTTAACCAAAATGTCATTAAGTCGTTTAGTTGCTAGATTCTTAATATCAATTGTGTTAATATTTAGGTCACCAGTGATAATGATTTTATTTTTTGAATGTCTAGATAAGCATCTGTATAATATAAGATCTAAATTTTTAAAGAAATATTCTAGATGTCGATGCATTTTTGATGGAATCCTATAAATACAAATGACAATGAAATTATTCTCTATTTTTATTGCACACAGTTCAAAGCTTCACAACCACTGTGATAATGGATCGATATAGCAGGTTATATAGCGACTAATCGATTATACCGGGTGGATGGACAATGTTGCCGTTTGTTTACTAACATATTTCTTTGCTAGGTATATGCTTTAATGTATGCAAGCGTGAACTATTAAATAATGCTTCGAATAGTAGTGATTGCGAAGATTACGGGATACTAAAGTTTTTATGGAGTAAAAAATCGTCTATCGTTTTAGCAACGAAACTCACTGAACCGTACAAGTTCCTTGGGAACGCGATAGATAATGTCATGATTGTCATAAAATCCCTCTAATAACAGTAGTCCGATTATTTCGATTCGTATCATGTGGAGGTTAAGTTCGACTTTGGTGAACAAGTTGATCGCGGGTTCATGTCCCGCCTAAAACAATTTTTTCAATCCATAAATTTAATTCTATACAAGCTGAAGAGTTTGTTTGTTTGAACGTGATTATCTCAGGAACTACTGGTTCGAATTTAAAAATTATTTTACTGTTGAATACCCCATTTATCGAGGAAGGCTATAGGTTATATAACATCACGCTACGACCAACAGGAGCGGAGCAGCAAATAAAAAATGTTGCAAAAACGGGAAAATTTTGACGTAGACGAAGTTGCGCGGGTCACAAACAAACTCTTCAGCTTTATAATATTAGTATAGATTAATCATTAGGACATAAGAAGAAAACAGTAGTATTCAAGTACTAGGTATTCTAAGAATATTCAACGTATCTGGTTTCATCTCCCATTGTCATCTAAGCAATTATTTATACAAGTATAAGAAATGCGTTGTAATTGTCGTATTAATTCCTTTGTATAGGGGCTTTGGCCCCAATGGCTTTTTGTGTTACGGACATCGCTAATATTCTATTGTTAATACGAAATAATTTGTTCGCGGTTCGCATCCTGTCGGTATAATGTACTTGATGTTTATTGTGTGTACTGTTAATCGCTATAATGTATTGTGATAACGGAGTTTGTATCAGTATGTACTTAAAAGTTAAATTCGGGTTAGGCGTAAATCGAGAATAGAAGGCAAAATTCAACTTAGTGACTCGACCGGGAATCTATACTAATATTATAAAGCTGGAGAGTTTGTTTGTTTGAACGCGATAATTTCAGGAACTACTGGTCCGAATTGAAAAATCTTTTACTGTTGGATAGCCCATTTATCGAGGAAGGCTATAGGCTATATAACATCACGCTACGACCAATAGGAGCGAAGTTGCAATAAAAAATGTTGCAAAATCGGGGAATATTTACGCAGATGAAATTGCGCGAGTCATCTAGTCCTAGATAAACGAGTTCGATTCCCATACTGAGCGTGGAATTTTATGTCATTATATTTGAAACTAGCTGACCCGCACAACTTCGTCTGCGTAAATTATGCCCTTTTTTGCAACATCTTTCATTGCTGCTTCGCTCCTATTGGTTGTAGCATTATGTTATACAGCTCATAGCCTTCGTCGATAAATGGGCTATCTAACAGTAAAATATTTTTTAAATTCGATCCAGTAGTTCCTGAGATTATCGCGTTCAAATAAACAAATAAACTTTTCAGCTTTATAATATTAGTACAGATATAACCTGTACCCAATCAAACTTATAATTTGATTGCAGTAAACCTATAGTTTGTAGTAGGCAACCTACTACAGGTTTTTTGGCAAACAAGTTAATATACATACGTCGAGGAATGTCTTCATCCTTGGTTATTTAAAAGACTAGCTTGTTAAGTACCTATTGCACCTAACCTAACAAGCGAGACTTAGGTCTCGTCAATGTGCGTCAAAGAGTACAAAAAATACACGATTCGCAGTTCATTAACTAGTAGGTATAATATACAAGATAAAGAAACATAAACACATGTTTAAAACTTTAATTAAATGTCCAATGTTAAATTAACGGTTGACGAACAGTAAATGAATTTAATTTTCACCCGTTTTCGCTATATTGGAGTAGGGTGAAGTAATAAATGTCGTCTTTAAATGTCTATAATGTAAAATATCTCCTTTTACTGCCTAGTTGGGTTTGTATTGAAGCTGGGAGCTGAATTGACAATTTAATTGAGTATTTCTGTGTTAATGTTTTAAATGGGACACCGATTTTTAGGTTTGTTTTGAATGTATTTAAACATCTGCTCTGGTATGCACATTTTGGGATATATTTAGGTCCCTGAGAAATTGAGGTTCACTGAGAAATCAAAGAGAAGAAAGAAACGTCGGGTAAATAAAAAATCTTTAAATAATTCACGCGATTAAGTCCCGAAATATATCTAAAATGTATAAAAATCGCGAAAGTTTAAAAACAATAATCACTGAGAAATGTTTTATTCTATTTTTTATTTTGCATGTTTAGGAAACAAATTTTCTTAATACAAATCTTAAATACAAATTTGTTAATAACTGAAAAAACATTTGTTACTAGATCTTTTAATTAGTCAAGTGTTGGTAATATGTGAGTACCTACGGACCAAATCTGCGAATCTGTAGCTTACTATAAATGTTACACATCTGCTTACCACAATTCTTAGCACTGTCTGTTCGCATTACAAGCCTTTGTGAGATGCGGTCGGCCTATAGCTGTCCCGCGCAACTTCCTTTGCGTAATTTTTCCCCGATTTTGCAACATTTCTCATTGCTGCTCCGTTGCTATTGGTCATTGCGTAATGTTATGTAGCCTTCCTCGATTAATGAGCTATCAAACAGTGAAAGATTTACCGCGTTCAAAAAAACAAACTCTTCAGCTTCATAATATTAGTATAGATTATATTTTGAGTCTAAGCTAAGTAGCCCATAGTCCTCCTATGACGCTTACTTCTTTCCACCCACGATTATTCCATAATATATTCATTTAAAATGATTCGTTATCATTCGTAATCACGGCAAACGACAATGCAGATTGTATAACTGAATATTTATTTTATAATGATTAATACATAGCATAGAAACATCTTTGCTATGTACTCAATTGTACCACAGATCATAAAATAGATGTGACTTTGACACGAGCTTTCTGACGTCAATTCTGCCTATGTCGATATGTTTTGTATCTGTTTGTAAATAAATAATGATGATTGATGAAACCGGTACTCGTTGTGCCTAGTGTTTTGAATTAATAATGCCCTTGTTGAGGAGAAGTAGAATCGATTGGAACAAAGCTGAAGCTGTCGAGCAATTTGGAAAATATGTAGTCAAAATGCTAGTGTTGTCTTAGACTGGATTTTCCCGCGTTATGATTGATTTTGATTAAAATTTGCAATCTTCATTACATCACCAGGGGGTTGTATTTTTGTTTCTGTGTGCCAAATTTGAACAAAATTCTTTTGGTAGTTTGCGAGGCTTTGATGTATCAGCCTATTATGATTGCCTTTTAAATACTTATACAGATAATTACTAGCATAATTTATACTTATATTATAAAGCTGAAGAGTTTGTAGAACGCGATAATCTCAGGAACTAGTGGTCTGAATTTTATTTTACTGTTGGATAGCCCATTTATCGAGGTAGGCTATAGGCTATATACCATCACGCTACAATCAATAGGAGCGGAGCAGCAATAAAAAATGTTGCAAAAACGGGAAAGTTTACGCAGCTATTTACATATAGAATACATTGTGATAGACTACAGTTGCTTGTCCAATTCAAATTGCTATAGCCTTATTAGTTTACGAGCAGAAATAACATAGCGCCTGGCCTTTTTAAGTTCTAACACTTTCCAAATGTATGTTCGTAAACTTTCGCGATCTGTACACATTATAGAATTTTATAAGCTACGGGCCTTAATCGCGCAAATATTTTATTTTAAGGCTAAATACCTTATTTTGTTGCCAGACAATCGGCAATAAACAAAGGTATTTTGTCTTAAATAAAATATTTACGCGATTAAGACCCGTAGCTTATAAAAAAAAATCCAAATAGTTTCTAAGGTATTTTACCAGGTAACAATGTTAGTCGGATTTATTAAGAGTTATGTTGTAAACCTAGAGCTATCTGTTGTAGTAGCTTTGGAAATAATATTTATAGCAAGTTAAAACGCCTAGAAAAGATTCTTGCATTTTACCTCCGTTAGTTTACGCTGTTCCAGTTCTTTACAGCATACATCAATGTCTTAGGTGAGCTTTTTGAAAAATGTTTCAGACACCGTAGCGGATTTTAACTGCCTGTACACATTTATCTAGTTTTCTATGCTAATATTATGAAGAGTTTGTTTGTTTGAACGCGGCAATCTCAGGCACTACTGGTCCGAATTAAAAAATCTTTCACTGTTGTATAGCCCATTTATCGAGGAAGGCTATAGGCTAAATTACATCACGCTATGACCAATAGGAGCGGAGCAGCAATGACAAATGTTGCAAAAACGGGGAAAATTTACGCAGACGAAGTTGCGCAGGACAGCTAGTACACTATAAAAGGAGACGTTCCAAGTTTATATCCGTTTATATCCTAGTTTGGGTGAAACGATTTTTTCTACGAACCGCCAATAAAGATTTTTACGGTGTTAGATAGGTGAAAATTGAATTCCTGGAATAGTGTGTTTCTGGTCAAAGAGTGCCATTTTATGAAGGTGTAAATAAATACTCAGGCTTGTATTGGTATTGTAACAGTAGGTCTGATAAGATCTGTGTAGCGACGGGCCGAAGTAAACTGTCGAGATTGAGTGATAAACCTTGGAAATACTGCAGGTTATCAATTTGGTGTGACGTAATAAGTAAGGAAAAAACAAACAAATTGGTTTTTGACTGCCTCTGTGGCGCGGTGGGAGTGTGTCCGACTGCTACGCAAGAGGTCGTGGGTTCGATTCCCACACGGGACACCAATTTGTCTGATCCACTAATTGTTGTTCCGAGTCTGGGTGTATTTCATGTCCGTGACTTGTGAAGTCCCCAACAACACAGGGCTTGTACCCTTCTGAGGGAGTCGTCTTTAAGAAAAAAAAAATACAGCAAGAATAGTAATTTATTTTTTTTGTAAATTGTGTGTATGGTGAATTAATGCCTACCCTCTCTTATTCACAGTAGGTACGTTAAACAGTATTATAACTATAGTGTGGCCATTAGTGCTGTGCACTCCCTGAGGTATGCACGGCGAGGTGGGGGGCGAAGAAAAAAGTGCATGAGTTCACATGAGGTCGATACATGTCGGACAGATCTTACGATATCAGTTTGCATTTCTAAGGCAAGACTTGTGGCGGGACGTTGCGTTGGTCGGAGGCTATCTATCTGTAATATATACTTACTTTGTTGATTAAAATGTAACCCAAATATACTCATATTTTATTAAAAATATGCAGGTGATAAATAAGAATTGAAAGTTATAATTCACAACAGGACTTGTTTTATTAAACATTTTTTATATTTACAAACAATTATATATTCTAACGAAAGTTATTCTGACATAGATTCTGTTTCAACTTCATCTTCCATTTCGTCATCATCTTCATCTTCCTCTTCGCCACCGGAACTTGAATCAGAGTCTTGCAAATTTATTATGAATGAATCGATAACATTATCGAACCTACTATCGCGACTCCAGTAATCATTTTCATTTTTCTGGACATGATCGTCGCATTTCTGCCATTTTTCCGCCGTGAATTCCGAAAACAATTTATCCAATAAGATTATCTTTTCGTCTAGAGAAGAATTAATATAGTTTTGGGCTATGTTGTTTTTAATATCAGCCCAGACCAACTCGATTGGATTTAAATCTGGATGGTACGGAGGTAAACGCAGAACAGTGTGTCCACTGGCTTTCAGGAGTTCGTCAATTCTATACACGGGTTCTTTTTGTGTATTTTTGATAAGAAGTAGCAGTTGAGCCTTTGACATGGTTCCTGAAAATTCTACATTATGGCGTAGCAACCAGTTCTGCATTTCACTTTTGAGGCTTGATATAGTTGGTTTCTTCTCAATCTGAACGCTGTGGTAAGACGCGTTGTCCATTACAACCACAGAATTCGGCAGCAACTTATCTTTTAACTTTTCATCTACCCACTTATAAAAAGTAGGTCCGCTCATATCTCCATGATAGTCACCGGTTCTAGCATCGGATTTGAATATAGTCAATGTATCATCCACTAAGCCATTTCGACACCCAGCGTGGAGTATTACTAGTCGCCGTCCTTTCCCAATATCAGCATGAATACCGGGTTCTGACGATGATTGCCAACATTTGCTGGCATGGTGACTGGCGTTGATGTATGTTTCATCAAGAAAATATATGTTTCGGTTTTCCGTTCTGTAATTTCTGATTTGTGTAAGATATTTTTTCCGCCACACTGTAATATTAGGCTGCTCTATAAGGAGATGTCTCTTTGATTTGCATTTTTTGTAACGGTAGCCCATTTTGTGTAAAAGCTGTCTTAAATATTCCCGTCCACAATTCAATATGCCATCCTGTCTCAAACTTGATAGTAACTTACGGACACTTGGTATTTTTTTTTCAACTTCGTAAAACTGATGAATTTTTCTTCTGATAACTCCAAGGTCAAAATCATCCACAACGTGTTTTTTCTTTAGAACTTTTGGTTTTTTTGGCGATTGAAATTTTAATTGGCTTGAATTTTCAATTGATAAATAGCCCGCAGAAATCACATTATGTACGGTTCTTTTGCTGTATCCCGTAGCCTCCGCAACGATTTTAGCAATATTCACGTCATTTTTAAATTCAAAGCTTTCTTTGTCTGCTTTTCTTTTCTTAAAATATTCAGCCACCTTAAAAATGACAGTCTTCATATCACGAGATAACGCACGACCCATCTTTGAATATTTATCTCGTGTGCGTCTGACATAGACAGTCCGATACAAATAACACTACCTGCCGTCACAAGCGTTGACGGCGCACTGACAGCGCAGCAGCCGATTCTAACCCCCCCGTCTCACCGCGCGCATACCTCAGGGAGTGCACAGCACTAATGGTCATACTATAATGAATTAATTGTCTTTATTATATTATGAAAAGCAAAGCATAAAGCATTTGCCTGTTGCTCTAGTGGTTAGTGACCCTGGCTGCTAAGCCGGAAGTCGTGGGGTCGATCCCCAGCCAGAATTAACTTTAATGCTTTATTCAGTGTCTGGGTGTAATTTATCCATAACTAGTTGACCCGCGCTGCGGTAATTTCCCCATTTTTGCAACATTTTTCATTGCTGCTCCGTGATGTTATATAGTCTGTAGCCTTCCTTGATAAATGGGCTATCCAACAGTTATTTGTTTTTTTTTGATTCAGTGAGATTATCGCGATCAAACAAACAAATAAACTCTTCAGCTTTATAATATTAGTATACTTAGATATGTAGGTGTGTATTTAGAAATATATAAGAATGTATTAAATGTATGGAGTAAATTTTCATCTCATGTGAGACTTTTTTTTTTTTATAAAAAGTTAACTAGCAATTTAGGATTGAGTCCCACATTGCACAAATGACAATATTGAATGATTTGTTCAAGGATTGTGTGTTCCAAATTACTAGCAATCTAGTTAAACTCTCCAGCTAAGCTCAAAGGCTTGTGTTAGGAGTGGGTTCACGTCGGTAGTGTAATGGGTAGGATTTGTACCCGCGAGATCACGATTGCGCGACCGATGCCTTAGCTATTTGTCTACCGCCACATCCATTTGATACAATTTACGGCGATTTACGCGTATATAAGTATGTTTATCGGTTGTCTGGTTGCCACTGTACAAGTTCAGCTTAGCTTGGGATCAGGTGACATTGTGTGAGCTTAAAGACGATTGTAAATAATATTTCGTAACGTATAAAATACATTTTCTCACCTTGAATTGGTTCAAATAATGTATTCATACTGTACTGTTTATTTACTCTGTATATACAATTTGGAGTAATAATGTTTACTGTGTATATTAAATTTGAAACCAAATATATCGTGTTTGTCTCAAGTTTCATTTAACTTTTAACCTCTCGTCTGCTTGTGACATCTTAGAGCCCAAACGGATGGACGCATTTCAATGGGGTTTGTTTTATTAGAAAGCTAGTTTAATCGAGATTATTTTAGGCTTTGTTTGATAAAAATCTGATAAGCCGTTTCGAAAATAATCTACTTTTTGTAACACATGTCGGGTGCTTTGCTATAGCATTATCATGAACTTAACACTTAATATTCCCGCTTTGCGTTAAGTACGTCGTCCATTTTACATGTAAATCGTTTAAAAGATCTATGACCGCTTTTTTATTTGGTCCCATTAGATCTTTGCGAATAAAATTATGTTAATGCGGGAAAAGTCTAGTTGGAGCCATAATTTTGCGTTACCTGAATGCTTTGTGGAGGAAAAAGCTATTTTTAAAGAGAACGTTTTAAGAGCTCCTGTGGTTAAAGTACTTTACTTGGTTAAGCGGTATATTTTGTGAGCATTAATGGTCTTTCACTTGTGAAGTTAATTTTATTATTTATATTGTTTTGGTTAGTAAGATATAGTTAAGAAAGTTAAACGGAAGTTAAACATATACTGACATCTATTACACAAGAAATGCTACATACAACGCGCTCTCGAAAAACGCAGGCATTGGCCTACACCAATACGCTGCGTTTTTCGAGTCGCGTTCGCGACGCGACAGAGACAAGGGTCTGAGATAGAATACTGCGACTGCGACAAGTGTCGCGGTCTCTTCTGCATATACTGTGACCGCAACCAAACCTACTACGTCCTGGGCCGTCTCTGTCGCGACGTAAACCGCCACATTTAAGGTGGTGCGGTGGTTCGTGCTGCGACAGCAGGGACAGGAGGCAGCGACCGATGACAGACTAGAGACAGAGACTATTACTTGACTGTATGAGAGTCAGTTTACGAGCGAGACCGAGACAGGAGACAGATGCGAGACAGTTTGTTTGAGCGAGGTTGAGTCGAGGTGAAAAACATTCGAGGAAACGTCTTACAATACGTGTGTTAATCTCAGACCACTTTGTTCCGAGATTCTGTGTCCGTGAACGGTGTCTATGTATGCAATGCTCAAGCTAAATCCTCTCGATGTTTTGTGACTTTGTTCCCAAATGCGGGCGTTGTCTTTATCAAACATACTATGTGACCTAATAAATCTCATAAAAGGCAGTGTGTTTATAATAGCAGCATTGGTATTCAAATAACTTTAGGTACAATACCAATTAGATTCAATTCAATCAATTCATTACAACGTCGCCTCTGTTGATTAATCTGATGCTCTTTGATACAAAACACGTGCACGTGAAGCCATAGAATTAATAATAGCACAAAATACTAACAATGCAGAAAGCAAGCTTTATTCTTCGCTCAATATAGATATCGTTCACGGGCAAGAATCTCAGACCACTTAGGATCACTTTGTTTTGAAACCGTCCCAAGATTCCACTGACCTCTACAGTGTTTTAGTGTGACAGCAATTTCAAATGCCGAATTTTATGACCGCCCTAAGAAGTTTTTTGACATTTATGACAGATGGTCGTTGTTGTTATCCTAGTTACAAGTAT
The DNA here is from genome assembly GCA_945859575.2 of Herminia tarsipennalis. Lineage (NCBI taxonomy): Eukaryota > Metazoa > Arthropoda > Insecta > Lepidoptera > Erebidae > Herminia > Herminia tarsipennalis. Next base: position 5,215,601 of record OX243857.2, on the reverse strand, counting down.
AGACTTCCATTTGATTTTTTTTTAAATGACTGTCCAAATATGAAAATATATTACGGGTCTTAACCGCGTGAACATTTAAGATAAAATACAAATTAATATACATAATTATTCACGCGATTAAGTAAGACCCGTAATATATATATTTTCATAATGTGTACAAATAGCAAAAGTTTACACATTACTTTACATTTATAGACTGTGCAAATGTCAAAATCAAATTTAAGTCTGATGTCCGTACTAGTAGTAGATACTATTAGAGGTCAATGTTAGACTCCGTGTCCGTAAGCTATATATGTGTGTGTGTGTGTGTGTTTCCTTCTGTACATATTTTGTGATAACACTTAGAGTTGTTAGTTTAATGTATTTATTTGTAAACATAGTTGTTTATAAGGAAGTTTCCATCTATATTTGCATGTGTCTTGTTAATTTTATGTTAGGGCTCCAGGCCTTAATGGACGGTAGGTCTAAATAGTATGAGGCTTTACTCGCTATGCGAAACAAATCTATGAGGTTTATTTTCGCAATTCTGTAACACTTGATAGATTTGTGATTAAAAAAATACGTTTTTGTAATTTTATTAAATATAAATCTATAAATGAAAACTGCGTCTTAAGTTTTAGTCAAAATATAACCGAAAACGTCTAATTAGCAATATGTCTTTATAACAAAACGTGAAACCATCAACATAGCAAAACATCCCAGTCGACCCGTGACCACGATCGGTCAGAATCAGAATTATTTATTTGTTAAACATAGGTTGGTTATAAAAGATCTTAAATACTATTCGGTAAAAGATCTTAGATACTATTCGGTGCAATTCGATCGAAACGTCGGGTTCGTACCTTTAAATAATTCAAGCGATTAAGTCTCGAAATATATCTAATAGCAAAACATGTAAGAATGAAAAGTAATATTATAAATGTGACTGAACTCAGACAGAGTTCAGTCACATTTATAATATTACTTTACGTTTTCACGCTTAAGCAGCTGAACCGATAGTAAACGACAACGTAGAGTCATATATTTTGTAACTAGACACACTATTATCAAGTGATATTCTTTAGACCTATCACAGCCGCCTTCAACTACGACCTACATCAGTTTAAGAACAAGAAAATCACTAATAACATAAAAACACAAGCATCAAACACATTTTTATCTCTCATTTCACAAAGTACACCATCAGCAGAACATCATAATAACACCTCTATATAGCGATATAACGACATCAGCTATCTGTCGGAGAACGTTCCCGTTTCCTTGGAAACATATAAGTTATCACACACTTTGCTTCTATCTCAACACATACTGATACACAAACGGCCCTTTTATTGGAAAACAATATGTTTGAAATAAAATCTACCCTTAGGCACGCATAGCGAGCATAAAAAGACTACCTTCATACGTACGTTGTACAAAACTCACGGACATGAATATGATCAAATCCTTGTTTGGCAAAGATCTGAATGTCACCGCACCGCGCTTCTCATTTGAGACATTAGTTCGCAAATCTCATTACACTTGCTACAGTGCCTTTCAACTGAAACAAAGTGATGTTCCAACATTATCAATTCACGAAAGAATTACTGACACTGTTCTGGTACCCATCAAGACAGCCAGGGCCGGATTATCCATAAGGCGAATTAGGCAACTGCCTAGGGGCCCCGCATCGACTAGGGCCCCGTGCACGCACCAAGAAAAAAAAAGTTTAATAGATTTTTTTTTCAACCCAAAGCAAAAAGCAATGTGTCAGGCATATGAGGCGATGTTGTAGCATTAAGTCAAGGTAACCATGTTGTTGCAATATCACGTATGATATGAATATGTCATTCTGATCGACTCAACTTTTGTAATAGAAAGGGTAAAGGAAAGGGGCCCCGAGAATTGCATTGCCTAGGGGCCCTGGTAGGGTTAATCCGGCCCTGAAGACAGCCTATGGCTTAGACCTACCACTCGTATACTCTCAAGCTTTCTGGGATTTCGTATCCGTGTACATGCGTCGTGTTACTTGTCTAGTTTCGGTATTTTGTGGCTTAGGTTGCTGTGCACTCTTCCAATCTATGTTTCGATGTTCATGCTCTTAAAAATGGTGAATAAATGGTGCTAATTTTCAAAAGCTCTTTCGTAAAATTTGTATGTAGGCGGTCGAATGCCTTTCATTATTATTTTGTTGAGGATAAAAGTATGTCTGCGATATTTTCGGTCAAAATCTAATCTGTTTGTTACTAACATTAATAGCTTTTGAATGTTCTGTTGTATTATCTTAATGTATTATCTGAAAGTCGATAGTACAACACAGTATTTTACTTCAAGTTGCGGCACCCATGTATGTATGTAAACTAATTCCAGTCTAGGCATTTTCTTATATCTGGATCTACGATCTAGCTGACCCGCGCAATTTCGACTGCGTAAATTTTTCCCAGTTTTTGGAGGATTTTTCATTGCTGCTCCGCTCCTATTGGTTGTAGCGGGATGTTATATAGCCTAGCCTTCCTTGATAAATGAGCTATCTAACAGTAAAAGATTTTAACAGTCAATTCGGATCAGTAGTTCCTGAGATTACTGCGTACAAACAAACTCTTCAGCTTTATAATATTAGTATAGATAACGAAAGATTTAGTACCTGCACAGCTGTTGACCTCCTAAATATTAAATTAAGGGACGACGGAGAGGTCTTCAAGTTTTTTACAATCGCGTAGATACGAACTCCTGTGAGGGGATCGATCGATTCCTGTCGAAATAAAAGAAAAAGTTTTACTTACAGGTAACATTTGGTTTTACCAGCGATCAGAAATTACTGTACTAACTGATTGTTAGACAGTCCAGTCTGTTCTATGTTTTTTGCAATATAAAGCTCTATATTCTTATACTGGTATTGCTTAAATGTTTTGCTCGAAGGTGAGCAAGCATTGAAGAAGACAACTTGTGGACTGTGACGTTCAGAGCTCGAAGAATACGTTGATATATGCTCGATTTTGACTAAAACTATTTAGTAATACCGTATGTATACGGATTATCATAATTTGTACATATTGCTTTAATATCTCAGTAGCCTTTTTAACATGAATATATAACGCTGAAACTGTAAAATCCTCTTTTAGTCCTTTTTAATGGAGGACTTTTCGCGTAAAATTCAGAGACCAATATGCATAATTAAAATTTACATACGTATTGAAAGCTTTTTTAGTTAGGTTCACAGAAAAACGTAGTATAAGTTTGTTATAATAAATATATGCTATTCAAATACATTAATCCGAGCTCACGTTTTCAATCCTAAACACATCCTCATTGTGAAGATTAGCCGTACACAAATGAGCAGACAAAAAGTCTTGTAGTCATTATTATTGTATCTTAGTAAAAGTGATTAATGATTTAGAATATTGACAACCCTGTAACTAAGCAACCGTCAATCAATATAATTACTACACGCGTTTTTATCCATTCTAATTTTAAATTTGAATCTGATTGGTCCGTTTTTTAACCGATCGCCTAGGGCTGTGCTAGGAAATTTAATGCCTATTAGTATTTTCTTAATTATGGTTGCGTCATTCATAGACAAACAGTCTGAGTTGATACTTTTTTCTTATGTGGTTTTGGGAGTGGCGTGACGGTTGACGTCAAATAGATATTGGTTGTCTTTGTGTTAGATCATCGTTGTATTTTTAATTGAAACAACTACATTGTTACTTCATGCGACATGTCTTTAAGTAATATAATCTGTAGAAACTATTTAATAACATTGAGAATCAGATAATTATCTAATTCTCAATGTTATTTGGCGCATACGTGGCAGATGTAAAAATCTCAAATTTTATAGTAAAAAGTATTTATTTTTTTGCTATTTTTATCTTATTTGATACACAGTGAATCCATTTTAATACATGTACATAGTTAAATGGTTGTTTATGGTCGTTTCCATAAAAGCTCGGCTCTTCAGGAAATTAAACGTCAAACGAAAAATAAAATGTTTATTTTTACGATGACAATACAGACAGCCTCCGAAAAGGTTTACAAAAAGAATTTTACTATATTGATTTTTACGTAGTTTCTGTTAAACTTGTAAATATATTATTATAGATATATTCCACGTAAAGATATGTTTCGTACAATGCTTCTCCGGAATCGAAAAAACTCGCATGAAATCTCGGAATTCCCTTTCTTAATTTCAGATGTGTATTGACCAGTACTCAGTCTGATACTAAATCTAACATAAAGTACTTACAGATCAATTTAAAGCCTCTTTTTGACATTATTACGCGACAGTTCTAGTGAGATTTTAAGTGCTTTCTGGGGTAGTCTGCTCTCCAAACTAATTGTTGGCTGCATATTTAGTAGTTAAAGCTTCACTTGAATTCTAAAAGCCTTGCTTAAAATAGGACTGCTAGTTGCTACCATATTGTTAAGTTAGACAGCTTGATTCATATATCGAGTTTCTACATCTGCATTATAAAAGATTACCACTTTTTAGGCTTTGTAGTCGTATATTTCTATACCCAAAGAAAACAAATCAGTAACCAGTAAAATACTTTTGAACGAAGGCAACTAGCTGTTGTTTTCTTTTACGCCCCGATAGGAATTTACCCATTTTTTTACGTGACCTCTGAAATAATCAAATTGTTCCATGTTCTTTGCCGAATTCACTCAATCTCTTAAAGATATTTCATCCAAAATGACCCAGTGTTTAAACCTCAGTATAAATCAAATCAGACACTAGAAGACACATCAAAGAAAATCTAAATCAGTAAAAACGTCAGTCTTTATATTTTCTAAAAATTGAAAGACGTACTTTGTGCTGTGTTATTATTATAAAATGTTAGCATTAAGTAGTATACGTCAATTAAGTACGTTTTATCATTCCTGATTTTCCTGTTTACTTTAAACAAAGAATTAATTTGTCTATTTGTTTTGACCCCTCAGTCAAAGATACAATATATCGGACAATTTGTTCTAATTCCAGTAACACTCTCGCCTCTGTATCCGAATGAGATAATAACGTAATAGTTAACAAAGTGACACATGCTACTGAATCACGACACCCACGCAAGCAAGAACGCTGACAGACAAGTGGGCTTTTTCATGTAATATTTGACCAATGAATGAACAGGGAACGTGTTTATTGATTGATTAATTTAGATTTACATTGAATTTTGAGTTTGTATTTTTTCTGTCAATGTTCATCTTGAAGTAGTTTTGTTTAAAACGAGCATCATCTATTTTCTTAATTATACGTTGATAGATTGATTTCATTGTTAAAGATAGAACTATCTTGTGATATTTTAAGTCAATCACTGTGTTTTTAGTACCTCATACCATTGCCAAGTTCTCACGCAGTTCAATGTTATAGAATACTGAAGTTTAGTATCAACAAAAACTCGGACTCAATAACTAATAACTACATAACCTTTACAATTTGAAATAAGGTCGCGTAATATTTGACTATGGTTTAATAATGTTATTATTCATTTTTTGTTTTAACTTTTTGCTGGCTGGCAATTTTGGACCTAATAACAATGTAATGTTTTGAGTTAAGCTCAAACGATCATATCGTCTACATAAAAAATGTGCTATTTTGTTGAGTAAGACTCTGTCAGCACAACGCTATGATTCACACCCAAATAGATTATGCAGAACAAAGGAGTCAATGGGCTGAATGAATAATGTTCTAAAGCATTAAAGGTATATTTCCATTAAAAATAATAGCCCTTTTTTACGTTGACGCAACATAGACTGCATTTTAAACGTAATGATGCTATAGAAAATAACATGAAGTCAACACTTAGGTTACATCTTGCCAGCTTGGTTTCATTCCATTATAAAAGTCGCTTTAGTAAAACTCAGACTCATTAAAATATTTTAAGGAAGTAAAAAGGATCTGCTTTTGTGGTATATTTTCCTTTTTTAATATACAAGAATGTTCAAAAACGAAAGGTAGGTATGCTTTAGGTGTCTACCAGTGCAAGTTTTTTAGTTGTACCTATCGGTTCCTCAAGGAAACTCTGCCAAAACAAAAAGACAGCGACTCGTTTCGCAATATATCAAATAACTTTGGCGAAAAAATTCCAACTGGCCGGCAACAATAACGGACCATTGGAAAACAATTCGTTTTCGAGCTTCGCAAATTAGTTACGAACAAAAGTCTGTTTTGTTCAGTTCAGTTTCACAGCGGAATATTAATTTTGAAAGGACTTTAAGCAGTCGAAAATCGTGATAAATGTTCTGTTCGGTAATATTTCATAATATCCCTTGTATTTTGTACACCATCGTGGATCATTAGGCCTCAGTTACTTTACGTACCTAAACGTAATGAGTCGATTTCATATATTTATGCGTTCTGTCACATATGGTGTAATTGCGTAGTGAGGCCTTATTTGCTAATAGAATTTGTATATTTCATGAATTCATTAAATCAATTTATTCCTCTTTAGAGCCATAACATTATTGCCCTTTATAAAGTGAGGCTTTATAACATTGCAATTATTTTACTCACACCAAATGCTTGTCATAAAATTAATCTGGCGTAACATTTTGTTCGTCAGTTTATTATACGTTAAAGCTTTTTGGAGATAAATGTAATCACTTGGAGTAGTCAGAAATATGACAAATGGTGGCACAAGTCATCTCGGATTTGAGTAATAGTGTTTATAAATGGGCTTTTATAGGTCTCTTAAATTGGTACCTGAATGAACCTATGTAGGCGTTTAATTACTGTGAAGAGGTTTTGAAGTATATTTTCTTTGAAATCTTTTATTATTTTGGGTATTTTTATCTAGATTTTTAAGTATGTTTGAAAGGGTTTTTTAGATTGGTTTACATTTGATAATATTAAAGCTATGTTTTCAAATGTAACATTAACTTTCGATTTCTCGTAATTTATGGTACCCATTCACCGAAACCACTCAATTCGACAATGTTTGTTTGTTTGTCTTCTCAAAGCCTTTATCAACAGTTCAAAGTTCATATAATCTCATAAAGATTTAATGATTTCGTCTAGACCGCAGAAAATAAATAACATATTTGTCTCCAAAATAAATAACTGCTGAAGCCAAATACATATATCTTAATTTAGATTGGGTAATGATTACATTTTATGGCTGCACATGTGACTACAATGTAGGATTATAGATGTATAAGGCTTGTAATGCATACACCACACATCTATTGATAACTTTTGCCAGACTTCTAAATAATCGTCCTAAATGATATTGAAATTCTCACAGCAAGAAGAAAAAGCGCTGACGAATTATCAGCAAAGCCACAAAGCTCCTCCATTAAGCCAACTTTCAAGCAATAAAATCCGTATTTAAATCGATTCATTCATTAGTGATCTAGGAATGCCGCAAATACACAACCAAAAGTCTTCAGTCTTATACCCATCTCGTTCAGAGGTTAAATTAAATTACCAATTCAAATTGAAAATAGAGCTAAAGTATAAATAGCAATACGAATCCGGCGTGTAACAATTACGTATCAAAATAATTTTGATATGTAGCTCAGTTAAATGTCAGGTATATAAATACCGGTTTGACTCGAGCCGGTCGGGTGTACTACCAGACGTTTTGAGCATGATTGGAATTCTCTAAGGAATGCCAAATTTTGGTTTTTATTTTGATGACTGGTTCGTTACCATTGCCTAACGATGAAAAACGAAACTATGTATGGAAAAGATGACTAGGTAATGAAATATTAGCGTAAATCTGCCCGATTTCATGATGATTACGTTTTTTCGGGAATTACTAAATTTTTTGATCTATATGCACGTAACAAATTTAGTTCAATAATTTGAAACATGCTCTATTGTAATGATGTATTATTGCCAAGTTTAAGGAAGGTTTGGGTATGTACAACTTAGAACTTAGATAGAATCTTGAAATGCTTTGTAAAGCATTTCAAGATTCTGATATTTATGTAATGATTATTTTTATACATTATATATTTTTTATATATTTTTATAATGAAAGAAGAGAAGAGAGAATACATTTTAGGTATTATAATAATCGAGTCTACCCGTGACCACGGCCGTTGCAATACGGTCGAAACGTCGGAAAATAAACAAAGGTATTTATAGCCTTAAAATAAAATATTAACGCGATTATGACCCTTAGCTTATAAAATTCTATAATGTGTACAAATCGCGAAAGTTTACGAACATATATTATAATAATATCCAAAAAACGACTCTAAATGTAGTAATTTACCTTACGTACGCAGTCGATTTAAAGAGTATATTATACTCCTAATTGTTACCGTTTTTTTCCTGTGTCACCTAGTTTTCTTGATTGGTTTAATTGACATTGTCCTGTTGTCCAGTATGTTTTTCAAGTCCATTGTGGTTTTCAAGTGAATTTCTTCTTCTTTGCTATAGCTGATTTGTTGAAAGTATCACTGCTGAATCAGTGACGGCTCGTCAATTCTAAGATCTACCGGTTTAGAAAAAAACACTTTGACAAAATAAACACAAGTTGCTTTGACACTAGTCACAACTCGCTACAAATTTGAATACAGCTATGAATATGAAGTGTCTCGCTTTAGTCTCGCATTTCATATGTGTATCACAAGGCCGTCGGTCGCCCTTGTACAACCAGTTCTGGCGAGATATGACTATAATACTGGTTGATATGCCTACAGCGTGACCGGCGACGAGTGTTTTCGGACCAAACTTACCTTGTGCGGTTTATTTTTAGTGTTTGTGGAGAAAGCTGGGCTTTTCTTACCAGTAAGCATAGGACTGACTTGATAGAACGGGGCTACGATAGCTTACAGGCATTTGACATTGTGAATGCTTGTAACCGATATTGATTTGAAGGAGGCGTTTCTGTATTAGGACTTGCATCAATTGGTGTTTTATAATTACGGTTTCCATTCTTCAATACCATTTTTGAGAGAAATTTTTCGAGAGTAGTTTCTGGGTAACTACAAATATACCTCATTTTTTTTCTATTTGCCACTTGTTACTTGATTTTTCATTTGCAGTTTTTTTTTCTTAACTTTGCTGTTAACACACCAATTTTTATTCAGAATTATCTATTTATAACGCCAAAAAAGTTAAAATTGAATTAGCCGCGGATCTCGTATAACAAACGTCCACCTTCATCAAGCCGGACGTGGGTTGTTGTTGGGACTCGAGTTGCTCAAAGGCAACTAATGCATGGCGTAATTATCGTGACAATTAGTAAGGTGGTCCGCAAATTCACTAGAAGTATTCACACCTATATACTTAAGCTATGCTGTTTTATATTAAAGCTGGAGTGGCGTCCTTTACGTCGAATTACGGATTGCGACCTTTATGGTTGGAATCTTGTCAGTGAAAATAAGTATCTTTAGGTTACTACTCAATTTCAGGCATAAAAATATGTAGGATATGGACGTCATTTATTTTGACTCCGGTTTCAGGTTTCCCAAAAAGATACCACTTCTGTAAATTAGACACTTGAATAGTAGTTTTGGGTTTAAATTATTGCGAATGAATAGTGGTATAGTGTTGTAAGTCCAGGCAATGAGCCAACAGTCCTATACATCGAACATTCAACCCGACACGTCATTGCTTTTAGGTACCTGTATTCAATCCAAACCGGTATTTAGGCCCATTCGCGCAGCTATAGGGTCAAAGGACGTGATGATTCGTACAAATTGCTAACACGTAGAATGTCAAAGCTCAACGATTGACCTCCAAGCATGTTTTTGTATTATCTATGAAAGTGTAGGATTTCAACCTGGAGTTCATAACCCTATGTGACAGTTTTGTCATCATTCGTCATAACATGACTGTCAATAATTACCCTACTGTCATTCATCATGTTAATTCATAAAGATTGTCGGTCAGCTTATAACTTTTTTTTTTTTTTTTTTTTTTTTTTTTAAAGACGACTCCCGCACTAGGGTACAAGCCCTGTGTCGCGGGGGACTTTACAAACATACAAGTCACGGACACAAAGTACACCCAGACTCGGAACAACAATTTGTGGATCACACAAAGTGGTGTCCCGTGTGGGAATCGAACCCACAACCTCTTGCGTAGCAGTCGGACACACTCCCAACGCGCCACAGAGGCAGTCAAAAAGTTAGGCAGTTAAAAACTTGCTCTGTTAGCACTGTCTATAACCGCTAACAAAACTTGAAGTGTGCCACTCGCATAGCGATTCTTTTTATCACTGTTACTTATTTTTTCTTCGCGCGGGTCGAAGTTAAAACGTCGCTTGAGTGCACCTTTTGTTTCCGTCTCTTCACTTTAGCTTTTATCTAAGCCTCGATTCGAAGCTCTGACATATATTTTCGATCTACCCGACGCGGATCTATTTTTAAAGTCTTTTGTGTTTGTGGCAAAGTCATTATTTCAGTCGAGTTTCGAATTTCGGACTTACTTTTGGTTTTTTGTGTCCAAAGTAAAAAATGTGTGTTTGTTTTAATACTGTTCTTTATGATCGTGGTCTACTTTTAAGTGAAATATCTGTTTTTCAATTTATATTATAAAAACTTAGTACTTCAAAAGTAGATTCGCTTGATGATTCTTTGTAGTGTTTTACTTTTAACGTTAGTTGGTCTGGCTTTCTGATGACTTCCTTTTATGTTAATGTATATATAGAAATTTTACTTAATGTTACAAGAAAGAGTGACTAAATAGCCAATAAAAACATACAGTAGTGTTTCTTGGCTACTTTTTTCCGCTATAGCGATTTTTTTCCACTCAATTTTTTGTTCGTTTTATGAGGAAAATACCAACAACGACCTAGATAATTCCCCTAATTCTTAGTAACGTAAAGTCTAGTGTTGGTGGTATCAATTATAGTAATTAAAATACTGGTATGGTCTGCCTAAATACCTATGTCTAATAGATGATATGTATTGCGCAAACTCAACTTCTTTGAATTTAAGATATGTATGTACATTTCCACAGTTTTAGTAGGTATAGTTGATAGGCTGATATAAAACAAAGATAATAAATAGTTATATTGGGAAAGGTGGAAACATTGAATTTAGACGTGAATTGATGAATGAAGACTGTGGAACTGCATTCAGAGAAAAGTGCCAACTATGAGTACCTACATATAATCCTGTAGTTGGAAGTAAATACTATAATTATATTGAATATTGTTTCTGCTTATCTGTGTGCGCGTGTAAGTAGTATTAGATACTCCCAAGACTGTCTCAAATTGTCTGTCCTATGTAAAATTTTAATCTTCATTCACGAATTGAAATCCTCGCTCAAACTTAACACCGTTATCTACAAACGACAGACTAATTTCAACTCTACCTTAATTGTTCCTTACATTGCCCGCTGTCAGTATAGTAACTCCCCGATGAGTTTTATCTACCTTTATATTTTGGTAAAGGTAATCCTTACCTGATTTTGTAAATTCTGTAATAAATTTATTCATATTTTCTACTTTCACGGACCAAAGTGACGGACTTGATTTTTTGTGTATTGTAGAATAGGTACCTATAGATAGCCTAGGACTTAATACAGTCTTCACAATCTAGGAATTCGCTTTTGACGGTTTCTCGCTGCCTATATAGGTCATGCTTCTGATTTCTAGATTGCGTTTTTTAAAATCCAGCTAGGTGAGCGTGCACTTAATGTGATTTATTTCGCCACTCCTCACAACTCAGTGATGGGAATCATCTTGGACAAATTGGCACGTCCAAGAACTAAAGTTCTAATATATTTGACATCTACCAATCCCCGCGTGGTCGATTACGGTCCGTATTCTCTCAGAAAAGAGATCTGTGTTCCAGTAGTGGAAAAGTAATAAGGCTTTCATTTTAATCAGCTACTCACTACGAAAGCTTAAGACATATCATAGGGTACAAATGTGATACTCAAATGATCTCATTCACATAATGATTCCCTTATTCTCGTAATCCGATGAGATGGAACGCACGATGGAAGGCTTAACGGAAAAACTTGATACCTTTGCAACATTGTATGATTTCTCATTTGTTTCAACATTTACGATGTACCACAAAACTTAGATAGCTTTAGCGCATTCCAGCAATACAATGTGAAGTGGGTCAGCAATCACTGGTCAGTGGCAATCAACGTGCCGAGCTGTCATTACGAGTGCAGTGCCGTTGAAAACTTTGTATATTATGTAGTGCAGTATATGTGTTTTATGCTTGTGTGTAAAGTATCTGTTGTATGAAGGTTTAACTCGTGTAGGTTGATTGTCGAGGTTTACATATTTGTGTTTGTAACCTTCTCAGGCTTTTGTCAAGTACTATTAATAGTTATACTCACACGTCACTGTGAATTTTAGATGATCTAAGCTCTAGACTATGGAATCAGAATGCCGACGCTGTCATACTCATTATAAAGTGAATTACAGCTATACCTTTAAAAACGTCTTGAAAACAAAGATAATTCAGAATTAAGAAAGGGTATACCAGTTCTGTTTATATATTTACTGTCTAGTCTAGCTGGTTGGCTATAATTGGTAGACCAACCATTTATCCTAAGGCAAAAAAATAGATATACAAGAAAGCTTCATCATACAACCAACAGCCACGTAAGGAGTAAATCCATTTTTGTTATCTGACACAGGTTTTGAAAGATAAAATAACCATTCCGTTAATCTAAAGCACCCTGCATAACCCTCGCATCTTATCGAGACGACACGCTTTGAAAAGAACTCTAGTTATAACTCTTTGAATATATGCCGTCACCCCATGTCGTTAGCGAACTTAAGTGCGCAGACTATTTGCATAGGCTGTTTGTCCTGTTCTAATACAATGTTAACGAGTGAGACAAATGATGCTACGTTATCTGAGAAATGCACGCCTGTACGTGGGCGGGAATTATAGACCTAAATGTAGCTGAAAGGTGAGGTCTTTATATTGAGTTATAAGTCTGGTAGAAATCACGTTGGAATTTATGTAGACTTGTTTGTATATTGCACAATTATTTTTCCTGTTGTGACAAGGAATATGAAGCGTATGTCCCTTCTTAGCTCCTAGCTTATGACTAATAAATAGTATAACCAATTGAAACCCGCTAGTCAATAACAACAACAATCCCTTTCTAAATATTTAGTAGGTACAAGAGAAATGGTTTGAATATTCTGCGGGCATTACGCAACTTCCTTACGATTGTATTCTTAATTAAAATATATCAATTTATCTCTACGACAATATTGGAGTACTCAAGCCCAGTCTCTCGACGCTTATAAACGATACTTAAAAGATAAAGGCAGTGCCTTTTAAAATCATGCTCAGTAAATTAATTTGTCCCATTTGAGTTTATGAGGTCTATCGTACACTCCACAATAGCTGAATTGTCATTGACTAAATAAATATAGGTTTACCTCTGATCGTGACACATTTGGTTGTGAAATATGCCTGTAGAGATGAACCAACTAATTCCGTAGTCATTACTGAGGCATTTGTAAACATTTTCCTCAAAACGCATCCAAATGTCTGCTAAATGTCGCGATTTGATTCTATGATTGAATGCAATAAGTCCACAAATTGGTTGGATGGTTTGCATTGTGGCTGAAATGTACACTATCTCATTACAAATAAAAGTGCGACGGAAATTAAAACACTGCCTTCCATTTCTTACAGGCTCTTAAAAATATATACGACCTCATTATGTTTAGGTTTCAAAACTTTTTCTTTTTCTATTAAAATTCTCCCGTTTCTTTTGTCTTGTTTGTGGGCAAAGACAACAAAAGGTGCGCGTCCTTTTCAGCAAAAACGTTCTTTGATAAAATTAATTTCTAGAGTAGAGATTCTGAACGAAATCTGATGCCTACCTGATGTTTTAATTTAAATAGAACAGTGAGCTGCCTAAAACTTTGTTATGTTGTTACAGCTTTGACTATAAAAGGATTGCGTCTAATTTACTTTCATTACACTTTAGCCCCGAACTGTCACTCTTGATTTTACTAAATATTTTAAATTTCCAACCACTCAAGTACAAATATTTCACAGACACTACATACACGGCAAAGCAATCAATGAATTAAGCATTTTTATTGTGGGCGGGTACAAAAGCTATAACAGTGAACTTTAAAGAGGCTAGTGTTGTCATTGTCATTCATTTTAATTGCTATCATGTCATTGCCTTTACATTTTTATTTTTTATTAGACCTTTTTTTATTGAAAGTTTGTTTCATACCCTCAATAGATATCGTGAATGTTTAAAAGATATCTCCCTGATCTACGAATAGATTTCATAGACAAATTTCCGCTGTTAGTTTACCTTACCTCATCGTAAAGTAACAATTTTCACACATGTGTATGTTTATATCTGCAGCGGTAACATTTAAAATGAATAATACGCTTAACAGTAAGGTCCTTTTCACACTTTCCGGTTTCAATTCTTGTATGGCGATTTACGGTAGCTTCCACACGTTTTGGTGTCCATCCGGTCCGGCCGCCATACATTCGCGCCGGGTACACGTCGCCGGACCGGATTGAAAACGGAACATTTGAAAAGGATCTCATAGTAGATGAGCAATGATTGCCCAGCTCGAGTCCTAGGGGCGGGCACTCCCGCCATCTTTACCAGCCATAAAGCAATTTTATGGGACCCCCCAACGCCCCAGCCGTCTGGAATATTTACAGCCCTCTCTATCCTACCTATACTAACTGTAGCGTCACAAGTAATGTAACTGTTTCGAATTTAGACAAGTTCTGATCAAAAATTAGCAGACCAAGAGAGACAGAGTTAGTTTTTAGACTACTTACTAGTTTGATGAAATTCGAACAAAGGAAATCCCAACAAACTGGACGTTAGGCAAAAAAGCCGGACATGTACGACCAAATTCGGACAGAGAGTACTTAACTATCCGCAACCAAATTCAATTCCACTTGAGCCGACCCTAAATTGCTACTTTGAGTAGTCTAGAAGCCTTGTTGAGTTTGTATTAGTTTCATTGTTTTAGGTTATTTTAGTAGGGATGGGTTAGATTGGGCAGTAAGTTGGGTTTTGTAGGGATTTCCTTCAATTTTATTTAAAGGAAACAGTAAATCTAACACATGTTCTTTGCTCCTTGTAAGTTAACAACGGTTTTGTAAATATCTTACTAAAAAAACTTTGTCTCCCGTAGCTAAAAGTGGATTTGTGATTTGACCTTTTAATCAAAAATCATGATTTTTTAAGCATGTCCTTGTGACTTAGTCACTTGTCTATAGAGCTGATGAATTTATCTTAGTAAATGATCTGTTTTAAGCTGGTTAATGCTCTGAATGAATAGGAAAACGAATGACCTAAATATATATATTTATAAAGTGTGACAATGACTTGTCATCAGAAAGCAAATGGTTTGAAAGGCGCTAAATTTTGGACCGTTATTCCCTATTGTAGTCCCGTCAGCAGCGTTTTCGGAGCCCTCTTTCAATCTTCTGATATTAATAGATTGAATGGAGTGAAATGTTTTAGAGTTATTGAAAAGGGCACTGTTCTGTGTAGCACTTTAATTTAATGAATCGTCTGCTCTGAATGATGATCTCTGAAGGCATCTACAAATAGTTTTGTTTAAGGTACAACTTGGTTGTGATGAATTAGTGGATTGGTGTTATTATACATTTTGTCGGCCTATCATAAAGCTGAAAATAATATTTTTAGAATTGATTTATATTTAGAAACCTTATCTTTCCTTGAAGCTTGTTACAGAAGGTTCCTTATACTATTTACCCATTGTTATTCATCACGGACAAATTTATGTTTAGCCGCGACATATACGTACAGACGGAAGGCTAATGATGTCATTCGATTAGCCTATCAAGCGATAGTACTTTATTAACTAAGATCCATTACTCACGTTTCACTCAGTAGAGGCAATCTTTCCTTGACGCGTTGAGTGTACTTGTAATTAATTATTCTTCGACTGTTTCTTTTATATAGGCCTTTGGAGGGAAAGTATCTTAATTATTTAATGGAACTGTTACAATTAAGGGCTTTTCAGATAATAAATTTATTTTGCCTACAAGTGCCTTATTATACGTTCCTGCAGTTATTTTGTTGGTGAATTCTGTGGCAACCGAACAGATTGAGATAGGTAAGCAACGTTATATATTGTCGGTCCAGAAAGTCACATCTCTCCATGCTTCCGGCAGCATATTAAGCCGTTGGTCCTACGCGTAATCTTTCTCGGGTCGTGTCGGATTTCCGACCCATCGGGCTATGAGAGTGAGAGATTAGAGGGTGCACTTGTGTCTCCGCATACACTTGTGCACTATAACATCTCCTGCGTAGTTCGCTAGTCTCTAATGAGACTGGCCACTGTAACCTACATCGGTTAGGAGACCATTAGTTAGTGCTTCACAGCCTTCCTGATTGCGACAGGAACGCGTGAAAAGGTTCTAATCGTACTTGCATTTAAATGCGAACGTTGAGAAAAACTAAGAACTCGTGCAAAGAATGTACTTGATCTAACCTCAATGCAATTAAGGAATATTCACTATTCCACCTAGCTCGTTTTGCGCACGACTTTAAAATGCCGGCGAATTGCAGCTCGCCTACGCACTTCCGAGTTGACGTAAAAACATTTTCATTGAAATAGCCCATTCTGGATGAGATCTAAAAATAACTAGCAGTCATCATTAATATTGTCGACAGTGGTTATGAAATTCATAACCACTGTCACCATCCTCCAGATCCAGCATCCATATGTGGTGTAACAAATTGTTGAAATTGCCAATCACTAAGTCTTTAGTCTCACTCTTATAAATACGAGTAGTAAAAAAATTAATCTGTGTAACCAGATTACAACAGTAATAATAATATATGTAATATCTCAGCAGTAATTAAGCAATTAGTTATCCTTTCTACAATGAAGATAAAAATTTATAATAAAGAAAGCATAACAGCATAGCAAGTAATAGTCCTGAGAACTTAAAACAATACCATTCACTTAAGTTATAACTCAATTACGTAGAAAATGTCTCTACCAACGACCAGTCAAAGAACATCGACACCTCTGGTTAATCAAAACGTACATAATGAACAATTTAGAGAGAGCGGCCGTGAGAATGGAGCCGGCCGGACGCATAAATATGAATTTAGCAAGTTGACCATAGCATCCTGTGCTTCCAGACCCCCCAACGAACAATTTTCACGCAATATCTGCACCCAATATTGTACTTTTATCGTCTCTTGACTAGATTATGAGCTGACGGAATTATGGAAAAAAACAGTAGCTTGAAATTGGTCTTTTAGTTTCTCCTTTGCATGTAGATTGTTGCATTATATTGTATACATTATAGAAAAATCGGATTTAGATTGGATCACAGATGTAGATTGTATCCTGAGTAAACGTATTGGTGAAAGTATATTTAGTTGTATTTAGAATGAAATAAGTCATCAATCAAATATATTATTCTTATATACCACTAATTCATAACCGATGTCAAAAAGGTTGTAAGTAAACTGTTACAACCAATTATGATTGATTAATTGATTGATTGCCCGTCAAATACTACACGTCGTTCAACGCAGCTGAATGGTTTTCTGTAGGTACATTGTTTACAAGTAACATAATAATTTTTGGAAGTCTTATTTATTGTGTTTGGAGTCAGGAGCTGTGATTTTGTATCTTTCCTTATTATTATCACATCATCATCAAAGCACATCTTTAGAAATTCCTTTTTCTCATTAGCATTATCAACAGCTTGAATTATAATGGATAATATCTCAAGGACGCAATAACATGCATTCTATTCGATCACACAATAGCACCCCAGCTGACTGGCAATGGAGCGCGAACAATAGACCAGATAAACGTCTGAGATGTTCGATATGTTTGCTCTTTGTTGATAATTTTGTACCGACTTTGTTTAGTTTGCTCCTCATAGAAATCACTCGTATTTTAGTCCTATGAAAGTTGAAGCTCCCAGTATTTGTATTGGCGGCGCTATGTTTACGTGTTTAATATTCATGCCTACCCTCAAATTTGAGTTTGTTTACCTTATAGTTTGCTTTACAAACATTTAATTACAAATAGCGCTAACACTCGTGTTCTGCCGTAAAATGGAGTAAATCAATTCCAAGGGGTAGTTGGAACGCCCCGTAATCGCATTCGGGATCGTTCGGTGCGACTCGATGAAATTTATTAGTTGCCGGTGTACCGGCGACGGCAATTTCATGGAGTGGTATATGTGTTGACTGCGATTTATACTATTATGAAGCAGGTGGGGTAGTTGCATTTACCTCCTTCATTGGACACATTTTGGAGAACATTACCTAGTTGGGTTTTTTTATTTTTCGTTTTCTATATCTACTATGCAGATTCTATTCTATTCAGATAAAGCCCACTAAGGACAATCTTGGCCATTCATACCTGATGAGGCTTAAAAGGTTCCTTTGTGTCTTAGGCTCTATTCATACCGAAGTGGCAGCGGCGCAGCGAGCTCTATCTGTGTCAAATATTTTTAACTCAATATAAATACTTAAAAAAACATGTGACTTCTAGCCGCTCCCCATTCTTCTTTCGCGGCTCTAGTAGCTGCGCGCGGCGACGTCAGTAGTTCTCCTGGCCGCTGCCATTCTGGTATGAATTAAGCGTAAAAGTCTGATTCTTAAATAGATTTACGGAAAAACATGAATGGAATTTAATAAAGCAATCAAGTTTCATAGGCGACCTATTTTATACTTGATCACTTGGAATATTTCATTACATCAAAACTGGTATATTTCACAATTCATAATTTAATACCAAGTTCATTCAAACCTAATTTTAATATCAAGTTGCTAATTGGCATAGAAAACAAGTCTCAGCTTATAATATAAACCGCTTAAAATACTGAAGCAACGCATGATGGAATCTGGTAACAATATTCTGTATTAAAGCTTTATTAATAGCGATCTTAAAAGATATTTCTCAGAAGTCCTTACCACAAAGCCAAAGTCTCAAAGTAAGTGAAGGTATTTAATATACCTACACGAGAGATGAAACCTTGATTGATAATAGTCTCCTGACTGATTTCGGTTACGGCGGCCATTCTCATTCGGACTAGCCAATTGCGCAGAAGATACTATAGTGCACAAGTATATGTGCAGACACAATTGCACTCTCTATTCCCTTACTTTCGTAGTCCGATGGGACGGTAATCCGACAAGATGAGTTCTTCGAGGCACGAAGGGGTTTGACGATGTTCGAAAACGTTCATCCATCTATGGACTGATAGCGGTAATGTTGCTGTTGCTGATATCTCGATCTGCTCAGTCACCACAAAGATGACAAATTTCTTTTGAATATTATTTGTAACAATAGCATGTAATCTATTTATTTCTATTGTCGTCCATTACTACATCCCAAAAGAAAATTTGATTGGACAAGCCAAGTGCACAATACGGAACGCTCAGACACAAAAAGATAACATAGAATTGAGTACCCACAAACCATATTCTTTTTAAATCACATTATGAAGGTTCCAGTGATGCTATTGATCCAACACGCCCAAGAGCCTGTTCTGCCCTTCATTCATAATCATGCATTCATTCAGAAAATATCCATATAACTCAAGGGAGTAACCAACCGCGAATGTAAAAATACAATTGTGGATACATCCAGACCCTTATCGCCGTTTAGATATTGACATACCGTCCACAGATTCCGCTGTGGTATTCCTATTCTTATATCGTAGGGTATGGTTGAATCTTCCCATTCATATGAAATGTTTACCGTTCCATATGGAGTTTGTTTTATTGCTTACGTAGACAGTTTCTGTTCAATCTTTGTTATTTTTGGACTGGATTCGTATTTGTTTTTCGTAAATGTCTTGTTTGTGTGCAGATTTATCCAAATTTAAATCTAGATTTGAGTTGCTTTTCCTTCTAATTACATTACCTTTAAATTCTTCAACAATTTTATCTGTAATCTTGTGTGTTCAACTTTCGTGACAGTTTAGTTAATCCAATCAGATTTCTATAATCTGCTCGCAGTCTATGTGCTTTGTTACATTGAAATTGACTGAAACACAACTTTGGAGTGAATGTAATCTCAAAACGACGTCTGTCATGTCAACTAATTTATTTTGATATCTGAAGTTTAATCACTTAGATCTCTACGCTGCTATTAAGTATATTGTTTTAATAAATACTAATATTATTAAAAGACAGTGTATTCTGTTGTCATATATAGTCTGTGTGTGTGGAGAATATTCTTTGAAACCACTGCAACTATTTGAAAAAATCTTTATATCTACATTATTATCTAATGGTTCAATGTGCTCTAATTTGTGGCAAGCTGGTAGCACATGGTATTAATTAGTTGTGTGCTATTATTGAAATAAATAGATCGACGATAATAGGCTACGGTTCTAATCACAAGTTATTTTTTACTGTAAAATTAATTATATTTTTCCTCTAGCTTCAATCATGTAGGTTTCGCGGTCCAAAGCAGATTACTGATACTTATTATTGTAATTAGTACCTATTTATATCGTATATTATTAAACCCAAGCATGCAATGTTTCTAAAAATATCTTGGTGAGAATTTAACGTACTTTGGTCTACCTCATTTTGACAATTAGCACTCTTTGGTACATCATTTTTGTGTATTTGACAACCATTTCATAAAAGTTATTATAAATATAGTACTTTGTGTTTCATAAGCATGACTAGTTACCGTCTCATATACCTAATGATTCTTAACCACGACTTACGCAAACGTTGTTGCGACGTTGTAAATGCATATGATTGCTTCATTCATGGTAGCATTAGCTACCATTACATAGTTCACCATCGTTCTCAGAGTATCTGGAGCAAACGCTTTCAACATTACATTACGAACTGTAAAAATAATAAAATTGTATACCAACTAAAATCTATTAAACAGTGGCTGCTTCTCCTGTTTGTACTCAGAGTATATTTTGAGGGCTTTAAGCTATAAAATCTAATTATAACTATCTATTTATTTCTCTTCACACGTGGGCGTTCGTAAATATCAGTTTTTGCACCAGAATATCTACAAGGTCATTCGATAATTTCGCCTGAGATATATTAACTATTTATATTCTTCCATCTCACCTTCGTATGTTTGCAATGACTAATTGCGTGTTTGTTACGGTTATTCATAATTTAATGACTCGCTGACCATCCACTATTGACTGAGGCCTTCTTTTTGTTTTGATATAACTTTTGATATTTATTTGCCTTATTTTTTGTTAGTAGGAACGGTGAGAGCTCATTTCTTTAGATTATTTTCCTTTAAAAAAGGATCTCATTATAAAAATGTCAGTCTTTTCTCATATCAACATTAGAAATCCCCGTACCCAATATTACAGAGGAAGTGAACGAAGTGACAAGCGAGGCACGTCATCAAGGAGACGGTAGTAGATTGGCCTCGCCCGCAAAGGACGCAAGTCAACCGTACACACAGAAAAAACCTCGAATGCGAATTTATTGACAAGGATTGGGCATGTTTCTGCGATAAACGTTGACAGTATTGACATTATTTTTCTTTATGCAAGTGAAGTGGAAATATTCAGTAAAAGTACCCGTTTTATTATGTATTCAAAGTCGTAGAAAAAGAAATGACAGGTATTTTCACATCAACCAAACTCCAGTCGCCAAACTGTGTAATCGAGTTTACGTTCCCAGAAAAGCCCCTAACGATTCTAAGAAATTGATTACAAGAAAAGACATGGAAGTAGGAAATTGAGGGAAATGTACGGAAACGAGTTCGTACTTCGTAACAGTTCCGGTCTCTTGCGAAGTAACCAAAAATTTCGTCAACTGCAATAGAGTTAATGGGGTTGTGAATGGCCAGCGAACGAAAGTGATTAGGGTCTCGGTTTGTGATTCGGTCCACTTATTTGAAAGACGAGACTTAATCCGGTTTCGTTACGACCAAATGCACGAAACTATCGGGAAACAAACATAACATTGAGAGTTACCTACTTGTGCCGTGGAATTACTGCGCTACATGTTTAATCGCATATACTCTTAAAAACTACAACAAGCAACAATGTGGACCCAGCAAGAAATAGCAATTAATTGTTCACGCGATTGAAGCCTGTATGTCATTAATTAAAACCGAGGATTTAACAATAATACATTACATAAGGAATCATTTGAAATAATTGAGTTTTGTTGTAACCACACCGTTGCTAATTTTAATGCACACATCTATTAATCAAAGCAAATAACGTTATTTCAAAGACAAAACCCCGAACCTAATGCTTCGGTCGTATACGACCGCAAAACGGTCTGCAATAAAATAAACTTGAAAAACTAAATGGAGTAATTGGTTTTACAGCTCGTCCGTTTCACCGTTTGTGAGTGATAATAATATGGAAAAAAACTTTGCTTTTAACGATATCGTTTCGCGTTTTAAACGCGTGAGTAATTGTGTTTTACAATTCACTATAGTTTTTGTGATGACCATAACAGTATCATGTAGAAGTTTTGTTTAATTGTTAAAAATAATGAAGATAGTAAGTATCCAATTCAGTGTCTACGCTAAAAATGCCTACTTGATGTCATACGATACAAATAATTCGACTTAATGTATACGAATGTATTCAAAGTCAAAATATTTAACCCTTATTTTTTGTATGGCAAAGGGATTTTCATTCATACGACACAAATACGTATCTGGTAAAATATTTCTTGTATAGGTATCTGTGTAAAATATTTTGACTTCAAATTGGTATTCCTTGTTCGGATTCCATTTAGATACTATCACCGACATTTAAAAAAATGACAAAAATTTTACAAATCCAGATGAATTTATTAATGTACATATTTTTTCGTTATAAGATGATGATGTTATTACCAGTATAGAAAAAATCTTTTGAATTCTATCGGAAGCAAAACGTTTGAGTCTTGTGTTTATCGCTAGTATTGTTTAAACATAATGTTACATGTGTATTGTCTTTAGATTACAAACAGAAATTATTGTAACTGATTTATTGAGGCGTATTTTATTAAAGCTGAAGCGTACACATCTATGAATGAAGAATTCGATAAATCCATAATACGTTTTGGAATGTTGTCATTTGTGAGCAGGCCTGTCTTTGAATAAGAAAATGAGATTTGAAGCGTAAATAAAGATGTGAACGGCAAATCGTTTCTGAAAAGATTTTTCTTTGAACCTCTATTTGTGTAAGTACTTATCAATTTGAGTAATAATTATTTCAGATAAGAATGCGAATATGCAACAGTTAACCTTCAATCCCATTGAAAGATTCCCAATTATTCCTTTTCGGAAAATAATTAAGCCGCTACCAAAGTCAAATGAAACTAATTTGTCATTGTTTAAGACGTGGTCTGACGCAGATTTGAATTTCAAATTCCAATCCTCCCTCTTTGACTCAATAATTGAGGAAAGCGAGCTTTGATCTTGAGTGGAATTAATCCTTTAGTACCATTGTAGTGTTGTTGAATTCCGTTTGGATCGTGACAATTAACGATTACTGCTGGCTTGTAATTGTTTATTTCTTGGTTGTGAATCTTGACAAGTGATTGTTTAACGGAATCTAGTCTTCTGTATTTTGTACGTTTTTCTGTGTAACATCAGTAGAAGGTGTTTATCATTATGTCAATTCAATTTTATTTAGCGGAGGGTGGAAAAGAGATCTCCTTCCCAGAACTTCAGTGAAGATAATACAAAAAAGATGAAGCATCACATTTCCCGAATAAATAACACGAAAACTTTGCTTAAAATTTGCATTGGTGATTCTTTTGTTACGCGAAAATTCGAATATTGTGGAGAACGAAACAAATTGAATTGTACAAAAACATTCTTTTAACATTTAAAACCAGTACCAGTAACCAACTACTGAGGGTATCTGGTGACAATACGGTGTGATCGAACGTGCAGCGTGCTAGCCCAGCGTTAACGCTCTGTTTGGCATTCATGTCGGGCCGTACATGGATATTGAAACTATACGATTTGTGGTCTGACTAAAAATGATTGAGATAGACGATTTAGAAGTACTTAATCATAGTATCAGAAATATCCTAGTATGAAAAGACACTAGTTTAAATCAGGAAAAAAGTTGGAAATAATAAGGTTATAAAAGCAGAAATTGTGGCACAAGTTTAGAATTGAACGAGGAAAGAGTGACTTGAAGGTAACCACAAATACATAAATGACAAAGATGATGATGACACAAGCTTATATAAAGATGAGTAACATCAATTTGTACTTCAACGACGTACTTTTTGAGAAGGCACAATTAAAAATGTTGCTGAAGTGCTTTTCTATCATTACTTAGCAAATGCTCTCAAATTACCCAGAGACTAATCTCCAGAAAAATTAACGATTAATAAAGAAACTTATAAAAATGAGCAAAATTTTCAGACAGTTTTCGCAACAGAAGATCTTTTTCTTTAACATTTTCAGATGAAAAGATTTCATTTATAAGTTTTTACGGTCCATAATCGCTCTTCTTTCAAATATTCCTTTTTGTAGATACGTATTGTCTCATCATTTTTAATTTCATGTCACTGACACAATTTATTCGCATATTAGTATAATTTTTAAAGGTACCGTAATTGTACGTGGCTAAGGAACGTTGCTACTGTTAGGTTATATATAATTATATAGATCATTAACCGTGTTCAGTGTCCTTTTAGATTAACTGTATCTTCTCTTAGAGACTGTTCTGAACAAAATTTAGTCAGTTCAATTATAAAATGTGCACCTTTGTAATATACGGCAACATTTTCCAAAGTGGAAACATCAGCGTTGAATTTTAGTAAGTACACTTGAAATGCTAATCGTACGACCTGAAAATCCTGTGGCAGCATATTTCGGAAGGGTATAATGTGATTAGTATTACTACCGTGGCGTTTAGATAAGGTTTCTGCTGACATTAATGATTGTATAATAGTAATACTCTGTATCAATTCAATTGCAAACGACATAAACGTTAACCCCGATGACACATTTCATGCAACTGAATTTAACTGGAAGCCTAAACATGCCAACACTATAACAGTTCTACTCAATGTCATCGAGCTGTCATTTTGTGAATATGTCGCGCGCGTTTTATCGGCATTGTCGCACTGTTCCGACGTTTCGAATGAATGCAGTGGCAGTGTCCATAGTCGCTCACGTCCTCGGATCCATTTCATTTGAACGTAAACATTTATTTGTTTTGTATACCTAAGCTTACTGTAGGTACTTAAAATTTGCCGCTGCATACGGTTGTATTGCTATGTTCTACTCCTATATAATTTTGAATTGAGTTTGTATCACTAAAGGGGAGGCGCTTGCATGCTTGACTCTTGTTGTAGAAGATTTACGTGATCTTATTCACTCAAAAACACATAAAATTACTTTGCCGTGCTTTTCTGTAAGGTGGCCATAACATCGGACTGCTCTCTGACTGATTTAATTCCTTATCAATGTTTCAAGCGTGGCTTAGTCGCATAATGTCTCTTTCGCAGAATGTCTCTTGGTCGCCAAATGTCTTTTTCGGAGAATATCTCTTTTGCAGAATGTCTCATTTGCAACTTAAAATATAATACAACACTTTAAAGAAAAAACATTAAATTTACAATTAAAATCGAAAAATAAAACATCAATTTTTATAGAGACATTTTGCGACAAAGCGATATTATGCGACTAAACCTCAAGCGTATGTCATAGCTTTGTGACATGTTTGTCGAGTAGGTACTATATTGATTGCAATGCTCTTGTGTTCGCGAGTGGTAGAACAAGGCATTGTTTTGTGACGTCAACAAGTGATAACTGGGTATATGACACTAAGAATGTGTTGTAAATTAGAAGTATAATACTATATTGTGTTATTATGTTAGTAGGACATAATAGTCGTTGTTTTAGTTACTAAGAAAAATAACATTACACTTGTTTTTTTTTGTTAGAGACTCGACAGTTCTTATAGGCTGACATGTAGGATAACTTGCAAAAAAATTGTCTTAAGAACTCAGGGTGACTATAATAAAATCTGACATTGAAAAACCCACCGTGTCGCGTCATCATACGGATTTTTGAAACATCAATTCATTACAAATTACTTTGCCAGGCTCTTAATTAAAATCCACCCTCCCGGTCTACATACTTCTATTCCATCACGTTCCCCTACACTGTTACATATTGCAAGTCTCCTAAATTATTCCACCGCTAACCACTTAACCGTACAGCCGAAGCACTCCCTGTTCTTGGCATCGCCTCGAGTGACGTCACAATCTTACGCGACAGCCCCTCTGACGTATTTTCATTATTAAGCCAAACGCCAAGAGTGCTAGCGCTCCAAGTGTGTCGTGTCCCGCTGTGACATGAGCCTTTGAGGTGATTTCATAATACACGGGATGATTACGATCCGACTATAATGGTGGGCGGGCAATCTCATTAATTTCTGCCTATGCATCGCTTTTAGTGTTTGTGCGAACTTGCTAGCTTGTAATTTCATCTTAATATCAAACTGCTACCTCGGGTACAGCTAAATTCTATCTCCCGTTTCATTTATGTTTTGTACTTGTACATAATACGCTTTGTGAGAATTTACAAAGGCTATTTCTCTTTCCAGACTTACGTAAAATAACCTAAAAAGTCATTCGTTAAACTAAGAGACCTCAAAACAGATATATTCTTCACAACAGTTCTCCACAACGGAAAGCCAAAGTCACATGACACTTGACATTATTCAATTGGTCTGGCAAATTGTCCAAAATCGCCACTGACGAATCGTTATTGTAGTGAATAAACGCCTCGAAGGCATTATCTTAATTCCCGGATGTTTTTATATTCGCCATTTTTATTCTTGTCGCGTCCCATTGATTTTTATTCTTCGCTAAATTTTGCGCGTGATCGCTTTTGTGTAAAGTTATAAATTTATGTCCAGTATCTACTTCCATAGAGTTTATTTTCATATCAAATGTTATCCAGATTGATTCAAAGAAAATGTTCGTAATATTAGAACGAAAATGTGGATTTAGAAATATACCAGTACACGCATGTTTTCTCCAGAATATAAAATATTAATGTTCTCGAGCGGCAATGTGTTGGTGTTGTTAAGTAAGACAGTGTTTTGCCATTTTTACCGTTTGTATTCTCTTTTTTTTTGCGTTTTTACTTATTTGCGTCCTAGGATGAGTCTGCATTTTTGGAATCCATGCTTTTGATTACATCACGTCCTATTTTTGAAAGTATCGTGTGCAAAGGGTACCTAATCAACGAATACGTGTGAAATATGTATCAAACCATTTATTGTTCACATCCAACATGTATTTCAAAACAAAGTCTTTGGCGTCATAGCAACTCTAAACAGTTATTCCAATCACGATTTCATAATATAACAAAGTACTATTTAGTACAATACTCTCAATATTATGTGACGACAAGCGTGTCTACATAATAAATATAGTACAGCCGTAACGCAATATTCGATAACAATGAATGAACGTAGTACATATATCGTTCGAGGCGCGCCCACTGGCTCGATGCCAACTCTTCGTGGCTATGCCTTCCTGGTACTTCGTATCAATACTTGCGTATTCAACTACTGTTTGCACTGGTTTCGCTTACGTTATGCTTGTAAGAACAAAGGCCAAATACAAGCCATTAGAAGTCAGGAATCTGAAGTCTGAGACTTAACAAGACTCTTCGAATGCAGATCATGATCAGATGATAGAGACCTTGAATAGAGTGTCTCAATTCCTTTGAGGACATTGCTGCTATTTTTACCTTAATTTGAATAATTTATTAAAGGAGTAGTAGAAGCCTTGTGATTTCTGGTCATGTTAGGTAGAAGCTAAATTATTTCTTTAACAAACTTAATAGTTTTATTATATTGACAAATTAAAGATTTATATTTAGTTATGACCTTTTCATTACCTCAGCCATTGTTAGACGTCTTTTATCTATGTTGTGTATTAACATATCTATTGTTTCGTTTTAATTGCGTGATTTATTTGTCGGTAGCTCCTTATACAGATAGTTTATTTGGACGCAAAAAAACAGACACTTTGTATTGGCACCGAAAACTGAAACTTACTTTGTCTAAATTGAAGTTTGTGTTTTGGATTTTTGTACGAGCCTAAGTGCTCCTTTTGTCTATGATCTCACAAAGACTATTCCCTAATGACAGTTGTTTTCCAAAAAGAATGACATTTCCAACAAGCGTCAAACAGATTATTTAAATATAAGATTTGGAACTAAAGTTTAATTTTGCCGTTTGCACAAACCTTACCACAAAAGGTTTACGTTTTCATTAAATGCAAAAGGCGAGAGTTCAATGACGACGTGCATTGTCCGGCAATAATCTTGCGAATTAGCCACTTCAATGCCGTTCTTGATAGCAACAAGGCCAATGTAACACAAACTATACTTTAGATACCTCCCATTAGGTTCAAATTCTATTAAACCTAAATCATTGATAGATAATTGATCTTCATCTTCAATGAAATAGACACTTTGTAGTACTTCAAATATGGTTTAAAGTTACAATAAATTAAACTGTTGTTCCTCAATTTGATTGTTTACGGAAAAATCATCTTGTAGGCTTTGCATAAGGTTCAAAGTTAAATTGATAGGAAGCTGATTTTTAGTATGTAATGTAATTAAGTTGGCTAGAAGCCAGCTTCTGATTATATATTGCCTTACTATTAGACACGTGGTCTGGCGTTTATTACGTGGTTTGCAATTGTTTATTGAACCGTGTAATTGTTCGTGAGTAGTACATCGATTGATATTTGTATATTGACTACGTGTATATTATATATAGAAGGTTAATATTTGCTATTATATTAGAAGGTTAAAATTTGTTTTTTGTGTAAAAAAATATTCTTGTTTGAGCTAGCGTCCATAGGCATATATGGTGGTAACTTACAATCTCACGATGCCTAAGCTTTTATGCCACTTTTTCATTCACTCTTGCTTTTTCTGTTCTGTTATGTATGTATTGACTGCCAAAAGTGTGGTCTATCACTCTACAGTTAAAGTTCATTTGCACGAAATAAAACAAGAAAGTTGATTTTCCCATAAAATATTATACTGATAGCTGTCAATCTCAACCTTAACACGATTTCTTTATTTTAGAAAAAAAAATCATTTTCTAGACATAATAACTATAATAGCTGATTCAAATTTAATATCAATATCATTTGGTCTTCGATTGACATAATGTAAACTCGAAATTATCATTTCTCAATAATACCTTAGGTGTGGGTAGTCTAAGCCTTTTAAGTACGGCTTACCGCATTGATACTTGCATGTACAGAATGCATGATGATGAATCCTAATATCTAAATGATTGACAGAAGATTATCTCACATAGGTAATGTTTATCTCATTCTAACACATTACTCAGTCATATCTGATTCATTCACACAATGACATTAACCAGTCATGATGCATCCGTTATTCATAATACCTACTCAGTAGCCATGTAACTGTTGTTTTTCATCTAACAAAGGCTTTTCATGACCATTCTTTGAATCAACTACCCGTTTTTGTGCTCAATGTTGTCAATTTTAATGTAATTGCTCGTATAAAGTGCTGGTTTTTGTTGAAATACAGTTTACGTAAATCTCTGGTGACTAGTTTAAATCTAGATTTTTTGTTCCACTTGCTGCTAAGCAGTTACCTTGGCTATCTAAATATGGATGTCTAACCTCTTGAGAACCACACATTTATACTAATATTATAAAGTTTAAGAAGTTGCGCAGGTCAGCTAGTAAATTATATTTCTAATATTTATGACACACTATCCTATTTAAAGTATCAGTAGAATATTACCATAGCTTTATAGCAAAAAACCCTCTGGATTCACAAGATCATCACACAGATCGCCTAAAAATATGGCAGATATTAAACCTAGACCAGATAACGTGAATTCTTATTGACTAAATGGTGCCACTTATTAGATTGCCAGCTACAACAACAAGGACCTGACACTTATCTAATTATGGCTCGATTGCAGATGGACAAATTGAAAAAAAAAAAGAATATTACAACGATTACCAGCCTAATTACGCTTGTTTAGTCCTCGCGGTGAATCACTTGTGGAAGCTCGTGACTCAAACTCACAGTAGAAGGTAACATAGTGCTTTACCTTTGCTGGGACTAAGATACAGAGCTCCTCTCGCAATCTGCCACTGGTTCTACTAGGTTCAGCGTATGATGGTAGGATCTAAGTCATGGCCTGTTTCCTCACGATGCGATGTTTTCCCGAGTGTTAAAATATGATTTTTAATTTAATATAATAATTATTTTTGTAACAAAAATCCACTTGTGCATGTAAAATTTAGCTATGTTACTTGTTCTTATAAAACGGTAATTGAAGACCTTGGTAGTAGCATTATATGAACTATCGACGGATTCCATTCACATTCGGTCAATGCAAATCCGCAGGTCGTTTCTCCTTGAATTTGCATTTTCCTTGGTAAGCTTATTGATCCACTGTAGTTAGTTTATGACAGAGGAGTTATTGGACAGGAATAGTGATCAGAATCACGTGTATATTCTTTTACATTTTTATCATATTACGTTAGGACGGCTACAGCTAAATGGAGTGAAATAGGACTTCGACTGAATCTTGATAAACTTTCGCGATTTGTACACATTATTAAAATATATATATTACGGGTCTTAATCGCGTGAATAATTTAAGGTAAAATACCTTGTTTATTGCCCGACGTTTCGACCGTATTGCAACGGCCGTGGTCACGGGAAGACTACAAATCTCTATCGTCATAATAGTCTATCAGTCTTCCCGTGACCACGGCCGTTGCAATACGGTCGAAACGTCGGGCAATAAACAAGGTATTTTACCTTAAATTATTCACGCGATTAAGACCCGTAATATATATATTTCGACTGAATCTTTCCAAAATAGTTACATATCTATGACAGTGACTCCGCCTCGTTGGTATCGATTCTATCGGTGGTAATAGGTATGACTGGACTTTAATCGGATTGTGCGGTTGAAATATTTTTTTTGACGATTTTTTTTGATAACGTCTTATAAATCGATGATCGGCTGCAATCACGAAAAAGTGTGACGTTACGTCTCACGTCCGTTCCGCCTGCTGATAAGCTTAAGTATTGCGCCTGGGTCCACTAAAGCTGTGACAGTCATGGTTGTTTATTACAATGTCATCAATGTTTTCGAGATTGCAGCGACACACAGGTTCAGGGAGTTCACAAGCATGGTCATGTTTTCTTATGACGTTATTACGTAAAATTTTATTAACATCCGTAAAGCGACTTTACAGACAACTATTTTTTTTTTCATGGATAGTTACTATTGAACTAGTTTCATAACTTTCCCTTTAAAGCTTAAATGGCTGTTTTTATTGGTGTATAACCTAGAAAATTTAGAATAACTACAATAAACTCACAATAGTCTGAACTGTATGGTAACAGAAACGTCACGGTGAACGGCAGTCTTGATAAAACTTTTTGTTTCCACTAGACCTGAAAGAGATAGACCTTGAAAGTAGATGCTTTTCCGCAACATTGAGCCTTGTCATCGGGGTTCCCGCCCGAAACAAATGTGGATTAAATAAACCGTGGAGACAGGATTTCCGCAGTAATTAAGAGGTTGGATTAAAAAATGGGTCAAAATAGCTATCGGTTCTTTATTTTGAAGGACGTTGAGCAAATTGAATTTCCTGCTTACTTAGATAAGTAGCCATAGCTTGTAGCTGTCATGATTCAGGATAAAGTGTATCAACCATACCTTAATATTCAATAATCCTATTTCTGTATCTTCTAATATCATCACGACATCACGATTTTATCATCTAGATAATCGTATCATGGGTATTTCCTCTTATTATGAGCAATCTCTATTATTTTCTGTATCTCTATCGATATTTTTAAGTGATCAATCACGGTTGCTGCTATACCAAAGCTGTCTTTTCATATATAAAGTGATCGATTGTAAAATTATACCCACTGTGACAAAAGTATCATATTTTGTATTAAATTCAGCACAAACTTCTACAAATTTGCCACGAGCCGTTTGCTCTCCAACTAACTAATCCCATAAATTAGTCCAGCCACCATATTTTTCGTTCATTTAATCTGTAAGCTCCTAAAAACTCAAGTTTAAACTCCAATCTGGTGCACGACTCCACTTGTAATTTATGCTCACTTAAATGGCCGTTTGGCAAGTTTCCTGCGTTGCACATGACTGTGTAGCGCAGATACGGTTCTTGGTTGCCTAGTCAGTAATGTAGGCTATGTTTGATACAAGTAGGTATATACTTTTTTCGTTTCCACTCAGTTGGTACTCAAGTATACGGCTTGCGGATGGTAGCCATTAGGCGTCAGTCTATCATCATCGACAGAAGGTATTTTACTCTGCAACGTAGGGGAGTTCCCCTATGAGCTATGTCGATCTGTTCACTCCATTTACTAAACCGCTTTGGTCTAAATTTTATCAATTGGAAAACAAAACCTAGAAAACAAAATACCTATCTTCAACAATAAGTCGATAATAACTTGGTTCATATTTTGAAACTGGTTCCAAGTATAAACACAATACTTGTTTACAACATTTTACTACTTGTTGTAGTTACGTGTATTCTGAGTATTGTACAAAGCGGTTTTCATTCAAATTCCGCAGTTATCTAGAGGATATCTCTAGGTACACCGTCAAGTACTGACGGCCTTAATTAGGAATGCCGCCTACGTGGCTTGCGGCCTCTCGCTTCAATGTTTACAAAAGATTGTTGATCATGCTGATACATTTATGTTTAAATATTCAATACAACTAACATTATTGTTCTTACTAATGATTATGGACATGGATTCGCACCATGCTATAGAGACAAAAAAGAAACTCCGAAAATCTTTAGAATGAGGTGCTTTATTAGGTTTGTAGTTTTTATTTTTTGCGGTAGGTATGATACAAGATTAGTTGCGGTAGGTTGCAAATGTTTAAACAAAGTCATATTCACATAAGGTCATTAACTTAAAAGTTACAAACAATCATGCAAACTCACTCTGAATGCAAATATCTTTCCGACGTTGGGTAAAGTCTTAAATTTTCTTAAACTTGATTCTTGATATCGATAAAAACATCATCTTCAAGAGTTGGGAAATTCCCAGTGTCCCAATAATAAAGATTTAGGCCGCCTACGATTGACTCCTGATGGAAAATCACGGACATTTTGAGAGAAGCAATTATATCATACGATATTACAACGAAAATTGTACCATAATCCAACTGAAAAGGCAAAAAACAGTCTCAAATTATTTCAGCCTACGACAAATTAAATTACAGGCTGGAGGGCCAACTTTCTTAAACAATTTTAGCTCTGTATAGTCAGAAACAGGTACTGAATAATAATTCCTCCCTCGGTTCACTAAAACCAGGACTACATTTGACACGTTTGACCCAAATATACTCAGAAATTATTTGGGCTCTTGAGACTATCGTCGTATTTCCACATATTTCCATACATACATATATTTAAATCAAAGCCTGTGGACTACCACAGGCTCCAAAAAAAACATGTTACATAAGAGCTTAATTTCTGACTGGAATAGCAGACATTTGCGCGACGGATTTCGAGTGCTTGTAACGCAAATATTTTAAATCCTTTTGACAGATCTATGTTAATAGAAGTATGATTGTGACCTTCTTGTTTAAAATATTATAATGATGGCCTGAAAACGTGCTGTATATAAAAATAAAATGCCATATTCATTTATTGGTTCTGTTGCGTGCTTGGCGCTCTGCAATCGTAATCAAATGCAAATATCTAAAACGTGTACAATGCAGGTGCGCACGCGTTCCTAATGAATGACAAGCGTAGTGTATCATCCGTCTCTTTTTTACTAAAGATGTCGAACAAGTACAAAGTATATTCAGTTTATTTCTCGTAGGCAAATTTGTTGCCCTCCCTTTGAGGTAAACAGTACGCAATGTACATGTTTGTTGTCACTTTACTGACTCTGCATATTTTTGTAAAACATGTTTTACTCTCGATACATACGGTTGCAAAACATAATTAAACAAAACCTGCGATTTGTTCATCTGGGTGGCAGATATTGCGATAAAAAATAGTCTTCGAATCCAGTAGTAAAAAAACAATCATAGAGGCTGGAGTTGGAATGGGAAATTGACAAGGATTTGGCATTGAATTTGTGGTGTTATTCGTATAAAAACCTTGTAGAACACAGGTATCGTATACATCAGATAAATCCTTTGGGAAGCAATACTGTAATCGGTGTGCAGGCAAATTGGAGATCGCAATTGGGAGCTCGGTACTACGCTCACGGGAATCGACAGAAGGCTTTGCATTGGTTACCGTACTTTTCAAATTGCACATATTTTTGTATTATTATAGTCTCGAGGCAATATGGCGTTTCTTTTTATGGAAAGACATTTTCTAAGTAAATAAAGACCTTGTCTTATTACACAAAAACATTGTGTAAAGCATTCGTTGTGTATAATTTGCTCCTTTTCACGGTGCTTTAGGGCGTTTTCCTTTGCCATATTATAGTCGATCAAGTTTTAGCCACCTGCCATGACTTTTCTTCCGTCCAAATATTATCTAACTAACGCTTCTTGGCCTCAACACAAAAAAATGTTGCCGCCAAAACCACTTATCCGCGAATAAGTGTGTAGAATACCAACGCTGATTTCTTAGAAAGGATACCTATATTGGACTCTTTGTTTCATACACACCCAAAAGGTCGCCATTGAAAGGTAACTACTAACTAGGCAACTACTTGCAAACTTTTAGGATGTATTGTCAACATAAAACTACATAAACTTCACTTTCCACCATCTATTGTCATCAACGTCATGGCCAATGCTTCCATCACTGTTTTCCCGTCTCTCATTACTCTTTTCACAAATTCCCCTCTATTTATTTTCAGTCCCGTCTACAGCTGAACTTTGTCTGTGGTATCTTTTTTAATCTCCCACCATTCATGTTGAATTACCTGGGAGGGGGCGTAAAAAATACCCACAGAGGGGGAAGGAAGGGATGTTTCTGAAATGCAAGCGTTTGTTTGTACGCTTATCTAAATTGCCTTGTCTGCGTGGATTAGACGTTTATACTACCGTTTTAAAACATCGTTCAACTTGAGTTTTACTTATTTGTTTTAAGCCACTTGATAATTGGGTAATCACCCTTTTTCTTTTGAAGTTAAGCTGTTGAGTTTTGCGGGAAAAGATTTCAAAAATGTTTTTGAAGAGGGAGGAAATTTGATGCGTATCTCTATAAATTTTATTTAATAAACACTCGAATGTACTTTTTAGCTTGTTATACTCGTAGCTTTAACGCAAGACGCGTCCTAAGAGCTAGTAGTTATTAGATTTTATAGGTATATATTTTGATTTGATTCTAACAATAATGTAATTTACAATAAACCTTCAAATATTTTACACAATACACGTCCTTATCGCTGTAACGCTGTCTAAGCAGTAAAATATAATACGTTAGCACGTATTTCACATTTGCGACAATACAAACTATTCAACAGAAATGGAGCATGAAGCAATATTCGATACGTAAACTATTACAACAATATTGTATCTAATTTTATCGTCATGACAATGATACCTTGAATATCTTGACAAGGGAATCTGAGGGTACGGACGTTGAAGTCTTTGGCCAGGGCGTGTTATCTTGACGACTATGTTGCTTTCTCCAGGGACCTTGAGGGGTAGTTACAATTGAGTGAAATGTGACGCTTATTGTGCTCCGTTTAGTTCGAGAAGTCCATTTGAATGGGTGTTGTGGGTGTTGCTGTTGAGTGAAATATAAACGGGCTTATGTGTGTTTGTAAGGACGTTGTTTTGGTTTCTTCTTTTTTGTTATTTACAGTAATTAAAGGGCAACTATGTTCTAGGTTTGCCAGCAGTTGCACTTGTGGATCAGGATCACGATAATGCTTGGCTTACTTGTCGTTTTGATCGTTTTTCACCGACCGTAGTCTTAAGCTTTTATAGGTCTACTGCTGGACATATAACCCTTTCCCCATATACGCCATGATGCTCGATCCTCCGCTTTCTATATTCAGCTTTCTCATTCCAGCAACCTTTTTTAGTTACATGAACTATGTAACCGATTTACCGATATACATAGTTTAATCCAATGTTGAATGTATAAACGTAGCTTCTGTTCAGGATTTCCTTTGACGAAGTTCGCCGTACGGTCTCGGGATTACATAAATAAAGACATCACAAGAAATAGTTAAAATCCTTTGATTCGTTTACGTAATGTCGAATTCTCTTTTATATCGATCGCTTCCTGGCGAAAGTTTACTCTAATGGTGCTACTAGTATAGGCGATTGATTAAAAACAGATGTGTGAAAATGAAAGTTTTATTGTGGTACTATAAATAACTAATCAGAAAGCTTCTTTAAAAGTTTATGTAAAAGAATGTTAAAAGTGTCAACATATGATGAGATTTTTGTCATTTTTTCTGCAAATAAAACCCCTGTCCAAGAGAATAATTCTTGTCTCCCTAAACTCGAAATTTGTGGATCACGTCGTGTTGTCCCACCGTGCGAGAAAAATGGATACATATTTAAATATCTAGGCTATATCTTGTTCCACAAACTTAGGTATATTTCAGGAAATATTTTCAATCTATTATAACACGATATTTCATAACGAATGCTTTGTTACCGTAAAATTGTTATACAATAGTGTACAACGCAATAATTTTGAAATTTATTGAGAACTAGGTTTTGCTTGCGGTTCCGCCCACATCATCGATGTATATGAAGCCTATTTGTTACTATGATGTATATAAGCTATATAATAATATAATAATAATAATATCTAGGGACAACTCACACAACGCTATCTGATCCCAAACTAAGCAGAGCTTGTACTATAGAAACCAGACAACTGATAAACACACTTATATATTTCTAAATACATACATATTATAGATAAATAACACCCAGACACAGATCACACAAAGTTTTATCCTGGGTGAGGATCGAACCCACGACCTCTTGCGTAGCAGTCGGATACACTCCCACCGCGCCACAGAGCCAGTCTGCTGTATATATGTCTGTAAAGTTCTCTCAAAATCCGTTCTTGTGTGAAAGAGTAACCTATAGCCATCAATACTATCTGTTAATGCGCTTTCTTCATCGTAAGACTATGCAATAGATTTTGATGCAGTTTTAGGTTTGCCAGCAAATATAACGTCATTGATGCCTGAAAGAAAACTTGATTTTTCTAATGATCTGACCCAAAAAAATATTTTAGGACACTCGAATCTCCTCTGCCCAAGCTGGTTATAAATATATTCCGTATTTAAATTTATCCCTCCTATTCCTGATTCACCCACAAGTTGGTTTGAATAAACAATTTAAGCGATGCCTGTATTTCCATTTGAACAGAGCATGAAATGTACAAAGTAGGGTAGTATTGTATTCTGGGGAAAACTAAGAGGGATTCTGTGTCATGGCTGTCGATGTTTTGTTACATTTCTCTTACGGGTATGCACATGTCTGTTTACTATGCTTGTTTTGTCTATGTGTTGGAGCCTATTAGTGGTTAATACAACTAAAAGCGTTAACGGCGGTAGTCTCGAGGATACGGAGATACTTTTCTATTTTGTAGGGCATTTAGAGCATTTGAATTTATATTTCATTTGGTTAAAATTTCTCGTATTAAAAAATTGTTGGCTAACTGATCGACAAATTAAATCTTAAGCTGTAGAAGAACTTTCACCCACTAGTAATCATTTTCTTTTATTATATTGTTATTTATTTTATTTTCTTCAGAATACCGATTGCATGTTTATGCGCAATCTAGTAAAAATAGCTATTAAAAGGTTGCTGGCAATTAGCTATTAGCTAGCTGTCAATTTCTTTAAAAGAGGTTTTAAATCATCGACAAAGTGCTGGTGTTATCATTTTGCCACCGTAGCTCATAGCGGTACCTTATCACCAGAGCCGTATGTTTATCTACCCCATTGCATTTATAAATTGCGTCACACAAATTTCTTTTTGCGTATTAACAGAAAAGACTCATTGTATTTCACCACGACTCGTTACTGAACCAGATAATCTACTGTCGAGTGGTTTACACGTACTTGATCAAAACAGTAACTCTTACAACTTTGATAACGAA
Organism: Herminia tarsipennalis; assembly: GCA_945859575.2. NCBI lineage: Eukaryota > Metazoa > Arthropoda > Insecta > Lepidoptera > Erebidae > Herminia > Herminia tarsipennalis. The sequence continues at coordinate 5,177,629 of OX243857.2, read as the reverse complement.
TTGATAAAAATATAATCCAGTATAAATTTCTCCTACTTTTTTTATCTTTACTAATATTATAAAGCTGAAGAGTGTGTTTGTTTGAACGCGGTAATCTCATGAACTACTGGTCCGAATTGAAAAATTCCTCTACTGTTGGATAGCCCATTTATCGAGGAAGGCTATAGGCTATATAACATCACGCTACGACCAATAGAAGCGAAGCAGCAATGAAAAATGTAGCAAAAACGGGGAAAATTTACGCATACGAAGTTGCGCGGGACAGCTAGTAATTGATATTTGGCCTTCGACACCACATGACTGCTGGATCCCAGGGAAAATGAAAATCTGACAAATATGTTATTATTTATTCACTATTAGTGACCCTGGCCTTTTTTTGGCCAGAAACATTCGCGGGCGTCCCCAGAGCATCCTGCCAAAGTTTCATCACAATCTGATCAATGGTTTAGAAATGCATAGAGGACATACAGACAGACAGACAAATATTCATTTTTATATATAGATCAGCCTGTATTGTCTCACTACATGGCAAAGGTATTTCTACTTTTTCTCAATGTCTATTTATTGCAATAGACATTTGTTCTTATTGAAGAGGTCAATCTTTTTAGCACAAGTCCAATTTCTCTGTCTACAAAACTTGTATTACAAAATTTTAATAATAATTAGTAATTTAATAAAATTAGGAAAACAAATTTGTATTTCCCCAAACTTTTTTAATGAAAAACATTAATAATATCTAAATTAACATAATAAAAGCAAATGCAATTCGCAAAACTTTTATTGCGATTTTTTTTTGGTTCTTAATTAAATTCCTATCTCGTTACTCAGGTACTTGGTTTTTAGTATATTTAGTGTAAATATACCGTAAATGTTTACGGAAAGAGTTTTTCGAATGTCCAAACAAACAGTGAGGCTGAAAAAATATCGTTCAAACAAACTGTGTTGCATGTTGTATTTCATTTAATGAGTTGATGCATTAGTTGGGGAAATAAACTTTTAAAGTAGTTTTGGTTGTTTCGGTCGTACTTGTATGTTGTTGTGTATATTATATTTACTAACTAGCTGACCCGTGCAAAGTGGTCTGCGTATATTTTCCCCGTTTTTGCAACATTTTTTATTACTGCTCCTCTCTTATTGGTCGTAGCGTGATGTTATATAGCCTAACCTTCCTCGATAAATGGGCTATCCAACACTCAAATAGTTTTTCAATTCGGACCAGTAGTTCCTGAGATTATCGCGTACAAACAAACAAACTTTTCAGCTTTATAATATAGAAAGAAAAATCATAATAATTGGAAAAATGGCGGAAAGCTTCTTTGAATTTTCTTTAAATATTAAAATCGTGTCCAATATTAAAACAGATGATAATTTTAACAAAAAAAAAGTTAAAAATATTGTCTGTACGTTACAAAAATTATAAAAAAAACTAGTTGTCCCGCGCAACTTCGTATGCGTAATTTCTCCCCGTTTTTGAAACATTTCTCGTCGCTTCTCCGCTCCTATTAGTCGTAGCGTGATGTTACCTATATAGCCTATAGCCTTCCTCGATAAATGGGCTATCCAACAAAAAAAGAATTTTTCAAATCGGACCAGTAGATCCTAAGATTAGCGCGTTGAAACAAACAAACAAACAAACAATCAAACAAACAAACTCTTCCGCTTTATAATATTAGTATAGATATGTATCAACTTGTAACCCAGACCAGAGATCGTATTTTACAACGAGAACACGAGACAGTCAGCACGAAGTGAGCCCATACTGGGCATTTGCAAATGCCTCACTTTCCACTTCCACTTTTTTGGTGCAACAACGCCAATTTTTTTTTTATTATAAAAGGAAAATGTTCCTGTCATCCCTGACTGTCCTCCTGATGCTAAACTGTTACCATAGCTTAAAGAAACCACTCACGCATTGCCAAGGCAGTGAAAACCTTATGTACAAGTGCCAAGCCACACACCTTGATTAGCCGATTACAAAACGTTCACCACGTGCGTTAGCGCAAGTGATGATTAACATTAGTAAGCTGTTGCAATGTAAACACCTTGGAATTAAAACTAGGACTCGCTATGGGACTTGGTTATGAAATGCTTAGTTATTTGTATTGCTGTGTTAAAGTCGGACTTGATAAAAGAGTTTCTACGCTGTGAAGGCTTAGAACGAAGCCATTAAAAAAAAAAAACAAAATTCTTTATTCACTTAGGATGCAAAACAACTCTTGTGATACGTCGGGATTCTACATGTACATGTAATGCCAAGTTCGCTAACAATAGGTGAAGCCGGAAAAATGAACCTGGCAATAAAAACTCGCGGCTACTGTTTTCAAATTGCCAATTTTACAATGTTTGAATATAACTTATATACTATACACCATGTTAAAGGACTGATGCAAATTGTATTATCAAAAGTTGAAACATGAGATAAAGCAAAATCAGCCTTACTGGGTACAATGTTGTAGGAGCATTAACAGAGATATTTTGCGAATAAGCTGTTGATAACAGACTAAATGATTGCTTGTGTCGGTGAAGACATTTGATTCTTGTAATTATAATTTTGTAAAGCAATTTTGTCACACTGAGATAACAGTGTGGTGATAAAACCTGAACGGAAGTATAAATTGACGTATGTACATTGCAATGTTGTATACATTTCCGGCAAATCAATGTTGCCAGTAACTAAAACCTTAAAATATTACCAATAAATGCTAAAAAACTTTGTATGTGTATAACTTTAACTACACGATAATTAATTAATTAAACTAAATTTATTATAAACATGTTTGGGGCGTGTCCCAAACAGTCTGCGATTAGTGTATTTCTGTGTTAGTCAGTGAAACTTACGATGTTGTGTTTTTGCGTCCGAGTTTCACTCAAACGTGTATGATTTGCATTTAACAGGTCGTTATGACTGTGGGTGTTAAGAACGCATTTGTTTAATACATTTTTTTAATATAAAATACTAGCTGACCCGCGCAATTTCCTCTGCGTGAATTTTCCCCGTTTTTGCAACATTTTACATTGCTGTTCCGCTCCTATTGGTCGTAGCGTGATGTTATTATAGCCTATAGCCTTCCTCGATAAATGGGCTATCCAACAGTCAAAGAATTTTTCAATTCGAACCAGTAGTTCCTGAGATTATTGCGTTCAAACAAACTCTTCAGCTTTTTATTATTAGTATAGATGAGTTGTCATTAAATTCCTCTTAATTGTGGAAGTGACATGAAATATTAAATTACTTGGCGGCCGTATAAAAATAGCAGTCTCAGGGTTTTTGTTTTTTTTTTATTCATTGCGTTTCCATGCTAGTAAAAGTTTGTTGTTAGAAGACCCTACATCGAATGCGAAAGTTTATGTGTGACTCATTGGGCGAGTCTATTGAGTCAAAGTCAACATTGTGAGTGAAAGCTGACTTGGCACCGATGATTCCGACCTGGTATCGAACATACTTACTGTTGTACCTAATGTACTTACGTCATCAAAGTTACCTATATCCCTAGTCAAGGGACTGGATAATCAATTTGAGTTAAGAAACTGCTATAAATCTTTTAAACTTCATAAACAGACGAAGTTACTTAAACAACTTTCTTTACTTACTAATTTATTAAAACTGAAGTTTTTTTAAAAAAAACTAAACTCAGAAACGAACGCTTTTTTGCATAATGAGTCTGCCAGGAAGGCTATAAAATGCGACTCATAGGAGCAAAGCAGTAATTAAAAAAATATCAATAAATGTAGCAAAATTACTTATTGGATGAAACTGCAGCACATAATAACATGAAGTGTGAATTAAGATGTGAATAGCACTTTCTATATATTTTATTAATTGATTGTTAGATTTTCTCGTAGGCTGATAAACTGAAATTTCTTCTCTAAAATCCAATTATAATTTGAAAGTTGACAATATAATATTTGTAGCATTTGTTGATCTCTAAATAACATTAAAATTTATTACTTTTTATTTGTATTTTTTGTTGCCAGTTGCGAAAATCAAATAAGAATAAATGTATTCTATTAAATGTTGATAAGCCTTGTTGCCAGTTGCGAAAATCAAATAAGAATAAATGTATTCTATTAAATGTTGATAAGCCTTCGCAATTTATTCACATTATAAACCACGGTCTTTGAATTACGGTAATGAAAAGGCATTTCCTTTCAAATATTCACGCGATTAAGACCCGTAGTATATATAATTTTAAAATGTATTCTATTATATTTTCTTTAGATTTGACAACTTATTAATGAAGTTTTTTAGTTAAGAAATATTTTCTTTTTGAGAAATTCTTTCGCTTTGCGTCTTTGTTGACATCAAACTCTTCTTAATTATGAGATCTACATCTCTAAATCTAAGTCTCACACTGTCATTATTACTTAAAATACTTTTTAGGACGTCTTAAAGTACCGTTTAAGTATTCGGAGGTAGCTACGGTACTAATTTGTTTTCCTTTTGGCGACAACATAGTCCCATTATACTTTTAAGTTGATTAGTCCCTTTTAAAAATCGTAATTACTTTGTCACTTCACTGTAAAATAAACTCTAACTTAATTGTAACTTGACGTAAATTGTACTAAGTAATTATTTAGTTACTTATTTGATAATGTTTCCAGTCTTATCTTACAAAGAAAATTCCTTGACGCCGGTGTAACGAGATCGTTTGGCATTCCAAAGTACCCAAAATGTCTGACTACAGAATTATGTTATTTAAAATTTATCGAGTAAACGAAATTACTGTGATTTGACTAAGATATTTTTCTAGGTTTTGTTTTAAGAGTCTTATTTACATTGTAAATGTGAAAGTTCGAGTCTTGATGTATTACGCCCAAACTCCTGAATGATTTGTTTTTTTTTAATATCTTGGGGCAACCCACACGCAGCCATATGATCCCAAATTAGCCAGAGACGGTACTAAGGCAAGTTGACAACTGATAAACATACTTACTTCTAAATAGTAAATGCTTATATATATTATGTTATAGATAAAGTACAATCTAGACATAGGATAAATATTCGTGCTCATCACACAAAGCTTCCTGGGTGGGAATCGAACCCACGACCTCTGATTGAGCAGTCAGGATCACTTATCACTAGACCAACAGGGCCGTTAAACAATAATGTATTTGCTTACAAAGTAAGTGTCTACTAGTAGCTATAATTAGAGATTCTTATAACTTCCTGAGTAGGATGGGCAGCAACATCCGTTTACGCTAATAACATCAGGAAAGTAACGTCAAACTATGGTGTGTTTATGGTAACAATAAACTTAAATCCGTTCTGTACCGTGATTTATGCAGAAACATATTCAAGGTTTAAAAAATCGGTTAACTGTTATTTTCCAAAGACAATTGATTATTTTCCACATTTCCACACACGCTTTTACTGTTCTAAATTCAAAATGTGTACTTAACATAAATGTAACTGTTAACCATAGACAATAATGTATTATTTAGTGATGATCGTTCCAATTTTAAACAAAAGCCGCTGTCAATTCTGTTCACGTCCCTGTTTTTCCGGTGTCATTGCTGATATTCGGGTCAACTCCACTCTCTTTGAAATTGTTTTTTTTTTAATAAATAAAACTTGCATTTTGGTGGGTAACTTTAACCAGAACTAACTTTAGCTTATTTTGATACTAAAATAGGAAGTTTTTGCACACATAGGTACTAACGAAATACATTTGTGGAATATTTTTCATTTTATTTTCTCGCTGCGAATGCTTTTAGCTGTTGAAAGTTGCTAAAACCCCTTTCGACGAAAACCTCTACAAATATACTTAACGGAGAAAATTCACTGAAAGTGCACTACAGTTCTTGAAATTATGGAATTTTCAATAGAAAAGTTATTGGATTGCTTGATTTAGTCACGTTTACATTTGTATGACTGTAACAATTTTTATATTCAAATTCATCTCGGCACGTTGCTTGCAGTCGTTTTTCGTCTACCAAACACATTATCCAATTCACGTACATTATCCGGTAATTACACCAATTGATGGTGACTTCATCGAAACATTGACCTTTTCGCGGATTATACAGACCTCGGTGGTACGCATCATTTGTTATCAGTACTATACAGAGAGTCGCGCGCCCCGACCGTGCGCTGCGTACCGACGGACCACAGCCGACTTCAGTTGGCTTGCGACTCGCGCGCGGTGAAGACGTACATACGTCGTTCCGCAATTAAAACAACATTCACACACGAAAATTATTTCTCTATTTCCAACAACCGGTCCGACTTGTTAAAGAATTTTCCCCGATCACGTGCGACACTCATTTACAAACGATTCTCTTTTAAAGCATAATTCGAAGTACGATTAACTTGACGATTCCGTGTATTGTAGACGATGTTTTGTCGGCAAGTGTAAACGAAAAACAAGTACAAAAGGATTGCAGTGTTATAGGATAAGTCGTAAACATGGTTGTGTAAGTGGAAGTGTCTGAGAGCCGCCGGGAACGGTAGTGTCGTGATGTACGAGGTTTCGTGCGTAGCCGGCAACAAAGTAGACGCTGCATACGCAGTCAAGAGCCTTTCCAACGTGATACCACCAGGAATGGGGCACACTGTGTCCGTTCAGCGCCACCACGCGCACTCCCAATCCTACAAACATAAACCAGAACTGCCTCCGCCTGTAAGCAAGCCTGATGCTTTGAAATCACACGTGATGAGACTCTTGAAACGTTCTAAGAGTCATACTCCAGCTACCAGGGCAGCAGAAAACCAAAGCGATCCGAGGAATTTTGATAGGCGAACGGTTTTCGCTCGTCCTGTCGTTGATGAGAGGCGAAGGAGGAATTCAACTGAGCGTCGTCGCAGCGCTGACAAGCGAGTCATGGTGACTATTGTGGACGGTCTCCCGGTTGTCGTAACCGGACAGAACCAGGTGCCACAACCGCCACAACACCCGCCTCCTGTCACACCTCATCACCGACACGCGCATAAGGTATGAATACATTATTTTTTATCGATTATTTAATCGTGAAAAATTAACGTTATTCTAAAGGACACAATAATATAAGTCTACCGTATTGTTTTTTTATTATTAAGGTGTAGATATCGATTGTTAAACAGAGAAAATGTATTACTTACTTAAGTAATCTTGGTTTTAAGATAATATACTTAAGTAAAACATTCTACCTTAAATGTTAATGAGAACATTAGTGAAACAATTTGTCCGTATATTACTATATATTTGTTTACGGTATTTGTATGAGTGCGTCACAGTGCGTTATCAGTATTGCCTTCGCGTAGATGGGTGGCAAGTAGTGTTACCAAATCTGTTTTTTTCTTATATCAGGACTAGAGTGCAAAAAGGCGAAACTGAAGCGCCAATGGGATGCCCAAAAAAATGTATAAAGGTACCAAGAAATTTTCAGAATTGATTGATCTTGCTTCTAAAATAGATTACTCTTATGCGCTTCTATCTTCGTTGATAGATTTTAACATAATTTTAAGTGCTAGAAAAAGCGGTGTTTAGGGTCCTGGCGGTATTGGTGTTAAGGGAGCATCGGGGCATCCTGCCGAATGCAGAATATCTGGCAACACTAGTGGCAAAAGGTACAGATAGATATAATCAAAGGAAACATTGTCATTTTAGAGTTCCATTGAAGACGTTAACGTTAAACTTTCAGATCGTTTTACTTTGAAACGGATAATGTTTATTATCTATTTCTCTTATAATGAAATTTTCTGTGAAAACATACTTTCCATTTGCCATTATGCAGTTATATTTTCTATGAAATATTCAAGTTCTAACACTTATGATGTCATTAGACTGCTAATTTTCATTATACTCGTTCCGGATTCGCACGGACTCTTTTCAAAAGCTGGAAAGGAGTCCTGTCCTGGGGTTTGCCTCCGTTAGTCTGATCGCAACCAAATTTCATTTGAATTGGCCCAATATCTTTGAAGAACACAGCGTTAAAACAATCATAGTCTTCAGTTTTGTTATGAGTATAGATACGGAGTAGGATGACAGTGAAAACAATCTCAATGATGGAAAATAAAAAAACTTTTTGAAGCTCTGCACCATACAAAGTAAAGTAATTTTGGTGTCATTATTAGTAGGTATAATTTACTTCATATAAATTATGTAACTAATACTTGACTGACTGACTAATATGACTGCCCTATGGCGCGGTGGAAGTGTGTCCCGACTGCTACGCAAGAGATCGTGGGTTCGATTCCCACCCAGGATAAAATTTTGTGTGAGGACGATGGTTTATTGTGTCTGGGTGTAATTTATCTATAATATGTATGTATTTAGAAATATATAAATATATTTATCAGTTATCTGGTTACCATAGTACAAGCTGTGCTTAGTTTGGAATCAGATGAAGTTGTGTGAGTTGTCTCAAGATATTATTATTATTACTTATTAATACGGTTTGGTCTTTTTAAAAATCAAACAAAATGCCAAGGGTAAATTGCAAGCAACAATAACTAGGAAGAACTCCAATCAATCTCATAGTAATTAACCTACTCCAATAGTCTTTAAAGTAAAAAGTAACCGATATAATGTAGGCCTTGACGATGCCGATTTGCCTTGTTGTAAAACTAGAAGCTATATCGTGTTGTCATTTAGATACGCTTCGTTTAGTTACGAGTTAAAAAATAGCATTTTAGTATCACGATTGTAATGTTTTGACCATTATATAAATGTGTTAATTGCTGGCCTTAGGAGTTGTGATGGCCAAGTGGATTGGAGATTGTTGGGTACAGACCAAAGGTAGCTTTGTGTTATTTGATTTACAACGACTGTTCTTGATCGTTATAACAGATTTCTCATCACGTCCTATAGAAATCGATCAAAATGTCCTGAAATTAAAAAAAAAACGAATTAGGCCCGTATATTTGATTAGGTATGACCCTTTCTCGGAGAGGAGGGATACGCTTCAGCAGTAGCGAAGGGTACAAAATTTTCTAAGGTACCCTGACACCATGTATCTATCTTGGTGGACACGGTTCTTTGTACCTAAAATATTATTTAGTTATCCTTAATTAATAAACGATTACACTCACCAAACACTGGTTCATTCAGTAAAATTGTTAAAAAAAAACTTGATGATTTTAAAAGGGTGGCCCATGAGTTTCTCGGCAGCTTCTTCTCATGAGCTTTACACTTGGAACTGCCGCGTAACCTCATTTTTTTTTTAATTTCAAACAATCATAATTTTATATTTTTTTTAGTATATATTAATTTGACGTTTTCAAATAATCATTAACCTGATTTTACGAAATAAAGATATTTGAGTTTTGAGTTTATTAAGTAACTACAATTCGAAGGGAAACCGAAAAGGTGAATGGTGATATAAGGACCTTTCGCCACTGCGCTTCAGTGTTAATGTTATGAAACCTCCGCAGCGGCCTACGGTTGCGTTCGCGTAAGATTTAAAGAGACGCGGTTTTCCTTAGTCTTTATCCTTCATTATAATACCTAGTGTTTTAACCATAAAATGGTGTAGTTATTTTCGCATCAACCAACATTAACCTGACAAACAATCTAGTAAAGAGTTGTAATGTACATACAAAGAGGAAATACAACAAGGAAATGATATAATTATAATGTCAAGTGTTCAAGTTATTTCAGTTCAAAATAAAAAAAATATTTATTTAATTACAGTAAAATGACAATAAAATGTAAAGTGTCTCTTGTATGTCAGCGTCCGTGTATGGAATGTATGACAAGATATTTAACCCATATGGTAAATGTTAGTCATAAATATTGTTATAATGACGTTTTTATCTTAAAGTAAGATATACTCATAAGTAGTCATGGCTAGCGAGGTAATTAGTGTTTTTAAATACTGATAGTGCATTTTCAAGACTATTCATATTGAGTAAGCGTACCCTCAGCACTTCTTAGAGACTGAAAACGATAAAAATTAAGATGCAGTTTTGCTGTAAATTGTACACACGGGTGGGTGCATTATATATAATAATAATATCATGGGACAACTCACACAAAGCTATCTGATCCTAAACTAAGCGGAGCTTGTACTATAGAAACCAGACAACCGATAAACATACGTATATATTTCTAAATACATAGATATTATAAAGATAAATAACAATCAAACAGAATAAACCATCGTGCTCATCACACAAAGTTTTATCCTGGGTGGGGATCGAACCCACGACCTCTTACGTAGCAGTCGGATACACTCCCACCGCGCCACAGAGGCAGTCATATATGTATAAAAAATATCATTACCGATTTATTCGGAATATTTTTGAAACTTAAATCAGCCTGTTTCGTTACACTGCTGGATACATGCCTCTCCTTATATACGCCACTACCACCCAGTCCTCCTATTTGGGCAAAAAAATATATAAACCTTTTATTAATCATTTAATTGATTACAAAATAAAAACTGCCAAATCGGTAGGGCCGTTCTCATGTGATGATTCGCTTTACCTTCACTTATATGGATTATTTAAATAAAAAAAAAAACGATGTTGTAAAAAAAATATGCGTCACTTTATATCCATTGTATGACTTACGCTCTCATATTTTATTGCTACTATTCACATTTTATAAATCGGACTCGCAATCGTGAGGTCGCAGGTTCCAATTTTACCCATTATACTATCGACGTGAACCCACTCCTAACACAAGCCATTGAGCTTAACTGGAGGGGTTAACAGGAGAGGATTATTATCTTTAAAAAAAAAAAACTAGCATTTAACTTTGGTTAATGGTTTCCAGGCGGAAAAATATCGCTCCATAATTTCACGACAAACTATTATAAACGAAAATCATTACACAATGATCGTGTGGTCAATCAAATCGAAGTAACTAAAGTGTATCATTCCACTTTGTTACCGTGAATACTTCGATCGTGTCCCCGGTCGTTACCCTACATCGAAAATGGCGTACAAATGCTTTTTCCACGTCGGCACACATACCTAAATACGCTGCTGCACACCTAGATGCATTATGAAACGGTTTGAACGTTGAAAAGTGATAGTCTGTGACTAATCATTTTGATATCGGAATTGATTTTAATACCGTTGCCTCCGTGAGTACGGATTGCAACAAAACTTTTGAATTTACTGAAATTTTCCCAAACACTTTGATATCAAAACCTTTCATTGGAAAAAGTCATAATTTTGTTATTATATTATAAAAAAAAAATGTTTCTGTGTTTTAAAGCTTCTGTTGTATTAAAATATAATAAAAATTCATATTAATACAGCGAATTCTGTTGCTGACTGTACTTGCGCAGGCGCAGGGACGTGATACGAAAGCAAAAGTATTGGGTTCCGTTTGAGCACGTTACTGGTTTTAGGATTAGCTGATAAATGACTAAGGTATTTATTTTATAACATTGTCAAATAATGTACCAATGGATAATATGAAGTAAAAACGGTGTTATTTTTATTCTTTTTTTTAATATCATGATTTTTTGGAGATCGATTGTCGTGCATATTTTTGCTTAAACAGAGCCCACACTACCAGATGGTTTATTTCTAAAATGACATTGCCAGTGACACAGTTGCGAACATTCTAATTTCCTACCCATATGCCTAGCATCTAATGTCTAGTTTAAACATGGTCACACATTGAAAACACCACAAAATTCACCGTTTTTTTTCCATAGAACACACAATATGATTTGTTTAAGGATTATTTTTTAACTCCACTTAAGTGACGGCTTAAAAAAATCAGCCTTTATAAAATAATTGCATTTTTGGCGCTACCCTCTTTGACTGTAATAACATCATCTACCAAGAGCCAACATTTATAAGCTTGCAATGCTTGCATACGCAATCCGACGGTTACACAATTGACCAGGGTTTTGTATACTATAAACAAGGCGGCTTCCTTGCATCTCGTATCACTTCAGCATTTCTAGCATTTATTATCAACGTTAGTGTGTGACACACTAAAGATACCACAATATTCGCCGTTTTTTTTCTCCAGTAACTTCATCTGTCAAGAACCAACGTTTATTAGCTTGCAATGCTTGTATACGCAATCCAATGCTTACACAATCAACCAGAGTTCTGTACTGTATAAACAAGGCCTCCTTCTATCTCTTTATTCAGCCAATTACTTAGTCACAACATGAATAGAGTTAAGAACTTCTAATCTTACGGGTAGTTTCTCGAGTGGCGACCACGAACAGGAAAGCGTGGGTAGGCCTTCCGCAAGATGGACCGATAACCTGGTGAAGATCGCTGGTAGTCACTGGATCCTTGGGGGAAGCCTATGTTCAGCAGTATATCTATTAATATTAATATCTTGGGACTACTCACACAATGCTATCTGATCCCAAATTAAGCAGGGCTTGTACTATGGCAATCAGACAACTGATAAACATACTTATATATTTCTAAATACATACATATTATAGATAAATAACACCCAGACACAGAATAAACCATCGTGCTCCTCACACAAAGTTTTATCCTGGGTGGGGATCGAACCCACGACCTCTTGCGTAGCAGTCGGATACATTCCCACCGCGCCACAGAGCAGTGGACGTCTTTCGGCTGAAACCACGACCGACAAATCTTTCCTAGCCCTTAGCATTTCTAACATCTATTGTTTACAATAGTTAGTTCACGGTAACACATTGAAAACACCACTGAATATAGCCATTTTCTCCGGTAACCTCATTTACCAAGAACCAGCATTTATGAGCATACGCAATCCGACCTGAAGCTTACACAATCGACCAGGGTTCTCCATACTATAAACAAATCGGGTTCCTTGAACGGAGATAGCTATATCGAGCGGCACGTGTTACTTCTACTTTTATTTTTAGCACGGTAATGTTTACAGTTCTTTATATGGACTTTTTGTTGCCTAAAGTTTTAGTGTGTTAGAGAGGAAATACGGAAATTGGGATCTAAGATACCGAATCTATACTAATATTATAAAGCTGAAGAGTTTGTTTGTTTGAACGCGGTTATCTCAGGAACTATTGGTCCGAATTGAAAAAATATTTTTTTGTTGTGTAGCCCATTTATCGAGAAAGGCTATATGCTATATGACATCACGCTACGACCAATAGAAGCGAAGCATCAATGAAAAATGTTGCAAAAACGGGGAAAATTGACGCATACAAAGTTGCGTGGTATAGTTAGTTACATATATCCTAGCGTGGGGGTATACAAAAATAAATTGATACTTGACAGCTCGCGTCAAATCCTGAATAGCAATATTGAAAATTTTACAGCTGCTAGATATGTAAGTTACCAATGTTAACCGTTGGACCGCGGGCTGACAGGTACGAGCCCCTCACCTGGTCAGAGGATCCTCCATTTGTATTAGAGGGACGTGTCATCTCGTCCTCTCCCTGCCTCTGGACTCCACAAGGACAAGACATTACACACACGGCCATCTGATCACAGGCAGTACCTATGGCAACCAGACAACAGATATATATAAATAAAGGCATACTCATTAGGATTAACCGAACACTAGCTCATCATACAAAGATTTATTCTCAATGCGTGGGACAGTAACCACAACAGTCAGGCCAGCTAATGTTAGAGTTGTTCTTCTCGTCGAAAGATAGCTTTTTTCTTAAATAATTCTACGAGCACCTTCTATCTGTTTATTTATACAACGAAATGAAGAGACGAGTACGAGGCCTACTCTAATTTAATGAAATCGAAGTTTCGAACAAAAATGAGGTGGTGATATACATAGTCAGCAACATCAATGCAATCCACTCATGTCTAAAAATCGTTTATGGGTTCTCCAAAAACTTATTTTATTAGTCCTCGTTAACTTATGAAATTTAGGAAAACGAAAATTTATGAATTTCGTTTTAAAGAAAGAGAGTAGGCCTACAGGTCGTGCACCAGATGGTAAGAGTCAAGCGTCGCCCATAACAGTATCAGTGCCACCCAAATCCTTGTTTAGCAAAGATCTAAATGTCACCGCATCGCGATCCTCATTTGAGACATTAATAATAATAATATATCTTGGGACAACTCACACAACGCTATATAATCCCAAACTAAGCAGAGCTTGTACTATGGAAACCAGACAACTGATAAACATACTTATATATTTCTAAATACATACATATTATAGATAAATAACACCCAGATACAGAATAAACCATCGTGCTCATCACACAAAGTTTTATCTTGGGTAGGGATCGAACCCACGACCTCTTGCGTAGCAGTCTGATAAACTCCCACCGCGCCACAGAGGCAGTCAAATCACACACGTCACATTATTAGTTCGTAAATTTCATTTGCCCAGTAATTACACTTGCTACAATTGCTGTTTCTCACGTTTGCTGTTAAACTTCTGAATAAAGAAACGGAAGGACACATTTATAATTACAAACGAATATTACATAGTTCTACTAGATATTTACTAACTTTAAGTCATCCGGATGTACGAGGGTGGATTGAAAAGTTCGCGGCCTCAGCAAGAAAACAATATAAAATATAAACAAAAGTAATTTTATTTTTCCACGTAATCTCCACTTAACTCAATGCACTTCTTCCATCTGGTTTCCAACGCCTGTATGCCGGTCATAAAAAAAGTTTCTTCAAGGCCTTCAAAAAAGTCACCCACCGCGGTTTCAACCTCCTCATTTGATGAAAATTTTTGACCTCCAAGGTGTTTTTTAAGGTTTGGGAATAAATGAAAGTCCGAAGGTACCAAATCAGGGGAATAGGCGGGATGGGGCAGTAATTCAAAGCCACAATCACGAATTTGAGCCATTGATTCAACAGACGTGTGAACGCGTGCATTATCCTGATGGAACAACACTTTCTTGCTGAGTAGTCCTGGCCTTTTCTCTTTGATCGTTTCACGCAAATGACGTAAAAGGGTGCAGTAATAAGCAGAGTTTACAGTCTCACCTTTTGCAAGGTAGTCCACCATGATGACACCCTTAGCATCCCAAAAAACTGACGCCATCACCTTGCCAAATTGTTTTGGCTTTTTTTGGAGTCGGTTCATCAGGTTTTTTCCACTGCTTGGATTGCTGTTTTGACTCTGGGGTGTAGTGGTGTACCCAGGTTTCATCCATTGTAACAAATCTGTCCAAAAAATCTTGTGGATCAGTCTCAAACATTTCCAAACTGTCGCGAGAAATCGTGAGCCGTATTCGTTTTTGTTCAACTGAAAGCAATCTGGGGACCCACCGCGCAGAAACCTTAGAAAATCCAAGTTCATTGACTATGATGTTTTGTGTTCGTTCATATGAGATGCCAATAGTGTCAGCAATCTCCCTGATGGTCAATCTCCGATCTGCCAATATCAGATCACAGATTTTCCCAATGTTTTCTTCAGTCGTAGACGTCGTAGGCCGGCCGGAGCGAGGGTCATCTTCAATACTCTCTCGTCCGCGTTTATATTCTGCAACCCACTTTTTCACAGTCGTATACGATGGAGCAGATTCCCCCAATGTTGTTGACATATCTTCGTGAATCTCTTTTGGAGTCAGTTTTTTTTTAAACAGGTATTTGATGACCGCACGTTGCTCAATTTTCTCCATTCTTTAAAAACGCTGCACTTAGGCTCACAAAATTCAGTCTAATTTAAAAACAGATAATGCTATTGTGACAGAATTTTACAATGTGACAACCAGAGAGTAAACAAATCGAATGAGGTCAGTTACATTAAAATAAGTCAAGTATTTATGTGGTAGGCCGCGAATATTTCGATCCACCCTCGTATATTCAAGATTTTTTCATGTTATCAAAATTAAGTTTAATTAGTTTGTTTATGCCGCTGTTGTCTGTTTCTCACGGCTTTGAAGTTATACTGTTATACGTTAATAATATGGCTGCAAATTTAATTAAAACTCGTTCTAGAGTTTGGCTGATGGAAGGATATGTGGGCGGGTTTCAGCCGTATGTAAATTCTCCTTTAATATATTTCAAAGACCTTTATGGTAATCCTGCAATTTTTGGGTTTGTGTTTTGTGTAGTTGACTAACTTGACTTATGATGGACTTTACTTATAATAAATATCTATACTAATATTATAAAGCTGAAGGGTTTGTTTGTTTGAACGCGGTAATCTCAGGAACTACTGGTCCTAATTGAAAAATTGTTTCATTGTTGGATAGCCCATTTATCGAGGAAGGCTATAGGCTATATAACATCTCGCTACGACCAATACGAGCGGAGCAGCAATGATAAATGTTGCAAAAACGGGGAAAAGTTACGCTGACAAAGTTGCCTGGAGCAGTTTGTTTACATATATAAAACATTCTGAAAGAAATGATTCAAATTTAATGATGGTAAATTTTTTATTGAAAGAAGGCGACTTTATATTTTAAGTTGTTGTGTTAATATAAAACGAAACTTATTTTTTTGTTGAGTGTTTAACATGCTATACATATTTAAAACATAATATAAAGTCTAACTCCTTGTTGGTTTGTTTATAGATCAAATTCGGCATGTATTATATAAAGGCTGGATCTCTAACTACTGATAACTGTATCCCAGAAGAAACAGTATTTAGGCATCGACATAGATTCTTATATTTTTCTTAAAATTTTTAGAAATACAGTAAATAATATAAATAGTACTTCCCTCCAATATACCAAAGTGTAACTTCACGAGTTTAACAAGAAACCTTTAAAACAAATACTGAGAGTTTCTAAAAGCAAACACGCAGATACGGCCTAAAATAGACAACATTGTGAACGTATATTTTCAAGTTTATCTCAACCGATAACGTCACTATCTTCGTTGATAACTGAAAGATCAAGTTTTACATGTAGTTTGTCTTTAGACATGGGTATCTACTGAAAAACACGTGTATTTCACTATTGTGTGCATAAACTAGCATTCTGTTGCCATTTGTTTGTGTACAAATAAAATAAATTAACAGTGAACAGTCAGCGACTGAAGTTGTTCAAAGTATTTTATATTCCTTTGAAGATCTTGAAAGATTAACTAACTCTGGTTTAAGACTTCTGAGCCAAAGTTATTCTATCTTTCCAGTAGGAGTCAAGGTATGACATTCTGACAAAAAGAAATATAAATATTAGGACACGAAAAGAATTGTGTAACTAGTCAAAAGAGTTTTTCTAGTAGATGATATAAAGAAATTTAAGGTTGTCTCAATATAATCCCGCAAATAAATCTTGAAGTTGCGGAAAAATGCAATAACGAGCAATTTCGTATTGTCACAGTTATGACGTTCGTAATCTGACACATGTACGAACGAATATTCTACTTTATTTTGACCTGCGCTCCTGGGCACTGTGAAGTAATGGTTGTGTGCGGAAGAGCGAGGCCGGCGACCGTGTCGCTGTGTGCGTAGCGCTAAATAGATAATTCACTCTGTGTAATGCCCCCTTAAACGTTAAACTCTTTGGTCTATATTGCACAACTAAAGTAAAAATATTATTAAGTACAAAGTAATTTTTCCAGTACAAAAACTTGTATCGTATACTCATGGGTTTTAATTAAAAAAATAGTGCTATTAATTCTTAAGCTGTATGCTTTGTCGTCGACCGTACAGGTTTGCAGAAGACAATGAAACTATTTCAGAGTGTGTGCCAATGATAAATTTCAACCAGTG